>OU898282.1:81971175-83216175 GCA_918026665.1 Diabrotica balteata | reverse complement strand
ATTATAAATTTTGCTTATATTTCGAATTTCTGACCTTTTGTTTAAATTATTATCACTTTTGCTAATACAAACCATTTCCAAAAAAGTTCTTTTAAATGTATACTTTCACTACATAAAATTTTAATATTATCAAAATCCATAACATAGTCTTTGTATATTACATGCTCTGCCAAAGCACAAGATGGTTTCTTAATTCTGCAATCACTTTTGTGAGAAATAATGCGATTTGAGAGATTTTTTCCAGTCTTACCAATATACTCAGCTTCACACTGAGTACAACCAATGCTGTATACTACATTTGTTTGATCTAATTTGTCTATAGGATATTTAGTTTTGGAATATAAAGATGAAATTGTTTTGATGTTCTTTGTTGCTATTTTTATATTGTCAATAACCTTTAGTATTTGTATTAATTTAGGAGTTATTGATGGTATAAAAGGTAGTGAATGATAATATATGTTCTGATTGTTGGATACAGTGTTTTGAGATTTAGCAAAAAATAGTGTTAAGTTATTTATATTTAATAAATTAGAAAAAAGCATCCTATGTAGCATATCTGGAGGATAAGAGTTTTCAATTAAAATATTTTTTAACAAATGAAGATCTTCTTGTAGATAGTCTGGATGAGAAAGTTTTAAAACACGTTCCTTTAATCCTGTTATAAGGTTCATTTTCATCTTATTTGGATGATGAGAGTAATAGCTTATAAATCTATTACTACATATGGGTTTTCTGAACCATCTGCTTTTCAACATATTGTCTGTATTTCTTACAATTCTTATGTCAAAGAATGGTAGAGAATTATCTACTTACCTCTTTCTCAACTGTAAATTGTATATGTTGATTATGATTGTTGAAAATGTTGACTGTTTCAAGAATTTTGAGTTTAGGAAGTGCCAAAACTAGATTAGATCATCTACATATCTTTTGATAAATGTAATGAAAAAATTGCAATTATTGATACAATCACTAATAACATCATCCATGACATAGCTTCTTAGAATGGGTGAAAGACTAGATCCCATAGGGTTACCAAAAATTTGTTTATAAAAAAACACCATTAAATATAAAAATATTAGAATCAAAAACAAAGTTGACGAGTATTTTAAAATGTAATAAGTCAATATTAGTATGTTGCGAAATCTCATTCCAATGTTTTTCAACAAAACTTATGATTAAATTTAAAGGTAAATTGGTAAAAAGAGATGTTACATTAAAACTAACTAAAACGTAATTTTATGGTAATTGGAAATTATTAATGAAAGAACTAAAATCAAATGAATCTTTTATGTAAAAATTGTTGTTAAATTATAAGCATTTGTTAAGATGTCAGTGAGGAGCTGTGCTATTGGTCCATTTGGAGGGCATAAAGATGAAACAATTGGTCTCATAGATAAAGTTGGTTTATGTATTTGAGGTAGAACATAAAACCGTGGTGCAATAGAATTATAAATTTTGAGTTCTTTTGCTTTTTTATTATCAATAAATTTCTTACTGTTTAATTTTGATACTAGACAATTTGCTTTTTGTTGTAAAGTACAAACAGGACTCCTTCTAAGTGTAGTGTAATACTTAGTATCATTTAAGAGTTCTCCAGTTTTTTGTTGGTAATCCTCTTTATACATTACAACAGTTACGTTACCTTTATCGCTTTTGACAATATAAACTTCAGGATGGTTTTTAAGAAAAAGTTTAGTTTGTAAATAGTATTTATTTAAAAAATGATCTTTGACTTCTTTATGTAAAAAGTTTGTAATGACGTTTGTACATTTAGATCTAACAACATCCTTTTGATTATCATTAAGTGGTCTGATTATAACGACCTAACGAAAATATTCCTAACGAACGGCAGCAGCGACCGGCAGTACCAATATAAGGCACATACGAAATAATCCTGGACCAGCTTATCATTGGATTTACACAAGCGGCGCTGTCTAAGTATTACCATTCCATAAAAAGTTATGCGTGATATCAAAGAGAATGCCTCGGATGCTATCAAGAAGTGAGAAATTGGCCACCGGCCAGGCAAATGTTAGTAATCAAGCATCATGTGGAAATTCAGCTAGTGCTCCACAGAAGTTAAATTTCAGAAAATTAATTAATGTCAGTACATGGAATATACAAGGGTTAAACACAAACACAAGTAAGCTGTTAATTAATGAAAGGAAGCTGGTAAGGTATAACGGTAAAATATATAGGACTAGCTAAAACGCCTTGGTTAGGGGAGGGTCATTTTAAAACACATAATGGCAATTATGTTTACTTCTCTGGCAGTAAAACCCATGACTGTACAGGTGTTACCATTCTAGTCTCACCAAGATTACAAAAGTCTTTCGTCGAGTTTAAAGATTTGAGAGATATTTGTTGCGTTCTGCACATACGATGACCTCAATATAACAATTGGAGTCATCAGAAAGTAAAGCGAAGTTATTCTGTTCATCCAGAACTTACTGGTTTCCCTCTTTCGCATTGAGTATGTATAATAAAATAAAAAAATTAAAGCCAGAGCACTATATAAAACTCTATTTTAAAAGTAAATTAAACATAAATATTCATAATCAAATATACAATTATGACTAAAGAAGAATATACACAAACTTAATTATTAGTCAATACGAAACGACACTAAAAAGATACCCATTTAAGGGAAAGAACACTTATAGCTCAAACATCGCGACAACTACGACGTATTCAACAACTAAAAGACAAACCTACCATAGCCGCAAACATAGTTTACATAAAAAGATAAACGACAAATTATTAATATCACAAAAAAAATCAACCTAATTACGGATACATATTTCAACGTTATAAAAACAAATTAAGAATGCAGTGCATACAAATAATTAATACAATTATTAATACAAAACATACAAGAAATAAATTCGGTGTTAGCACTACCGCTATGGCAAAAGACATCCTCACCGATGAACAGGAACTACAAAAACTTGATAATGCAACCTTACTGCATGTAACGACTCTCCCGGTCACAGGACTAAAGCCAAGTGTCAGGTACTCTTAACCCAAACATTGTGTAACAACACCAATTACTCAACCAATGGTAAACAATCTAATAAAACAAAAACAATGACTAACAGATCAAATCCTTAAAATAATTGAGAATAGAAGAAATCTTTGTTAAAGTGGTGTAAATGGTAAAAGTCAAAAAGCTAGTTTAAGAGACCTCAACAAAGAAATAAAAGAAGATGCAAGGCTGATGAACAACAATACTATCACAATATATGCAAAAAATTGACAGTCACAATCAAAAACATCAGCCAGGAGATCTATTTAGAAAAATACGATACAGAAGGCCAGCAACATACTCGAGAATGAAATAAAATTATTGATCAGTCAAATTAAAGTAAAACCAAGAACCAGGTCCAGATATGATAACAGCAGAAATACTAAAAGCAGAAGAAACCGGAATAAAATTGCTACACTTGCTTAATAACCAAATATGACATTACAAGCAATGACCTGACGAATGGACAAAACCTACAATAACGATAATACATAAAAAAAACCACCTCTCTTATTTCACACGCCAGCAAAATAATGATACACATAATCAATAAAAGACTGAAAACTTTCCTACAAAGAAAAATGCCCCAAAAGCAAACTGAATTTATCAAATGTAGAAGTACTCGAGGGCATCGTCTATTCTATCCAGCAACTTATTTATTATACTTAACAAAAATCCAATGAATAAACTTATAAGTGATATAAAATCTAACATTTCTAATGCTAGAAATTTGTTTCAAGAACTTGAAATTAACCCTAAAATTTTTATTTCCAGCAATCCTTTGATGCCACGATAGTCTTCTAAAAATTCACCAAGTTAATGTTTCAATTAGACCTGTACTTAGTATTGTTAAAACTCCACTAGGTTCACTAGCAAAATTTATTAACGCTTTTCTCTAAGATCTAATTAATTACACCGTCAAATATACTGTTACCAACACTTTAGATTTAATTTCCAAAATTACTTCATGAATTCTTCTAAATAACTTTACTATCGTTTTACATAAATTTCCAAATAAAAATTTAAGAATAATAATGAATCTATTAGAAAACCTTAATATGTATATCCAAAGAAATGTAATTGAACTCTGATTATTGCTTACCTTTTCAAGATTTATTTATGTAACTTAATTTTAGACAGTCTTCGACCAATTTCTCATTTCATTTTGAATTTCAACGCGTTCATGTTTTGATACTTTAAATAACTTTATGTATGGCACATTTCAATTGTCACCTTCCTTGCGGAATCATTTAAAAGGCCGGCATTCGATTCTTCTCATTCTGTCAGCCTCTTTAATCAAATCGTCGGGTTCTTACACCCGTACCGTAAACGAATTTTTTAATTTGTTTTCTTTTTTTTTCAACCTCAATGAATTTTACAGCATCACGTTCATTTAAACTTATAAACAACATAAAGTTGCAACGCCTGTGCCACAAACCTTGTTATTTTATTTCTCCATACGTTCTTCTTAGGATGTTGCGTTCGAAACCTTTAAGCAATTCTTAGTATTTCTGTGTGACTACGTTTCTGCTTCATATGTTAGCACTAGTTTTATTAGTGTTTTATAAGAGGGTAATTTAATTTTGGCAGTTTTGAGGGCATTTGTCTTCTTAAGCCATAGTAACACTTACTGGCAATCACTATTCTTTTTTAATTTTCTCGCTAACGTTAATATCTTTAACTAGTTAAATGCCTAGGTATATGAAGGTGTCCACACCTTTCAGTTCTAAATCCTCAATGATTTTTCTTCTAGATGGCTGGTTGCTTGGCCTAGCACAACACATATATTTGATCTTTTGGACATTCATACATCATCCTGCCTTAGTTTATTTTTGCAATTGAAGGGTCTAAAAAACGGCATAAAGAGATAAACCCGAGAGAGAATTCTGGTTCTTTAAGTTGGGGTTTGGCAGTGGGCTCAGACTGATTCCCGTAGAAAACCTTCTGTTAAGGAAACTTCAGAGACTAATGTATTAAATAACCAATATACTAAAATATTTTGATTAAATAATAGAATAAAAGAAACAGCTAGAAATAAAATATAAGCAAGTGTGTTAACTTTACTGTATTGACCCTGTTCCTTCATGAATTAAACATAAAAAATGATTATCAAAAAAATTGTATTATTCTGTACAGATCAAAATATGCATGTCTTATAAAATTATTCCCTAAAATGATTGGGATAAGATAATATTTCTGGAATTTCTCTAATAGCCTTGATGAAGAGAAAAGTGAAAATATTTACTTATGCAATAAACTACCAGTAAACATCGTGCAGATACGTTTTAAACATATAAATGTCACTTCCTTACAACACAGCGCGTATATACACTACCTACCTACTTATTGTTTATTTAGAAATCATGTGATAGGTAAATAACAGCGCCGATAAAACGAAGACGATTTTCAAAATTGCTTTCTGGTATTTCAAGGAAAATAATCAAGAAATAATTATAAGGTAACTTCACCTCTGAACCGCAAACTTTCTCGAAAAGAAATTGCTGATTACATATTGTAGGCAAACCAAAATTGACAGGTAGTACTTATGAAAGAAGTATGCATTGATTAAAGAAATATGGTAGAAATAACTATGGAACGTATACAAATTAGTTCTTACTCTATTTGTAAAATAATTGCTATAATATACAGCTAGCTTTACCATAGTGTTTATTTGCATTTTAAATTTGTAATATTTCAATGATAGGTTAGTTATTTGATTACAAAATATTAAACATGGACTATTATATTATATAGAAAATTAATGTATTATTAATATTATTATTTGTGTTTGTTACTTTTCAAGATACTTTTAATGAACTATTCAGGGAATAAAAACAACTTTAAAATGTAATGTATATTAATTAGCCAAGTTTAGTTTACGTGAGTTTTGTCTACTACAAAATAACCTAAGATTGGCTTGAGTTAATCCACACATTGCGGCGAATTTTGATCCATTAGTCTGGTCAGTCACGCACTTAAGATATTTTTGTGAATAATTTAAAACTGCCGTATATTTGAAAGCCAAATTGGTGTTTAGCAGCCTTAGAAATGGCATTAAACCCTATTTCATATCTGTGGTCTCGCTAAAAAATTCGACTTGATCGAGTCCAACATACTTTTTAAATGCATGCAACTACATACTTTTTAAATGCATGGAAACTGTAGGACTCTATAACTATGATGTAAGCCGAATAAAACATTTATATTATAACCAACGGACGACACCGAAATCAGATCGATTACATAATGATTAAACATCGCTGGAAAACATCTATTAGCCAATGTAAAACACGACCTAGCGCTGACTGCGGCTTTGACCACCAACTTCTTGTTGCAACGCTAAAGCAAAAATTCAAGGTATGTGCTAGGATCCGAAACAAGAGGATATCAAAAATAAAAGATACACAACAATTTAAAATCCAATGTAATGAAAGATTCGAATATATTTTACTAACTATCGTCATTCATGATTCCGAAAAGATTTGGTTATCTTTTAAAAATACCTTGATACAGACCTTGACTGACTGCGAGGGACAGTCTAATGCCGTCTCAACCGGACCAAAAAAAGCGTGGATGATGCAGATACTTTTGACCTCGTTGAAGAACGTAGAAAACTTAAAATTGCTGGAATCGAGAACCCTCTCAGGAATTCCCAGTACCGACAGCTATCTAGAGCTATTCAGGCTGCTTGTAGACGAGACAAAAACAAGCATATAGAGAAAATCTGCAGAGAAATTCAATTACACACCGACACAAATAACACCAAAGAACTCTTTGATAAAGTCAGACAACTCACACGTAAATTCAAGCAGAAATCTTGGTCTATCAAAGATGACGAAGGTAACGTACAGACGGATTTGGACAAGGTTATTGATGTTTGGAGGGCGTATTGTAAGTCTTTATACGCCAATACGGACCAGATGCCAGCGGACGCCCCGTTTGTACCTGACTGAATTAGTAATTAATACTAAAAATAAAGTGGATGGACGTTGGTAAAATAAACACATATTTTACGAGCTTCTGGCAGTTCTCAGATATATTTTTATCTCGAAACCAAACCCGAATGACCTCTTCTATAAGTTTTGTTTTTGTGATACAGTCGATTTTGCGCAAGCTAGCTTTGCAAATGACTCATAAATTTTCAATGGAGTTGAAAAAGAATTCAAAAAATACTTACAGAGATATCCTGGGCAACACTAAATAAGAAGATTTCTAAACCATTTAAAATTAGGCCGCTATTTAAAAAAATCCCCTTGCAGCTTATAAAGATTCTTTCCTAAACAATGTTAAGCATGAATGTCTTTTTTAAAAGAAATAATTCCTTGTTTAAGAAAAAAATTACATATTTACTGTTATTTAACATAAACAGTTATTACAAATTAAAATATTAAATCTATCAACAAACAATTCATTAAATTAAACCTTCTAACAAACAGAATTAAAACTGTGGTTACGTTATGTACCAAATGGCAGAAAAGGTTGTACAAACTGTCACATGTCGAAATCAACTTCCAAACTTTTCTGAATTATTAATTACTTATCAAAAGTTAATGTTATTTAAAAGAAACTAAAATATGACAATAAGCGAGTACAAAAAACTTATATTTAGTTATAAACCTTTTAAATTGATATGAGAAGAAATCTTATTGTATTAAACGATAAATTTTTATTTATAAAAATTTAACAAAACCACTTTCTTCACTAGCTAATGTTTTTTTTATTAATAGAAAAGTTTGTAACCTTAGATTTGAATACAAAAACATTATCCCACTTACTTTAAAACAATCAAAACTTAACCCATGAGAGACAAAATGAATGCTGGACAAATCCTGGTAGAAATTAAATTAGATACCAAAACTGGACTTCATGTTATCCTGAATATGTATTGAGTATGATAACAATATGTATCCCTTAATATCGGCTGCCTATTTTCCACTTGAAATCAGGTTTAGCCCTCAGGTTTACCGATTGCCACACGGTATTTTGAGCTCAAATCACCTTTTTCGTACCAAAACTTATGGAATTAAGCGAAATTGCCGGTTTCTCCTCTCATACTCTAAATTGTTATATACTATCAAATTTCTGATGACGAAATTCGGACTTCCACAATGAAAACGTCCGCCTCTTACGGCGCCTCACCACGAAGTCGGACTTCTACAATTAAAGCGTCCGCTTCTTACGGTGCCCTATCGCGAAGTGATATCATCCTTCCAAAATCATTCTCTTGTCATCAAACATTTTTCCACCAACTTAATATCTAGGCGAAATTAAGACCAATCGAGAAAACAATTTGTTTATTATAAACAGACTCGAAAATATATCATTAATCTCAGAGACGCAAAAAGAATCTTTTTCGTTGTTTTACGATATACGGGGTGAAATGAAAATGCTACATTATTAACAGTTGTTAAAAGTTGTTGATAAATAAGGTAGTCATGAACATTTAAATGAGACAAAATATTTTATGAATAAAGTAGTATAGCTAATTAGTACACAAATTAAAGAGCGACAAATAATTACAATTATGATTGTATCTGCTTAAGATACAACTTTTACAAAATTCTTGCTTTTTATTTCCTTATTATTATTAGCGTTAAGAGTTTAAATTCCATGTGGTTGTTTTTTTAAGTATATTATATATATTTATTATATATTATATAACTATATATTTAAGTAAACAAATTATTCCATTACTCGTAATTTTTCAAAAATACTTATAGGTTTTAACTACATCCGTACGGCAAAGGTTTACCACCTTGTTAGTCACCCTTAACCACTATTTGAAGAATGCATTTGTAATGAGCTGCCAGTTGCAAATAAATATTCCATATTTTAGTAAGGTTGGGCATAACGGTTCTACCTTTATACGCTGTCGAATTTTCTGCTCATAGCTTATGTTTTTACTGACGGAGCTACCTAAATAAATTAAACTGTCAACCTCTTTATATCCAGCAATGTTCTGAACTTCTGTTCTGTTTTTTGTTATATCGACAATCATTACTTTTTCATTTTTTTATTAATTCATAGTCCATATTCCTAGTTAAACTTTTTTTAGTTTATCAAGTACAAACGCAAGTTCTTACTCACTTTGGACTATAAACAACGTGTCATCGACAAAGCAAAGATTAAATATACTCCAGTCGTCAGAGACAAAAATGCCACTGAACCTCTAAAAATCATACGAATAAGCTGAATTTTGTCGAGAATATTAATTTTTTGGACCCAAAAATAGATGCAAAAAAAGTTTACCACTTTTACCCCCGGACTTGCCCTTAAAACCACCCTCGCAGAGAGATAAAAACGCAAAAAAATCGATTTACACAGAATCTGTACTTCGTGGACAAAAATGTTTTAAATAAAAAATGCAGCTAAAATAATTTTAAACAAAAATATTCATTAGCATTTTTTGAGTAGAATAAACCGTTCTCTTAGAAACTACGCTTGAAGCGACCGTCGATTTGGCATTGCAGTTACGCGCTGAAAATCATTGTTCAATAAAATGTGTATCAGCTCGACGGTACAAATTCGATATCTTTTGATTTAAGTGACCTATTGACAAAAATGAAGGTGCATTTTAAAGTTAAAGGGTTTAGCTTTTGTATACAGTTTTTGTATTTTGTCGCAAATATACTCAGAGTTTATAAAGATGTTAAATAAATAAACGTGGCGCGATTTTTGCCAGCCATTTTTTATGATTCTCACGAGATTAATATAATCTATTTCTTTCATTGACTGGTCAGTATTAAGTTATGAAAACTAGAGCCTAACCTAAAACCTATAGCATGAAATTTAGTTTTGAGTTTTGGCAATAAATCTGAGGCAATTGAAATGTGTTTAAAAAACGTTCGATTTATAAACTTTCACACTAATTTACTAATGTTTGTATTTTGAGAACTATTTTCGAAGTGGAAATTTCATACAACAAATGACCTAAAACATTTTAAACTTTTTTTTTCAATTACATTAGTATATTTTTCAAAAGAACAAAGCTACTGCAATAATCTACACTTAAAATATTATTCTTAAATACATTTCCCGTGATGTGTAATAGTTTGTAAAGTAAAATATTTGCTCATATTTGTTATTATTTATCATAGGCTTCAAAGATTGATCACTAAAAATAGAAAGTTTACTACAACTGCTCAATTAAAGTGGTTAATTTTATTGATTTCACGAGAATAGATATCAAAGGACACGACACGACACGACATCATAGATATAAAGGACACGATTTCAAAGAAAATGAGAAACTGGAAGATGCCACCAACATTATAGAAAGTCAATTGAGTGTGGATGCCGAAAAGACGGGAAGCTAAGAAGATCTGTAGAATGAAGAAGCGGTCAAGTTTATAGCAGAAACTAGTTCGTATTGAAGAAGATTTTTTACATAAACAAGTCAGGAATTTCTACCAAGAAATAAAACGAGACCGAACCCAGTACAAAACCACATCAAGATATTATAAAGATGAAGAGGGGAATCTGTTAGGTGGAACAGATGAAAAATTAAGAAGGTGGGCTAATTATTTTGGGAATATTTTATGTACGGACGACCAAGATGAAAGAGAACAAACGCAACTACTACATGAAGAAGTAAGGGACCCAGATGTAAATGAAGAAGTACCTACCAAGGAAGAAATTACAAAGATCATAAAAAACTTAAAAAACAACAAAGCACCTGGTGTAAATGGTATCATTGCTGAGTTTCTAAAAGAAGGTGGCGAAATGGTGCAAGAAGAAATCGCTGAGTTAATACGCGAAGTGTGGATCAAGGAAAAAATACCCAATCAGTGGAAAGAAGCAATCTTATGTCCAGAATCATTCTGTCTCCGGCTTCTATACAACATGTAGCATCTCCTTAAAATTTTAAAGTGTTTGTTTGTCTTTGTGTATTGTATTTTGTACTGTTATGTCCAAATTTTACATTTATGACATTCTACTCATGTCAGGATAGGCCACAATTGACGAAATGCCCCTGAAGGTGATCTATTGATCGAAAGTACTTGGGCAAGATTAAATTAATCACCGTGTTCGATAGTTGCCTTGTATACCCTCAAAGTTTAAGTATTCGAACATTCAACCTTATATTGATTTAATGAAATATACAAGGCAAGAAAAATACCGGCGGAGTAGCTCAAATGGAACTTCGTACTAGGAGCAAAAATTGTGAAGACTATAGGATCATAAGCCTAATTAGCTATCGTCTAACGCTGTTTTTAAAAGTCATCCACAACAGAATTTAATGGAAATGCGAGAAACAGATTAGGCCCAATCAATTTGGATTTGTGAACGCCGTTGTTTCGAGAGAAGCTTGGTTTAGCGTGCAGGTATTGTTGCAGAACTGTAGAGATGTTAGCTGGGACGGTTTTGCCTGCCTGATTGACTACAGGAAGACTTTCGATAGAGTCAGGAATTAACAAAGGATGGAAGTACTAAGGAGGACAGGGATTAACGGAAGAGACCTAAAAATAATATCCTGTATTGGCAGAATGAGCGGTGCTCCGAATGGATAAAGACTATATAGATCAGGTCAAAATCTAAGAGGGAGTGAGACATGGGTGCATAATTTCATCATTGATAGTCAATCTGTACTCGGAGCACATTTTTGGAGAGCACATTTCCAAAAGATATTGATGAAGGCATTTAAATAAATGGAGTCAAGCTCAATAACTGACGGTATGCAGATTATACAACAGTATTTTCCAATACCATAGAAGGTCTGCAAAACGTAATAAACACAATAACGGAAACAAGTTGAACATAATATGGACTGGATATAAACACCAGCAAAACCAAGTTAATGAAGTTAATGATAATAATGTTAATGTTGTTAATGATGAAGTTCTTTGTCATGCTCAATAGCCATGACCTCACCCTAGAAATAAAAATACATAAATAAGGCTCCTTAAATGTTACGTGAACTTAGTGCTTCTGTACGAAGTCGAAACGTGGACATTGAAGGTGGAAACTCTATCAAAACTTTACGATTTTAAGCTACGGTTATACAGAAGGATCCTGAAGATACCATGGACAGACAAAGTCACCAGTGAAGAAGTACTACGGAGAATAAACACAACCATGGATTTGGTCGGAAAAACAACCCAAGACGACGAAGAATATCCTGCCTTGCTAATCTGAGAGCATAGTAGAGACAGACATCAATACAGCTCCTCCGTATAGCAACCAATAAAGTCATCATAGCCAGAATGATCGACAGCGTTACGAACAGGCACTCTAAGAAAAATCTCTTAATATTTGTTAGCTTTGTTTTAAATATTTTATGAAAATGGAATAGAACAAAAAAACAAACAAGTTTATCTATTATGATTTAAATTATAAGGGTACTATAATAAGACATTGATAATCATTTTAAGTTGTGAGTAGGTATTATTTAATGCATCTCTCAAGAAACACAATGCATTGACTAACCTTTTGCATTTTGCATAGAATTTTCTTGTTTACGGCCATCGTTCTCACGTAAACTATAATAAGTAATGCTCATACTAATTGGTATATTTAGTATCCACTTGGCAATGAATATTCTCAAGAACTTCAAGTACTTATCCGTAAAAAATATTCATTAACGTTGTTTACTCCTTGATTATACACTTTTGCTTACTTACATACCCAATTAGCAGTAACATTGAATGTCACATAAGTAATAAATGTGTTTAGGTGAATGATTTTTTCTTCAGGAAGCCGTTTAGTGTGACAAGGTTTATCGCATTTTATTTAAAATTGTAACATGTGACATAAGTGCTACTATAGAAAGAAGTGTGATTTTTATTTTTATCACGTAAACACAATATGACATAAATTCATTATATGAACAATAAGGTCATCATTCATTAAACAAAATATTATTTTTTATTTGTAGCAAATAACTTATAATAAAATCGTAATTAAAATTTATAAAGTCATACACAGAATTAATTGAATGTGTGAATATAAATATAAACATAAATTAAATTTACTTCTTAATTTAACATGTATACACACATAACATGTGTGGTTCATACTTTCTGTATATTGTTAATTATATCTTTTAAAATAATACACGATATTGTATGTTCATTAAAATTCGTTGTCTTCTGTTCCAACAACTGACAAGTTCTAACTTTGTTTGTTGATGCCTCACTTTCCAGTAATATCAGTTTCCAGTTTGTCAACTTCGTTTTCCATGGATTATGCCCCCGCTGTAAGTTTTTTCACATAATTTCTTCTAATAACGTGGTCAACGAACTGGACGATATTTTCAGCAACTATAGTACGTAACCTCTTCTTTGTTTGGATCTGTTGAAGGATTCATAAATTAGTTGTTTTCTCAGTCCAAGACACCCTTAACATTATACGCCAGCAATACATATCAAAGACATCTATTTTCTTTTAGTCTGCTTTTTTTAATGCCCAAAACTCATATGCGTAGAGGAATAGACAGAATACAAGTCTTTTGACTATATCTTTTTAAGTTTTATGATGGCTGGCTTAGCCGGTGCAATTCTTCTGTTAATTCCTTTACTGCATTCTTTTTGGTGTAAGAGCCGAGATAAGTGAAAGTGTTAACCGTTTCGATATTTTGGATTTTCTTTGTATTTAAATTATTTGAGTTCTGTTGGTCTACTATCGTTATTTTGGTTTTCTTTTTGTTAATCTAGAGACCGGCTTCTAAACTTGTTTCTTTAAGTCTTTGTATGAGTTCTTCTACTTCTTCTTCAGTCCCAGCCATGACGGTGGTATCATCAGCGTACCGAAAGTTAATAAGTTTTTTACCATTGGTGGTGATTTCACCTTTTCAGTTATTTAAAGCAAGTGTGTTTAATTTTAAGTGCACATTCTGAAACCTTCTTGAGTTCCTGGATTCACGTTTTCGCTCTTAATATGTTTAGTATATACATAAATCCTCCCCGGATTGCTGATTTTTACGTCAGGGTACGTCTAGTACTTTAGTTGTCCTGAGCAATATCGTTACCCTGTAGGACCTACCTACAAAGGGAGCAAAACGTGATGGATTCACATACGGATCGTCAAATAAAAATAAGTTTACAAATCAGAAAGGCGATGTGTGACGTTTGTATTCTTCTGCAATGGGAAGAATCAAAAACCATTGGTGAAAGGGTCTTAAGTATTGCTTGTTAGTCTAAAAGAAAAGTACCATAACTTATAGGGAGAAAGATCCAAGTGATAGGCTTGTATATCATAGTTTAAAACAAATTTACTATGAAGTAATCTACTATTAGCAGAAGAAGTGTTGACTTCATTTTAGGTCTTTTTAATTACCATACTTAGTATTTTAAAACTTGCTCTCCATTTCGAACATTTGCTTAAGTTAGGTTTTTTACTGATTTCAGAAATTGCCTATTAATTTGCTATTTTCTTGGTCCTGAATTTATAAAGTTTTAAATACTTTTAGGCTTAATGAACCATTCATCATACTTGCTATTTTCGACTCGATCCATTGGCAGATTGGAAGTTTCTGGTATTTACATCTTTGGAAATCTTTCCTTCACAACTAAACTTGCCATAAATTATTACTTCGTATATATTAAAACTCAACCTAATCAAATTAAGAGTAAGCTGGAGCTGTTCTTCTTTCTTGTTCCAGCTCTTTTCACGAGTAAAGTCGTCAAGATTCAAAAACTTACGGTTTACAAAAGTATATAAGCAGGGTTCCCTTTACGACCAATAGTCAACTCTATCGAATCACTGTTTTAATCAATGACAAAATTTCCAGCGGACTAGATAGAGCCATACGCACATCAAGCTATTTAATTCAGCGTAAAATGAGACTACAGTTTACCGGTGAATGGGAAAATATCCAAAAACTTCGATTCTTAGATGTGTTTGTTATAAAAAAGGAAGACGGAAACATATGATACTTATTATACAGAAAACCAACTTGCTGATATTTACACGCTGATTCACACCATCATCCTTCACAATTAAATGCAGTAATTAAATCTTTCATGAAGAGAAAATCTGATAGATGAGGACCATAATAACGAGGAAATGCACAAAGTTAAAACAGTCCTTGTCCCCCTGTTTTATTAGCTGATTTCGTCTGGGCCTGCTGCTTTCTTCTGTTTTAGATTTCTTATCACATGTAAAAAATCCTTATATGACGAATTTTCGATTTCGTTTCTACCATTAAGGTATGTTTCATTCATGAGTGCTTTCGTGAGTGTTTTCTGTAGCCTTATGTAACTCTTCGTATTGTTTCTCCCATATTTTGACATCAATCTTAATTTAATTAACACAAGCATGGAAAAGTTCTGTGGTTTTTTTTTCATATTGTTCTTTTTAGATGAATTGATGATGTTTTCTGATTAAGAAAGTGAAACGTCTTCAATAAATAGACGAAGTAGCCATCAACTTTGTCTTTTTTCTCCACCTTTTGACCGATAAAAAACCCACCACTCGTCTGAGTGATATCCTTAATTTATATTTTATTGACGGTTATATATATATATATATATATATATATATATATATATATATATATATATATATATATATATTATACTGTGAGGAAATAATACAAAAATTTTAAAAATATAATCTTAAAGCAGATCTTAATATTCTACATAATGTACCTACTATAATTCGTCCATGAGTACAAAATATAAATATTGAGCAAAGAAGGTTATGTCAATTCATTGTTTAGTTTGCTATCGTGTAATAATTAAGTTTTGCAAAATACAAGGGTACCCACATATATCTCATTAATAAAAAATGAATAAAATATCAACCTGTGTTCTCTTTAAAATACATGGTTTCGATATTTTTTAACTACCGTAATATAACTATTGTTTATAATACTACTGAGTCTGAAAATTACTTTGGCCATCGTGTAAAATAAAAAACTCTTGTATTTACACGAGCAAGGGAAATTATCATATTATTTAGCTATATTTGGAATTAAATGATGAAGATTTCGTATCGTGTTTCTACACTTGTTTTAGTAGTCTAGGAGTACATTCTTCCTTTCTTTTCTTCATGATAATCCATTGTACTATTCCTCGAAATCGTCGGTCTTCTGTTATACTCTTTATGTACAACCCATGTCGACCGCCATTTTCCTGTCCCTTGACTTTTTGTGAAGTCCTGTTTCATTTAGGTATGAATTTGTTCGTTTCTACATATTTTTCTTAAACTGTTAATCTAGTCGTCAAAAGTTTGGTAATCTAAACCGTAGCAAATAAAGTTTTAAACTTAATTTTTGTAGTTTAAAAAACATTTCAAGGTTCGTATCACCCGATAAAACTTTTATGAGCCCAGGACTCTTTTAGAAATCTACATCTATGGTATATGTTCAAGTTACATCTGACGCTACTAAGGTTCCTATGTAAGATTGGAATATATGGAATTGGATATTGATGTTATTGGAATCTATTTGGGGTACAGACAGATCAGCATTTTATTAGTGCGCAAACAATAGAGGCTTATTCCTGAGTCCCCTTTTGGACCTTTCCTTTTTCTCCTGTGTCCACTTCATTTCTATGTAATGCTATTAGTTACAAAAGTGTATTCATACAGTGCTAGGGATATAATTAGAATTAATTATATATTAATTAAAATAGAAGAGGCAATGTGAATTAAAGCCAACTCAAACAAAACCACATTTATAGTCTTTAACGGTAACCCACGTATAGATGCAGAGCTTCAATTAAATGAAGTCCAAGTTAAAATAGTTCACAAAATTACATATTTATGAACTGTCCAATGAGACATATAAACAAAATGCAGAATAGTACTGACTAAGACATCATCATCCAGCCGAATTTTCACATCCATTGTTGGATATAGGCCTCCTCCAAACGTCTCCAGTTCTCTCTATCTCTAGCTGCTGCAATCCAGTTTGTTTCTATTCTCTTTAGGTCGTCGGTCCATCGGGTGGGTGGTCTGCCTCGACTTTGCTTGTCGGCTCTTGGTCTCCACTCCAATAATCTCTTCGTCCATCTTCCGTCTTCCATTCTAGCAACATGTCCAGCCCACCTCCACTTTTGTTTATTGATTCGCAGTATAATATCGTCTACGCTAGTTCGTCGGCGTATCTCCTCATTTCTTACGCGATCTTTCAAGGTCAGGCCCAGCATTGATCTCTCCATTCGCCTGTGTTACCCTCAGTTCTTCGGCAGTAGCTTTCGTTAAAGTTAAGGTGTCTGCTCCGTAGGTCAAGACTGTTAAGATGCATTGGTTAAATGCCTTCCTTTTCAGGTGAATTGGGATATTTGTTTTAAAAATGTCTCTCATCCGTCCATATGCCGCCCATCCCAACGTGATTCGTCTATTTAGCTCGCAGGTTTGGTTGTCTCTGGTTATTCTAATTTGATGACCCAAGTATGTGTATTTATCGATTAATTCTACCTTGTTGTTATTGATCTGTATCTCTTTGCTGGGAACCATATTGGTCATCATTTTGGTTTTCTCAAAATTTATCTCCAGCCCAGTTTCTTGTAGTGTGTCATTCAGTTCTTGGAGCATGTCTTTGATCTCTCCCAGATTATCTGACAGAAGCACGATATCGTCCGCAAAACGTAGATGGTTTAATCTTTCTCCATCGATGGATATTCCTTCCTGTTGCCATGTTAGTCTTTTAAATGCATACTCAAGAACGGTAATGAACAGCTTTGGTGACATGGTATCACCTTGCCTGACTCCCTTTTTTATCTTTATTTTATTAGTTGCAGAATATAGACTTATGGTTGTTGTGGCATTTTCATATATATTTTTAATTATATTACAATATCTGTGGTCGATCCTGCAATCTTGTAGTGTTCTTAATATGGACGGTAGTTCCACTGTATCAAACGCCTTTTTAAAGTATACAAATATCAATGCCAAGAGACGGTTATATTCGTTAGTTTTTTCTATTAGGGTTTTTAGACACTGCAGGTGATCGTTTGTGCCATAATTAGGGCGGAAACCAGCTTGTTCCCGAGGTTGGTAAAAATCCAGCTTTGTCTCTAATCTATTCGTTATTATTCGGGTGTATAATTTATAAAGATGGTTAAGGAGACTGATTGGTCTGTATCTTTCCAGGTCTGCTATATCTCCCTTCTTGTGTAAGAGTACAGTTATTGAATTATTCCACTTTGTTGGGATATTTTGATTCCATAGGCATAGATTAAAGAGCTTTTGAATTTTGGCTATCAGTACTGAGCATCCTAACTTTATCGCTTCCGTGACGACACCATCCTCCCCCGGAGCTTTGTTATTCTTCATCTTTTTTAGAGCCTTGTAAATTTCGTCCAAGGAGATTTCTGGAATATCTTCGGAACCCTGATTTTGGACCTTCCTCTGTTGATATTCGACTATATCTAGAGCCGATTGGTTGCTATATAATGTCTCATAGAATGATTCCACAATTTCTAACATATGTTGTCTGTTTGATGTGATGTTGCCATTTCTATCCTTGAGTTTGACTATTTGTTTATTTCCATTTGTGAGTTTGCGTCTCATTATTTTCATACTTTTATT
This sequence comes from Diabrotica balteata, assembly GCA_918026665.1. Lineage (NCBI taxonomy): Eukaryota > Metazoa > Arthropoda > Insecta > Coleoptera > Chrysomelidae > Diabrotica > Diabrotica balteata. The sequence continues at coordinate 83,197,676 of OU898282.1, read as the reverse complement.
TTCCTCAATGGTTTTGATGATTTTCTCGTCTTTGTATTTTCTTAAGTCTTTTCTGATTTCTCTTGATACTTCCTTGTTCATTCTATTTATATCGTCGTTACTAGAGTTTTCGTCGCTTCTCAGTATTCTTCTTTGTTCCATTTTTTCTGTGTTTCCAGACTAATTTTTTCTTCCTTCACGCTTTTTGGGCAGCATTTCTTTTGAGCTTCTGTTATTGATTCTACTATTATGTCAGTTGATGATTTTTCTTGAAGGAATTTACCGATATGATCTTCAAAATTTTGTTCGTTGTTTGGATGTGTCCATCTGTATATTTCCCTCTTTTTTATCATATTGTGTCGTTCATAGTTGGTATTTAACACAATGGTGGCTCTCACCATACGATGGTCGCTTGATTTCGCATATTTATTTAGCACTGTCACATCTGTAAATATGTATTTTTTACTAAGACAACTTTTCTGAAAATGATGACATTTTTTTACAATAACCATCTCAGTTGGGAACTAAGACAAAGAATGATTAAGTGCTATGTTTATTCTGCATTTCTTGTATGGATTAGAAGTGTGGATCCTAAAAGTATTAAGTATGATTTAAATTGAAGCATTAGAAATGTCGATAATTAGATGGATGTTAAAGATTAACCAGCATTTCAAAGAACGGATAAGCACCATAAAAAGAAGAAGATATGTTGTATGTTTAATAGTAATATCTTTTAAAATAATTTAAAAATAATTGGTAGTAACAACATTGATATGTACGTTTCTAATTTATTTATATTACTTTTGTAGTCTATCTATATCAATTTTTATTTGTTGTATTTAGATTTATAATCGTTCATATTTTTCTGTAACAAGGCGATGTATAACAGCTGCTTATTATTACTTCTTGATTGAATCTTATTAAAAAGCACTTCACATGTTCAGCAAGTAAAGCCTTACTTGGTGCTGTCAGTTAGAAAAACATATTCTCTTTTCCTATTTTTTCGTATACCTATCTCGTATTATGATCCGAAAGCGCCCGGACTATTTATAGATTTAACAGTTTAACTAGCTATTTGTGAATAATAAGTTTTATACCTATACTTAAAAAAGGATTTTAATTTTGCAAGTAAAAACTTTCGTACTTTTATCACAATGGGATTTTAATTATCCATCCTTAATTATCGGAAAAATATTCCCATGAGGTTGTATTGCATAACCACTTTCATGAGATACCCTAATATAAAGTTCAAGAGGTCGCTTCGGTGAAAAGTGGTTTAAATTTTTTTAACAACTTTTTTAATAATAATCAATTTTTTCGTCCCGGATAAATTTTTGTGAATTGTTTGGATCATTTTAAATAAAACTGGTTTCCTGTAGTTTTTCTGTAAACCTAACAAAATAAATAATTAAAAACTAAGAAAACGCAAAATTACGATTTTCAAGGCTTAAAAACACAAGCAAAAAACATTATTTTTGAATTTACCAGCAACTTAAATACGAATTCAAAATTTGTTGTGTCCTTTTTCCAATAAATATGTTGGGCCTATTATATTTTAAAACTTTGTTTTTATGCGTAAATCGTATAGGAGGGAGACACAAGATCTATGGCACACATTTTTGCTGGTTTAAATTCTCATTGTACAAATGAGCGTCCGACCTACCTTACGCGATCCAGTATCAATTAAAAAACAATGGTTTAATAATTATTTATGCACCAAGGGTGTTCTTAAGATGATTAAGCCATAAGATCATCATAATCCAGCCAGAGGGCCTCTGATCCAAGGGATGGATGTTGCTCGATGGGCGTAATAATCCGGTAACAATATATGCATATATATATATATATATATATATATATATATATATATATATATATATATATATATATATATATGGCAGGGCCATATATATATTGAAGAGAAAAGTGTTCGATAAATGTGTGCTGCCGGTTCTAACCTATGGTGCGGAGACGCTAACACTTACTAAGACGTCCGCAAACAAAATTCGAACAACACAGAGGGCAATGGAACGGTCCATGTTGGGATTAACCCTGAGAGACCGAATACCCAACACAGAATTGCACCGTAGATCGGGAGTAACCGACGCAATCAAAAGAATATCAACCTTAAAATGGAACTGGGCAGGGCACGTCGCGAGAACGAAGGACGGCAGATGGACAAAACGCATTCTTGAGTGGAGACCCAGACAAGATGCCTTTAGGAATAGAGGACGACCACCAACAAGATGGACGGATGACCTGAAACGGACACATCAAAATTGGATGCAGGCGGCTCAGGACAGAAATTTGTGGGGTGAACTACGGGAGGCCTATGTTCAGCAGTGGACGAGTATGGGCTGAATGATGATGATGGCAGGGCGGGCGTTCATTTGTACAATGAGCATACAAACCAGCAAAAATGTCTGCCATAGATTTTGTTTATCTCTCTTATACACACTCCGCAGCCCGAGTGCTCGTCCTGACTTAGCGCTTCATTAACGAATAAAAAACAATGTTTTAATATTAAAAAAGCTAAAAATGCTTTCTAAAAATAATTCAGACTAGCTGTATTAATTGAATACATCTTTAGTAATTACAATTATACACAAATTTACATTTCAAATAGAAATATTAATTTTCACAAACAGCTATTAATTGAAAAAATTTTTAAAGTGTTACTTAAAACAATTGTACAAACTCACCATTGTCCATGTAGGTGTGATGAATATCTGTTCATATGACACCGAAAATTGAAATAAGAATAAATTTACCTTATACCGGTTTAAATAGACGATCATTCTACCTGTTCGTATAACAATTTCCGGTTCCAACTGTCAGATATTAGAACTACCAACTAATTATTGAAGGCTTTATAATTGAGTCAATTTCTTGAGCACATAAATTAATTACCATCAATAAATATCCATTTGTTACTTTGTTTACATATTAGTATATTAGATATTAATATATCAGAATTTGAAATAAATATCTCAAATAATTAAAAATATCCTGACAGATAACTCACACATACAACAATTTCAAATAAAAATAGAAAACTTTGTAAATCTTATTATACATTTGATTATAAACGTACATGTTCAGTTGCCAAAGAATTACTTTAATTTGTTCAGTAATTTGGACATTAGACTGAGTTAGTTATATTGTAGGATGTATTTCAATTATCCATATTGTTACATTAAATTTGATTAATTAAAGATTGTTAAAGTATGCCAATATTAAACACATCAATTTACTTTTGATATCTAAATTGAAACAATTTTATGGACATTCATTAATAACAGCATATTTCATAAAACTAGATAACTTAACTTACAGTATTGAGAAACAGAAGAAGAACTGTCACATGCTAACCTACATCTGTCAAATTTTCCACTAAAATCTAATAAATAAAACATAAAAAAACTCATTGTGCCCAAGACTGCGATGTAGTGCATTAAACCCCTTCCCCCTTTTTTAAATTCAATGTTTGTTTCGTCCCTTCTAAGTGTTTTCTGTTTTAGTGTGTTTAAATTATCCTTAATTGTTTGTATTTTAATATTTTATTTACTTGACTTTCCAATAATTAACTCATTGCCAATAGAACTTTATCAAAGTAATTTGATAACTACAAGTTGGAAAATAATTGCACACCCACACAATTTTTACATCTAAACTTATTCATTGTCATAAAACTGTCACCTTAATAAAACAATTACTCAATAAATAACATACATTTCAAAAATATATCTCTCGAATAAGTATAAATAGCTTTTAATAACACAATGGTATATTACATCACTTACATTTAACAAACAATCGCACACATATCTCTTCTTCATTGGATCAAATCTATCTCCTCAAGAACTTCCCGTTTACTGTCAAACAACTGCAATAATAGAATTGAGTTCTCCATTCAACAATATAAAGTAGTTTCAACCATGTTCTACCATCCGTCTATTAATAGAGTACCGGCATGTAAGTAATGTTTATTTTATTTATTTATTTGCTCATTTATTAATTTATTACAATCGAAGAGACTATTTTATAACAATTTGTGGGCCTTACCTTGTCTGTTTAAACTTTTTAAAAATTTTATACCTTTTATTCAACTTACTCATTTAAATAAAACCACAGACATGTAATATTGGCATAATTATTGTAATTTACAACATCTACTTTGTTTATCGTTATTAGACAACACCCTAATATGGGTTTTTATTATTTCAGCATTTGTTTAACTTTGTATCGAGACCTGAGGATGCTTTGCATATTGTAGAAAGCGAAACCGGTCGTCTGATAGTTAAATTAAATTGATTGTGAGTAAGTCTTATTTATTATTTCTTTACCTATCTAAAAATACTTATCGAGAAATTATAGAACAAAATTCGATCTTAAATTTAAGTCCTTCATTGATTAAAAATAATATTTTTTATTGTGCTTTTGAGTTCTGAAAATCGCAATTTTGCGTTCTTCTCGGTTTTTTAATTGTATATAACTCAAAAACGGTCAAGTTGGCAGACAAATTACACAAATTCAAGTTTTTTTAAATATCGCAAATAATTAAAAATAAATTGTCTGGACCAAAAAAATTGATTACTACAATTTGTTTGAAAACATTGTTTAAAAAAATTTGAAGAACTTTTCGGCTGAGCGAGTACTTGAACCTTATTTTGGGTGCTCAAAACACATCTCATAAAAGTAATTAGAAAAAAATCTCATGGTATTTATATTTTTCCGAACGAACCTGAGCTTTTCTAAATGGATTTTTGGAAGTGCCCTACGGTGTGTTTAATTACAAAATAGAGCCTCAAAGGCACTGTACTTTCTACAGTGGAAACAAAAAATATTTTGTAAAATGTATAAACAGGAATTAAAATTAAATTAAAATTTCAATTGAAGAATTGAACTATATTTTATTAAATACGTTAGTATATAAAAGTACTTGAAAAACATCTAGTTTACTATTTTCTTCAATTAATTTCATTAAGGAAATATTTTTTTTTAATTCTACAGCTTACTAAATAATAATAAATATTTTTCATAACACCAAATCAGTGTTTATTAAATAATAATAATAGTAAAAATAATAACACTGGTTATTATATATATACATAGAGGAAGTGGTCCGAATATGAGCCCCCCATTTGTTTTTTTTGTATAAATTTTTGAAAGTTACGAATAAATATCCAGTAAATTACACACTACAAGCTTAAAGGTTTACCTTATGGTATATTAAAAAGGCATTATCAAAAAAATTAAATTTAGGTGGAATTTGTGTCAACACTTAAATTATGTACAGATCTACTTTTGGATTAGACTGCGTGGAATATGGGCCCCCTAGTAAAATAATTGATAGGTATCTAACAATTTGAAAAAACATATATTTTTCAAATAAAAAAAACTGAAAATGAAAATGAAAATACATTTCAACTTAAAAACCACATATTACACGCAAAAGTCACAAATATATGCATCTTTTTCGGCACCTGAACATTGTTCGTGAGCCCATTGATTGCACATGAAGCATTGAATCCATAACTCTCCTCTCTGGTCATCGGAAAAGCGACCATCACAAAATAGGCATACTGCATCACAGCCGTCAGGAACAGATTTGCCAATTTCGTCGATATCCATATCTTCATCGTCTGGGACAAACTCGTGACTTTCATCCTCAGAGTCGCTGACTTTATTGTCTTTTGCTTGCTGTCTTTTTTTGTTAGTTGTCTTCTTTGCTTTTGATTTTGAAAAGACTTGTCGTTTGGTGCTTGCTTTCTTAGGCGTGTTGGTGCAGGATTTCTCTAACTCATCCTTGTAGGGGGAAGAGGTGATCACTTGCGATTTAGTTGATTTTCTTCCCCGAGTGGTATTTTTCTTTGTGACGGAAGGTACAGGTGAAATGTCAAATGGTGAGACCAATTTAACGGAATTTTCCATTCCTGGAACAGATGGTCTAGAGAAATTGGAATTTGACGGCGAAGATGTTGCCTGTGATTGTAATTTAGCTGTATCTTCCCAAAAAGAACATCCTGGCTGAGGTTCTGGGGTACCATGCTGGGGTTCTGTTGTGACAGGCCGCGCTTGAGGCGAGGCTTGAGACAAAATGTTGCAGTTTTTCTCAGCCTGAATTCGTTCAGATATAAAATCTGCTTCAGAAAAAATGTGACGGTTGAACGGATATATTCCCGTCGCCCTAAAACCACTAGCAGCTATTTCGGCACACTGTGATTTTAAAAAGGCTTTACCTAAAAGTTCTGCCAAGTCAAACTGTGTGAGGGCTCGTTGGTTAACACGAAGCCAATTTCTAATTTCCTCACTGTAATAAGCCTTGAAACTTCCCATGAATGTTTTATCAAGGGGTTGTAATTTATGAGTTGAGTGAGGCGGCAAAGAGATAATGGAAATATGATTTTCACGAGCTAGTCGAATAACTTCTAAGTTTCGTGTGTGGCTATAATGGCCATCTAACACTAGCAGAACTGGACATTCTTTTGTTGGTTTAACAAAATTTATGAAATGCCTCATCCAATCGGAAAACAAATTCTGTTGCACCCACCCACTTGGATGTACTGCGTAGATTGAACCTGGAGGAGCCCCTCGCATCAGCTGTTCGTTGCGATTTTTTCTCGGGAAAATTAACATGGGCGGTACAAATTGACCTCCAGCGCTCATTGCAGCTATAAACGTAACTAGTGAACCCCGTTCGGCTGAGGTAATTGAAGCAATTTGCCGTTTTCCTTTTCTTCCCACCACTGATGCCACCTTACTTTGAACAACTGTAAGCCCAGTCTCATCTACATTGTAAATTTGGTGAGGCGAAAATTTATTTTTTGAGTATTCACTCTGCAAATTGTCAAAAAATTGCTCCACATTTTCCTTATTGAAGCCTAATGCTCTAGCGAAGGAAGTTCCTGTTGGTCTTCGAATAGAAAGTACATTTTTGTGACGTAGTAAAAATGCATCCAACCAGCTTCTCCCCGCCACACCATTTTTAAATGGATGAGCTATTCCATTACGAACAGCTAAGACATATGCCATTTTTCTAATGTCCTTTCTTGTGAGACCATAGTAAGTAGCTTCCATGGACAAAACATATTGGACAAGTTCTTCCTCCAGTTCTTTTCCTAATGTTGTCTTTCTTCCTAGTTGAGTTTTAACTACGTCACTAATATTTAAATTACCTTCCTTTTGTTTTTTTAACAGTCTTTGAAGTGTAGATCGTGGCACGCTGAACTGTTTGCTTGCAGTTTTAAGACCCATTATTTTGTTATTAACACTGTCCATAGCCTTAACCATATCTTCACGTCTCCATGTTTGTCTTAAGTTCTTTGAAAAAAACTTCGGTTTGCTTCGTGGCATAATGAACTGCAAAAAAAACACTTTATTAAGACTTGGTCCGAATATGAGCTCTGTCCCATAATAGGACCACGGTAGGGGCCCATATTAACAACATTCCACCTGATTATTTAAAAGCATTCAATTTCTTCTCAATTCATTATTAGGTTAGTTTTTATGATGGAATATCAAATACTGATCACTTTTCTAACATACTAACACATCAACTCTCCAGTTTCAAACATAAACGTTGATAAATAGCACAAAAACACTTACCGTAAAATATTTGTTGAACTACACAAATAAACTTATGTCACCTGTTAGTACAGAGATATACACGAGACTGCGTGCATAAACAGAAAAATGTTTGGGGGTCTAGTAGAAGTATTTTAGTACGAAATTCATAGATGTCGCGACGTGCTCTAGTTGAAATATATTGGGGGCCCATAATAAGTGCAGGGCTCATATTCGGACCACTTCCTCTATATATATAATATAAATTACTATATAATTTTATCAAAATAAACGCAGCGACCAAGAGCGTCAATTAGAGAGATTACGACGCTTTCCACAGATGGAAGTACAAAAGATCCAAACAACAAATAGTAGAATAAAATCATAGTACTAGAGAGAAAATCAAAAATCACACCAGAGAGAAAACAAAACACCAAAGAGAAAACATTCTAAAAAACAATAACGCACAATGAAAATAGTTCGTAGCTCATAACAAAAAAAAAATCCAAAAAACACACAAAAAACGGCTTCGGCCACCAAAAAATAAAAAAAAATACTAACAAAAACCGGCAAAAGCCACAAAAAAATATTAACAAAAGCCCCAAAACCCGGGCACGTAGGGCCCAACCCCTTCAGTACCAAGTCGCCGAACTGAACCTAGCTCAGAGCGAAGACATGAGGCGCAATTAAGCAATTTTAGTTCGCGGATAAGCCACATTACCAACCATGTTGGGGTTTTATTACCCAGGACCTTCACATGAAGAGCATTTAACTGATAGTTGTGCCTCTATCGCACATCAGAGTGCTATAGGGGAGAAAGGGATGGTCTGTAGCATTTTAGCGCGGTGGAGTAAGTCCTGTTTTTTATTCGACTTAATACAAATGGCTCCAATGAATTTTTAGACCCGAACGTAATTTTTAGAGGTGAACATTTCTCACAGGCTAGGTTGAATTAAATTGCTTGCTTGAGAGAGTAATTAACTTCAAGCATCAGCGAGAAGCGCTACTACTTGACTTGACAATGGTAAGTGTGACCTTGATAATGGCAAGTGTGTCCTTGAAAAAAAGTCAAAATAGTGGTTTTTATCAAAACCATTATTTTGACAACAGTGTTTGTCCAAGCTAGTAATAAAAAACCACTGAACCGATTGCAATAAAATTTTGTGAAAGTGTGTTTGTTGGTCCAACATAGGAGATAGGATATTTTTATCTCTTCTTTTTGTTAATTTTTGTAAATTCAAAATGTTTCATACGATTTCACCTCTACAGTTTTCGTTCATTTGACCCAATGGCATATCATAATATCATATCATAATATCAAAATATCATAAAATGTCGTTTACCAAACGTCATTTTGTGTTCCTATAACTGTTTTTATAATAAATCGAGAACGACTGAATCGATTTGGCTAATTTTCATTTTGAAATATTTATTTAAAGTCCAAGGAAGATCTAATAGGTGAGAAAATAGGAGAAGCAACGGATTTATTTCCCATACAAACAGTTGCATTATACTCTTATATAAAATGTTTTATACGACTTTACATTTACAGTTTTAGTTCATTTAAACATAAAGTGACGTTTAACTTCACGTCTTGCACCAAATTGATACTTCTTTTTTTGTTGTTTCTGTTATTATCAGGAGAAGGTTTATGTAAAAGATAATTTTCAAAACAGTGTACGAAAAGACTTCAAAAACAGTTTTGTCTTATTTTAAATCGCAATATAACTAATATACGACGCCTAATCATTTTGTATTAAAAAAATAGAACAGAATTGATCTGGTGTACCAAACTCTCTATAAGGTAAGCTTTTTTTTTTAATTGTAAAATATGTTTACCTATGTGACTGCTGATTGGTTAGAGTAGAATTAAGAGAAAAATGGATACATGTATATAGCGATTAAAGCACATTGTGCCAAGCACAAGCATATAGGGATTTCTAAGGATATCGGTCATACGTTATACTACTATTCGTAAGGAGTAAAATTCTAAATGTGTAGAGTGATTATTTTTTTAAATAACGATATCAACTAATTGATGTACATATTATAAAAATTTTCATTTTTTGTTTTTTTATGTGTTTGTTCGTACGACCAACTTACGAACAGGCAGATGTCTGTAATGTTCAAATTTATCACTTTTAGAAAAAACGTTGACCTATTCAGCATTTTCACAAAATCTAATAAATATTGCCAAATACCAGAGTGACAGTTTTTAGTATTACAATAAATAAAATGTTTACGACAGACTCATTACAGGATTTAAAAAAATTACTGTATTTTTTATAATGTTTAGTACAACTACGGTAGCTCGTCGTAATGATTAGATAATAATTTTAAGATCACCGTAATCATTAATCTAGAAATATTGTACACGCTCTGGTAGATAAATTACAAATCACATATAATTTCACTTCTTATGACATATACCTACAATTTTATAGCAAAATACACAGGATGATACATTTTAGTATATTTGTAGTATTTTTTATGTAAGTTATCTTATATAGAAAATTGAAAAAAATAATTCCCTAAAAAAATTCCCTAAATAAAGTCTATACTATCTACTACCTCTAAAACAGCGAAAATTTAAGTGGATAGTGAATAACCGGTTGATAGAGGCTATCTGGATACACAAAGGGGTCAGACAAGCGTGCATACTATTTCCGTGTTATTTAAAATATACTCCGGACATACTTTCGCACAAACGCTGTAAGAACAAGAGGAAAGTAATCGTCAACGAAATTCATTTAAAGAACATTGGATATGGTGAGGACGAAGTAGTTTTTGCAGACAGTTTATAAATTAAATAGGCAATAATGCCTACGTATATTAGATCTTAACACAAAAAAAATAAACTACATGCTTTAACATAAGAGAAGGCAAAATAAATATTTTTAGAGATAAAATTTTTACAGACTAAAGGTTTGACTGCTTTCTAAAGCTTTTTAAAATAATTACAATATCTTGGTCATACTATAAAAAATAGTCAGAAAGATGGATTATTGCAACTAGTTCTTCAGTAAAAGGTAAATAAAAATAGTGAGAACGGACTATTCCCAATATCTGCCAGTTAAGTCTTCTTCTTCTTCAAGTGCCATCTTCGTTCCGAAGGTTGGCGATCATCAGGGCTATACGTATTTTCGAAACTGCTGACCGAAACAATTCGTTGTTGCTACAACTATACCATTCCCGTAGATTCTTTAGCCAGGAGTTTCGTCTTCTTCCTATGGACCTTTTTCCTGCTATTTTCCCTTGCATAATTATTCGAAGCAGTTCATATCTTTCGCCTCTTGTAATGTGGCCCAAGTATTGCAGTTTTCGTTTTTTGATTGTAAATATGACTTCCTTTTCTTTGTTCATTCTTCTCAAGACCTCGACATTTGTGACTCTCTCGGTCCATGATATTCTCAGGATTCTGCGATACATCCACAGTTCAAATGCCTCTAATTTTTTGGTATCAATCTTTTTTAACGTCCATGACTCCATTCCGTAAAACAGCACAGAAAGTACGTAACATCTCATCAGGCGAAGTTTCATTTCAAGGCTCAAATCTCTTCCGCAGAACACTCTCTTCATTTTAGTGAATATGGATCTGGCTTTTTCTATTCTTATTTTGATTTCCGCTGAGCTATCGTTGTCTTCATTTATAAAAGTGCCTAAATATTTGTATTTGCTAACTCGATCGATAATTTCATTGTGTAAATATAAATTTTGGACATTTTGTGTTGATTTCGATATTACCATAAATTTCGTTTTCTTTATGTTCAAAGATAGTCCATATTCTTCGCTGCAGTCTGCTATCTTATTCACCAATGTCTGTAGCTCTTCAAGTGTTTCTGCGATCAGAACGGTGTCGTCGGCAAATCTCAGATTGTTTAATCTAACACCATTTATTTTAATACCTACGGATTGCTCAGAGAGTGTTCTATTCATTACGTCTTCGGAATAGAGATTAAACAGGGTTGGTGACAGTATACACCCTTGTCTCACACCTCGCTTTATTTCAATTTCTTCAGTGGTATTATTCTCTACTCTCACTACTGCTTTCTGATTGTAGTACATATTTGCTATTAGTCGGATGTCTCGTTTATCTAAATTCTTTTCTGTCAGGAGTCTGATTAGGTGATCATGCCGCACTTTATCAAAGGCCTTGTTGTAATCTATGAAACACATGAATACATCTTGATTTATGTCAAGACATCTTTGAGACATAACGTTCAGTGCAAACAACGCCTCTCTTGTTCCGAGTCCATTTCGGAATCCAAACTGGGTATTATTGATGTCCAGTTCCAGTTTTGTGTGTACTCTAGAGTGTATAATTTTCAGGAATATTTTCAGTACATGGCTCATCAGACTGATTGTACGGTAATCACTACATTGTTTGGCATTTATCTTTTTTGGTATAATAACAAAGGTGGATAAAAGCCATTCTTGTGGTATTTTTCCTGATGTATAAATGCTATTGAAAAGTTCAACTAAAATGCGAATCGAGTCTTTTTCTATTAGTTTAAGGATTTCCGTTGGTATTTCATCTGGACCTGGGGCTTTACCATTTTTCATTCTTTTTAGTGCGTACATTACTTCCTCTTCCGTTATTTCTGGACCTTCGTCTCCTTGTATGTTACTTAGCTCAGATTGCTGTCTATCATCTGCAAAGAGTTCTTCAATATAGTTTTTCCATGTCTTCAACTGTTCTTCTAGTTCTGTTATTATGTTTCCGTTGACATTATACAGGGTATTTGGCTGCTTACGTTTTTGTGTACCTGCAAGTTCTTTCACTTTTTTATGTACATTAAAAATATCATGTTTTGCCTGCAATTGCTCTATTTCTTCACATTTTCTTTTATAAAAATCTTCTTTTGCTATTCTGATTTCTATTTTAATTTCTTTCTGTAGTTGTTTATACCTTTGTTCGTTTTTTCCTTTCATTATTCTCCGGTTGTCCATGAGAAGAAGGATCTTATCAGTCATCCAACTTTGCTTTATTTTTGGTTTTTCTTTAGTCAAAATTTTCTTCGCAGGGCCTGTTATTGCCATTTTTACGTTTTGCCATTTTTTATCTATGTTGTTCGTTGGCTGGGATGTTTCCTTTTCATGAAGTATTTTCAAATTATTATTAATACATTTTTGCAGTTTCTCCTTTACCTCCAGGTTACATAAATGACTGACGTCTATCTGATTTGTTCTTCTTTTCTGCTCCAATCTTTTTAGTTTAATATTCATTTGCGCTATTAGAGGGTTATGGTCTGAAAAGACATCTGCGCCTGGGTAAGCTTTAACGGATTTTAAGGAGTTTCTGTATCGTTCGTTTATCAGTAAAAAATCAATCTGGTTTCGAATTATTCTTTCGCCATTGTCCTGGGGTGATTTCCACGTATAGAGTCTTCTCTTTGGTAAGTTGAAGAATGTATTAGATACAATCATGTTATTCTCCTGGCAGAATTGAAGTAGTCTGTCACCTCGTTCATTTCTTTTACCGAGTCCGTATTCTCCTACATGTTTGCCACTTTTTCCTTTGCCAATTTTTGAGTTAAAATCACCTAGAATTACGGTGATGTCTCGTGGTTTCGTCGATTTTAATACTTTATTGATTTCTTCGTAGAATTGTTCAATTTCGTCCTCGGATTTATCTGCAGTAGGTGCATAGATCTGTATGATATTTAGTTTACTTGTGTTTGTTTGTAGTTGGAGAAATAAGAGCCGATCTGATACTGGAGTAAAATTAATGACCGACTGCATCATAGACTTAGATACGAAAACTGCTACGCCGTGTCTGTGTTGAGTACTACTGTTTCCGGAGTAATATACCATGCCATTTGTTGTCGAAAAACTGCCAGAATTTGGCCACCTTGCCTCACTAATGCCTAGAATGTCGACATTTAATCTTTGCATTTCTTGTATTATATTATGCATTTTGCCTGGATCATACATACTTCTAACATTCCATGTACCAATTTTTAATACTCTCTTGGGTGTTTTCCTATTTTTTTTAAGAGTGGTATTTACTACTTCACAGGGATTTTGCTGGTTGACGACCCGGGAGGCCCTGTGGTCTTCTTGTGATATACCTCCCATGCCGGATCCTGGTCTCCGATTCCCATGATCAGTGGTTGACGAGGCTATTTGTTGTACAGTCATGATGATCGTACTAGAGATATCCATGATGGATCTTTAATGTAGTGGTTTCTCCTTGCCTTCTACATCCTTATGCCGTTGACTAGTAAATAGTTCCTCCGCCTTTAGTGCCAATTTCTTGACACTTGGACAAAAGAGTGCCCTTTCACTTGCATACCAACCGAAGTTGGTCAACAAGTGGGGACTGCTTATTCCGGCAGACACTCGGTCGCCAGAGCCTCGTCAGTTGTCTAGCAGGGTGCACCGGATGATTGAGATCAAAATCATCACACGCGCAGGTGAGGTTGACAGTTGGATAGGAGAGGCTGTATGTTGCGCGTCACTATCCCTTACACCCCGCCAGTTAAGTAAGACTAGCTATATTGACGCCTATGGGGCGGTCCAACGAGCTGTCAAATTAAATCCAATATGGTGTCTGGAGGGCAAACAAACTATTAAGTCGTATTGAAAGTTAATAGTGTTTTCGATTAATTATATAAATTGTGAGTTAAATTATCAGTTCAGTAATTGGAAAACGGACCAAAATGTTTAAGCTTAGGACTTTTTCAAAAAAACTTCTGTTGTGAAACTGAAAAAATTAGTTTAAAAGGTTTATTTACATAGTCCTTAAATTAAATTCAATCTGATTTTGTGAACAAGTTGCTGCCAGGGAATGTGATTATGGCTAACAGAAGATTCCTAAACAAATAATTTGTGAAATTATTTCATGCATCAGTAAAAATTCCTGAATTTAGGAAGAAAAAAACCCAAATGCATCCATGTAACTTGGAAGAAACCAAATCGATCGAACATCTAAGAATTCATGTAGAAAGAATTATTGAAATGATCCGAAATAAATTTAGAATAACTCGGTAAATTATTCCGATGACATTAATAAATGGTAGGCGAAGAACAATCTTTACTAGACCAAATAGTATTCTTGTGTTGTGCACCTATAAATATATGTCCTACAATTATTCCTTTCCTTAATATATGCTTTTAGTTTGCCATTATTAATTATACTCTCAACTTTTATGTACATTCAGTTCTGTTAATATAATTTGATTCTTGTTTTTTCCTTATTTTTTTAAACTTAAAGTGTAATGTAAGTATATTATTCTCTCTCATTTTCAAAGTATCATAATAAATTGTACTTTTATTATTCTGGAATTTGTAATTGATGAATAAAGAAGCATTTTGCTCTAAAATTTGAAACCTTTTTAAAAGACACTCACCAATGAAAACAGTTGCACCATTAATATATTGTTATTATTGCTTAACATATGATAATCAATTTCTATAACATATAATTTTGATACATTTGTAATAAAAAAACATTTATTTTGAATTTGTTTTATTCACAACTATATACCATATTATGTTCGAATACAAAATGCTACAAAATAAAGATAACGCCAACATTAAAAACATAAATTGAGAAACAAATTTACTATATTTACGTTTTAATAATAATTTAATTATTTATTTTAAAAATTATTAATTTAATATTAACAAACAAAAAATTTATTTGACACAGTAAGAATTAAAGATTCCATATCTAAGGAGAACAAGCTTCACAAAACCATAAAGTACTTCGTAAGTAGGTACGTCTAAGAGATTCACACATTTAAAGTGAAACCAAGAAAGTTTTCATTTTATCATTGGTTGGCCATCATCAATGCCTTTACATGTACACCATGTTAAGTTTGCTGAAATATTGCAAAGTAACTCGGGAATTATAAGTTTTTATGAGAAAAACTTGCTTTTTCCATGTAAAATTTTCAAAATTCTTCGTTACACATAATTTTTTCGTGATATAATTCAGTTGGAGACCATATTACAAAATGACAATAGTAAACTTGGAGAGAGCCATTTGAATTTGATAGTGATATTCATGTTGTCTATTTAATCGAACTTCTCCGTCAGGATTTCTAATAAGACATAATGAAGGTAAGTTTATGAACTCTGCTATTGTCATATCTTTTAATAAATAAGAACATTTCACTTCTAAGCACCCTTACTGCAATATTTGCAAAAAACTCAGGCTTAATGAAAAATCCAGCAAGTTTATGACTAGATTTTTATGGGTACTATATGAATATTTTCGGAAAGGTTCTATTGCATTTTTTTATAATTTTTCCCCCACTCTGTTGCACTGGTTTTGAACAAACGTTGTACTGGATAACATATAGTTTTAATTAGGGATAATGACGGTTTTTCAATGCGAGAATTGGCAGTTGCTTTAAAATTCGATACCGTTATTCTTCCTCTTCATTGATGAAACAATTGTTCTGACTTACTTTGGTCTCATGTACTCTTTTTAATGGTTATACATTCACTTTCATCCTAACTTATAACCAAGTTATCAACAACTTTAATTAACTGAATGTATGTGTATAAAATTATATAACAAAGAAAATGGGTTAATTGGTGATATCGACATTCTTATTAATGACTCAGCTATTCGTTCAGCAAATGGTTTTGTCACTTTGCTTAAAACGGATGAACTTCCATCTTTTTCGATGTCAGTCAAAAACTATACAATATGGCCATCACTCATGCAAAGCACTTCTGAGGGAATTCATGATCCAGAAAATATTTTGCCAAAATCAATACCTCAAATTGGTTTAAATTCAACCTTTGCAGTTTTGGGCACATTTCAGAGGGACCTCACATCTGTACATGCTATATTATCTTTTGATACAGCTATATATTGTAGTGCATACAATATCACACCAACATGGCTATACACTTCTGCACCTGCCATTCATGTACAATGTCCTGTTTCTACACTTCTGTTTTTAACTTTCAGAATGTTTAATCTGTAACAATAAAAGAACAAGTTAACATATTGTAACAACTAGCAAACAACATTTGCTCCTCAAATGCTATACTCACTTTCCCTAATGTCACTTATAATGTACAACTTTTGACCCACAATTACTCACAAAACCTGCTTCAAAGTATTTTTATGCTTGCAGGCTTTTGTAAGCTTTAATTTGATGTTGTGTGTAAAAACTGGTGCTCAACACTAAATAGCTCACTACATCTATGCTACTTGTTGGGGGAAAATCATTTGGATTGTAACTTAATTCAATTTCTGAAATAGTATATGGATCTATTAATTACTATTAAACTGGGAATAAGCCACAATTAAAGATAAAAATACGTTTATTGACGTTTCAATTTCCACTTCGGAAATCGTTCTTAAAATACAAACAGTAAATTTTATAGTGGAAATTGAAACGTCAATAAACGTATTTTTATCTTTAATTGTGGCTTATTCCCAGTTTAATAGTAATTAATTTACAATGCCACAAGACAATAGCTTAAGAACAATATATGGATCTATGTTGTTGATTAGTTTTAATTTCTCTAGATATCTGCTTGATACATCATAATTTCAAGTTATTGAAGTAATGACTTTGATCCATTTCTAAAACAAAATAACATTCATCAAATTAATAAACAGTTAGGTTTCTTATCAATTAAAAAGGTGTAAATGTCTTTACTATATTATAAAAAATATTTTGAGTGGCATTTAGTTCAAAAATGTTAAAATTTTATTAATAAAAATATGTTATTTTAATTTCAGCAGCTCATTTTGTGTTAACACTAAAATGTTTAAATGAAGCTAAATCTATAACTGAGAAATATTAGCGGTATGCCGAATAAGCTAATATATAAAAGTACATTCTTATCAATCATTATAAGGATATATTGACAATAATTGTGGTTGTTAAAGGACTTAACTAAACTATTATGAACTTTTCAACTTACCTCATTAAATTATAAATATCTTCATGTAATCAATGTGAATTAGAATTATATTAAAGAAAATTGCTTTTTATCAATTATTAAGTCATCTACTAATTATATTTGGATAAATACAATTAAATATTTGTCTATTACTGCAAATCACAATGTTATTCAATCCATTGTTTGCTCTCCAGATATTTTGACAGTTCGGTTTGAGGTTATGTGTTGGACTGCCCCATTCCGAAATAATTATGATTTATTATAATAAAAAAAATTGGAAGTTTTATTGAACCATTGACGACAACATTAGACAAGATAGTAAGTGGTGAAAAAATAAATAAATAAAATTCAAAACACATTTTAGGGATGAAAAGTTTTAGGAATTTTCTCAGGAAACATAAATTAGTTTTAACTTTTTTGGTTTGTCTGTTAGCTTTCGATATCCGCCAATAAGTGATTTTTGGAGGTTTAATACAGCTTTGGTTGTCCTATATGCACTCCTTAAGATCATCAGGTAAATTATATTTATCCAAATCTTTGCCAGTTTGCCACTAATGAATGAGTAAAAAGAAGGAAAACTTATTTTATAATATTGGTGACTCCTGACTCACAGTGGAAATGTGTAAAAACGTCGGGTCTGCTGATATAGTATTTGCAGGGATTCTTATTGGCTTTGATAGTTGGAACTTGAAACCTGATACCCTCGGATCATCGTTATAAGTAATCTTGGTTGGTACAATGCATATAACAGCTCTCCCTTTTAGACGAAAGTTAGCGCATGGCAGCATAGGAATGTTAGTGTCTTCACAGGAAATAACTTTATATCAACTCCCTAGGTGCTCTACAGAGGGCTTCGGTAAGTCAATCCGAATTTGCCTCCGCGTTTACATCTTAATTTGGTAGTATGGTTAAATAAAACTTGGTTTTGAAGTCGACAAAGGTCCTAGAAAAAGAGTCTCAGGACAAGCAGGGAGCAGAGCCCCGTGAATAAGGCCCCCAGGTGCAGGAGACCCTACATGGGGACCGGAGTAAAGCTAGACTTGACTAACTATCGTCATCTACATTTAACAAGTGATCCAACTACATATACTATCATTTTTAAATTTTTGTACTGCGCTCGGTAGGATTTGCTTTGTTTTTTTTTATTTATTAATAAAGTTTAAATTTATATTTGTATAATAAATATGATTAGTTAATATCCTGTTTTATTTTTTTCAGCCAAGCTCATTTTGACAACCAGAAATGACTTGCCTTCTGTTATTGTCATATATTTTATACTATGTGATCAGTTGTGTTAAAGTGACAGCATCATTCCCGATGTGTTTCTGAGATCCTGCAAACTAGTAGGTTCTCTTTGTAAATGTTTTTTTTTTTTTTTCGTTCGAGATACGTAATTTTTCAAATTGATCAAGGCTTGTACAATCTATGTTCCTGAGTTTGATTAATTTTAAAAGTTGAGGGGATCCCTTCCAATCACAGATATTATTTTAATTACCTTTATTGCTTGGTCGCTCTTATTCGTCAGCTGGATCGCACATTACCACTAATCGACCAGGAAGTAACACCGATTACCAGTCGAATCACAAGACGTTTATTATTTTCTGTTTTATTACATTTAGACGTGATGTAAACAATGGAATATAATCAAGTGGCTTCCCTTTTGCTGCCTGATTATTATGAAATTAACGTAATCGGTGGTTCCTCGGCATTCAAGGGCGATTTCTCGAGGAAAAAATAATGCTTTTTCTCTCACACACTCATTTGGTCAAAAGCCGTTGGTCGTTAGTGAAGGACTGCTTGTACCAGCAACTACTCGTTATTTTCGTCTATTAAAATAATTAAAACACGTATTTACACAAATATAGTTATCGTTATTTAATTAAATCAAACTCGTTCACAATGGTCAGAATTAATCACACTAAATTATTATTTCTCCCCTTCCGCCGTATTTATATGTCATTGCCGAACTACTCGTGACCATATATGGAAATTAGCCGATAGCCGTATTAGGAATTGAGTGTGACTTCAAAATGTCATAACAGAACTACCAGTATTCCATCTTAAGCTGATTAGGTCATTAGAAAGTTAGTGATTAAGCTGATCAGAGTATTAGGATGATAGTGTGACTGCATTACTGTGTTAGCCATCCAATTGAATGTTGTCCGTCTTCTACCACGTGGAAGTGCAGATTTAGATTTTTCTTTGATTGAGAATTAAACTCTTTTGGTATTTTCTAATCTTTCTGGTGCTTTAGAAGACAAGTTTGGACATAAATTTATTATCCCACTATAGGAATACCCTGATTATCTCCTCATTAAAAAATATGAAGAAAATAATGAATATAAAGAATTAATTTATTTAAACAGAAATGACATTGTGATAAATATTAAAAAAATAATTTTTATTTATTAATAATAAACATTATATGAAAGCAACTTTATTTGTTACACACTGTATAAATTTCTCAAGAACTATTTCATATTTTATGGCAAAATAAGTGGCCGATACTTTCTTCGTACAAAAAAACCGAAAGCTAATTTGTGGCAGATAATTTATTTTATTCGGTGAATGAATTATTAAAATAAAGTCTAATACGCATAGATATCCAGAACTTGTTTACTAAATGAGCAAGTGACAATACACTGATATCTGCTCACATTCACGTACACCTTATTATTTTTCTAATTAGAGAAAATATATTATTAATCATTAAACGTCTAGGCTAAAAAAATAGCTATAAGAACATGTGGTTGAAGAATGCCGTTTTAATGTTTGTATTAAGTTTAGTGTTGTTTTTATTGAATAAGCGATCTAAATAGATAAAATATAATTTGAACTTTTTATTAGATAAATATCTATGATGTGGAATGATTACTACCAAGAACTCCTGGCAGAAAAGCGAACAAAATTCATGGAAAAAGAACAACAAATAACAAATATAAAGGAACAAGTACATTTATCATTGGAAGAAGTAAAAAAGAACATAAAACAAATAAAAAATAATAAGTCTGCAGGCCCCGGAGAGATAGCACCCGACCTAATTAAATACGGTTCTGAAAAATTGTTCCGTATGATACATACCATGTTTCAGAGAGCCTTGGACACCGAACAACAACCTGAACAATGGTCGACATTTCATATTATCTTTATTTTCAAGAAAGGGGATAGAAAAAAATATGAAAATTACAGGGGCTTAAGCATTTTACCATCTATAGGAAGATAATATGGAAAAATAATAAAGAAAAAAAAGAAAAACAAATCAAAAATAAAATAGAGCACGACAAGGCAGGTTTTACAGCTGGGAAATCATGTGTTGACCACATCTATACTATACAACAGCTAATAGAGAAGAAGATGGCAAAGAACAGACCATTCCATCTAGCCTTTATTGGCCTAAAAAAAGGCATACGACTCTGTGCCCAGACAACGACTGTGGAAAGCCATACAACAAATAGGAGTAGCAGATAAGCTGATCCATGTACTGAAGTCCATGTACACACATAATAATGTTACAGTAAAGGTAGGTAACAAGTTTGGAAAACCATTTAAAACCACGAAAGGTTTCCTACAGGGCTGCTCGACTTCACCTACACTCTTAAATATTTGCTCGATACGCCCTAAAGCCATGGAAAAGGAAATGTGAGGGTATGAGACTACCCATAAGGAACGACCATCTGTATACCCTCAGTTTCTTTAACGATCAGCTCATAATAGCACAAGACGAGGAAGATCTAAGTTATATGGTTTGAAAAGTAGAAGAAGAATATAATATAAATGGCCTGGAAATAAACATTAACAAAACAGAATATCTGAACACAACACAAGAACCAAAAAGGAACGTCGAAGTGAATGACGGGCGTGAAATAAAGGGGACCAATAAATTTAAATACATGGGGTTCATTATATCAAATAAAGGTACTACAGAAGAAGAAATTAAAAATCGAGTGGGTCAAGCCTGAAACTCTATAAGACAACTGAATTCAATCCTATGGGACAGACACATAACAAAAAATAACAAAAAAAGAATTTATAATACAAAGCACGTGGTGTTCGTAGGTATTAAGGTATAAAAAATGCCTATTAAACGCTTAAAATTTTTATTCTGGGATCTTTTCGGAATTGAATCATTCCATCATCAGTTTACTAAAAGAGAAAGTAAAAATACCAATATTAAAAAACAAGTACGTTAAAATTTAAATATATAAAAAGAACACGTTGGTTTTTTACTACTTACATAAAAAGTTGTTAAAAAAACATTGTATGGCCACATAAAAACATTGGAAGGACATCCGTATTAAAAAACAATCCTCGTGGTATTTATAAAGTTAATGCAATATATATATATATATATATATATATATATAAAAATATTGCATTTACTCAATATACTCATATATGATGAACTCAAATCAGTACTGTTTTGAACATAGTATGCACAACAATTTTTTTAAATATTTTTAACTCTTAATCTTTGTCTCCAGATGAAGCTGACAAAGAATCAGCGAAATATAGAGCATTAAAAGAAAAAAAGAGTTTTTTTTAAATAACAGACCGCATACCCGATACTCCCACACTATAAATTGTTATATATGTATATATATATATATATATATATATATATATATATATATATGAAAAACTTAAACAACTAATATTTGATAGTATCGGGCAATACTTGGGTACAATCATACAATACATGCGTATACAGTGTGGCCCAAAAGTCTGGAAACGGCCAATTATCTCGTAAATCACCAGACATAATTATACAAAATTTGAGGTTCACCTATTGTGGGATACGCAGATTCCATATTTGATATTTCCATTGTTGCCAGATTTTCCGTTTTTCTTATATTATAAGTAACTTTGGTTTTTCAAATTTATTACTGTGTATATTCACTTATTATTGGAATCTCCTTTTCAGTACGAGTTCAACCATATGTAACACTGATGATTTTATGTAGTCTAGAAGGTCTTAAATACATAAAGCAGAAGTCTGGCAACGCCTAATTGTCCCAATAAATTTTTTAATATTAACTATTTTTAACTACATTAAAACGTAATAATTGATAAATTACATTTTTTTAATAAAATGGTTATTTTATCAAGTGTTCAAAATATGCTCCATTTGTGAGTTGACAGTACCCTAATCAATGATAGAATGCCTCTACCACATTTTTCATGATTGTTTAGAATTTATTCGAAATTCATCGATTTTTCGTTGCCGTAGTTCTGCAAGACTTGCTGGTTTAGTTTTGTAAACTCAATTTTTCAAGTATCCCCAATAAAAATAATCTTTATAATTGAAATCAGGTGAACGTGGAGACCATTCAATTCTACCTCGTCTACCGGTCCATCGTCCTGAAAATATCTCTTCTTAATAACCCCGAGCATTTACCCCATGATGAGCTGTAGCTTTATCTTGCCCATATCTAATTAAAATTGGCACAAAAGAACTTTATCAGTGTAGGTACAATTTCATTTCTAAGTAACATTTCCTAACTATCTGAAGTTAAATGTTCTTCGATAAAAAATGGCTCCATTAACTGGGTACCTACTACATCTGACCATACATTCAATTTTTGTGGTCTTTGAGTTTGGTTTTCACGCATCCAGTGTGGATTTACGTCACTTTAGTACCTTAAATTGTGTCGATTTACAATTTCACACAGTGTAAAGGTTGCTTCATCGGAAAAACCAAATTTTATCCTTTTCCATTTTATCCATCATTACCTTAGTAAACTCTAATCTACGATCGAAGTCATATTCACTTAATTCTTACAATAACTTAATTTTGTATCCTTTAAGCCGCGTTTTGACGATGACAATTGGCAAGGCAATTGTCAGAAGACAACTTACTGGTATGAAATTATTGTCTTCGTCTAAAGACTTCAGGCCAATTGCTATGCCAACTGCCCTCACAATTTATCCCAAAACTCAATTGTCTCCGGGAGTAGACTGAGGACAATGAGCTGCGCCCAGTGAGCCCCCCATCACTCGAAATCTTAATTGTCGCGACAATTGGCGCCTTGTAAACGGTGTAGGTCAGTAGTATCGTCTTGTTTTTGCCAGTTCCCTCTAGTTCTCTGGTGTCAGTCAAAACATACACGTGGTTTGTGTTATTTGTAGCTGTCTACTGGCATGGCAATAGTTGGCCCCATATAAACATCTTCTCGTTCAACTAGACTGGCCTTCGACAATCCGCAACCACTTGATGACAACTGTCCAATGACAATTGGCTCGCCAATTGTCATCGTGAAAACGCGCTTTTAAAAATATTCCTGAATATTTAGTTCTTCAGTCTTACGTGTAATACACGTAAGACTGAAGAACGACCTACACCATGTACTTGTGCAACTCTGCGTGAGAATGTATGTGGATCTTCAACAAAGCTTTGCATTATATCTAGATTTGTTATCATTCATAACTCTTTTCGGTCTAACTGGTCGATATCTATCTAGTAAATTCGTAATTCGTAATTCGTAATTCGTAATTCGTAATTCGTAATTCGTAATTCGTAATTCGTAATTCGTAATTCGTAATTCGTAATTCGTAATTCGTAATTCGTAATTCGTAATTTGTAAATTTTAAATTGCTTGTCATAATTTTACAAAATTGGGTGTAAATGTTCGGCGTCATTTAGAAGAGGTATTTCCCGGACGATGGATTTATAGACGAGGTAGAATTGAATGGCCTCCACGTTCACCTGATTTCAATTCTAAAGATTATTATTAGCGGTACTTTAAAAATTCAGTTTACAAAACTAAACCAGCAAGTCTTGCAGAACTAAGGCAACTAAATATCGACGAATCTCGAATAATTTCTTGACAATCATGGAAAAATGTGGTAGACGCATTCTACCATCGATTAGGATACTGTCATTTCACATGGAGTACATTTTAAACACTTGATAAAGTTTTACATAAACTTATAAACTTTACATTGAACAGAAAGTTCCTGACTATTTAGACATTTGTTATAAAGACTTGTGGTAAAGATGTCATCAGTTTCTTCGTGTCGTTTTTTAATAATTCTAGGTACACTCCGTCTAGTCCACATGATTTTACATTTGTTCATTTGTTAATGTTTTTACTATTTCTACATACGTCTATTTGCAACTGTTCTCCTTTAATGTTAACTGTGTTCTAGTTAATAGGATTTTGCATGGTTGTGTCCACTGTTCTCATGTGTTTTAAAATATTTCTTTGTTAGTGTATCTCCGTTTTTGTTTTATCGCCATGCGTTTGTGCACCTTCTTTCGCCAATATATCCATAATATATTTCCTGACATTTTGTTTGCTATAGCTATTTTTGGAGTAATTTATTTTATTTAGTGCTTTATATTTAATCATAGTATTGCCCTCTTGTCTTTAATTGATTTTTTATTTAACTACTTTAGGTAATGCTCTTTCTTTCTGTTGAAAAAAGAAAATCAGAACAGAACAATAGAACTAAATTTTACAAACAAAACTATATTCAGAAATGAAACGAAATTAATTTGAAAAACATAATATAATATTTAATTACAACTATAGTCATACATGAAGAATAATAATCAAACTCTAATATAGACTGGTTATCCTAATGAAATAAATAACTATCTAAAATAACTATAGGGAGTTACAGAGCTTATGGAGCGAAGACCCGAAATGCGGTGGAGCGATTTAAATTGTGGCAGGCTGAACATGGGAAGGTCTGACATGAGACAGAGAAGCCTGGAAGAAAATGGGAGAGGTTTATGTTAAAACTATCGATTAAAAAAAAAAGATACACTGCTTATAATGTAAAAAATGGAACAGAAGATTTGTCTATGTCCTTCTACGGACATAGACCATACAAAGTGGTGCTACTTCTTCTTCTTCAAGTTCCACTCCTATCGGAGATTGGAAATCATTCTGGCATAATTTTACTGGTTAGTCGCCTGAATAGTTCAATTGAACTGCATCCAAACCATTCACGGAGATTGCGTAGCCACGAGATTTTACGTCTTCCTACGCTTCTTCTACCTTTGATTTTTCCCTGCATTATATTCCTTAGTAGTTCGTACTTTTCACCTCTCATGATGTGCCCCAAGTATTCCAATTTCCTGATTTTTATGGAACTTAAAACTTCGCATTGTTTTCCTAGTTGTTCGAGAACTTGTTCGTTTGTTTTGTGATCCATCCATGATATTTTCAAAATACGTCGGTAACACCACATTTCGAATGCTTCTAGGTTTTTAATGTTGGATTTTTTAAGTGCCCAAGCTTTAACTCCATACAAAAGGGTAGAGAAAATATAACATCGAAGCATTCTTATCCGGAGCGATATATTGATATCGCGATTACAAAAAAGTTTTCTCATTCTATTAAAAGTTGACCTACTAAAGTGCTACTAATAGGTATATAAAAATAATATTTTTAAAAATTATTTAAGTAATGTAATATGAATATCATTTATAAAATCATTAAAAAATAAAGGACTAAGTAGCACCTTTATCAAGTTAACATAACCGCTAATTGAGCTTGTCATCACTTACGAAATCTACTGTTTGAGATTATGAAAAATGGATTTTTCACTACGATAATCAGAAAACAAAACATTAAGCTTACATTAAAAAGTCACGAAAACGTTTAGAATACATTTAATCAGATATCAAATTGCACAAGAATGAATTTACAAAATGACGAAACTTAAAACAAAGTGAATATTTCATTTTAAGATTGCAAGAATAGTTAAATTATTATTGTTTCAAGGATTCAGGATTTGAAACGATAATGAACGTAGAATAATTTCTAATAAATGTATTAATTCGAGAAGGATGAAGGTTTTGTTAGATGATTATTGCTAATATCTCTCGCAATTGATCAGATAAAAAATTGCAAATTACTGGTAATATATTTTGATTCGCAGATATCTATATCTATAACACACCAAGCGTGTTACAAAAAATATTTATTGCATTATTGGTATGTTGTCCCCACTTAAGGTATTTTTTTGGCGTACCAAAATATTTTATTAACCGCGTCAACAACTGAGGGTTATTAGTGAAAGGACAAAATGCAATAATTACAATATAACATTACAAAGTAAATAAACTAAACTTGTTTGTAATTTGTTAAGGATATTATTGTCCTTTAAATAGTTGTATTAGTTTTTAAAACTGCAATTAGGTCCTAAAACTTTTGATATATTTTCAGGTAGGGAGTGTTTTTAAATACAAAAACAACAGAAATAGGACGAAAAATAAATCTAGCAAAAACTAAATATCTAATAAACAAATATCTAGATATGATTGAGAATATAACTCTGGATAATAATAATACAGAAAAAGTTGAGTCATAAGACAACCAAAAGTTACAGATGTAATCCAAAAGATTGCCATATTGAAATGGAACTGGGCATGACACATAGAAAGAATGGAAGGCAACCGTTAGACGAAGCGAATTATTGAATGACGAACAAGAGCAAATTATGAGAGCCTCAAACCAGATGGACTGATGGCATCAAACGAATGGGTGGTCACTAATGGATTCAAAAAATAACTAACAGAAATGGATGGATACACCTAAGGGAGGCTTACATCCGACAGTAGATAAAATAGCTGTTCATATTGATGATGATTGAGTGTTTGTATTTTTCTTTGATGTATTTAGGACAATTTAATATAATATGTACTACAGATACACCACAGTTACAATATTCACATAAAGGGCGATTTGATTTAGTGATAAAGTAAACATGAGGTATTCTACTGGGCAGAATAACTGACAGTCAATGCTTGTTTCACGCCATGAATTTTTTGTAGTATTAATAGTGTATAGAAACAATTGTGACTGGTGTTATTCATTTTCCCACACTTTTAGCACTTTTTGTTTAAAGGAACACTTGTAATCGAATACCGATACTTTATTCACTAAAAACAATAACGCACGTTGTGTATTGCTTTACATACATGATGATCAGCTGTTTAGTTACCTTGCAAACCAGTATAAGATGGGATCTAAATGAAACTAATTTTTTGTTTTGATTCGTTTAGAAGATATAACTATTGTTGAATTAGAGAGCTTATGGAATTATTTGTATACACCTGTTTTGTTTATTATAATAAACTGAAGGAAGCAGTAATTATTGGGACTTTCATCATCGGAAGAACCATCCGTCCTATCGGAACCGATATCGAACCGTCCATCGGAACAGCCATCCTTTTTTGTTGAAATTGCTGAGAATAATATAAAATCTCTTCCAAATACACCAGACGACAAAACTTTGAACTATCAAAAATTTTCAGCTTCACCAAATTCATTTTTTCTGTCTCCAACCAATCAACAAGAAGCATCAAGAAGTATCCACAGTTATAAAAACATTAAAAAATTCAAATTGTTCGGAAACAAATGAGCTAAACGCATCTTTTATGAAAAGCACTAGTGAAATAATTACTAAACCTTTAACACATTTCATTAATAGTATTTTTTCAATCGGGATATTCCCAACTTCATTTAAATACTCCAAGATTGTTCCTAGTTTTAAAAAGGGCGATCGTGACCTTGTAGACAACTATAGACCAATTTGCATCGTTTCGATATTCAGGAAAATAATTGAAAACATTCTAAAGAAGCGCCTTATATCATATTTTGAAACAAATAACTTTTTTTACTAGTTCATAATATGGGTTTAGAAAGGATCGTTCCAAAACACATGCACTTTTAGATGTGATGAGTGCCATAGTTGATGGCCTTAAGAAGCACAATCACTCTGCCATAACGCTGTGTGCTCTTTCAAATGCCTTCGACTGTGTTTCCCATGATATTTTGCCAAAAAAAACTGCATTTTTACGGTATAAGAGGTACTCCTTTAAAACTAATTTCATCGTATCTAAAGGATAGATACCAAGCAGTCAAGTACGGAAATTGTCTCTCTGAATCTAAGCAGATAAAGCATGGAGTTCCACAAGGATCAGTTCTGGGCCCTCTATTATTTATTATATATGTGAATGACTTACCCAATTTCATGGCTCCATTTAAAACAGTTTTATTTGCAGATGACACTACTTTTGTTTTTCTGATAAAAATCGTTCAGATTTAGAAATCACGTCTGTGTATGTTAATTCTAATGCTCAATCATGGTTCTTAGCAAATAAACTTAAACTAAATGATAACAAAACTCAAAATTTAATTTTTTCGTCTACCCTCGATGTGAGTGTTGAAAAAAAAATCCAAATTGTTGGGCATGACAGTTGACAACACATTGACTTGGTATAACCATATTGACCATCTCAAAGGTAACTTTCTAGTACCTTATTTTTACTCAGACAATTAAAACTTGTTACAAGTGTTGATACCTTGAAAATAACGTACTTTTCTCGTTTCCATTCATTTTAAAGCTATGGTGTTATTCTGTGGGGAAACTCTTGCAATGCTCTAACAATATTTAAATTGCAAAAAAAGCAATAAGGATAATTGCAAAAGTTAGCTACTTAGAATCTTGAAAACCGTTATTTATTAAATATAAGATAATGGCCTTGCCAACATTATGGATATACAGTATAAATGTTGAAATACATAAAAACGCTAATACTTTAATTAAACACTCTGACTTACATAACTATAGCCCAAGAGGTTCAAATAACATCAGAACAGTTAAGTATCGTTTAAATAAATCACAAAAAAACTCAATTGACTATAATATATACAATGTCCTACCTAAAAATTTAAAACAACTTTTTATGAATAAATTTAAAGTTAGTCTAGAGACTAACTTTTCTGTCACCTTTTGAGATTTGCTTTTTACTGCAGTAACATGAACATGGATGTACTCACTATATATGGTATATGTCTTATTTTGTATATTTTATGTTTTATTTTATGTTATTTGCATTAATGTATTTTCATCTATTGTATTTTGTGTATGTTGTATATTGTATTTTGTACTTTATAATGTATATGTCATATACTTGACTTGCTACAAACAAATGTAACATTTGTAAACGTAATCAAATAAATCTTGAATCTTGAATCCGTCCTATAGCTCTAAAACCCAATTCGAGCCGTGGCCACCATTTATCAAACCTCTCAGTCCGTTAAAGTATTTAGCCATTCTGCTTTATGATTGACTGCCAAGAAGATTTCTGGTGTCCTTATCCACATCATCATCCCATGCCTTGGTTGGTCTTTCAATAGATCTGTTCCTCCGCATTTTTGTTGTCGTCACTTATACATACAATGCGTATACATAAAATGTATCTACATACAATGTATATACTTACATACAATGTATAATGTTGTGGTCACTTATAGAAAAACATGAAGATTTGTTACAGAAAAGTTGGTTTATTAAAGCATGAGAGGTTTAAAATTTGTTGTATTTAGTGAGAGTTCTCCTACTTTTGCGTGTATTGTTATGCTTCTTGTTTATTATTAATACATTATAGATAGCCAGGTCAGATAGCCAAGCGGGCTGGGCTGCCGGTTCCTCACTAGCTTCACTGCTAGTGGTTCAGAGGAAGTGAGTTCGATCCCCAGCTCGGTGTACACAAAACAAAAAGGCTATAGCAGCAGTTTAAAATTCTAAAAATGAATCTGCGGCTTAGACTAGAATATGCTGGTGTCTGATCGGCCTATGGTGGAGCATACGTTTAAACGTTTTTTTTTATGTGGTAAGAAGATAAGTAAAAGCTTAAGTTTAGGTTTGTGGTGTCGCCACTCTTGTCCCCGGCCTACATCTTGAAAAAAGAAAGGAAAGGATTTTAGCAGGAATTAGTTCAGTCATAAGAGGTTTCCCTACTGGACATGTGCTAGTCAAGTAATACCTGCATACAATGGGACTGTTTAATGAAGACTTACGCTCTGTAGCATACATGAAACAGTCAACCATTTCTTGCATGGCAGCGAGTCATTAGATCGAAGGCAACAAACACTATCGAGGGATTTCAAAAATATATTCTAACCATCCTCTAGACCTGTATAAGCCGATATAAGGATCCAGAATCCAAACATATGTAATATGAATGAATGGAAAATATACAATAAGCTAACTTGCTGAAGTAATATTGGTTTACAATAGACGGCTTTGATAAAAAATAAAATTGGATACCTTTTTTATAAGATATTTTTGGTGTAATAAACCTATGCAAGTATAATCTACGAAAAAAAACTGTATTCATTAAAACTTGAGCCCAACATACTTTTGTGGTAACAATTTACCTAATGCAATTAAAATGTTTAAAATCTACTCCGAAATACCACACATCCAAATACCACACATCAATTGGCGTTTGCTGTAACATTATAGCCAAAAATACCAAGAAAAAAAAATAATAATAACTTTTTATAATGCCAAAAATCTAGGTCAAATATAGAAAATATCCAAACAAAAATTAAGAAATGAATTCATGGCTGCGTTTATAAATTCATTTGTCAGATTTGACACATTTGTCACATTGAACAAATACAGAAAATCTTAAAAACCCCTATACTAGAACACAATCGATTATTTGAAATTAAAAGCTTTTTAACAGAAACTGTCGATAAGTAGTTAACATTCTAAAAACCAACACTAATTGATCATTTTAAACTTTTATAATTTCCATAAAGAGGTTTAAACAAAGGAACTATTAAGTTGGACATTGGTTATTTATGGTAAGAAATCATGTATAATGTTTATCGTATGGCACTAAGGATACATTTACATCTACACTTACATATATTTTGTATAAAACATTATACATATGTTTCCAAACGAACATCTAACATATTTGTATAGTCTATCGACTTTGGGGTCGCCATTAGGCAATCCTTTGGCCTGACATGATAGGATCTTGTGGGACACGACTAGGAAACTCGAGTATGATCCGAATTTGTCACTAAAATGTAAAGAGCATAAGCTATTCAAAAAACTAGTACTTGTCAAAATAAGGACAAGAAATAAGTTCAAATTATGAATTGTTTGCATGTTAAGTCTATTTTCAATTGACAAAAAATGACAAGACAAGGAAAAGAAAAGACAATTGGTTTTATTATAACTTGGACGACCAAGCGTTTGACACCGTAAAACATGACGCAATGATAAAAATGCTACACAACGCTGGCGAGAAAGATATAAGAGTTATCCAGAATCTCTATTGGAATCAAAAAGCACGAGTGAGACTGATCAAATCAACCAACACAGAAGAATTCTGAAGAAGAAGAAGTCTCTTATGCTCTGTAATCTCTATGTAGAGAACATTTTTGCAGAGGCACTCATAATAACAGACAACGAAAATGATATGCAGTTAATGTTAAATAAAATAAACACAGTAGGAATAATATATGGCTTAAAGATAAATGCTGGAAAAACTAAATGCATGGCAATACGAAAAAAACGCACTTTTAAGCATACAACTGCAAGTAGATGCTGCTCCAATCGATCAAGTGGAAACATTTAAATACTTGGGAATGATAATGAATGACCAATGGGATCCTCAACAAAACATAAAATGCCGTACCGAATAAGCAAGACAAGACAAGCTTTTATCAAATTTAAACCGCTACTATGTAACCGCAATTTTTCCTTCAATCTCCGCTACAGGATGGTTAAATGCTATGTATGGTCTATATTGTTATACGGCATGGAAACATGGACGTTAAGAGTACCTTCCATTAATAAGTTGGGGGCCTTCGAAATGCGGACGTTGCGAAAAATGTTCCGCGTACCATGGACAGATAGGGTGAGAAACGAGGAAGTCTTAAGAAAGACAAATATTGAGAGAGAACTACTCAATTTGACCAAGATACAAAAAATTGGATACCTCGGCCATATTCTGAGAGGAAAAAATATGCAATCCCTCAACTGATCATCCAGGGAAAGATTGAAGGCAAGAGAGGAGTAGGTCACAAACAAATATCGTGGCTAGGAAACATAAAAATTGGACAGGCATAAATAACACTGACGATCTTTTGCATGCCGCAAAAGACAGACGTCTGGCCTTAAGATAATTCGCCAACGCACTATAGGTCAACGGTACTATAAAAAGAAGAAGGACGACCAATTTCAGGCTCTTTAATTTCAGCTCATCTCCAGGTTCTCGGCTTTATAAATTATGGATTACATCTCAACATTTATATGTTGGCTTTATGTAGTGTTATTATGATATCCTGATGGTTTATTTGCTGTTTTCAATTTATCTCCCACTTCTCTCTCCAGGTCTTCATACCTTGGTATTTTGCTCATTAGTCCCCTGTTTTATTCATACAAATTACATTTTTGTGTCTTACTCTTCGAAAAATTTCTTTAAATCGATTAGATATGAAAATTCTGGTCTATTATATTCTAACGGTTTCTAGTAAATTTGCTTTATGGTAAATACTGCATCTGTGCATGATCTTTCAGTATGAAAAACCATGTTGGTCATGTGCTAAACTTATCTTCTGATTTATTCGTTCTTACAAAATTTTGGTTAAAAGTTATATTATGTAATTTAACTAATCTAATAACATTGCGCAAAATCATAGTTAAGTATCTTGAGCAATATACGTAATATATCAATAGATATGAAAATTTCATACTGTGTTTGTTATTTGAATTTTTCAATGTTTCATATTGAATTTTTTATGAGGTTTTAAACAATTTTCAAAATAAATGAATGAATGAATGAAATGAGGTTGAATGCTCGAATAAATGAACTTTGAAAATAAGGCTATTATCGAGCACAACTTAATTAAATCAAGCCCAAGTACTTTCGCTTAAAATAGCATCTTCAGGGGCATCTGAAATAAGCCAAGAAAACGTTTTTTTAGATGAAGTAAATTAGTTAACTTCGATAAAAAACTCGAAGTTAATGGATGAAAAAAGTTTTTGAGATTAACGTTTTAGACTTACTTCATCAAAATGTAAACTATCCGGCAAGCGTAGAATGTGGAAACATTAAAAATAACATAAAATTGTACAAAACACTACACTAAAACGAGGACAAACAGTTTAAAATTACTTAAAGATTCTACGCTACATTCTCTGTCAGTATCTGGAGGGATAATGATCTAAGCGGAAATGATACGGTGACATATGACAACTTTGATAGGCAGTCAAAGTTATGGATCTGTGATCAGCAAATATTAAAATTCTGTATAAGTTCTGTATAATCAGCTGATGAAGTATGACATATAGAATATTTTGATTTAAACTAGATTGCATAATCCAGATTTCACACTCACACCCGTCTGTAATAATAAGGTTGTAGGTTTGAGGCTAAATGAAGTGTACATAAAGTGTGAATGAAAGAAATAGACCAAACGATTTATTGGACAGTGGGTAGTTGACTACAATAAAATGGTCTGCCAGGCACTGTCAATACTGCAAAACGAGAAGAAAATTGACTATGAAATTGAAATATTACAATTAAATCAGAATTGAAAGCAGTGTGTAAATGGGTATAGTTCAAGTAGTTCAGTTAAACCTCACGCCAATGGGGGAACTATAAAACTAATATGTAATAGCATTACTAAAGACCAACTGACCAACAGGTGTTGAAATATAAAACTGAGGAATTAGTATATGTAGATTATGCAGAGGTATGAAGAGTGAAATCAACTCCAACTGTGGATCAATTGAATCTGAGCAAGCTAGTTGTGTAAATTGTTAAATACAATAGTAATGCTGAACAGAGCTTGAAATTGGTAGATTCTTAATGTATAAACTCAGTGCAGGAAGTCTAGACAGCCGAGCTGGGTCCACTACGAGGTGAAGCTGTAATAAAGTTTTTAAAAATAGGTTTAAATTTAGTACAGTTTAAATTAATTTGAGTATTAAGACAATGAGAGTTTCCATTCGTTTCCTTTGTGATTTCCAAATCTTCCAATAGATCCAACTCCAAATAGTTTTTCTTTCTACTGATGTCATGCAAAATAGATGACCCAGTATTGATGTTGAAATTGTGTTTGCTAGACTCTAAATGTTGACCAAAACTTGAAGAGTTTGGTCTTTTTAAATGTTCTGATATTCTAGTTGATAGCTTTCTAATGGTTCTGCCTACATAAGAGGCATCACAATCATCACACTTTAATTTGTAAATACCACTTTTGTCAAGTGTGTTCAGCCTGTCTTTGGTGTTAATTAAAAAAGAACCTACAGTGTTGTGTGACTTAAAGGAAATTTTGATGTTTTCAACTGCAGAAGTAAAAAGTTTAGCTATTTTATTAGAAATGTTACTAATATAAGTAAAAGAGAAATATCTGATGTTGTTAGAAGCATTTTGTTGGAGAGGACTTTGTGATGAATATGCAAACTTTTCTGTAATTTTGAGTTTGGCTCTATTTAGAAGCTTATGGATAATGTTGGGATCATAACCACTATTTAAAGTAATTTGTTTGAGAGTGTTGAGTTCTACATTAAAGTTAACATTTGAAAGTGGAAATTTAAGTAATCTGTGAATATAACTATTAAAAGCAGCCATTTTATGTTGGGTTGGATGGTTAGATGTCTCATGTATAACATGATCTGTTTGGGTGGGCTTTCTGTAAATATTGTACTCAAGAGAATCTTTATTGCGAGATATAGTCATATCCAAGAAGTTCAACTTATTGTCAGATTCTGGTTCCAAAGTAAAAGAGATGTTAGGATGAAGGTTATTAAGATCTTTCTCAAAAAAAAAAATTTTCAAAATAATGCAAATTTTGGCACCTCACTTTCATCTATTTTTTTTTTTGTTGTACTGCAGCCAAAAGTCGAAGTAATGTACATTGTGTATTTTGTAGTATATGTTCATTATAGTGTAGGTTCATACAGTCATAACTTTATTACTAAGTAAAGTGAGCTTCATTATCTTTACATAGAATCTCTTACTATAGCTTAGTAAGACTATATACTATACTATAACCCAAAGATTTCTGTATTTTGAGCAAGTACACATTCGACACATTTTTATGTATACGAGCCCTAACAACTATACCTATACTCGTAATAGGACAAATTAAAATATATAACATTATTTTTTTATTTATTAAATTAACAATGCACCAGATCCTAAGATTAACCTGCATTTTATGTTTAACCTGATCTATCATTGTACTGTCCTGTGTATTCCCAACGGCTCAGCTTACGCCGGCTCCACACATACGTGCCAACGTTGGCCCCAACAACGTTCGTCCAATGTGTGTACCGACAAAACTGTGTTGGAGCCAATGTTGGCACTAACGTTTTTGTGACTTACGAGTTTTTCGTGGAGTGTCGGTTTTTGCATACATATCAAAGTGTTGATGTCTCAACCCAATGTGTGAATGCCTCAACCAACGTGGGAACACAGTTGACCCAACGTTGGCGCCAACGTTAGATCCCATGTGTGGAGCCGGAATCTAATAATTATTGTTGCACACTTCACTGATCTGACTTGGTTTACTGCCTGAATTTATCATTAAATTCATATGGGTTAAGAGCCATTCAGACATATTGTTTTAAATTATCGCAGATTCAATAGCTGAAAATCCACTAAAAAACTCACATAATATTATATTGATTAAAGAATTTAACACGTGTGATCTCCATGCATATACGAAACAGCATATTAAATTTAAATGGGACTCGGTTTCGTGATACTACAGGCACTAATTTGTTTAAATTACAATCAACAGTGACTGCGAACCAATTTGACAAAGTTGTTGCACTAAGTAGACATATAGTTTCGACCATCCTAAGATTAAAAGTAGATCATGGATGTTTTCAGAAGCATCCACATAAAATCGGAGTTCTCCATATCCTTAATCACATGTTCTTTAACTGTTCCTTACATGTCAATACAAGTACGTGGCTGCTTCAAGAATGACTGAAAGATTAAGTGAAGATAATACAAAAACTTTTAAATTGATTATGGTATTTCTGCAAAAAATTAAATTAAAGGTGTAAATAAAAAATTAGATCGTTTGAATGGATATTTCCTTTGCATGTGTACCTAATTGTTGCCCACATATCTAACCGTGGTTTATGTCTTGTGTGTTATAATGAAGGCGCTCTGATGAACGACTAAAACAAGGCTTAACTACCAAAAAAAAACTTTAATACAAAAACTATCGTGCCATAACGTTGCTAAATATAAATAACAATTTAATATCAAATATCGTATATGAGAGACTATGACCATATGTGGAATAAATAGTCAGTAGATACCAATGTGGTTTCTGCAGTCACAAATTCACAATAGACCAGATCTTCGTCTTGGACAGATCCTAGATCAAACTAATAAATTTAATATAAACACACACTTTATTTTTATTGTTTTTTAGAGACTTAGAGTGACTATGATAACATCAATATAAATTTTCTGATTCAGGCACTAAAAGAGTTTAATGTTCCAACATAGCTTATTGCAATAACAAAAGAATTACTAAAGTACAAAGCAAAATTCGAATTCAAAATGAACTAACAGATACAATCCATATATTAAAAAAGACCTATGACAAGGAAATACTGTATCCTTTTTTCTGTTTAACATCACATTAGAGAAAATAATCAAAGATTCAAAAGTCAACACAGGAGAGAAAATAATAACAAAAAGTGTATAAATACCAACGTTTGCTGACGTTATTGCTAGAACTGACATCTAGAAGCTGACATTATAGATAGAAGCAAAAGCAAAAGCAAAAGATATAGTAGAATTCGATAGATTTCGATAGAAGAAGCTTCACAAAATAGCGGCCCAAAAATTAACAAAACGAAAACGGAATATGTGAATACAGCCTTGATAGCGTTAAAAGTTTTACATACCTAGGCTCACTAATTATAACATCAATTTTATTCAAGAGATAAAAGAAGGATGCATACTACAACTAAAACATATAATGGGCTAACTTAACCGACATTATAAGAAAAGCCAAATATCAAATATCCAAACGTCTGATAAGGCCGGTCCTTGTAAATGGATTAGAAACTAGGAGCACATGGAGTGAAATAAAATAATTCAAATAAAATACATAACATCAGAAGAAGTTTGACATCAAAACTTTTATAAAAATTGGACGATGATTGTGCTAGATAAGATATGTCGAACTAATGCAGGAGAATAAAGTATCAAAGAAATGATTAAGGTAGATGTCAGTAGGGAGAAGGTCAAAAAAAATCCAAACATAAATATATGGAAACGAAGTGGAACAAGTTGTGAAAACTCTAAAAATTATATTAATAGTTGTCAAGCTAATGATGATGATAAACAGTCTTAACCTGTTATTAATATTAACAGTAATAAACGAATTCGGGAGACATACCATAGCAAACGCCAATCAACTGAAGTCAAAACTAGAATACCAAAGATTGCAACCCGTGAAGCCTTAATGAATACGAGGCGACAAAGTATGTATAGCGGATTTAGAGACGAAAACGCAGAAACTAAGGAATGTATTCATCATCATCATCATCATCAACGGCGCTTCAACTCTTCGTGAGTCTTTGCCGCGGTTACTATTGCCTTCCATGTTTGTCGGTCCTGAGCCAGTAATTCCCATTGACGCACTCCCATTTTTTCTAGATCTTCTTTGACTGCATCTTTCCACCTTTTTCTAGGCCGCTCTACAGACCTTCTTTCATCTGGCCTTTCCTATAACACATTGTTTATAAGGCGATTGTCGTTACTGCGTATCACATGCCCTGCCCATCTGAGTCTATTGGCCTTGATATATCTGACTAGATTTTCTTTTCCGAATAGAGACTCTAGCTCGTTATTGTATCTGCCCCTCCATTCGTTTGTCACACTGTCTCTGCAAGGGCCATATATCATTCGAAGAATTTTACATTCCCACATCAACAATTTATTTACTTAATCTATTGGTCGGAGAAATTAAATAACTACAAATGAAGAATAATTCGTAGAATAGTAAAGCAATGATCACCGATGTAAAAAACGGGCGAAATAGAGCAAAATAAATAGAGCAAAAAAGAGTTAAGCAGGCGTTACTGTAGACTAGCGCGAAGTTGCATATAACTATGTGTTTACTATTCTTTTATACCCTTTACAATTTTTTTTAATCAAATATCTATTCACCAGCAGTTTTTGTAGGTGTGTCTATTTTAACCTTTTTTCCTGATTTATCGCATTCGTTGGTAAGAGTTTCTTTAAGTCTCCTGTACAAAAAGTGATGACACATTTCAAAAATCAAAGTAACAAATTATGGTCAGTGTTGGCATTTGAAGAGTCGGCGGGAAAAACGATAAAACTCCATTTTTGGGCGAAAATGAGTTTTCGCAACAGAAATATAGGTTTTTGTGAGCCGGACTCTGGAAAAAATGCTTAGACTCACGAGATATCTACTGAAAAAGAAACCCCCTGTGGGGAAATAACAATAAGGTTCCTAGCGTAAGCGCGAAAAATGATGAGGTTCCAATATTCCCGGTAATTGCCGGCAGTATATTAGTCATCGCGTCAGTCTATTTTTGATGTTTATGAAGTGTGGTTTGTTATTAGATTCGCAGAAAAACTTATCTGAACGGTACAAGTGATTGTGACAAAAAGTTAGACTAGAACATTAAGTTTTGTGTGAAAATTATAGGGAATAATTTAGGTTCGGTATCACGGTGAAATGGAAGAAAAACTTAAGAAACGAAAATCGTACGGAAGAATGACTGACGTTGCTAAGAAACTGAGGTTATGTAGCCATGAACTAGGCCCTGACTGCAAATGTAAGCGTTTAAATTGTTTCGTAAATGTCTCGGATGAAAATAAGTTGCGAATATTAAGAGATTTTAACAATAATTATTCTACATATATGACGAACAAAACACGTATCTTGCTGGCTTGATTACTGTTGTACCCATAAAGAGACGTCGTGCAAAAAATCCAGAGTCTGGCGTAAAAAAATTCAATGACGCCTCATATTCATTCAGAGTAAGGTGTACTGATGCAATTAACGACCAAACAATGTTAGACATCCAGGTCTGCTATAAAGCTTTTCTCGCATTGCATGGAATTTCTGGTCGGCGGGTACAATCTGTTTAAAGGTCACTTAAGTGTTCTGGTAGCTTAGCAAAAAGATAAAAGAGGTTTACATAAAAATAGGCCACACAAACTTCCAAACTCTGTAATTGACGACGTTTGTAAACACATATCCTCTTTTAAAGGCAGATCAAGCCATTATAGCAATTCAAAAACTTCTAAAACATATCTACCTGAAGAACTAAACAACTGTGAAAACTAAAAGTTTTCACATACAAATATATCCTACGATTCGTACAAAAAAGTATTTAATGAAAAGTACAACATAAGTTTCGGATATCCACGCTCCGATACTTGTTCGCAATGTAACGAAATGAATAGTCAGTTAAAGACGCTACAGTCCAAAATAAAAATATCTACAGAAGACAACGTACTAAATAGTTTAAATGTACAATTTCGGAGGCTTGAATTTAAAAGACAACTTCATTTAACTAAAGCTGAGACATTTTACCAGAGAAAAAGACAGGCCAAATTATCTGCAAGAGTAGATGTCGCAGTTGAAGCTATGTGTGTGGACTTTGCTAAGAATTTGCTAATCCCTAATGTATCCACCAACGACGTTTATTATAGCAGACAACTCTCATTATACCTATTTAACGTACACGTGTAATCATCACAACAGAGTGTATTTTATGACTATCCAGAAACCGTGGGCCAAAAAGGAAGTAATAACGTATGCTCACTGGCTCATCATTTTCTCTATAACTATTTACCCGCTAATGTAAAAAGTTTAAAACTATTTGCAGATTCATGTGGAGGGAAAAATAAAAATTATACTATGTTCCGCTTTCTGCATCATGTGATTCACTATGAAAAAAGGCTTGAAGATGTTCTTATAACATTTCCGATTCGGGGACATTCGTGCTTAGAGTGCGATAAGGATTTTGTTATGGTTAACCAAAAAACAAGAACAGAACACCCAAGTGATTGGTTTGAGGCCATAATAGCATCTCGTGTAAAACCTCAACCCTTTGACGTTGAAGAAGTGCCTCAGAAATATTTTCAATCTTGGGATAAACATTTAAATCCGCTATATAAACAGAAGTGTCCGTTTCCATCTAGACCAATAAGAGAACTGAAAATATCAGTGCAGCATCCAAGGCTGGTATATTATAGGGTTACTTACAATGGCGCATGGGGAGTCCGTCGATATAATAGGAAAACCATTTTCTACCAAAAGTACCATGGAGTTTCGTCTCCCAGATTATTTATATACAGGTATTACTTTGTCAGTTAATTAAATAAACGTTCTATTAATTATTGTTTTGTTTTTAGGTTTGATACCACTATCCATTGAGAAATATCGGGATTTGACAAAGTTAGCTAAGTTTTGTGGGGAAAAGGCTCAAGATTTTTTATTAAATTTACTATACAAAAATACATCAGACCGAAGCATCAAAAAAGTAGAAAGTACAAGTTAAAAGACTTCAAAATAAAATAAAAGTAATCAAAGGGACGCCAAAGTCAGTCAAAAAAAATAAGAAGCAGGCAGAGAAGAAAACAAACACATAAAATTATCAAATTATTGTTAAAATGTATGTATTATTAATGTTATTAAAATGTTTAATACAACTAATAATATAAAAGTCTTTAATTGTATAAAAGTTAAAAAAAATAACGTCTAAGACTTCTTTCCACTGAATCTGTGGAGCTTCATCGTTTTTCCCCCATAAAAGCTAACGTTTCATTGAAATTTTATTTTTTATTAAAAAACTAATCAAAATTAATAGATGTGTTCTTTTTCTGTCTGGCTTGTTCCTATTTCATTTTTATACTTTTTGAACCTTTTCTAACTAGTAGGTGTAAGTTTAAAGTATAAAAAATGCTCTAGAGCAAATTATGAAATTTGCGACATTCATCGTTTTTCCCGCCGACTCTTCATTTGGTATATAACGGCTACCTACTCGTTAGGTACACAAATGGACTCTTCATATTTTTAAAATTAGGTGGCCTCTTGTCCCTAATGTCATCTGGGAACGTATTATCAAATCATACATACGTTGTTTACTTATGAGAAACCTAACAAATTCGGACCATATATTAATAATGAAATTAATATATGTATGTAATATAGTAAATAAATATCATTTGATAGTAAATTTAATTATTATTTATATAAACTAAATAATATGTTTAAAAATTATAATTGTATTTAAGTAGGTATATGAAATTCTTTTAAAACGAGAATTATTAAAAAATTTAATCAGATGTCTCAATGTTGTTATTAATTATTGGATGACATTTATGACGTAACAAATTTTGACCATCGTTAAGAATCGAATCAATTAGTGACAGATATTCTTTTTTAATTCTCATTTAATGTCTATATTTTGTTTGATATTTTTCATGCAGTTTTTAATTTAAACTTGCTTATGCTTAGAGTAAATATATGATAACTAGAAACGAATTGATAGAAAGTAGTGAATTAATGTCAAGTACGGCTATTCTATGACGATACCCGTGATGACGCCGTTTTGTGGCGCTAGTTCCGTGACGCTCGCCTCAGCATTTTATTGTAGAGAAAAAGTAATACAACACCGGTATAGAAGCTTCACTTCAAAAATCTAACAAATTGTGTCACACACTAGCTCGAATTCTAGTAAAAAAGGAAATTTAATGTGCCAAGACAATATAAAAATAAATCCTAAAGTCAATCACGATACCCAGGTTACTGTATATGAATAATATTGGGATATCACAAACACTGTAGGATAAACGTAATAGATATGGGGTACCTAAAAAGGATAAAATAAGACAGAACAAGACACGATATATTCTTCTCTTATAGGTAGGTATATTTTCTACGTCTCCTTACGCTTCTTTTTCATTAGATCCCTGCCTGTATAACTAATTGGAGCAAAATGTATCTCTTTACATGTATAATGTATTCGAGGTATTTATTTTAAGTGTACCTAAAATCTCAATTTCTCTATTCATTCTTCTCAGAACCTCTTTGTTTGTTGAGTTCTTCGAAGCGAGGAACCGTAGCAGCTCTCCCACCTTACCATTAACTCAAACTTTAAATCTTTTGTGCAGAGCAGTTTTCTCATTTTGTTAAAGTTTGTTCGAAGTTTTTCTCTCCCGATTTTAAGTTCCTGCAAGTGATTATTTGTCATCATTGTTCCCAGATATTCATATTTTTTACTTATTCGATATTGCTTCTGGTTATTAGATGATTCTTATATTTTCTTTGGGTTTTTGATATTCTCATAAATTTCATTGTTAGACCGTATTATTATCCAAACTCCGCTATTCTGGTCACCAGTCTGTGAAGATCTTCAAAATTTTTGGCTAAAATGGCAGTGTCGTCTGCATATCTAATGTTGTTAATGGGAAATCCATTTACCGTTATTCCAGCTGTTTTACCTTTATGGGCTTTTTTCAGGATCTCTTCGAAGTAGACACTAAAAAGATAAGCGATAATACGCATCCTTGTCTCACCTTACGTTTAACTTTAGTTGACAGCTGTTCATTACCGCTAACTTTTGCTCGCTGCTTACATTATAAATTCGACATAATCCTGAAGTCATTATAAAATATCTTATTTGATTTTAGGCCTTTCATTAATTGTTCATGTCGTAGTTCATCAAATGATTTATTATAGTCAATAAAACATACAGTCAAAATCGTTTACAACGACACCGGCTATAACGTACAATCGGATATAACAAAAAAAATAGTAGATCCCATAAAATGACATACAAAAAACGCATTTATATTGCTTATAATGAACAAATCGGTTAGAGCAAACGTATTTCTTGGAACACTAGTAGTTAAAATATTGGTTACAGCGTACATCTTAATAAATAAGTTTAAAAGTGCTATCCTGTTATGAAAATGGACATTGTAGTGTTGTATTTCTCACAGGTATTACCGATATTTAATACCACGAAATGAGAAGTAAGAATTTATTAATTTATGGTTATAGTACATCCGGACAGGCATCTACTGCCTGTCCTTTAGACAGTTAGACCTCCCAAGACGGGTCCATTGTATTACAAAATTTTGTTTATACATATTTCACCATTTGGCCTAAGCCAAGAGTTTCTGAATTTGAATTTAGTTGTGTCTAGCCTTCATTGAAAAAATGTCACGGAAACAATTTACCATTGAGGAACAGTTTGGAATAATTTGCCGAGTCGATTCCGGTGATTCCGCGAGTTCGATTGCCCGGGAATTTAAAACGTCACGCTCGACAATTGCTGGAATAATGAAAAGGCGAGAGAAAATTATTAAGCAATTTAATAAGTGTGAAAAAGGAAAACGCGTTCGGTCATCAAATTACAGTGACATTGAAAGTGCTTTGCTCGATTGGTTTAAACAACAACGCGCAAACAATGTACCCGTGAGTGGGCCGATGCTTCAGGTAAAGGCTGATGCTTTCGCTGTGATTTTGAAGAA
Organism: Diabrotica balteata; assembly: GCA_918026665.1. Lineage (NCBI taxonomy): Eukaryota > Metazoa > Arthropoda > Insecta > Coleoptera > Chrysomelidae > Diabrotica > Diabrotica balteata. The sequence continues at coordinate 83,153,932 of OU898282.1, read as the reverse complement.
GACAGGAAGTGTAATGCTTCCTGGGTTCAACGTTTTCGAGCTCGCCACAATATTGTCCATGGAAAAATTTCAGGTGAGTCAGCAGTTGTTGACAGATCAATTATAAATGACTGGGTTGAAAATGTGTGGCCTACACTCAGGTCCGACTATAGCGATGATGAAATTTTTAATGCTGACGAGATGGGGTTATTTTTTAGACTGACACCTGATCACACGTTAAAGTTTAAAGGCGAGAAATGTTCCGGTGGTAAACTCTCAAAAGAGCGTGTTACAGTTCTTGTTGCAGCCAACATGTCTGGTTCCATAAAAAGGAAGCTTTTGGTGATAGGAAAAAGTAAAATGCCGCGCTGTTTTAAAAACGTGAAAAATCTCCCTGTTGATTATGATTTCAATAAAAAAGCCTGGATGACGTCAGCTATTTTTGAAAAGACTTTACTAAAATGGGACAGTGAACTTTTACAACAAAAGAAACACATAATTTTAATTGTCGACAACTGTCCATCCCACCCTCCAGTTGACAGGTTAAAACAAATTAAACTCGTTTTTCTACCTCCAAATTGTACGTCTGTACTGCAGCCCATGGACCAAGGAGTTATAAGAAGTCTTAAAGCATGCTTTCGGAAAGAATTGGTGTACAAAATCATCGAAAAGAGAGAGAATAACGGCGATACGAAAGTCAGTATTCTTGACGCTGTACTAATGATATCAAAGGCATGGGAATCTGTGCGGAAGGAAACGATCATCAACTGTTTTCGTTTTTCCGGCCTAACTAAAGACTTACAACCATCAGGAATCGCATACAACGATATTGCACAAACGCATTTGCAGGATGCTATTTCCCTTTTCAGTTCTGACTGCTCTGCAGATGACTATGTACGAGTAGATGACGAAATAAGTACGAGCGAAGAACTCTCAGATATTGACATCGTACTGAGTCACCAAACTAGTGACAAACAAAGTACTGATGAGGCTGATGAAGAATTGGAAGATTTCGGCAAAATCCCTACTGTTGCTGAAGCGTATGCTGCTTGTTCCACCATACGAGCATTTATTCAGACTGCTGAAACTTCCCAGAGTGTAAAAGAATCATTATCGATTGTTTCCACATCAATTGAAAAAATGTTTTTTTCAGAAGTTCAAGGAAGGCGACAAACAAAAATTACAGACTTTTTTCATTAAATATTCAGGTAAAATGTGTTTACATATTTTGTAATACATATATGTATGTATTTTTTTTTGTCTTTTTAAAATAAATAGTATATGTATGCCTACATTTTATTTACATTTTACTTATACTTATTTCACTACATATTATACATATATGTATGTACATATTTAGATTTGCTTAAGTACAATAAACACATATGTTAAATGTTATGTATATGTTATTATAACATATTATAAGTATAGTTAAAGTAACACATTTTTGCGTCATAACCCTAGGTACAACGAACTAACTGTCCCTATTAGTGTTATATCGTTTATAGCAACCTGTTCATTATAACCGATAGAACTGCTTACAGAGAACACTGGCTACAACGTACAAAAAGCACCAGTCCCCTGAAGTTCGTTATAAACGATTTTGACTGTATATATATATATATATATATATATATATATATATATATATATATATATATATATATATATATATATATATACCTATAGCCTAATTGACGTTCAGGCACCTTTCCATAAATACATCAAATGAAAAAAGAGCCTCACGCGTTTCTAGGCCTTTGTGAAACCCAAACTGTATTTATGAATGTATAGGTATCTCTAATTTACTATTTATTTTGATATGGACGACTTTTAGTAGTAACTTTAATATATGAGATGTTAGGGAAAAGCAACGTACAGTACAGTACAACGTATTGCAGTAGAGTAACAAGAAAAATACACGAAATAAAGAATCACATCTGAAAGGGTAAAAAGAAGCGCAGAAAGAAAGTATTTTTGCCTAATTCCCAAAATATATCAATTAAAGTTAATGTCCACATAACTTATATATTTGTTTTTACATAAATTAGGTTTTTTCAAATTTGTTCTAACTATACTGTAGATATTACTATTTCAAAATTTCACTTGATTGATAATATTCAAGAACGTGTCAAAGTATAGTTTCTTATATCACTTATCCAGCAAATTACATTTTAGAAATAAATGTGTTAGCAACAAAAACCATGTGCATATAAATTAATAGAAATAAATGTACTTACTTTATTGTCTATTAATCCATCTAAAAACGTTTCTAAGTACACAACTTTCTTAAAGAACGTTATTTACATATTCGCTTTCTTATTCCAAGAAGGATATAAACCAACAATGTCCCACTTAAGTTAAATCCTAAATACCAACAAGTTCTTTATCCGAAAACAAAAGTTCACTTAACATATAATTGAAAATTGTTAATCACCTCGTATATTAAAAGTACTCGAAAAATAAAACATAGTTTAACATCGGATTTAATATCGGATTTAACCTCGCTTTTCAAGATCACTCTTCCGAGAAAAGAATGGAACAATAATTGACGAACGTGCCCACTTCACGATGTCGATCACTTATCTACCGGACCTTGTTAGACACCTTAGTACTAGTTAATATTTTTAAGTAGAAACGATCACATAAACGAACCGTCAATGTTACATAAAAAATGTTTTATTATTCAAAGCGATGCCGGCACTACCCGGTTGCACTTAATAGAGTACCTATGTACAACTAAGTAAAGTTCAAATAAATTGCCTCACATTTATATTATATAGTGAATTGTAACGGTACCAACACAAATCGGTTCGAAAATGTCATTATCTCATTTTTAAATGTTTATTTAAAAAATGTTTTTGAGTATTACAGTAGCTCGATATCTCTGAGACTTCTTTCAACGAATAAAATAGTGAGACTACGGTATTATGCCATCAAATTGTAGCAAGTGAAATTAATGATTGACGGAGCAGGAATCGAGACGGTACTGAATATGGTACGACCAACGGCTCGGCGAAAGTCGAGACGAAATTTTCGGATTTCGGAGCAAAAGATCTTAGCGCAATAACCGACGTCAGAGAAATTATTGATGCGTGTACTAATTAATAAAGAAATGCATAAAATACCGGTAGCTCATATAGTCAAGAATAGTACACGGATAATTAATTTTATCATCTGACTGATGGTCATTTAAATAAAATCCGATTATTATTCTGCAACTTTGCACTTTCTTGTACAAAACCGATTAAAAAATTCTATAACGATCTCCCAATCTATTCTCTGATCTAGTTTTATTTTAGAAGAAAGGGTACACTCCCAGCGGAGGGATTGCTGCACACTTTGGGCCCTTCCGATTTAATTGACGCGTGGAATCAGTTCGTATCAACATTTGCGTTTTAAAATTGGTTGTTTAACTTGACGTCCCCTACAATAATTCTTTATTCTTTCCTGTTTTTGCTTATAGTTTTTTATTACTCCAATCTTTTTAAAGTCCGCAATTATCTTGTTCTTCAATCACGTTTTCGGTGTTCCTCTCCTTTCAATCCTCGTGGTCTGGATGTCTCTTTTCTAGATGTCCCATCTATCTGAGCCTCTATTTCTCTGTCTTCTTATTTCAAAAGTTCTCTTACATCATGGTTCATCAGTTTTCTAAATTTATTATAACAATTTTACTGAGCCTGCTATTCTCCGAATAATTGTTTTCTTTAGGGTTCTTATGTTTATACTTTCTATAATTTAGTGAAATGGCAACCGTGGCAAAGCTGTACTTGCCTAAGTGCGCATTGAAAAGGGCATTGTGTACAAAATACTGAGTACTCAGGTAGTAATAGTAACCAAGTTGTGCATTTATTATAATTTTAAGTAAAGTACAGTCCAACCGTTATTTTCATTTAAACCATTGAACCAGCGAAAAATACATCGTTTTGGTCATCTGAACCGGATTTTTACGAAGTTTTGCAAGAGCTATTATTCAAATATACAATTGCCGGCACAAGCATATTAAAGAAGATACAGTCGTGCCTGCGAGAAGTGAAACGATAATAGTAGCGCGGCTACAGGGAATTGTGGACGAAGGAACACCTGTTATGATGGAGCCTTGGAATCATGACGACGAAGTTAGCCGTGGAATCATAATTGGAAAAGAATTAGTGACTTCGGCTAAAGAAATTCCCGTGAGACTTATTAATGTCAATGACTACCCAGTGACCATCAAGAAAGAGACAAAAGTAGGAACTTGTGTACCTGTCACATCCATAATCCGTCAGACAACAACGTCTGATAATTCCAACGATAAATTTGATCAAATGGTTGCGGTTGCTGGACAGTCTCTGAATCAGATTGAGAAAAGGAAATTAAGGGAATTTCTTCGGCAGTATCGTGATATTTTCGTACCGAAAGGAGGAAAGACGGGAAGAACTACCGTTGTTAAGCATAAAATTGATACTGGTAATGCTAAGCCAATTCGTCAAACAGCTCGACGATTACCACAGGCGAAAAGAGAGGAAGCTGAAACGATTGTTCAGGAAATGAAGAAAGACGGGGTGATAGAACCTTCTACGAGCCCATGGGTCTCTCCGGTGGTCCTGGTTAAGAAGAAAGACGGAACAACGAGGTTCTGTGTGGATTACCGTTTGCTGAACAACGTTACCAAGAAAGATAGTTATCCTCTGCCTCGGATCGATGACACATTAGACACATTGGCTGGAAGTAAATTATTTTCTACTTTGGATTTAAAGTCTGGATACTGGCAGGTAGAAATGGACCCGGTAGATAAAGAAAAGACAGCCTTCACCACAGGATCTGGATTATGGCAATTCAACGTTATGCCATTTGGACTTTGTAATGCTCCTGCGACATTTGAGAGGCTTATGGAAAATGTGTTGAGAGGGCTATCTTGGAAAACATGCCTAGTTTATCTAGACGACATAATCGTCTTGGGGGATACATTTGAAGACCATCTGAAGAATTTAGAAAACGTTTTTAATCGACTTAAAGCTGCCCAATTGATGTTAAAACCCCAAGAAGTGCCAGCTATTTCAAGGTAAAGTCAATTATCTGGGTCATATAGTCAGTAAAGAAGGAGTGGCCGTGGATAAGGGAAAAATCGATGCTATTAAGGAATGGCCAAAACCAACTGACAAACACCAAGTGAGAAGTTTATTAAGAAGTTTGCAGATATCGCTAAACCATTAACGCGACTTACAGAGGAAGCAAGAGAATACCGCTGGGATGTAGACTGCCAGAATGCCTTTGAGACCTTAAAAAAGCATTTAATCACAGCACCAATTTTAGGGTATCCACTGCCAGATGGAGAGTTCATCTTAGATACAGATGCAAGTAATGTGGGAATTGGAGGAGTGCTGTCTCAGATTCAAGGAGGACAGGAAAGAGTCCTTGGATATTTTAGTAAAGTTCTCTCAAAACCTGAGCGAAATTATTGCGTCACGAGAAGAGAACTTTTGGCAGTAGTGAAATCAGTAGAGCACTTCTATCAATACCTCTATGGAAGGAAGTTTTTAATCCGAACCGACCATGCCGCCCTTAAGTGGTTGATGCAGTTTAAGAATCCAGAGGGTCAGATAGCCAGGTGGATCGAACGACTCCAAGAATATGATTTTAAGATTGAGCACCGGGCCGGAGTTAGCCACCGAAACGCTGATTCTCTTTCCAGAAGGCCATGCCCAGCAGAGTGTTCTCACTGCAACAAAACGGAATCCAAGGAAGCAGCAGTGCTAAGAACGACGGTGGTCCACGACGACTGGACGCCTACCAAGATCAGGGAAGAACAAGAGAGAGATCCGGTTATCCAGAAAATCCGAAAATGGAAAGAGGAAAACCGTCGACCACCTTGGCAGGAAATATCGAACCTAGGCTCGGTAATAAGACGTATTGGGCCCAGTGGGACTCATTTATCATGGAAGATGGCTTGCTCAAACGAGTTCTGGAAAATGATGACGGTTCAGAGAAGAGAAGACAGTTGGTGATTCCAAAGAGCAGAATAGCCGAAGTACTTCATCAGTTACACGACAGTCCATCAGGAGGGCATTTTGGTGTGAAAAAGACCCTTCAGCGAATTCGGGAACGGTTTTATTGGATGAACAGTTCCGACGATGTAAAAGACTGGTGTAAGAAATGTACTATTTGTGCTACGAGTAACGGGCCTTATCGAAAAAGGAGAGCTCCTATGAGACAATATAATGTTGGAAGCCCGTTTGAAAGAATAGCTTTGGACATTGCTGGGCCATTTCCAGAAAGTGATAATGGAGGCAAGTACATGTTGGTAGTAATGGATTACTTCACTAAGTGGGTCGAGATTTACGCACTTCCAGACCAGAAGGCCGCCACCGTTGCAGATAAGTTGATCCAAGAATATATCAGCCGATTTGGAGTGCCTTTGGAGATCCATAGTGACCAAGGCAGGAACTTCGAAAGCGATTTATTCCAAGGAATATGTGATAGACTAGGTATGAAGAAAACAAGAACTACGGCTTATCATCCGCAATCGGATGGTATGGTAGAACGAATGAATAGAACAGTTGGCAAGTATTTGACAAAGATGGTGTCCGATCATCAGCGAGACTGGGACCAATATCTTCCGTTCTTCACAATGGCCTACAGATCTGCTGTCAATGAATCAACAGGCCAGACACCAGCCAGAGTCCTATTCGGACGCGAGATGCGACTACCTTGTGATCTAGAGTTTGGGTGTCGACCTGGAGAAGATGTAGCAGGTGAAGATTATGTGATCGAATTACGAAGAAGAATGGACGATGTACACGAGTTGGTCCGTTCCCATCTCCAAATCGCTAGTGACCGAATGAAGAAACGGTACGATACACAAGCCGAAAAGGGGTGTTTTAAGAAGAACGATAAAGTCTGGCTTTATAACCCCAAAAAGCGAAAAGGTTGTTCTCCCAAATTGCAGCAGTTTTGGGAAGGTCCATACCTCATTATGGAGAAGATCAATGATGTTATTTACCGAATAAGCAAGATTCCGAGAGGAAAGCCGATGCTAGTACACCATAACCGGTTGGCGTCTTTCGAGGGTGACCACGACGTAGATGAAGAAGTGGAAGTAAACCAAGTCCAAGATGTGTCTGACCTCACGTTTGAGGAATTCATGGGTGCCTATGGAGGTACCGGTAAAGCAAGACATGGTGTTACCACTGAAGAAAGGCAAGATCTACTCGCGCTTCCCGATGACTACTCACTGGCCCTTACCATCCCGGCCAGTATCAAAGATGCACCAGGGTTGGCATCCGTCTTTCGAAGGAAGTTTGGTCGAGTTGCAGAACTTCAATGCCAAGTGCCAGCTCCTGGTAAAACCTTGAAACTTCAAGATGCATCACGTTACCTTTTCTACCTGGTAACAAAAGACACTGCCCGTGACCAACCTACCTACCGAGATGTATGGGAAGCCTTACTTCAGTTGAGAGAGCACGTACTAGAGTCCGACGTGCAAAAGTTAGCCATGCCAAAGTTGGAGTGCCGCCAATTAGATTGGAGGGTTATACGAAATATGGTGGAGGAAATCTTTAAAGACACCGAAGTCCAGGTGTTAGTCTGTTGCAATCCGCATAGTTACTGGTGCGGAGAGAAAACCGTCCCTTGTCATTTCTATACAACTGGAAGTTGTAAAAGAGGGTCCAGTTGCCGATATCAGCATGTCGTTCCAGTTCCAGTCCCGACAAGGTTCCAGGAGGAACCATCTTTTAAGAGGGGGGCAATGTTACGATTTTAAATGTTATGGCATATAGAACTGTAAATATTTTATGACTAATCCTTTTTTATTGATTCTCGTAATTTGTAGGTCAAAATCTACCTGCGCTTCGATACCAGTTGTTTACAGAATAATCTAGACCCTAATTTTAGTGAGTCATCCACGACTCGAAGTTGAAAAAGAACATACCAGTTTTAAGACCAGTCGCCGCCGCCGTGTCTACGTCGAGATCGAGAACGGCATCGTATTTTCTACAACATTCTGTTACAAGCTGGTTTCATATAAATACCGGAAGATTTTCATTGAGGAGTTAGTCATAAGAAGCTCGGTAAACGCGATTTAAATGTAACGAAACGTAATTTTGTATAAGCTATTTAATAAATTATTAATTAGTTATCGTGAGTTTTAATAAATTAGAATATAGACAATAAATTAGAATAAAGACAAATAAATTAGAACTATATAAACTTAACAACATACTTATACTCCAATAAGCCATATTCCAGAAAGACAATCACGCAGTAAAGGAGATAAGTACAAGTCAAGACTACTATATAACAAGGTCCGACCCATCTATATTTCCTAGTAAACCGCTCATTTATAATAATTTCATTTGAATATTTGACAATTTTTTATTTTATTATATTATTCTTCTGCTAATCTAGCTAAATATTACCTTCGATTTGTAATATTTGCATAAAGTTGGTTGTTTTTGATAACAATAATGGTTTTTAAATAAGATGAAGAATTTAAATAATGAAATTGACGATTTAAAAGGTTTAAAGAGTAATGGCATTTTGCAGTTAAAACAGATGCAATTTCCGCAGAAAGAAACACACATTTTATAAATATCCCTCATTTAAAGCTTATCGATCGAACAAAGGTTTCTAGAAGTTATAAAACTTAAATTATGTGAAAATTGTCTATTAAGTGACCACCATAAGAGTTACTGTAAATTTGGTTCATGTCCTATTTGTAAAACTCATAAAGATTATACTTTGATTCATAAAGAATATGCACAAGTTTCAATTCACCAGTCACCAAGTATATTTGCCTAGTACTTCCTAACATCTCCGAAATGATCATTTTGGACCGCCAATAAGTATTAATTTTGCAAAAAATGACAGTCAAGTTCTATTAGCTTCAGTTATGTATATTCTTAAAGATAAAGCCAGAAATTCTCACATGAATAAAGTGCTGAGCCTTACTAGATTGCGATGCCCAAATGAATTTACCACCGAACGTTTGTGTAATAAATTAAAGCTCAAATTAACTGATACAAGTTGTTCAATTACGGGTATTAGCCAACATTCTTTTATTGTTAGTAAAAAAATGCACTTTAAAAATCTTTAACAATTTTCAGATTTAATACTAGTATGTTATGTCTTGTAGTGCCATTTATATCAAGTAGATAGTAGATTACCTGCTTATTCTATTTACATGAATAATATTCAATTACCTTATAACATAAATTTAGCAGATCCAGAATTCTTCTGTACCAAAGAAATAGATTTGTTAATAGGTGCTTACATTTTTTGGGATCTTGTATTGCAAGATTCGAAGGAGGAACGCGAACTTGAGGGAAAGGTTTGAATGCAGTAGTGCCGAACTATTTAGAGCGGCAGCTATAGCCATAATGATTTTCAACCTTCGACAGAAGATGTAACTTAAAGAAGAAGAATTTTAAGATAAAATCTCATTAGGTAAAGATCTTTCAGTGTTTATAGTTAATACTCATCTGGGTTGGGTTGTAACAGGTACAATTGCACTTAATTTATATAAATATATGTGCAATTTCCTTAAATATATACACATTCGTAAATATGATCAGCTAAAAAAGTTTTGGGAACTGGAAGATTTTTATCTTAAGACGACTTTCTGTCACAAGACGATCTTAGTTCCGAATCCTTATTCAAGCAGAACACATCTCGTGATGAGAATGGATCATTTGTTGTGAAATTTTCCTTGAAGTACTCTCCTAGTTTATTAGGTAACGTAAAGGACACAGAGATTAAACGATTCAAAACATTAAAATTAAAAGTTTCCAGTTCCTACTTTAAACAACTTTATTTTTATTTTATTTATAAATATAAAAACTCAGGTATATGAATAAAATTTTAATTGTTAGTTCACAGCATTCCCATTTTTTATATGCATATCACGGCATATTAAAATAATCTGGTGTTACTACAATACTTAGAACTATTTTTGATGGGAGCTGCGAAAGTTTATCAGGATGGTCACTTAATGACCTTCAATAGGTAAGTCCTAAAATCCAAAGTGGTATTCTAGACATCTTGCTAAGATCTAGAATTTAAAGATTTGTTGTATCAGCAGACATTTCTAAAATCTGTATGCAGATACTTAAACATCCAGATCATAAATATTTACAACAAATTCTCTGGATTGAAGATATTAACAAAGAATTTTCTATTTATCAACTATCTATCAACACTGTCACATATGGAACTAGATCTGCACCTTATTTAGCAATCAAGTTTATGAGAACATTAGCTAAAGAAAATTTAGACAAGTATCCACTAGCTTCTAAAACAATCCTAATGCAGGCCATTCACGTTCCGACTTGTGGTACCACTTAGTAGGACTACTAGTTGGATGTTCGTCTCCACTCACGCTCCGACTTTCTATCCAACTAGCGGTCCAACTTCAGTTCTAGTTTGTTTTCACGATGGTGTACATCGCTTAATCAAAAAATGTATCAAATAAACAGTACGCAAAATATAATTAGGGGATGGAAAATGGCAGCATTGTGCTTGTTATCCTTATATGTATGTTATGATATGTATGTTTAAAAATTAGGTTTCGTTTCTCTAGTTATTTGTCTAGGGCTGAACTAATTAATTTTTTCAACTCTTGATTTTTATGACTTTTAAGATGTAGGAAAAAATTATAGTTGTTAAAGATTTATGTAGGTATAAAATCTATGTTTCATTTATATGGAGCTGGGATTTATTTTGTTGTGTGTGTGTCGTATATTTTTAATAGGAATAATTTTTCGTGCAATAGAAAGTTATTTTCTATTATTTTTTTGAGAACTAGGGATCTTTTGCTACAACTATAATTTAACTTTCATTGTTTGTTGATAATTCTTCCGTAGCCAATCCGGAGTATCGGAAATTTACCTGTATGGGAATGTCCGAAATAGATCTACAGAAAGAAAAATGATTTGCCCTAACAAAAAGGTAATTTTCGTGCAATTGAAAGTTTATTTTCTATTAAATATTCGCGAACTAGAGATCTTTGCGTAAAGTATTTCATAGAAATCTCATACGTAACAGGTGCCGAAGGTCAACTGACTGAGGAAATTTTCGATCCAATCTGTGATCCGACTTCCAACTTCACCATTCACGCTCCGACTTTGTCGCCAGTCGGAAGTCGGATCTTCAAGTAGTCCCACTAGTCGTACCACTAGTTGTCCAACTAATCCAACTAGCCCACTCACGGTCCGATTTCAGATCCAACTGCAGAAGTTGGACCACTAGTCGTACCACAAGTCGGAACGTGAATGGCCTGCATAATGTTAATGATCTATTAACGGGATCGAAAGATCTAAGCGAATTAAAAGATGTAAAACTAATTACTGTTTTAATGGCAATAAGCCACAATTAAAATTTAAGATAAGTTTATCGAAGTTTCAATTTCCACTTCGGAAATAGTTCTCAAAATACATACATTAATTAATGTGTTCGCAATAGAGATAACGGCCTTCAGAAGGCTCATGACACAAGTGGACAGAACAAGTCTGTTGCGAGTGGTATGCGCCCACAGGACTGTGTCTGCGGCAGCCTTGTGGAGCATCACTGGATGTGTTCGCAGTGGAAAGTAAAGAGCTGTATGAGAGAAGAGACCTTAACGTTACTATGGCCGAGAGAAATCAGGAAAGGAAAAAGTCAATTTAAACATGACAAGAAGAATGGAGCAACACGGAGAATTCCGAACATAAGAGATTGGTTGGAGTGTGGTCCCAGGTGACTGGATTATTTCCTACCGCAGGTGTGCACAGGATACGGTTGTTTTAGGGCCTACCTTTTTAGGTTCAAAAGGTGGAAACTCATAAATCAGACACTGCGGACGCTCTGACACTGACGCATACGATGTTTGAATGCAACTAATGGAGAATAGAAAGGAGCAGAATGTAGAGAGAGATAGGTGTGAATTTTGTTACCGTGAGAGAAATTATTGAGAGAATGATTCAAAATAAAGCAGGGTGTACTACTGTGCACAACTACATCCGTGCGGTGATCAAAAAGACGAAGAGGAAGAAAGAGAGCTGGACCCAATGGTAAGCTGTAAGTTGAAGGTAGAAAAGCGAATTGGACAGTATAAGTCAGACATATGAGTTAAACTGTATGAGTTAGATTGTGTAAGTTAGACTTTGTGAGTTAGACTGTGGGGAAGGAGAAAATGTCCGGCTGGGAGTAATGCGGTACTAGGAGCGATTAGAGTTACCTGGGATGAAAATAAAAATTAAAAACCAGTTTTTTGAGACCAAAATAAAGGGCACACAGGTGAAAGGAACAGGGAGCCTTCTTGCTGACAGTCTATGGATCAATAAAGGTAGTGCTTTGGAAGTGGTGACAGAGGAGACTATAATTTAGCAGGTAGGCGTTCGGCATAGACTCGTTTTGAGTAGTACTGCATAGGGGGCGTTTTAAAGTACCTCGGAAACTATCGCCAGGAGTACAAAGAACAAATCCTGCACTAAGGTCAGTTAGGTTGTGTCCTGGACTGAGATGTTTTTTGAAAATTCCAGATCCCTCTCTATAAATACGAAAAAAAACGATTTACCTCTGGATGTGGTATACCAAGTACTATTTATTTTGACAACGGTAGCACCTCTATCGGAGCGAACAATTATCATAAATGAATAGAACATTTCTTACAAAACAAATATAATTATATTGAAATGTTTACTAGCGAGCTGTGCGATGGAATTTGTCTGATTTCCACCAATTTTTTTGGGGGGGGGGGACTTTATTAAATTCCTTTCCCCAGCGGGTATAGTACCAAATATTTTAGTTCTATGGACTGTTAAAGGGATGCCTTCGATGTACGTAATCAGACTTTACGGCGATGATTCCTTATGTGTTTGGTTTAATCGGGTTATACTTTCAGAGAAATAAAGCGTAATTAATCGATAATACACATTTAATAATTAGAGAATATTTATAAAAGATACCGCTCCAAAAACATATATACATATATTTACATAGTGTTTTTGGGGCACGTGAATATAGTGAAAACTAATGCATATTTTCACTGTATTTTTGAGAGGAAGAAGAGGAAGAGAGAAGTATCGAATACCGCACACAGCCGCACGTTCGGCAACTTTTCATCACAATCACATCTGCAATTCTTTTTTACAACACTTTGAATATATTGGATTTTTATTCCTCCTTAAAAGCCCAATCACGGGGCTCTGGGAAGCAGCTGTTAATAGCGCTAAACATCAATTAAAACGTATAGTGAATAATAATAATGTAACTTTTTTGAAGAATTTAATACACTTATCGTACAAATAAAAAGTATATTGAATTCACTACCCTTATTTAAAATGTCAAGTAGTCCAATGGATTTATCCCCTGTCACACCTTTCCATTTCCTAATTTGTAGACCTCTGACTTCATTGCTAGGGTATGACGTATGCAATATAGCTGGCTATTAAAGACTTAGATATAATGGTACGACTCCACCTTCCTGTTTTATTCCATTCTTATAATGGAGGCGCCTTCCAATGGATTCTGTTATCTGTACCTATGAGTCTTAGTTCTGTTAGTTGAACAAGCTGTAGCGATATTTAAAATTCCGTCCTAGTCTAAGATAAGGTGTTTGTGTTTATATCCAGTACTAGATGGCTTTTAAATCCACATACACGTGATAAACTCTGCCTGGGGGTTATGAGCGCGTAGACTGGGTGGATTGAGTAGCTCAGAAGTCGCGTTCATCCCCACAGCCGGTCCCAAGACAGAATAAAAGAGGATGGTTGATGAGCCAGGTTAGCATTCTACCCATTGTAAAAGGAAACAAGGCTCATAGAACCGATATTAAGCCTCGGAACCAGACGGAACCTAAGATAACGAACCACGCAAAGAAAACGAAAACGAGAAGGAAAAATAAGCCCACAATCAGATTAGCAACATGGAACATAACTTCTTTCAACAACAAAGACCAAGAAATAATAGAAGAACTGATCAATAAAAACATAGACATTTGTGCAATCCAAGAAACCAAGAAGAAAGGTAAAGGCCAAATAGAATATAACCAATATTTCCTAGCATACAGTGGAGTGAAGAAAGAAGAACGAGCACAAGCAGCCGTAGGTATACTTGTCCATAAAAAATTTAAAGACTATTTAAATAACTGCCGTTATATCTCCGAAAGAATAATACCTATGAACATCACAATGGACTACCAAAAATTAAATGTCATATCTATCTATGTAGCCCCGAGGACTGCAAACCTAAGGAGGAACGAGAGGTATTCTACCAACAATTGCAAACCATCCTAGATGAAATACCTTAGAGTCCCTTAATTCTTATGGATGACTTTAATGCACGAATCGGAAATAAAATAGTTCCAGGAGTAAAACAAAAATTTAATGAAGACCATGTCAACGCAAATGGAGAACTCATGGCTAATCTCTGTGCTTTTAACGAACTCAGAATCAATAATACATTTTTCGACCATAAGCTCCAGTATAAATATACATTTGAAAACTTCATAAATCAATTATTGATTTTTTAGTCACTAATAGAAAAATCCACCCAAAGCAAATTCTAGATATCCGAACTTTAAACTCGGCAGACGCAGGGAGTGAACAAAAACTAGTACTAGCAAAGACAAGACTGAAAATAATACCAAAACAAAATTTTCTACAAGAAATCACCGAGGAAAAATTCAATGCAGAATCACTGTGAAACGACTCTACAAGAGAAATGTACAAAAGAAGGCTAGCACAGAAGATACAGCTGAAACCAATAGACGACATCAAAGATATAAACGCGAGCTGGGAGAAAATTAAAAACAACATTGAAGAAGCAGCAACAGAAGCTGTTGAAAAACGCAAAGTCATACTGAACAAAAGAAACAACAACAATACACTATTGTTCAGAAAAGAAATAAAAGAGAAATGCAAAGAGAAACGAGAGGCCTACATGGAGTACAAAACATCAAATACCCCAGAATCTAGAGACAACTATAGAATACGAAATGAAACAAAGCAGTTGGTAAGACGAACAAAAAATGAACAGTGAAAACAGTTTACAAAAAGGATGGAAAGCGACTTCTACGTTACACAAAAACAAATATGGAGATTTATAAGAAAACAACGGAAAGAAATGGCAGAATTGAAGGAATACAATAACATTCCAGCAAACGAATGGGAAAGATACCTGACGGAATTATTTAAACCAAAAGAAAATAATAATCAACACAATAACGTATCTGAATTAAGACACGAAATAGAAATCAGTTTTCAGGAAGTAGAAATAGCCATAAATTCGTCAGGACCAGACGGAATAACCAACGAGCTTCCAAAATACGGATGAGAAAGTATAATCATAAAGATGACAAAACTTATACAAAAACTAATATTGCACTGCAAGATACCAGACGTATGGAGAAACAGCATAATGATACCAATGGTCAAGAAAGGAGATAAAGAAGACCCCTAAAAATATAGAGGTATAAATCTACTGAACACCACACTTAAGCTTACCATAAAAGTCCTAACCAATAAAATCAATAAACTAACAACTTTATCAGATAAACAACAAGGATTCAGATCCGAAAGATCCTACGTAGACGCCGTATTTGTACTAAGACAAATCAGAGAAAAGGCCATCGAGTACAATAAATCAGCATATCTATGTTTTATAAACCTGACAAAGGCTTTCGATCGCATCCAAGTCGAAGACGTTTTACATCTACTGTATAAAAGAAACATACCAATCAACATTATACAAACCATCGAAAACATCTACCTCCAAAATGGAATACAGGCAAAGATAAATGGAAAACTAACACAGTGTATATCAGTACAAAGCGGAGTCAGAAAGGGTGACTCATTGAGCCCACATCTCTTTAATATAATAATGGACGACATAATACAAGCAGTATTTAAAGGTCATGTTTACAGATTGGGGAACAAATAAATCCAAGTATTATGTTATGCAGACGACGCCGCATTAATCGCCGAGACAGAATACGAGCTTCAAAGATTAACACATATCTTCAATACAACAGTTGAGAAATACAATATGATAATATCAGCAGACAAAACCAAATGTATGACAACATCTAAACACCCACTACGGTGTAAAATCGAAATTGATGGGAAAATAATAAAGCAGAAAGCAAGGTTTAGCTAATTGGGAATAGATATAACTAGTTACGGAAATGTTGAAGAAGAAGTACGACAACAAAGCTTAAAAGCAAGTAAAGCAGCGGGTTCTCTTAATGACACAATCTGGAAGAACAAACACCTAAGACAAGACACAAAAACAAGAATCTATAAAGCAGCAATTAGACCTATATTAACATACACGGCGAAGACAAGACCTGACACATCTAAAACGAGACGACTACTAGAAACAACAGAGATGAAAATAAATGACGAATATCAGAGAGAAGTCTATTGAATAGGGAGAGAAGCGAAAACATAAGAAGAGCATGCAATATAGAAGACATAAAAGATTGGGTGACAAAACGAAAACAGAAGTGGAACGAACATATCAGTAGAATGGCAGAGGATAGAATAGTACGAATAGTACGAAATAAGATGGTAAGACGATGTAGGAGGCTAATAACAGGCTTTAAAGCCTACATACTAGAAGAAAGAAGAATGAGAAGAAGAATACGTGATAGGTATCCACGTGAAAATCAAACGATTTTCACACTAATCTGTGCCAACATAAATATTTGTACAAATCAAATGGAAAAGAAAAGTTTTTGAAATGTGTAAAAATTTACTTCCTGGCTGAGCCATCCGAGTTTTTCGGTTCCTCCACAATTTTTAACTTACGTCAAGTATTAAAAAGCACCACTGCTCAAGAGAGATCCCATTTGGTGAAAAAATTCACAATTTTCCTTTTTCTTTGTAAGCTTTCTTTGAGTTATAAAAAAACACACACAAAAGAAGAAACATTGGACTCCATAAAAAACACATTAAAAAATTTATTTGTGGTGCGTGTAAGAATCCGACCATTTGGTTGGAGTTGAAGCGGCAGACAGAATTAGCGGAATTGAATGCCGGCCTTTTAAATAATTCCTTAACGAAGGTTACAATTTATATGTGTGATACATCGGAAACTAAGATTATTTAAATTATGAAAAATGGATGAATTGAGAAATTTATCGAA
Source organism: Diabrotica balteata (assembly GCA_918026665.1). Classification (NCBI taxonomy): domain Eukaryota; kingdom Metazoa; phylum Arthropoda; class Insecta; order Coleoptera; family Chrysomelidae; genus Diabrotica; species Diabrotica balteata. The sequence continues at coordinate 83,136,850 of OU898282.1, read as the reverse complement.
GACTCTCTAAAATTAGTTACATAAATCTTGGTTTGTATAGCATATATATAGCAAGGTTAGTTCAATTCACAAGTTATCCCTATAACAATAATTAAAATCATTATAGAAACTTATAATGTTTAAAAGTATGATGCTTAGGTGAAGTATAATTCTATCATTGGATGGGAAATGTAAGAATTTTAAGTAAAAATTTGAAAATTTCTTGTTTTAAAGAAGAATAGCTCGCCATATTACTTATTAAAAATTGTTATAAGTAGTGATGGAATTTAAAAAAGAAAAATTACTTCATATTGCATAAGGTGACTCTTCCTCAACTACAGTCTCCCAGTTCAATTCCTTTTCTTTGGATATCTCATGATCTTCTAAAAAGTTATTAGTCTAAAATTCTTATTTGTAATGTTATGTAAAATTTTACTGTTTTTGGAAGGATAAAAGGATTGATTATTAAATTTGATGTGAAATCCAAAGTTTGATTTATCTGTATTATTAAGATGTTCTTTGATTCTTTATATCAGGTTTCTTATTGTTTTATCCACATAAGTCATATTACAAGCCCCACAAGACAGTTTGTAAATACCACTCTTATTTAATTTAATTTAATTCAATTTTGTCTTTGGTTTTGTTAATAATGTAGTATTAATAATGTAATGTAATGTAGTGTTAATAATGTACATGATATTGCATTTGGTTTTGAAAAAGATTCAGTTTACTAATTTTATTACAAAGTTGTTTTGAAATTGAATAGTTTTTCTGAAATTGGTCCTAAATAAGATAAGCATCTATAAATTTGTTAACTGTTAGGGTTGCTGAACTTGTAATGACTTTATCTACAATACAAGGAGGAAAACCACTGTTGATTACTATTTGTTTATTAATTGAGATTTCTTTATTATAATTTTCTTGGGACATTGGCATGTTAAAAAATAAGTCTGTGGACATAACATTAAATAGCTGCAACCTTATGTTGAAATGGAAGATTAAATGATAGGTAGGGGAAATATGCCTATGATGTTGTTTATGTGTTTATTTTCAAAGATAAAGTTACAAACACTTATTAGTTCCACAGATAAATCTGTAACGGAAAGTGTGATTTGTTGAGTGTTGAACTATTATAACCATGGACGTATAAATAAAGAAGGACCGGGCTATTTACATCTGTATTTGAAGCCATGAGATCGTCACAGTCATAGACACAATTGACGTTGTCATATTATTTTTTTTTCCAAGCGAATCTTCGAAATAATTTTCTATTTTTAGTATAATTTAATTTTAATTTATAGATAAAAATGTATTATTTAGTTAGTATAAACTAATTTTAGATATACTCATTTCGAAACCAAGGAATTAAAAGAAAAACATTAATTTTATATTTATTAAAAGAAAATATATTCTGATAATGTTAACTTTATGTAAAACTTGGCATTATTAGTAATATTAACAAATCGTAGTGATTTGAGGAAAAGGAATATGGCGTTGTACTGTTTACCTTTGAGTTGATATTTTCCTTTTTTGTGACATTTTAGTGAATTTGTTAATATTTTCATCCAGAACTGTCATTTCGTTCGTAAGTAAACATTGGAATTACGTCCATGAGCGTAGTACAGGGATGTGATATTACTTAATTCTTGACATGAATTGAAATTAAATTTTGTGAAATAAAGTAAATTTTGTCGTATTATAAATACATTTATTTATTTTTTCTAATCTACACTATAATTGCTATAAATATATTAATTTCAAAGAAATATCATATGCAGGTTCCCAGTAAAGAATCAACAGCTGCTAGATATGTGGTTGTCTATGTTCGGCTTAAATAAAGAACAAGTAACCAAAACTGCTATGGTCTGCTCAGAACACTTTAGAAAGCATGATCTAATTATGCAACCAAGTGGAGTTAATATGAGGAAAGGAACTGTTCCAATAAATATTTATTTAGAACTAAGCATATTAATTCAATATTTCAGTTCTACAAACGATATGGAAAATAAAGAAACAACTTCCAGTAGTATTGATATGGATGAGTTTATGGACCATCAAAAAGGTGAGTTTGGATCGAATTTGTTAATTAAATTTACAAATAAATCTAAATGTGGATTTTAATTACTTATTTCATTTTAATATTAAAATTACTCACAGTATTTTAGGAGTTTCATTGATACTGAAAAATGTAATATGGAGACAGACTTGGGCCTTAATGTAAAATCTAATTCTTCTAAAAAGGAGGTGAGTTTTGGATAAATTTGGTATAAGATTATTTCAATCTTAAAACAATTTTAATATTTTTCTTTAATGTACATAAATTGATTATTCTAGATGTTTAAATGACAATGAAGAAAACAAGTATAGATATAGAAAATGCACCTTCGAGCACCATTACAGCATCAGAAACTGAAACTGTAGAGTTGTTACTTGGTGATAATACTTTTCATATGTTCCACGTAATATTTATAAAAAGTGAGTTCTTAGTTTAATTTATAAAAACAAGTATTATAACTATGAAAACCTAATTATATGTTTTAGAAATAAAACCATTGAAGACATGTCTAGCAGCGATTTTTCAACACCTGAAAGGATCAAAAAACATTTTAGAGTGTTAAAAAATACTGTTAAGAGTCAAAAAAGTAAAATAAAGTATTTACAACAATATGTAAGAAGAATGAAAACAAAAATTACATCCTATCTAAAATGATTAAAGATGTATAAGAGCCCGACTTATGTCCTTTCTTGTTGAAATGAACATTTTATCACGAAGTCAGTTCAGCTTTTTATCTAATAAATGTACCAGTGATGCTATGTTTTCTGTACTACATGAGGTCTATTAAGCACTAAACAATAATCTTTACGCTGCCACTGTTTTTTTGAGACTATGCCAAATCTTTTGATTGTGTAATTCACGACATTTTGATAAAAAAACTAAATTTCTACGGAATTCGAGGTATTTCTTTGAATTGGTTCCAATCTTGCTTAAGAAATAGGAAAGAAGCAGTTAGAGCAAATAATACTGACTCTAGACACAAAAGCATGTATGTAGAGTATCGCAATATTGAGTACTGGGTCCTCTACTTTTTCTTATATTCAGCTTTTCATGCAAATAAAACTTCTGATCAACTTAAAATAAAAACCTGGTCCGACTATAATTTACTTTCTTTTAACATGAATAAGACAGTAGCATTATCCTATAAAGGAGCTCTTTAACCCTTGCTTCTTAAGAACAGCCAGATCAGTATCGTTGTTTCTTTAAAATTTCATGGTATTTTTACAGACAGCAACCTTAAATGGTTCCTTCATATCGATTTGTTGTAAGAAACTAATCTCAGCCAGCTATGCAATACGATCTGTTTCGAAGCTGAATTTAGCATCTTCCAAAATAACATATTTTTCTTTGTTCGTGTCTCATCTTCGATATGGTCTTCCTTTTTGCGGTTCTAGTACAGCTACCCAATATGTTGTTATTGTTAAATTACAAAAAAGAGCAACACGGTATCTTTTTGGCCTCAGTAAACTAATACATTTTAGAAGCTACATAAAAAATCACGGGATTTTAACTTTTCCCTCTTTGTATATTCTAGAAACTGTTTTCTTAATTGGTAAATACCTACATGTTTTTTCAGCAAGACCCAATCATGAATTTTCCACCAGAAATTCAACCTTTGATATGTATTTATCGATTTCGTCCACTGAGTTAGTAAATAAATCTATATTATATTCGGCAAAAAATTATACAATTAATTCCCTTTGCAACTTAAATCTACTTCTTTCCTTAAGTTCTGTAAATTAACAAAAGCCTATCTATCTGAAAGACCATATTATTCAGTGGAAGAGTTTCTTAACGAGAAATTAAGAAATGACAGTACGTTTAGGTACAAGCAACTAAAGTATTATATATTTGGGTATCAAATGCAGCAACTAAAACTTATTCGTAAACTCCTAAGGTTTTATTATGCAATTTTCAATTTATTAAGATTTTGCAATGAATTGTAAATTTTATTATCTTTTATTATATGACATTGACCATTTTTGTAATTTTAGTAAATTTTAATTGTTATTGTTATTTTTTTTTTACTTTTTGTAAGTTTTGTTCATAAAATTGTACAATTTTCAGTGACAGTAAAGCATATTTCTATTTTAGAAACCTACCCCATCCATAAGGTTTAATGTGTTTATATATTGTTATATATGTGGTTTGTTGTTCATTTTTTGTTAAACAATGTTTTCTTACGTTTATTAATATTTTCTTAAATACATATTCCTGAACTTTTATCTTTCTTCTGCCTACTGCTATATCTAACATGACTTCTAATGTTGCCAAATAACAATTAATCTGGAGTTGTAAACCATAATTCACTACATTTTTTCAACGTATCACTCACTGGATAAGAGAAGAACTGCTCAATACCCTGAACAGGTTAATGTATGGGGAAGAATTTTTTAAACTTTTTATTGCTTGTGTATTATTTTAGTTTAAATAAAATATTATATAAAGTATTTTGCGACTTTATTTACCCCATCTTTATTCTTTTGTATAAATCAATTTTTATAAATATATTTATTTCTATACACTGAAAATTAAAATTATTCATCGTTCGTTGTTTCTCACTTATTCGAAATATTTTATATGTTTACGATACTAAAAATAAAAGCAATCAAACCAATAGTCATTATTTATTCAAATGAAAAAACTGTTTTAAATTCCTTTCAATTATTGGAAGGTACGCCGATGACTTAAAAGGAAATGTCACAGTCTATCACTTCGCCTCTTTCCCCGCGCCTATAAACTTTTCGACTTCAAATTTAGGCGAACAGAGTGCATGGCATGCCCAGTCCATCTTTATTTATACGTCCATGATTATAACGCACGTAAAAACGATCAATTTTTTACCGCTTCTCGTCTGAAGCTAAAATATCCAAAGTAAGTATGCAATTTTAATTAGTATGAAGCTTCATTAGGGAATGCATTTTAATTTCTGCCATTATGGTGCTAGAAGATAACGCTCTGCTTTAAATCTAATGTGTACTTTGCTATGACGGCACAGTATGCTATCATGTGCACATGTTATATGCCATCAAAGGAAAATGAATACTAATTGCAAAAATCTCAAAAGCTTAACTTTTTACTTATATTAATGTAAAATTATATAAACAATACCATTTTGTAGGGTTTTTTAAACAAATTTGGAGCTTTCAAATCACACAATATCTCCAATAGTAAATTTAAGTGTATATCTGAAATATCCTTAAAGGTTTAGTACAATCCTTAAAAATTGGATTGTCGTTATCTAGTTATACCTTAAACAGTTGAATATCTCCTAATATAAGATATAAAGGCTTTGTTTTGTTGCAGGGCCTTTGTTAGTATGGCGTCTACCAAGAAACATAGGCAGGAGAACATAAACATGAATATGGCAATTTAACACATCCAAGAAAAGAAGATGGGATGGCTGTTGGCTTCCAAAACTTTTAATGTTCCGGCTACGACACTCCGTAGACGTTTTGCAAACAACTCCAGTGAAAGAAAAGGAGATTTGGAGGGCTGAAGAATTACACTGCCTTTTCATCTTGGGCAAGAGTTAGCTATTTTTAGACGATTAGTTTTCGAACTTGCTTAGAGAAATAACATGAAATACAAATTCAACAAAACGACTCATCTTGCTGGATGTAAGTGGGCGAGGGGTTTTTTAAAAACAAATAGTACCACTTCACTCAGAACAACAGAAAATACATCTCTCGCGCGAGCACAAGCATTTGATAAGAACAATATTAAAGCATATTTTATCTCTTTAGTAAAAATTTTAGATACATACAATTTTCAATCCGAAAATATAGTTTACGTTGATAAATCAGGTCTTAGTGCTGTTCAAACAACGCTTCGAAAAGTGTTTGCAAACAAGGGACGGAAACAAGTTGGAGCACTGAGCAGTGCGGAACGAGGTCAGCATTTAATAGTTGTATGTTCAATGAGTGCAATTGGTACTTTTGTACCACCTTATTTGGTGGTAAATATGCATTTATTTTTCCCAGAAAAAGGTTCAAAAATGAGTTAATGGACGCTGCCCCACCGGGAAGTGTTGCTTTTTGCCAGGAAAAAGGCTCGATGTCTTCAGACATTTTTGTTCAATGGTTTAAACATATTATTCACTATACCAAAGCTTCCAATGAGAACAAAATATTATTATTGTTAGATGGTCACAATAGTCATAAGGGGAAGGAAGTCTTACAACTTACAAAAGAGAATGGTATTGTACTTTTCTGCTTTCCAACCAAGAGATTCAAAATTGGTTAAAACAAAATCCTGGAAGACTCATTATGCACTTTCAAGTTGCTGGGTTGTTTAAAACAGCTTATCTTAAAAGTGCTACTCCTGCTAATGCCATAAATGCCTTTGCCAAAACGGGGATTCAACCTTTTAATCTTAATATTTTTGAGGAATGGATGTTTGCCCCATCATTGGTTACAGATAAACCTATAGAGAGTAATCAAGATTGAACTCAAAATATCCATCTAAACAATCCAGATTATAATCTAGAAGAAAGCCTAGAAAGTAATCCCTCTCAGAGTCGAAAGAATGCTGGATTAAATGTCAGGAGTGAAAATCCTGGTGTCACTCTGAATGCGCTGGGGTCGATAAAAAATGTAAGATATTTTATTGTAATTTGTGTTGTTAATTATTTTAATGTGTGTTACTTTTTTATTTGTTGTATTATTGTTCTCTTTGAATAAAATGCAAAAATTCCACTAAAACATATTTTTTTCTATTGTACTGTACAGCCATTTCATCATAGGCAAGGGATGTGCCTATGATAGCTCACTTGACATTTCTGATATTTAAATTTTTTTATATAAAAATCCACATTCCCTTTGACCTTTATATGTCCAGCTTAATTGGTACATTCAACTGAACTAGAAAAAAAATTGTAACAAATATGATCATGTAGTTTAATAAAAAAAAACGAGAGGTGAAGTTAGATATGTCATCATAGGCATACTTCCCCAATATGATCAGTTTGAGTAGGTTTTCTAAAACTTTTAAATTTTATTGTAGAACAAGAAGAAGAGAAACAATTCTTTTGAATCATTAAATCCAAAAATTAAGTAACGTTCTTTTCTAACCAAGGTAAAATTAATTGCAGAATGTAAATTATTAATTAATGGCAAAAATGTTGTGTGGCACATTTGTACTGCTTGAAAAATGGACGCTTCTTGAAAAGTAGAAGGCTCTTGTTAATACATAAGTTTTGAAAGGGTTAGAACGTTTTCTAATATAAGTTTTTAGATGCTGGGGAAGCAATATAATTTGGGTTTTGTTAATCTTGTTACCAGAAAATCAGCCGTATGCAGAATAGAAATATATCTATCTCGAAACACGACAGAATTGAAAAAAGTTGTTGGCAAAACCATATACGTAGTCCAAATGTCAAGTAGATATTTTAATTGTTTTCATCTAAGGCATACATAGGGACATTGAAATCAATAAGTTAAGTTCACCTACTTAAATGTCAATCCATTCGACCATACATCCTTCGAAAAATAATACATCTCGTTATAGGGAACTTATCTACAAGAATCATCTTTTATAATTTATTTTTTCTACTCTCTTACTAGTAAATTGTATATTACCTACTATTTGGATGGTAAGTAAATGCATCATAACAGATACTGACACGTAATGACTAGCACGTAATAAAAAAAATTACGCTTCAGTTCTATAAAAATGTGTAATATCACATACGCCTTGTAAGTCAGTTGGTCGAGTTACCATGGAAACGAAATAACAGGCGTTGTTTTGACAGGTTAAAAATTATTAATCTGTCAGTGTAAATATAGTGGTAATTTAATTTTTATTTTTATAAACAAAAATCTTGGTAGAAAAAGTATAGTACACAACTTGAGTTGTAAGCTTATTACATGCTTGTAAAATTACTGCGCTCGCCGCTACGCGGCTAGCGCGCAACTTTTTTCTCGCATGTAATAAGCTTCTTAGGGGAAGGGCGGGCAAGATGGCATACTTAGTTTATTTTCCATATATCTGAGACATAAATAGAGATAAATCATTCCTTTTGATATATAATGATAGCCAGGTCATTTTTCTACTATTCTAAGTAACAAAAAATCACTCATACAAAGAGATTTATTTAAAAAAAAATCAAAATCAAAATGTAACAAAAAACCATTTTGCCCGTCCGGTGCGGGCAAAATGGCATACACATAAACAATAGTGTTAAATACCAAAATAATTATAAATTTTTATTTTTACGAAGAAAAAAAATTGAAATTAAACATTTTAGTTCAAACAAACTTCGCAAATAAATTGTTTTGCTTTTTTGGGAAGTCCAGCACATTCTGAATGTGACAAGTTTTGGCAAATTTGGCATCTTAACCATCTTTCATTAGATTTGGACCTACTAAATGTATCATTGCAGTAAACTCAAACGCAATCTTCTTGTTCATCATCATTAATACTAAAGGGTTCTTCTTCATCACTTGATATATTGTTCAGTATTGGTCTGATCACAATATTTCTCTTGCCTATTCTCTCCGACTGATGTCTATCTTTGTTTACATGCGTCTTCCATCACTTAAATCATTGACTATTTTTCTTCTCACGACGTCCCCTTTTCTGCTTTTTTATTTCTTGTGCTTTTTTTTTCATTTTCTTTTTCGCGGAGATATTTCAGGAAGGGAGTCTTGGTTAATACATCTTGGTATTGACCAGATTTGCGTTTGGTAGATTTTCTTACATAACTCTGAGGTACCGGTGTCAATTACATCAGGATTCCTTCAACAGATTCATCTTTAGAACCAGATGCCGATGGTTCTTGGACATCATGATGATCGTAAGTTGCAGCGTGAGGAACATTAACATCAGCAGGTAAAAATGTAGAAGCAATGTGAGGTTTATTAGTAGAACCAGGTACATCTGTAGTTGCACTAGGCAAAAATGCATGCTCCGGAAAAATGTCACGATTTATAGGTGATATTCCTGTGGCCCGAAAACCATTGATTGCGATTTCAATATTTGCTGTTTTCTCATATGCTTTCTGGAAGAGACTGGACACTTGATATATGGTTATTGCACGACCAGGATTTTCTCTGAGCCAATGAGTAACAGCTTGATTATAATATTTATGGAGTGGTCCGAAAAAGGCAACATCCAATGGCTGAAGGTGGTGCGTGCAGTGTGCCGGCAGGCAAAGTAGTACCACTGAATTCTGTTTAGCTAATTCTAAAGCTTCGTAGCTTTTATGGCTGGAGTGTATGTTTAAAATTAATAATGCTTTCTGCGCAGGATTCTGTTGCCAGGGAGCCCAAATGTTTATTCGCTTCAATGGCAATTTTATTTTTATTACCTGCTCGACGTTGTAGTGTTGAGAACGGTGCATGAAATGTATTACTTGCTTTAAGCCAACCCATTTCGGAATTTCGGACTGCCTCCAAAGCTCTTTGCATGTCTCCTCACTCCAACTATTTCTGTTAGACTTCCTTTTATATGAATAAACCATCTGCAAAAAAAAACTGAGTATGTACCTTAACCTGAAAAACAGACGGGCAAAATGGCATAGTATGTTATTTTGCCCGCCATAATGCTATGTCATTTTGCCCGTTTTGTATTTGTCGACTACTGATAGTTGAAAAAAATTAATAACGAAAATAAACATAATTTTTATTTAAGGTCACATGCAGAGTAGAAAACCGCCCTTCCCCTACAACTCTCGTTATGTAATATACTATTACAATATTGTTTATTTTGATCTAAAACGCTTCCGATTAGCAAATTGATTTCTGTCAACTTGACAGTATTTGTTACTATGTAGTTTGAACATGACGTTAATTGTATATCAAAACAATGGTTCATTTAAAAAAATGTACAAAATAACAATATATTTTTCAACTTTCATCACTCTCATACAGTAAACTTTCCAGTTAAGCACCAGTTAGGTTTCTTTGTCAACTTGTTCGATACATTTTGATAAAATAATCCTATAACCTACCAAAACGTGCCCTATAGATGTCCAATACAGATTGTGCAGTGAACAAAAACGAACATACCTAATGGCCTTACCATATTATCATCTACTTTTTCTATTAATTCATGTATCACAATTAACAATTATAAATAAATAATATAAATAATAGGTAATATTATTATAATATAATAAAATATAAAACTGGAAATCAAGTTTTAATGTCGCGGCATCTCTTAGACATCAGTATAAACTAACGAAAGACTCGGAAAGAGCAGTTATGGTAAGGACATAAATTAATAATCAATGCCTTCATTTCGGGTTAACAGTATTATTCAACAGATGTCGCCACTGAGTAATATATAGGTTTCTCTAATACAAAACGGTTATACAGTATATTATAGTACAAGTAGATGGCGCCAAAGTGTTTAGTATAGGGTATTACAAAAAAAAACTTTTTTATATTGTCGGAAATACTGAGAGTGAATTTGTATAAAATTAAAGTGAATCATATGAAAACTATTTTCCAATTATTTAGAATTTTTCAAGTAATTTCTGAAAAAGTAGAACTTTTTATTTAACGACTAAAATTTGTATAGCTTTAAGCCTAAGGTATTAAATTTTTTCAGTAGTTTACGAGTTATATAAAAATATCGAAAAATAATATCGAAAACAATTATTAAAAAAGTATGTTGATACTAAAATCCACGTTGAAATCCGCAAATTACATCCTTTTATTACAAAAAAAATTATTCCACAATAATACTGTATGTCTGCAATAACAATTGGGCTAATCGGCTAGTCATTGTTGGCTTCGGATACATGTATATGGTCTTCAGTGTTCTATACCGGCTGTATAGAAACCATTTTTTCTATTTTCTTCCAAGTTCTAAGTAGGTTAACGTAGGTAAAACATTTTTTGTCGTCCATAATCTTAGATACTTACTATTGTTAGGCCTGTAAAATAATGTGGGTGCAAAACGCGGCACCGTCCAGGGCTGTGATCATCGAGCAAAAAGACAATAGAGGGAATGTAAAGGTAGTGGGGGCAGTTGTTAGACAGGAAGTGCGATCTTTAGAGGCCACATTAAATAAGGGTTAAATAGTTGGGTTATGTTATGTTTGTCCCAAATGTCACATGAAATCCTATTTATATTGTTTTTTAACAATTGTGTCGCATTTTAGACTCTTATCATTAATAATTAATTAAAACTTTCTCGTCTAAGACACATTCTGAAAAATATTATATAGCTACTGTTGATAAGTGTCGGAAAATTTAAATTTCGCGCATTCGCATTTCCGGATATGTCCGCCAGCAGAGGCCACTTTTTTGGTCTCCTTTTCATAAGGATTAGATTCCCTCTTTTGTCTTATTGCTCGATGGCTGTGATATTCATGTCTTAAGCGAGATTGAAGTCTTGAATTTTTTATTTTCTCTCTGAAATAAATATGTGATTAAGTCACAATAGATTAAGTATACTGAAAATTACATTTTAGAATTGTTCAGATGTTTCGATTTCCACTCCGAAAATAAATATGTAATTAAGCCACAATTGATGGTAATGAAAATTATATTTTATAATTGTTCAGACGTTTCGATTTCCACTCCGGAAATCGTATTCAAAAAAGATTCTTGCGTTTGCGATGAAGGAGTCTCAAGTCCGAGTCAGACGGTCAAATATTTGATCAAACTAGTTTTTCCAAACCAAAAAATTGACAGCATATGACGTCACATCTTGAGTTTGATCAAATCCTCTAAAAATAGAGGATCTTCTATTTTCAAGGTCAGTTTGATCAAATTTTAATTTTGATTATTCGAAAAATATCTAAAATCAAATGGCAATCAGCAATTAGACATAACGTATTTAAATTAATTTTCTTTAATTATTTGGTTGACAGTGTGTGGTTTATTTGTCTTCCTATTTTGTAATAAAATAAAAATAAAAATTTTAAATATCTTGCAGCCAGGAACAAGTTTGTACACAATTGATTTATAGCGAGAAAGAAGCTGTTTATATAATGTCAAACATCCGTATTATTTTAAAAATTCTTTCACTCTATTTATTTTCCATGTGTATAAGAAAAATTAGAATCGTAAATAAAGCCCAAACAACTAATAAAATAAGCAAAAAAGACAATTAATTTCCTTGACATTCGTCAATTTGATCAAATTTGACTGATCGTATGACAGGTAGATTTTTAAAATTTGAACAAACTGTAATTATGACGTCATTACGTCAGTTTGCTCAAACTAATTTGATCAAATATTTGACCGTCTGACACGGACTTAACAGTTTCATATGAAGCAAAAAATCTTCCACCTAACTTATGATATACGGTAAACAAAAAATTCTTAAGTGCCACGTCCCACACACATCCCGACAAAACCTCCCCAACTGTCGTGACCTACAACATTGGGTCCGATGGTTGGTGTGTCTGTAGGCTTGTTGACCGACAAAAATAGTTGTATCCGACGGTAGTGCCGACCAATTTGGTTGTATAACCGCGACATCCCGAAAGCTGACTTGTCCATCCCAACGTGTGCAATCAGGACATGACAGCTATGTTTGTCGGCCAACAAGCCTACTCACACACCAACCGTCGGGCCCAACGTTGTCGGTTACGACAGTTGGGTGGTCTTGTCGGGACGTGTGTAGGCTGACTTAAATGCATCCTAATGTGTTGGCAAAAAGTTTAGTAAGTAAATTGCATACCTACAGTTCGAAGATTAAAACGAAAAGTACAATTAGAGTGCAAAGTACAAACAAAAGTGGGATTATTAAATAAAGATAGGTATTTTGTATGTATTAATTTATTAAATTTGCAGTAAATTTGTTTTAAAAAGAATTCAACTATTTTATATTGTGTGCTATGCCTTTCTCTACACTAAAATTATCTATTGAATTAACCTATATTCTCAGGATCATTATGAACTTTTTTGTCAGTTATAGAAGATTCAAAAAGGTAATATTTTTGCTGAAGCTATTATTGCTTTCATTTAACATTTAACAAGATCTATAGTTTTTAAATTCTGCGTTAATTTGATTTTTATATTGAGCTTTATAATTATATTTATAATTGCTCGTTGGCAATTTATTTGGGTTAGTACGTAAACTTGGAATTGATGTACCTTCTACGGTATGCTAATAATGGTTCACTTACTTTTCCCTTCTTCTTTATTTCTTTATCATTTGTTTAGCTGTATGAACGAGCTTTTCACCAAGACAATATTTGCTACATGGGCACTGTTGTCTAGAAGTTATTAATTAGAAATTCGAATTTAACGCAAAATCTTTAAACTCTATTAAACCAAAATTCATATTATGTTGTAACTCTAATACTTAAAGCGACTTAAAATACCTCTTGTAATAGTTATTTTAATATATTTAAAATTCTTCCAACACTTACACTAACACAGAATTAATTTATAACATGTACACTTCATCTAATTTACATACCGATGCACGTCATCGGCGTCATAGCCCGTGACGTCATATGATACCAACACGAAATATTTAGGCGATAGGTGTGTTCGTTTTTAGAACCACTTTGCCTAGTACACTGGCATTACAGCCACTAGACATATTTTATTATATACGCGTAGAAGTAATATTTAAAAATTTCTATTAATGTTTACTTAAAGAAACACACAATAATATGTTTCATTTAATTTGTATAAATGCATTATAAGGCGTTTTTATTAAGAACATTTTTTCGGAACACACTGTAACTGTAAGCGCACGAAGGTGAAATTTTGGAATAAATTGGTAACACTTATTTGACAGTTGCGGTGTTGACACTTTTTGTACTTTATTATTTTGAATTTTAAAGTGAATACCTCTTGTTTTATATTTTTACCTATTTAATAAAATCTGTTCTTGTTAGAACAAAATTAGTGTGTTTTATTAGAAACTGGATGCTGATATCAGCAACTAGACCTCTTTACAACTTCCAGTTGTAAACAGCACGAGATGGTTCGGCAACTGTCTTATTCATTCACTGTACCATTCAAGCTGATTGCGGGTGATAGCCTGTAGTTCTTGTTTTTTATGCCCAGTCTATCGCAGGTTCTCTGGAATAGGTCGCTTTCGAAATTTCTTACTTGGTCACCATGGATCTTCAAAAGCACCCTAAATTAGCTGGTCTGCTCTTTGATAAAGGCATAGGCAATAGTGGAGGCCTTCTGATTCAGACTTGCGTCTGTAATCAATCAAAGTACGTTGAATTTTAAATTCTTAAAAGAAAAGTAAGACTAATTTTTCCTGTAAAGAGGAAGGAGACGATTCTCCTAATCTCTAAGGAGACCATCTCTTAATTATATGTTTTCTTTCAAAAGGGGAAGGTGAAATAGGATTTTTACCCCTAAGCAATAACACGCAAATAAATATTAAATATTAAAATATATTTTATATCTTAACTCGTATCTAATACAACGATAAATTAATATGTATTTAAAATTTAAATATTTATTGATTAATATGTTTTGTATCGATGTTAGTATGAAATGTTATGGCGAACCAGACGCAATTTATAAAAACTAACTCAATACTAGTTCACCACATATAGGTTAGACGTACACCGACAAAAAAAACTATACGGTGACAGTATGAGAATGGCTCGCGGCTAGACAAACAGTGGAGACTGGTCGTGCAGTCCATTGAAGTATACAAAAGTTATCAAAGGAGCGCCAGGTAAATTGGCCCACAGCCTTCCCTACGTTGCTTATGATAAACCACCAACTTACCAATAGGTTTATCGCCAAAATTACCAGTATAGGATACACCAACCTAAATACATGTGAGATAAATAAAAATACAAATTGTCTGAGATCGAGATTTGGTCAAATTTAATGATTAAATATAATGAAACAAAATACACTGTTATTTCACTCTACCATAGGCTTAAAAGAAAATAATAATGTAGTAATGCGGGTATTACTGACTTAAATATGGTATCAACAAGTAACACTAGATAAATATATATTACAGGTTAAGATGTTTAATAAAAATTACCAAACGCTAAGGGGACTGGTGTGTGAATTAAAACCAGTAAAAAAAATGTATTAACTCAAATACGACACCACGTGAGCTCAGGTGTGTGTGCAGATCATGACATAAAATGTAAACCTAAATAAAAAAATTATCTACTCTTAGGCGCAGTTTACATACCCGGAAAATATGTAAATATATAAAATACCTGAGACCGCAATTTCTTTATTTTCTTAACAATGTTATCTGAATAAGAAAATTTAACAAAATAGCGCATAAAACTTCGCTTGAAAAACTAAAGCTCGATAAATACCTCGAATTTATCACATAAAATACGTCGTTACTTGTGTGACTTCCTACTTCCTCAATCGGGGTGTTTTCGAGATTTACACTTTCTAAGTCCACTGAGACGCAGCGGGGGGAAGTCCCATTAAAAGCTGTAACGGCGAAGTCGTCGCAGAGAACAGTACGAAGGTCGAAACACCTACCAGGTCGAATCAGGAGCACATCATGGGCTACGTCCAGCCAGGAAGACGAAAATCAACCACCAAACGGTTAAAATCAGGCAATGGGAAAACCAAAACCCAAAAACAAAACGATAACGAAACGAAACCGGAACCTGAACCTGAAGGAAAGAAAGCCATAATTACTATACGGAACTACGACCATTATAGGGGTAATATTATTTAACAGCAATAAATAAAAACTAATCTAACAGTTATTCATTGATTTAAAAAAAACCCTCTTAATCATAATTAATGATAAAACGAATTCCAAAAATTAAATACAACTGCTCTAGAGAAAACATGTATGAAAAGATTAAGGAAAATGTATTTTAGTTTCTGGATCTAATCCATTATTTATATTTTTATGTTAAACAGCTGTTTTGAGCTAAATAAAATTTTATCTATTCAATATTTAATTTAATTCATTTGGACTTTATCTGATTACCAAAAAAAACTCTTGTTGATACAACTTGCTTAATTTGAAATCTTGTATTAGAGATGGGACTAAAATAACTACTTAAATAACTCATTATGTATTTGTACCAAAATTAATTTGAATAAAATAGATATATTATTATTACTCTTCTTACTTATCTTATGGTTTTACTCACCCTTGTTAGCCAGACCAAGGGTTAAAGACTAGCCGTAAACTACTTGGCTATCTGGATCGTGATTAAGGCTCGATCTTCGGTCTGTAACAAGAGAGGAAAAAAAAAGAATTTCATTTTTTTTTTCGACACCAAGGACTGGCCACCAAATAACAGATGTCACAAAAACTACATACCTTATTGTAACTGATTCCAAAGATGAAACGTGGCTGGTAAAACCGCCCTTTGGCGAATCTGCGAATATTCCAACACCAAAACAAACTTTTCCACTAAGGACACAAAGCTAGGGGAACATCCGCTACGTTGTATTAGAATGAAATCCCTCAGGAAACAGCAAAATACAGTTGCCGGTAAATACTCTAATACAGCGACTTATTCCACGCCAATTCACCTCAAGAATAACTCTTCAAACCTAAAAGCCGTTATCCAGCGCTCGTCACACGAAGATTTGCCGACTAGAGCCGAGATTCAAAATCCTAAATTTTGGAACACCAAATCTTACAAAATATCACTAGAAACCTCATATAAATTAATTTCTTCATAAAAAAAGAATTTTTTCCTTAGTTTCTTAGCACTTAAAAAAAATTTTTTCCCCCAAAATAAAATTAATAAAATTTCATTTCTCTACCTTGACTGTAGGCAACTAATATTACATATCTGTTTTTGTATAAACAACGCTGTGACATCTAACCAGTTGCAAAACTAGAGATGGAGCTTAATGCAACATTTGGAACGTAACAACACCCCCCTTTCCCAGAGGAAAATTTACGAGGAAAAACAAGACGAGAAATTTTCCCTCGCGCTAGCGACACACTACCTATAACCCATACCAAAGTAAATTCTAGTATTTACCAAACTAAAATGTTTTAGGTCTTACCACCAGGGGGACAACGGTACCCCAGTACAGTTATAGTACTATACCAGACTAAAATGTTTTAGGTCTTACCACCAGGGGGACTCTCTGTACCCCAGTACAGTTATAGTACTGCACCACACTGAAACGGGCAAAACACGGGAAAAATAATGATTGGTATCCAGAGAACTCTGCACTGAATTTGGGTCCTCACAGTGAGATGTACAGCCATGTTGCTCCTAACGCAGTAGTGCCACCCCCACCTTGGACGTACAAGCGACGGCACCCCTCAGAGAAAACCAGACGAATTATGGTTCCAGCACTTAAACGACTGACTCGAACGACCGTGCAATGCTACAACCCCCGGTGGGATCGTAGCGGCAGTTCGATCCGTCCATGAAAATGACACCCCCCGACGCCGAAGCCTGAGAAGTACACTTCCCATTGAAGAGAGTCACTGTGAACCCCACACGCACGCTGCAAAGTTCTGGGCCTTACACAAAAAAAATAAAGGGACCTTAAACCTTGTAAAAACCACAATATTCCCCTTCCCAAAATTTCCGAAATACTACTAACAACCACAAAACCCACAACCCAAACCAGTTCTAGAGAACACTCCTCAGAACTGTCAACAAGAGAACGCATCTTTGTCGCAGCACGACAAAACAACTCACCTAGCGACGACAAAACCAAAAATTGTTGTCTCGATGTGAAAGACAGAGATAGCTACAATCTGGATTTCTTCGCTAGTAAGGAAATAGCAAGCGATGTCGAAAACCTTGGACTGACAGAAAAAAACCAAAACATCTGTTGAAACAGTAGTCTAATCCCCATTGTTTATCAAGATAAAAATGACATAGGTAATCCAGAATTTAAATCCGCATACAACGAAATTAAGTGAATCATCCAAAAGCTAAACTATTACCAACACAAGATTCACCAAATCCTAACTATGTGACTTCGGGAAAAACTTAATTTAATAGAATGGCTTACTAAAATCCCAACAAATTCCAACGCCATAATCCCGAAAACAACATATTTCTGACAAAACCTACATGACATTCATCCCCACAAACCAAAAGAAATTACCAACTGTATCAGCAACCATCTCAAACGACATAACTAGACAAAAAACATAATTCGAATCAAAGCCAGACAAAACTTTTGCTAATCCGTCCTGTTCTGATCTAAATATTATCGTGATCATCAGTCGAGTTACTAACCCTTAGATCCTTAACATTCCAAATGCCTTGATTTCTACCATTTTCATCCTCTAAGCTATATGTCCATGGAGAAACTTTTTTCTTCACGAAGTAGGGTCCTATCCATCTAGGAGCTAACTTTTTCGAGAAATATTTAGTGGCATCCGACAACACAAAGTTTCTTCGCCACACTGACTGATGGGGGCGAAATTCCTCTGGACGTCTTCTTAAATTATAAGTCTTCTCACTCTTAGCCGAAGCTTTATCTAAACGTTTCCTAACATCAGCAAATAATTCCTGTAGTCCATGCGATCGTTCATCTCCCACTTTAGCTACTTCGTCCTCCGGATCTCCGAGGTTGTCCTTTCGAGAAAAATCTCGTCCATCCACTATCATCTTCCGACCGAAATTTATGAAGTAAGGATCTTGACCAGTAGATACGTGGTAGGCAGTGCGGGTAGCACATGCTAGTTTGGCCAACTTTTCATCCCACTTCCTATGGTTGTCAGCTACATAAGTTGCCATCATGGTTTTAAGGGTTCGATTATAACGTTCGGAAGGATTGCACTGTGGGTGATACAACGCATTATAACGGACCGAGACACCATAGGTTTCCATCATTTTCTTGAAAATACCCGAAGTATACTGGACACCGTTATCACATAATAACAGACGCGGAACTCCAAATATGAGAAAGACTTCTTCTTCTATCTTCTTAACGACATGTACAGCTTTCGAGGATCGCAACGGAAACACCAGAGAAAATTTACTAAACACGTCCATCACCACTAAAATAAACTTATAGCCTTGAGTTGATCTTGGGAAAGGTCCCATGAGATCGGTTGCGACGATCTCCCATGGTTGAGTAGCTTTAGGTTGAGGGGTCATGAAGCCTTTGGGCTTACCTTGTTCCACATTATGCATGGCACACAGTGAACAACGTCCAACGTAACGAGACACATCACTCTTTAGTTTCGGCCAATAATACTTCTCGTTAATCCGCTTGTAAGTCTTTAGGATTCCCATATGACCGGCTAAAGGACTATCATGACACAACTTCAGCACTTCCAATCGCTGACTCTTAGGAACAACCTCTTTCCAATTGTCTACTTCATCAACCAAAAACCCATGACTCGGACAGACATATTTATACAGTTTACCACCAGACATTCTCCACTGAGGATACTTCAAGGGACTAGACACAATTCTTCTACAAAGTTTATCATACCAACGATCACCACTAGGAGGTGGTATAACCTCTTCAACCATATCAAGTACAGGAACTGACCGATATAGCAAATCCGGAACATGTTCTTTTCCCTTCCGATGAACAATCTTGAAGTCGTATTGTTGCAACCTTACTGCCCATCGAGCCAATCTTCCAGTAGGATCTTTCAAATTCTGGAGCCATACGAGGGATGCGTGATCAGTTACGACCGTAAACGGAATACCCTCCAGATAAGGACGCAGTTTTTTGACTGCCCATAATACAGCTAAACACTCCCGTTCAGTCGTGGAAAAATTTCGCTCTTGACGCGTTGGCGATCTACTCAGGAAGCTAATTACTTTGTCACCATCGGCGCTTGGCTGCAACAATACGGCCCCCACTCCATATTATAAGGCATCACATTGGACAACGAAAGGCAAGTTGTAGTCAGGACAATTAAGTATCGGTGCGGAGACTAGACACTCTTTTATTTTCTGAAAGGATTCTTCACAACCCGGGGTCCAATTGTATTTCCTTCCTTTCTTCAATATCGCTGTAATTGGAGCTAGTAGTGTAACAAAGTCAGGAATAAATCTTCGGTACCAGGAAAATGTACCTATGATGCTACGAACTTCTTTGACATATGTGGGTGTTGGAATGCGTAGCATTGCCTTGACTTTATCACCATCAACATGTAGTCCATTCCTATCAACAACATGACCCAAATATTTCAGTTCCGATCTACAAAATTGGCATTTTTCCCAGCTAACGGTTAACTTAGCTTCTCTCAAGCGTCGGAATACTTCCTCCAAGATCCTTAAATGATCTTCAAACGACTCTGTTACGATGACCACGTCGTCCAAATAAGTAAAAACATAGGGTTCCAACTCCGGACCAAAGACCTCGACCAGGAACCGTAAACGCAGTATAAGGCCTGGAAGCCTTAGCAACAGGTACTTGCCAATAAGCCGACTTGATGTCAATGGTGGAAAGATAATGCGCATTCTTTAACTTGTTCAAAATATTTGAGATGTAGGGTAATGGATAGCCATCCCGCTCCGTTACGGCATTAAGCTTCCGATAATCCACGCAGAATCTCCATTTTGGTACTTCACCTTCCGGAACCTTTTTCTTCACTAACAGAATCGGCGAAGACCAAGCACTATTCGATCGTTCCACTACTCCTTTCGCCAACATACCTTCTAGTTCCTTATCAATATGACTTTGGATTACTGGGGACACAGGGTAATAGCGTTGTTTTATGGGTGCGGATTTACAAACAATCGTATGCTCAGTGACATCAGTGCAACCAAGAGAAGTTCCCATTCGTCCACGATTTCTATCAATGACTTCATCCAATCGCGACTTCTCTGTATCCGTCAAAATAGTTTGACCTCTAAGATGATCCATTGCACCTACCGTCGCTGGAGCCTGCGAAAAATACCATTCGTTGTGCCTCAAATCTGGAACAATACCCATAACTCGCCAGAAATCAGTCCCTAAAATCAGAGTATGCGGTACTTCCAAAATAACTAATACTGGCAAAACACGCAAGCGATCTCTAACCATGAAAGGCACTAAACATTCGCCTAGCGCTTCGCACATCTGACCATTCGCCACTCTACAAACGGTTTTCTTCGAAGTGTCCAACTCGAGACCCAATTTTTGTAAAAATTCCCAACCAGTTCTTCCTACAATGGTTTTTGAAGCACCAGAATCCAATAATCCCAAAATTTGTTGTCCTAAGACCCTAACTCTCAAATATGGACGTTCATCTCCTTCAGAATGATGTAAAATAAAGTCTAAAATAGGACGTAGGTTGGTCGACGCAACGTCAGCAACACCTCTTCGACCAGTTAAGTGCCCTTCCTTCCGTTTCTCGAATTACATGAAGGACAAGTTCTGACGGTAAAACCCTCTTTATTACACTTATAACAGTGAACAGCAGCCTTCCTAACGAGACACCCTATTGCCTTATGACCTGGTTGCTTACAACGGTAACATACCAACGTCCTAGACCTTCCACTAGATGACTCCGATTCAGATGAAACAACAGGAACCTCACCAACACTGCTGCACCTTTCAGCATCCACACTGACATAAGCTAGGTCCTTTTCCAGAGTATTTACTTTCCTGCTATTCGGTTCAACATAATTCCTAATGCAATCGCGCCTCTCCTCCATACTACGACATAAGACCCGAAGTTCCTCCAAGGTAGATGGCAAAGGATCACGTAATCTATCCTGGTAGAACGGATGCAAATTCCTAATAATTATGGACAGCTTGACCCCCTCTGGAACATGACAACGCAGCCGATTAAAATAGCTATTCATAATTGCCAAGTAAACTCCAATGGTCTCAGACGAATGCTGAGTTCTCCTTCGAAGCTCTTCAAAAAGTGCTTCACTATGGTGAGCTGACAGGTACTCCCTACGAAACTCTTCAACTAATTCAGCCCAACTCCCTACACGTAGACGGACATCTTTATAAAGCTGGTAGGCTTTATCCGAAAATAGATCTATACCCGACTCTAAAAGTATACTATCAGGTACGTGACGAGCGTGACTCAACTCTTGCACCATCTCAAAGAATGCAGAAATCGACATACCCTTAGCAGAGCCTGAAAACTTTTCTATTCCAGGAGAAGAAGTTTGTGCCTGTCCAATACCTGCCTGAAAAGATTGATTCAAAACCGAAATCACATTAAGCGCCGCTGGTACTGAGCCAGATCCGG
The DNA here is from genome assembly GCA_918026665.1 of Diabrotica balteata. NCBI lineage: Eukaryota > Metazoa > Arthropoda > Insecta > Coleoptera > Chrysomelidae > Diabrotica > Diabrotica balteata. Next base: position 83,114,793 of record OU898282.1, on the reverse strand, counting down.
TTGGATGCTGCTTATCATGCAAATCCTGTGACAATTTCAAAATTTCCGCAAGAAAGTCTGACTTAACATCCTGGGCTGCTGCGGCATCATCTTCTGTTGGCAATACCATACGATCAATCCTCCCAAGGACATGGTTAATCTGTGTCTGCAATCTCAAGGACTCAGCAGAAGCAGGGAGACCGGTAAAATTTCCTACAGCCGTTGTCAGCTCCGCAAGTTTAGTCTCAATTGCTATTTTATCCTGCGCATAGGTGAATGGGTTTGCAGGATACGTAAAACTCTCATTAGCTGCCTCACGACTAAGCACTGCAGACAGACTAGACCTCATAGAATCTACCGTGCCAGTAGACACTCCACGAATTTTAAGTTCATATTCCAAATCCTCCTTCCTAAGATATTTGGGTACAAGTTTTCCAACCATCTTGCAAAAGTTGAAGTTCAAAATTCAAATAATAAATTTGTCACATACAAGGGTGCAAAAATTCAAAACAAAATCAAGATGTCAGTAATAATATTAAAACACGGGTAGTTTACTTTATTATTGGGAGCAAAACGAAAACAAAGTAATAAATAGTCGCTTTATTTAATCTATAAAATTTTCACAAAAAAATTTCAAAATATTAAAGTTCCAGAACAAGGTACAAGTTCCAATACAATCCCAAAAAAAATTATATTCACAAACACAATTAAGTTGCAAACACAATTAAGTTGCAAACACAATGTAGAACTTCGAAGTCCAAATGCTTTGAAAAAAAGAATTGAAGTCCAACCGAAGTAGAAATATTTCAAAGTCCAAACATCCAAAAATTCTTCTAAGTTCCAAAAAAAATCTCAAAATATTTCTAACTTCAAAATTTGCCAAGTTCCGTCTTCGACTTCTTTCAACTTCACGTCACACAAGAAAATCGTAAGCACTTCTCTGCATACACTACCACTAAACACGAAGTTCTAAGATTACTATTAAGCACAAAGCCAGTGGTTAAGTAAATAAATTAAAGTTTACCGAATCTGTCAGAATGACAACTTAATCTCAGAACAATTAAAAAAACCAGGCAAAAAAAATCTGGCCCCACGTTGGGCGCCAAATTATATGGCGAACCAGACGCAATTTATAAAAACTAACTCAATACTAGTTCACCACATATAGGTTAGACGTACACCGACAAAAAAAAACTATACGGTGACAGTATGAGAATGGCTCGCGGCTAGACAAACAGTGGAGACTGGTCGTGCAGTCCATTGAAGTATACAAAAGTTATCAAAGGAGCGCCAGGTAAATTGGCCCACAGCCTTCCCTACGTTGCTTATGATAAACCACCAACTTACCAATAGGTTTATCGCCAAAATTACCAGTATAGGATACACCAACCTAAATACATGTGAGATAAATAAAAATACAAATTGTCTGAGATCAAGATTTGGTCAAATTTAATGATTAAATATAATGAAACAAAATACACTGTTATTTCACTCTACCATAGGCTTAAAAGAAAATAATAATGTAGTAATGCGGGTATTACTGACTTAAATATGGTATCAACAAGTAACACTAGATAAATATATATTACAGGTTAAGATGTTTAATAAAAATTACCAAACGCTAAGGGGACTGGTGTGTGAATTAAAACCAGTAAAAAAAATGTATTAACTCAAATACGACACCACGTGAGCTCAGGTGTGTGTGCAGATCATGACATAAAATGTAAACCTAAATAAAAAAATTATCTACTCTTAGGCGCAGTTTACATACCCGGAAAATGTGTAAATATATAAAATACCTGAGACCGCAATTTCTTTATTTTCTTAACAATGTTATCTGAATAAGAAAATTTAACAAAATAGCGCATAAAACTTCGCTTGAAAAACTAAAGCTCGATAAATACCTCGAATTTATCACATAAAATACGTTGTTACTTGTGTGACTTCCTACTTCCTCAATCGGGGTGTTTTCGAGATTTACACTTTCTAAGTCCACTGAGACGCAGCGGGGGGAAGTCCCATTAAAAGCTGTAACGGCGAAGTCGTCGCAGAGAACAGTACGAAGGTCGAAACACCTATCAGGTCGAATCAGGAGCACATCATGGGCTACGTCCAGCCAGGAAGACGAAAATCAACCACCAAACGGTTAAAATCAGGCAATGGGAAAACCAAAACCCAAAAACAAAACGATAACGAAACGAAACCGGAACCTGAACCTGAAGGAAAGAAAGCCATAATTACTATACGGAACTACGACCATTATAGGGGTAATATTATTTAACAGCAATAAATAAAAACTAATCTAACAGTTATTCATTGATTTAAAAAAAAAACCCTCTTAATCATAATTAATGATAAAACAAATTCCAAAAATTAAATACAACTGCTCTAGAGAAAACATGTATGAAAAGATTAAGGAAAATGTATTTTAGTTTCTGGATCTAATCCATTATTTATATTTTTATGTTAAACAGCTGTTTTGAGCTAAATAAAATTTTATCTATTCAATATTTAATTTAATTCATTTGGACTTTATCTGATTACCAAAAAAAAACTCTTGTTGATACAACTTGCTTAATTTGAAATCTTGTATTAGAGATGGGACTAAAATAACTACTTAAATAACTCATTATGTATTTGTACCAAAATTAATTTGAATAAAATAGATATATTATTATTACTCTTCTTACTTATCTTATGGTTTTACTCACCCTTGTTAGCCAGACCAAGGGTTAAAGACTAGCCGTAAACTACTTGGCTATCTGGATCGTGATTAAGGCTCGATCTTCGGTCTGTAACAAGAGAGGAAAAAAAAAGAATTTCATTTTTTTTTTTCGACACCAAGGACTGGCCCCCAAATAACAGATGTCACAAAAACTACATACCTTATTGTAACTGATTCCAAAGATGAAACGTGGCTGGTAAAACCGCCCTTTGGCGAATCTGCGAATATTCCAACACCAAAACAAACTTTTCCACTAAGGACACAAAGCTAGGGGAACATCCGCTACGTTGTATTAGAATGAAATCCCTCAGGAAACAGCAAAATACAGTTGCCGGTAAATACTCTAATACAGCGACTTATTCCACGCCAATTCACCTCAAGAATAACTCTTCAAACCTAAAAGCCGTTATCCAGCGCTCGTCACACGAAGATTTGCCGACTAGAGCCGAGATTCAAAATCCTAAATTTTGGAACACCAAATCTTACAAAATATCACTAGAAACCTCATATAAATTAATTCCTTCATAAAAAAAGAATTTTTTCCTTAGTTTCTTAGCACTTAAAAAAAATTTTTCCCCCAAAATAAAATTAATAAAATTTCATTTCTCTACCTTGACTGTAGGCAACCAATATTACATATCTGTTTTTGTATAAACAACGCTGTGACATCTAACCAGTTGCAAAACTAGAGATGGAGCCTAATGCAACATTTGGAACGTAACAATGTAAACTATATAATAATAACGAAATTACTTTCGTTATTTATAAGTTTTTATTTTTGAGACCCGAGAAGGACACAGCTAGTATATTTCTTCCACTAGTCCTTTACATCGTCGGAACTATGCATCTAATTAAACTGTTCTCGACTGTAATTGACAAAGTTCTTCGACTATTCTGCTCTATGAAATCACCAACTATGTTTCCACTAGGCTCAATAGATTTTAACTACTCCCAACGGTTTTGTTCTTCGACTGTAAAACTAAATCTGCTTTTTGTTTTTCTCTGATCTTAGTACGCGTCCACTCGTCATTGACCACCTTTGTTCTTAGCACTGCTGCTTCTTTGGACTCTGTTTTGTTGAAGTGAGAACACTTAGCTGGGCACGGTCGAGAAAGAATCAGCGTTCCTGTTGCTAAATCCTACTGTATTAACAACTTAAGAGCGGCAGGGTCGATTCGACCTTGCCGCTCTTAAGTTGTAAAAACTTTGTTTAATAAAGATATTATGTACTAATTTCACTACTGCTAAAAATTCTATTTTTGACGGTCAATAATTTTGCTTAGTTTTTGAAAACACTTTACTAAAATATCCAAAGACTTTTTCTGTCCTTAAAGGACAGAATAGCACTACTCCAATCCACACAATACTTGCGTCTATGTTATTTCCTATAACTCTTCTTCTGGCAGTGGATACCCTTACGCTGGTGTTGTAATTAAATGCTTCCTTAAGGTTTTAAAGGCACTTTGGCAGTCTCCATCCCAGCAGTAATTTCTTGCTTTCTCCCTAAGTCGTGTTAATTGTTCAGCTTCGCAACATCTGTAAACTTCTGAATACATCTCCTATACAATATATTCATAGTCCAAGAAAACTTCTTACTTGATGTTTGTTAATCAGTTTTGGACACTCTAATAGAATCGAGTTTTCTTTTTTCTTTTTTGACTACATAACCTACATAATAGACTTTATTTTGTTTGGAATAGCTGGCAATTCTTAGGGTTTAACATATATAAGATAACGTTAAGTCGATTAAAATCATCTTGCAAATTCTTCAAATGGTCTTCAAAAGTTTCTAAGATATATATATATATATATAAATGACCTCTTTTCCTCCTGCCTGTGGGGCTCCATTCGGTCATTTTCTTTATCCATCTGCTGTAGCTAATTCTTTTTACATGCCCATACCATTTTAGTCTTTTTTATTCTATATATGTTAGTATGTCTGTTTCCATTGATGTTCTTTATTTTATTTACTTCTTCAGCATATTCGCAGGCATTACAACTCTGTTGCTACTATCTTACTGCTGTTTTTCCTGTTTATAATCCAATTTTCAACCCCATATGTCATGAGACTTCGCACTGATGTTTTATAAATCTGTGTTTTTGCTTTCATATTTAGGTGTCTATCCCACCATACTGTGTGAAGTTGTCAGATTGCTGTTCTTGTTTGTCCTAATCTTTGTTTAATTTCTTCCTCTGTTAGAGGTCCTAGATAGGTACTCTGTTTTCGCGAACTTAATATCTAGGCCAGCCTTGGTATATTCTTCTTGTAGATTCTTCATCATCTAACTGAGGTCTTCTTGGTCTTGTGCAATCACTACCTGATCGTCTGCAAAGCTTAACGTATATAGGTATTCGTTTCGTACCGGTATTCCCATGCGTTCGCATTTTCTTTTCATCAACATCTCTTGATGTATAATATTGCAGAAGCAAACAGAGCCTAGTTCGAATTAGGATCATTTCTGATGTATGGTGTGAAATATGTATACCAAATTTTTAGCATATCATTCCTTGCCTTATAAAGGTTATATAGGTTATCTTTAAACGCTCAAATTTGTTTTTTTTTCTCCCCTCCCAGCACTTGAATTTTGTTCTAAAGTATTCTATTAGTATCCTTCTATTTTTAGTTTAATTTATCTCTGAATAGTTTTAAACTTCCATTTTTCACCTTTTTTATGTTATTTTTACACTTATTCCACGATATTGTTCTCTTCCTAATTCAAATCAGTGTGCATACTAATTTTGCTATTTTCAATACGATTGTGTTATGTATGTCTGATTTTACGTATTTATCCTTTTTATATTTTTAGTTAATCGTTCCATTTCTTCTGTTTAAAAAGTGTATTTATTAATACTTTTCTCGTTCTTTTCTGCCACATAGACGTATTTGTCTTCCCTTGGTTGTACCACGTAACTCATGTACTCATTAGAATATACAAAAAAAAGTAAATTTGCAGAATGGATGACAATATATGGGACAAAGTTCTATACGAAGCAAAAACAACAAGAAATAGGATAAAGGGAAGATCCAGGATAACATGAATTCAACAAATATTCGACATAGGCAACATAAAAAAACTATGAGAAAAATGAAATAATTGATCACGGACCGGAAGAAGTAATTTTATATGCTATAATTTATTCGCCAAATTTAACTAGTTATTTTTAATTCAGTAAAAAAACCTGGTCTATACTATATTGTTTTATGTCAGAATTTCGGTGTTAATATTTTCTTTAGACGCCGCGAAAGGGAAAGGAAGTCCTCGTTTAAAGAAGTAATGAGTATGGTGCCAAAAAGTCTTCACATGTGGCACTTGATATTGCTGGTTTTCGGGGTAGTTTTATTAGTAGGAAATAGTGGCTCCCCGTATTAATACCACTTAAAAATCACTTAGGAAGTCTATTAGACAAATTCATCAACGTGCTTCACCACTTCCTATTTTTTAATTAGGCAGATAAAAACAAGCCCCCGATGTTTGACTGTAAAAGTGTAATATAAGGAAGTCTAAGTAATCAAAATAAATTTTTATTTATAATGTTCATAGCTCTTTGATAGTTTTTTGTAAAATAATTAAACTAATTAAAAGATAATAATGCAGAAGTTAATTTATATAAACATTTGTCACATAAACTCATTCAACAGGTGTAAATTTTAAGGACGTTTACTTAAAAACATATTTAAATTCATAAAAAAGAGATCCAGATATTTACCAAATTGTTGTGGTGTAAAGTTATTTCTTTTTGTTGATGGTATAAACGTTCGTCATTTAGCAAATTTCAATAACGTATGTCCTAAAGTTTTTTGGCTTTAATTCATTGGCTTTAATTTTAACAACAACAAAAGAATATCACGTTTGTCTTTGGAAACAAAAGTTTATTCACTTTGAATATTTTCAGGTGAGATTTATTTATTTTAAAGTTTTCGAATTTAAGATGTAAAAATTAGAAATAAAAAAAGTACCTACAAGTTGGTTGGTTGGGTACCCTAAGCAGGGATCGAATATTCCAGAATGAAAACATTTCACTCAGAACCATTCATAGAAAATAGCGAAGTGCAAACAGGAAATACCATGTCTGAATCTTCTAGAAAGTGGAAGACCACGTGACATTCCAACAAAGTTGGAACTCGTGGTTCCAACTCGACTCGTCAATGCAGATCTTATAAGATTACTGCATCAAGGTGACTGGCTCGTCAATGCAGATCTTATAAGATTACTGCATCGTTGATAATAAATAAAAATGGTTAAATATTAAATAAATGTAAGTGCCCAAGTACTCTCAAGCGCAGCTCCTTCGTATATCAAGGTGCTGTCGTCAACTAAGGCGGCTACTCTTTTCCATTGAAAAAATCATTATTTTAAATGACGCAAAATATTTTACTTTTTAGTAATTCTAAAATTAAGGGAACAATGGATATACGAACAAAATAGAAAAATACTTTGACAATGTTATATACAAACATAAAGTGGAATTGGCAGGAAAAATTCTTATATGATTCGCAATTTCTAACGATGTGTATCTATACCTTTTGTGGGGAGAGACAGTAAATAATTGAACACAGACAATTAGAATCAATATTGCCCACATCCCATATGCCAACACTGCAAAGTATATGGGTATTACACTGAACAAGAACAACGAGTAGCAGATCAATACCGGGTAATTATCAGAAATAATCTCATCCCAGAGACTAAATATAATACCATCAGAAGCGAAGTCCAACGGGAGATTTATAATCAAGAGGTAGTTGGAAATCAAGCCCTTGATGAAATAAAAGAGCCAATTTCTGAGGTTGTCATATAAGAACAAGAAACTCATCTTGATAATACACAGCAGGACAACGAGTTGCGCGATAGCATGGTTAACGAAATGGCACGTGCAGTACAAGAGTTTAATAAAACAAACTTACTTAGCAGACCACTGGTACCAAGAGTAAACTCTTCTAAGAAACTAGGTGGGTGCAAACTGTGAACACTGAAGTCCTGTCCAATTATGTCGTAGAAGCCCATACATTGGAATATATGCACACGCGGATTTACTGTGCAGCAACAGCAATTGCTAATGTTGTCTGCATTAAGACCATATCAGAACACGAGGGAGTACTAATATCGGAAGGACAGAACAGAGTTTCACCTTGGGAAAAAAGGCTGCTAACGAAAATTGAATCATTACGTAGGGACATTGGTCAAATCACGGAATATGTTCGAGGAACAACAAGTCAAGACACTCACAATATAATTGAGAAAACAACACAATACAACAGTGCCTGGATACATTAAAACAAAAACTTTCCATTTACTCAGGCCGACTAAGGAGATACAAAATTAGTAACAAACGAAAATCCGACAATAGTCTTTTTGGAAATGCTGAGCAGGTGTTCTATCGGAAACACAATTCTACTGCAGAAAGTGCCAATAAATCTTACCTAAGCCGAGAAGATATCCATGAGTTTTGGAGAAATTAACTTTCAAATACCAGCTGCTCTTGGAAATCTCCTGGACCAGATGGCGTTCAGAACTTGTGGCTTAAGAAGTTCTGCAGTATTCATGAGTGCTTATCTGCAATAACTAATCACACTATTTTTAATTCGCAGGAAATACCATCTTTTCTAACCCTGAAAACAACTTATTTAATTCCTTCATCTTCTTCTTCTCTTCCTTCTAATATGTAGGCTTTAAAGCCTGTTTCTTCTTCAATATTAGCCACCTAAATTGTTTAAATTGTCGCACCATCTTTTTCTTGGTCTGCCAATACTTCTTCGTCCATTTGGTGACTTATCTCGTGCTATTCGTACTATTCTATCCTCTGCCATTCTACTGATGTGTTCGTTTCACTCCTGTTTTCGTTTTGTCACCCATCCATTTATGTCTTCTATATTGCATGCTCTTCTTATGTTTTTACTTCTCTTCCTATCCAACAGACTGCTCCCTGATATTCGTATTTTCATCTCTGTTGTTTCTAGCAGTCCTCGTTTTAGATGTGTGAGGTCTTGTCTCTGCCGTGTATGTTAATATAGGTCTAATTATTGCTTTATAGATTCTTGTTTATGTGTCTTATCTTAGGTGTTTGTTCTTCCAGATTGTGTCATTAAGAGAAACCGCCGCTTTACTTGCTTTTAAGCTTTGTTGTCGTATTTCTTCTTCAACATCTCCGTAACTAGTTATATCTATTCTCGGATATCTAAACCTTACTTCCTGCTTTATTTAATTCCCAAAGATCAAAATAACATCCAAGATCCAACCAAGTACCGCCCAATTAATTGTTTTCCAATCTGTATAAATTGGTCACCCGGCGTATCAACCAACAATGTGCTCTAAACAATATTATAGAGCCTCAATAGAAAGGATGCGCTAAGGGTTCCACGGGCTGCAAAGAACAACTTATCATCGACTCTGTCATTTCTAACCAAGCATATAGCAAAAAACGGAATATCTTTACTGCTTTCATCGACTACAGGAAAGCGTTTGATTCAGTGTCGCATAAATGACTCGATATATTAAAAATATATAAAGTCGATGATAACATAGTGACTTTTTAAAACATTTAATATCAGATTGGAAGACAAAAATCCACCTTCATATACCTAGTGAAAACAATATCGAAACTGAAAATATTGCAATCAACCGAGGCCTGTCAAAGAGATTCGTTGAGCCCACTGTGGTTTTATCTAGGGATGAACCCTCTATCCCAGATACTAATCTCAACTCACCCAGGTTTTAGCATAAAAAATAACACTACTATTGTCGCAAAGCTTAATCATATTATATTGCATATGGATGATTTAAAACTATTGGCTTCCACTCGCAGCCACCTGGATCATATGCTAAAAACAGTAGAAAATTTCTGTAATGATATTAGTAAACACTTCGGCCTTGACAAGTGTCGTGTCTTAAATATAATCAAAGGTAAGGTTCAGCGCGGCGGATTCGATATGCAAAACAGCCAGAACATCGAGGCCATGGAAAAATTATATATATATATATATATATATATATATATATATATATATATACATATATATATATATATATATATATATATATATACATATATATAATATATATATATATATATATATATATATATATACATATATTTATATTGTCATACTTTTTCTTTTCCAACCAAAGAAAAATAAATAAAAAAAATCCATCGAAATAAAACAAGATATTAATATAAACAAATTGTATATAGTAATTTAAGATAAGATTTAGTGTAGATAAAAATAGATTACCGCATCGCAAAAGAAATTACACAAAAGTGCCAGATCTGTCAAAAATATAAAATTAGAAATTTCAAAAATGAAAACGTTAAAAAAAATATTATATCCCGGAACAAATTAGATATTGTAGCAATAGATATGTTAAGCGATCTAATTATGACGACGAAGAGGAATAAACATGTTTTAGTCATGGTAGATGTGTTTTCCAAATATGTAAAATTATGCAGTTGCCGTACCATGAAAGGGGAAGAAATAATGAGAAAAATCGACAATTTTATAGCCACCGTAGGAACACCAAGAAGGATTCTTCTAGACAATGCAACATATTTTAGAAATGATCGTTTCAAGGGACAACTTCGAGAACGGGGAATAGAGACAAATTTTGTTAGCATCAGACATCCACAGAGTAATCCTTCGGAACGTTTTATACAGGAAGTGACGAAGTTTCTACGGATTACAACAGAGGGTCAACATCGACGATGGGATAGGAAAGTCGCCGAAGTAGAAACGTATCTAAATACCATCCCGAGCACTGTAACGAAAGAGACCCCAGAATATATAATGAAGGCTATAATGCCACTAAGACGATGGGAAGATAGAGAACAAAAGGAATACACACAGATAATGGAAAATGTGCAGAGGAGATTGCGGAGAGCAAACGAAAAATATATCCAGAGGCAAGACCAAAATAGAAAAAGAAGACCAGTTACTTTCAAAAAAGGTGAGAAGGTTATGGTGAGAGCATTGCGCTTGTCCAACATTCCTAGCAACGTGTGCGGAAAGTTAATGCCTGTTTTTGAGGGTCCGTACATAGTAAACAATAAGAATGGGATAAATAGTTATGAGTTGAAGCACATAGAATCAGACAAGATTAGGGGAATTTATAATATCAACGATGTTTACAAATATTATGAATAAAATGCTGGTATTGTTTTTGCATAGAGAAAAATCCCTGCATAATTCAGTAATTTTTATCATATGCAAAGGCGGGGATTTGTCATACTTTTTCTTTTCCAACCAAAGAAAAATAAATAAAAAAAAATCCATCGAAATAAAATTTCAAGATATCAATATAAACAAATTGTATATATTAATTTAAGATAAGATTTAGTGTAGATAAGAATAGAAATTTGTTTGGCAAACGACCTTTTTCCGTTTCAAACAAAATTATCAAAAAACCTTTGTTTAGAATTAGAAGACATTTTACCTGTGTAAGTTAATCTTTTCATTGTTTGTATAGTCGAGTATTAAATGGCCATATTTTAATCTATTGAAATATGTATAAATGATGTATTGAAAAAAAAAACCAATTTTAAAGTAAGCTATTTAGTTTTCTCTGAAACCGAAATTAGGCTTTTCCAAAATCATGGTAAACACAATTTAAGCTTTTTGATTGGACGGTCGTTTTTAAATGGGAATTTGGTGAGTGGATCATGGGAGAGGAGAAGTTAGTCATATTTTGGTCATCGAAAGGAAACAGTCGTTTGTCTCAAGATAGGGTGTGGTTCGTGAGTTTGGATACCGGCGTAACGAAAAGGAGTGAATAGTTTGAAGAAGGAGATAACAAGTGGATTAAAAGAGGTCCTTGTATCTACCGTGGGCATTTTATAAAGTATATGTGAAAGTATTCTTACGGCAGCAAGTTGACAAAAGGAGGTCCTGGTGTCATAAATAAGTAGCGGAGTTTGGAGAAGTGAATCAGGTGTTTTTTGTGTAGTCTGAAGGAGTTTTGCAGAGACGTAAAGAAGGAGCCGAGGTGCCAAAGAGGGGAGATCACATATTTGAGGAGACTGGACTTTTCTGGGTATGTTCCAACATACAACTCAAGAAGAAAATAAACTGTAAGTGTTTGTACAATTGAATTTTATATCTGTGAAGGATCGTTTCGACATCATGGTCATTATCATTAAAATTTAAGAACTGAGGTTTTGTTAGGCTAATCAAAAGTTTAAAGTTTTGTGATTTCTTTTTTTAAGTAAAGAAAATTTTAAGTAAAATTGGTTTTTCACGTAATATAAATGTATGTAGCTTTATAATCTTATTATCATAATAATTTGATTTATTTTCTTGTATGCTGATTGATAAGATAACGACAGAATTTAATAATTGTTTTATTCGTTCATATAAAATAAAGAAACGTAAATTTTTGTAATATAATATATTTGTATTCTTATCCTTTTCTCCTCTATCCCGATAAAAGACAACTAAAATATCTTTTGAATCCATCGAACACAGGTAATATAAGGATTATTTTACTTTTGATAACAAATAAGTTATAATTCTTTTTTATTGGCTAAATAAACTAAGTTTGAACTCAAAATAAACAATCATAACAAATGGCCCCCAACGTGTAAGGCGTAGAAAGTATTTCTAGTTAAAATTTAAACGGATAGAGAAAGAAAGCAGATTGATTGAAAATTTATTTGCCGATGGTTTAAGTTTATAATATTTGCTTTTATGACATTACATTTCAAATTTCTCTAGGTACAAATTTTTACATGATATAATTTATGATATTTGTTTGATTTTTACAACTGACAAAAGTTTTAAAATTTTATTGCATTTATTTGAATTTATTGCGTTTGGGATAAGAGGAAAAGTTTTCGTCTTTGCAACATTACTCGAATTTCATATTTGGCGGGGATAAATAATCTAACGAACATGTCGACCACAAGGAGTCAAAGTAAAACGCAAGAAAGGAAAGAGGATAAGATAGAAGAGGAAACAATTATTGATGAAGGATCGGATAATGAAGGAAATGCTGCAATAATGGAGGAAAGGAAAGAAACAGGGATGCTGGAAAAATTATTAGCAATGATGCAAATACAGACACAAACAATAAAGAAAAACCAAATTGAAACATCAAAGAAAACTGATAGAAACCAACGGGAAACAAAACAAACAATGAGCAATATAGAGCAGCGTCTGGAAAACTATGAACAGGAAATTAAAGGATGTGTTGAGGGGATAAAAAAGAACTGATACTTCAAATAGAAGAGATTAATGAAATTAAAAATGATATGAAAGAACAAGAAATGAGAATTAAAGATAATTTGGAGGAATTAGAAAGCAAACTTGAAAATGTAATGAAAGAAGACAAGAAAGAAATAGAAAAACAAATTGAGGATATCAGAAAACAACGAGAGACGGGAGACAGGAGAGAGGTACTCATCCAAAGTCCGGGTGACATAAAAACACAATTTGGCGGGGACGTAAAAAAATTACACCCGGTAATTTTCATCAACAATTTAAAAAATAAATTACGACATATCGGTAATTTCGAAACAGCAAAGGAAACGATAAGGAACCATCTTAAAGATGAGGCAAGTTTATGGTTTGATAGCAAAGAAGAAGAATTACAAAATTGGCAAACATTTGAACAAAAATTTCTGAATTATTTCTGGGGAAAATACAACAGATAGAGATAAACAAGGAATTACAAAATGGGAGATACCAGGATAGTATAGGTATATCAGAAAAAACATATGCCCTACAACTATACAACAATGCAAGACACTTACATTACAACTATTCGTCCGAACAGCTAGTGGAACTAATAGCCAGACATTTTGAAGATACCTTAGAAGATCACATAACTCTACAAAACTACAAAGATATTGACAGTTTATGTCAATTCTTACAAATACGAGAAGCAAAATTAAGAGAAAGAAAAATGAGGAGAACGCAAGAAAATTATAGACAACGAGAAAATCAAGATTATAGAGATAGAGGACAAAACTTTAGGAGAGAGTACACAAGAAGAGAATTTGTCCCGAGGAGGGAAAACGAAAGTAGAGACAACGGAAGAGTAAATTATGAACAAAGAAATCGGCAATGGAACGAAAACAGATATCGAGAAAACCAGAATAGAAACAACAATCGCACATATCAGGAAAACCAAAATAATAATAGAACGAATGAACCGGAAAATCGCGGAAACCGATACGGGTCCGAGAGACCAAGAGAAAATAGAAGAGCGGTCAACAACACACACATAGAGGAATATGAGGATGAGAGACAAAGCGACAGAAGTAGAAGCGAACAAGAACAGCAAGCGTCTTTTCACGAAGGCGCTCACTAAAGACAAAGAAACAAACAGGAATTTTTTGTCACCCGAAGGAATTTATTAAATTGGCAGAAAATAAGGACAAAATAAGTGAAGCAAATCTGAAATTTGTAGATGGTTTTATCAACGAGACACCGATTAAAATTATGATTGATACTGGATCGGAAATTACACTGATCAACAGAAAACTAATAGAGGAAGTTAATTTAATGAATTTGATTTTCAAAATTCCCAAGGTAAATTTAGTGGGCGCAAATAAACGGACTTTGGCAACGATAAATGAAGGAATACGAATAAAAGTACGATTGGATAAGAAATTTTATGCACTACAATGTGTTGTGATGCCAAACATGTTGCATGAGATGATCGTAGGAGTGGATGAATTGGCAGAAAAACATGTGGTGATAGATTTCAAAAATAACACGATGAAAATCACAGAGGAAAAAGAAGAAGAACAGGACAGTAAAAAAAAGGAAAAGGAAAATGAGAAACAAAAAATGATTTAGACAAAGAACAAACGGTGGAAATAAATTTGGCAATGAAACAAGGACAGAGAAGAAAGAGGAGATTGGCAAAAGAAAGTGAAACGTGGGTTTCCTCAAAAGAAGAGATGAGCCCAGAAGAAGAAAAAGAAGAAAGATTAACAAAAGAAGACGAAAAAGGTACAATTGAAACAGTGGTATTTGAAGAAGTATGCGAAATGGAGGGGGCAGAATACAAAATAAATATGTGTAAAGAAATTGAGGAAAAAGAAAGAAAATTGATATGTGGAGAAGAAAAGGAAAAGGAATTGCGTGTAATATTGAGAAAGTATGAAGATTTAATAAATGAAGAAAACAGAGTAGCCAAAGAGTATGAACATTCATTTGAGGTTAAAGACTTAGGAAATTTTCGATCGAAAACTTATCCGATCCCATATAAATACCGACAGGAGGTGAAAGGAGAAATTAACAAAATGTTAGAAGATCAAATCATAGAGAGATGTGACTCGCCGTACATCAACCCAATCGTGATTGTGAAAAAAAGCAGTGGAGACTTGAGGCTCTGTTTGGATGCCCGGAATATAAATAATCAACACACGGCATCTCAATATGAATCACCCCTTAACATCGAAGCTATTTTTGGGAGAATTACGGGAACACACATGTTTTCTAAAATTGATTTGAAACATAGTTTTTCCTCTGATGGAAATTCCTCTGATCAAATTATTGAAGAAGGGTGTTAAATGGAATTGGAAAGAAGAACAAGAGAAAGCTTTTCAAATTTTAAAAGAGGAATTCTCGAAAGGAACGAAAATATATCACCCCATGTACAATTTGCCTTTCATACTACGAACTGATGCATCCATACAAAAATTTGCGGGAGTTTTGTCGCAAATACATAACAATCAAGAAGTGCCGATTTGTTTTATTTCCCGGGTGACAAAAACACACGAAAGAAAATACAATGTGACTGAACTAGAGTTTGCTAGCGTACTTTTCTGTGTAAATAAGTTAAGATTTTATGTGTTGGGAGCAAAATTCACAATCGAAACTGATCATGCAGCTTTGGTACATATAATGAAAAATCGTCTGGTTAACAATCGTATACATAGAGGCATTTTGTTACTACAGGAGTATGACTTTGAGTTTCGATATATAAAAGGAAAAGACAACATTATAGCCGACGCTCTCACAAGGGATGAAGACTCGGGGAAAAAGGAAGCAATTGCTTTTCATATAGGATTGAACATTTTGACACAAGAGGAAGGGGTATTTTCGTTAAACGAAATTAGAACAAATTAAGAAGACCTGGAAGAAAGAGAAAAAAGAAGAGCGGAGTGGGAAAACGGTATATTTTTCAAACGAATTGATGAAAAGGAACTATACGTGATAACACAGACATTGGCAGAAAGGATCATACAGAAATTACACGAAGACAATGGACATATCGGTAGCAGAAAAGTCTGGCTGGTTTTTCGAGAAAATTATATTTGCCGACAAGATTACCACATCGCAAAAGAAATTACACAAAAGTGCCAGATCTGTCAAAAATATAAAATTAGAAATTTCAAAAATGAAAACGTTAAAAAAAGTATTATATCCCGGAACAAATTAGATATTGTAGCAATAGATATGTTAAGCGATCTAATTATGACGACGAAGAGGAATAAACATGTTTTAGTCATGGTAGATGTGTTTTCCAAATATGTAAAATTATGCAGTTGCCGTACCATGAAAGGGGAAGAAATAATGAGAAAAATTGACAATTTTATAGCCACCGTAGGAACACCAAGAAGGATTCTTCTAGACAATGCAACATATTTTAGAAATGATCGTTTCAAGGGACAACTTCGAGAACGGGGAATAGAGACAAATTTTGTTAGCATCAGACATCCACAGAGTAATCCTTCGGAACGTTTTATACAGGAAGTGATGAAGTTTCTACGGATTACAACAGAGGGTCAACATCGACGATGGGATAGGAAAGTCGCCGAAGTAGAAACGTATCTAAATACCATCCCGAGCACTGTAACGAAAGAGACCCCAGAATATATAATGAAGGGTATAATGCCACTAAGACGATGGGAAGATAGAGAACAAAAGGAATACACACAGATAATGGAAAATGTGCAGAGGAGATTGCGGAGAGCAAACGAAAAATATATCCAGAGGCAAGACCAAAATAGAAAAAGAAGACCAGTTACTTTTAAAAAAGGTGAGAAGGTTATGGTGAGAGCATTGCGCTTGTCCAACATTCCTAGCAACGTGTGCGGAAAGTTAATGCCTGTTTTTGAGGGTCCGTACATAGTAAACAATAAGAATGGGATAAATAGTTATGAGTTGAAGCACATAGAATCAGACAAGATTAGGGGAATTTATAATAACGATGTTTACAAATATTATGAATAAAATGCTGGTATTGTTTTTGCATAGAGAAAAATCCCTGCATAATTCAGTAATTTTTATCATATGCAAAGGCGGGGATTTGTCATACTTTTTCTTTTCCAACCAAAGAAAAATAAATAAAAAAAAATCCATCGAAATAAAATTTCAAGATATCAATATAAACAAATTGTATATAGTAATTTAAGATAAGATTTAGTGTAGATAAGAATAGAAATTTGTTTGGCAAACGACCTTTTTCCGTTTCAAACAAAATTATCAAAAAACCTTTGTTTAGAATTAGAAGACATTTTACCTGTAAGTTAATCTTTTCATTGTTTGTATAGTCGAGTATTAAATGGCCATATTTTAATCTTTTGAAATATGTATAAATGATGTATTGAAAAAAAAACCAATTTTAAAGTAAGCTATTTAGTTTTCTCTGAAACCGAAATTAGGCTTTTCCAAAATCATGGTAAACACAATTTAAGCTTTTTGATTGGACGGTCGTTTTTAAATGGGAATTTGGTGAGTGGATCATGAGAGAGGAGAAGTTAGTCATATTTTGGTCATCGAAAGAAAACAGTCGTTTGTCTCAAGATAGGGTGTGGTTCGTGAGTTTGGATACCGGCGTAACGAAAAGAAGTGAATAGTTTGAAGAAGGAGATAACAAGTGGATTAAAAGAGGTCCTTGTATCTACCGTGGGCATTTTATAAAGTATATGTGAAAGTATTCTTACGGCAGCAAGTTGACAAAAGGAGGTCCTGGTGTCATAAATAAGTAGCGGAGTTTGGAGAAGTGAATCAGGTGTTTTTTGTGTAGTCTGAAGGAGTTTTGCAGAGACGTAAAGAAGGAGCCGAGGTGCCAAAGAGGGGAGATCACATATTTGAGGAGACTGGACTTTTCTGGGTATGTTCCAACATACAACTCAAGAAGAAAATAAACTGTAAGTGTTTGTACAATTGAATTTTATATCTGTGAAGGATCGTTTCGACATCATGGTCATTATCATTAAAATTTAAGAACTGAGGTTTTGTTAGGCTAATCAAAAGTTTAAAGTTTTGTGGTTTCTTTTTTTAAGTAAAGAAAATTTTAAGTAAAATTGGTTTTTCACGTAATATAAATGTATGTAGCTTTATAATCTTATTATCATAATAATTTGATTTATTTTCTTGTATGCTGATTGATAAGATAACGACAGAATTTAATAATTGTTTTATTCGTTCATATAAAATAAAGAAACGTAAATTTTTGTAATATAATATATTTGTATTCTTATCCTTTTCTCCTCTATCCCGATAAAAGACAACTAAAATATCTTTTGAATCCATCGAACACAGGTAATATAAGGATTATTTTACTTTTGATAACAAATAAGTTATAATTCTTTTTTATTGGCTAAATAAACTAAGTTTGAACTCAAAATAAACAATCATAACAATATATATATATATATATATATATATATATATATATATATATATATATATATATATATATATATATATATACCTTGGAATAAAACAAGCGCGGAAGGTTTACCATAAGCAAATGAAAACTCAGATAACTACTGAGTTTATTCGAAGGATAAAACAGTTTCTTCGTGTAAATTTGTTTGAGGTACTAAATACCTTATGTATGTTCCGCTCTTAGCTACTTATTTAGTATTGTTAAGTGGACAAAAACGGATATAGAAAATCTTCAGCGAAAAGTACGAACACACCTTACAAAGGTACAAAAACACCATTCTCGAAATGCAGTAGAAAGATCATTATCGCGGTATTTAGGAGGACGAGGACTTATGGATATAAGTGACCAACTAGAAGAACATATTACTAATTTAGGAATTTATTTTCAGGTGCAGGCTGAGACATCTACTCTACATCGCGAGATTTCTGCAGTAGATGATAAAACATCGATCAAACTGAGGAAACCAGAAATGAGCACAAACCATTTTATTATGGTCGAAAAAATGTGCACCTGGATGGGTAAACCTCTGCACGGGTGAGTCAAAAGCATGTCGATAATATAGCGTCGAACTATTGGCTGATTGGAAAGATGTTCCTGAAACAGAAGGTTCACTGCTGACCATTTAAGATCAGGTTATACCAACCAAAAATTTCCTGAAATATATTATCAAAGACACTCAGTTCCAAAATGATAAATGCCGATATGGATGTCAAGCTCAGGAAACCATGCAACAACTTACCGGGGGCTGTCAGGCATTTGCTGAAACTGAATATAAGGAACGGCATGACTATAAGTAGAAAATATCTCTCAGCAAGAGGTAGCGATTAAACTGCGGCTTCTATAAACAAACCATCTTTCATATTATCATTACGTTCCTGAAAGTTTACTTGAGAATGACAACTACAAGCTATACTGGGACCGCACGGTGCTCACAGATCAAATAGTGGCACATAATAGACCAGATCTCATACTAGTTAATAAACTAAAAAGACAAATAACATTGATTCGCCAAAATCGCCAAGTACAATAATCTGGAAATTCAAATACGAAGACAGTGGAGAATATAAACTACCCAGACAATACCTATTATTCTCTCTACTACTTGAGTCACTCCAAAGAACCTTCTACAAAACATAAAAAAGCTAGGTCTGAATGAACATCTCTACAAGACCATGCAGAAAGCTGTACTACTCTCAACGCCCAGATGTGTACGAAAATTTTTAAGAGATACTCCAGCATACCAAGTCACCTAGAGCTCGATAACACGAAAAGAGTTTCACCAGAGCTCAATCATTTTGATACCGTATTGGATCTTGGATAAGTGAATTTTCCCCTTAGAGGAAGTGTGAACAGTATGGCTAAATCTAGAATAATAACCAAGAACTAGCTTATAAACTGGGACTTCCCCAAACCGACCATTTTCCTTAATATCAATACGTGCATGACATAATACTTGAAAATGACAACTACAAGCTGTACTGGGACCGCAATGTGCTTACAGACTAACAAGTGGCACATAATAGACCGGATCTCATACTAGTTAATAAAATTACTAAGCAATCAACACTTATTGATATGGCGATACCCAACATCAATAATTTACGTGTTAAATACAACGAAAAATCGTCAATTACAGAGATCTAGAAATACAAATCAGGCGACAATGGAGAATGTAAAGTACCCAGACAGTACCTATTATTCTATCTACTACCGGTGTTATTCCCAAAAACCTCGTAGAGAACATAAAACAGCTGGATCTAAATGACCATCTCTATAAGGCCATGCAGAAAGCTGTACTCCTCGCGACATCCAGATGTGTACGAAAATTTTTGGGAGATACTACAACTTACCAAGTCATCTAGGGCTTGATAACACGGAAAGAGTCCCACCAGAGCTCAATTCTTTTGATACTTTAGGTATCTGGGATGAGTGAATTTTCCCCTTAAAGGAAGTGTGAGCCATATGGCTTAATCTGGAATAATAATAAACGCTACGTCCAGATGTATACAAAGATTTTTGGGAGATACTCCAACATACCAAGTCACCTAGGGTTCGATAAGACGGAAAGAGTCCCATCAGAGCTCAATCCTTTTAATACCATAGGTATCTGGGATGAGTGAATTTTCCCCTTAGAGGGAGTGTGAGCCGTATGGCTAAATCTGGAATAATAATAATAATAATAATAATAATAATAATATGTGTAGTAATGTAAGTTAGAACAGAACTTTAGATTGACCAGCGATTATGATCAGACTGTAGTAATATTAACTGCTCTCTAGTGTTAATTTAATTAAAAATCAATAAATATTTTGTGTCAAAACTTTTATGACGTTAGATTTCTTCAGGCAAATATACAATGTATTCCTAAGACGATATAGACGTAGGACGTAGACGTAGAAAAAAAACAGGAGTCCATCAAGCCAGTTTTACAGAAACAATACTAGGCCACGGAAAAGGTATTGTCATAATTAAAATAAACTTTTTCACTTAAGTGATCTTTAGTAAATTTCAATAAACGCTTTTTCGCATAAATTAAGCTATCTGTAAAGGTAAAGTGAAATATTTAATGCCTGCCGTTAATGCGAACATTACATCAAAGATCTTAGTCTCAGCAGGAAAGTTCTTGGCTAAAGAAAAAAAAAATTAATCGATCCCAGGGTGCAACACTCCATGGTTCTGAATGGAGTTATAGACAAAGTATAATTTAATTGGCAACAAGGCAGGGGCTTAATAGAGACGTTTTTTGTTCTTAGTTTGTAATAAACTGAATTTTCAAGAGTTGCAAAGAGAAATATTTATTGTGAAGTGTGCAGTTAACAAATTAAGTCCACAAATTACGGACACGGATAGGAAAATCTTTAAAATCAGTTAAATACCATATGAATAACGATTAGGGTTATACTCAGGTAAGAAGGATAATTAATTAGAACGAGAGAGCACACTAACTATCACCAAGATAGTAAGATATCCTTGACTGATTTTATTGCGACGTTGCCATTGTGAGCAGACCTTCGAAACAGTCACAGGAAAATAACAACAAAGAATTCTTTTACAAAAGAAATACGGTAAACACTGTTTTTTCTGAAACTTTGAGGTGAAAGACATTATAGCCTAAAAATGGAAAAATATTTGGAAAAGGAAAGGAATATAGACAGTGATAACGTGTATTTAGAAGAGGGTCAAAAAGAAGGAAAGATATAAGGAGTGCAAGAAAGAAGCTAAAATGTTCAGAAAAAGTAGGCCACTTTTTAAGAATATCAACAAAAATTGATCAGTTAATAAAACCCATTATGGGAACAGGGAGATAGGAGATCAACGAAGAATAGCTAAATAAAAGAAAGCATTGAAAGACTAAAAGTTGACACATCAGCAAGCAGTGTTAAGCAAAAAATCAAAAATATCATCAAAGAACATACTGGAGTTGAAGTCAAGAGAAGAAATGCCAGAAGCTTGATAAAACATCATATTAATACCAATTAGAAAATCAGGAAGAAAAGAGGAAAATTATGGAAAGAACGCAAGTTGCATGATGTGAAAGATCATAAATTATATATCAACAATGACATAAAGATAAAAGACAGAGAACTCCAGAAAAAAATTAGGAAAATTACCCAGGGAGAAAAATATAAAGGAAATTAAGTCAATATAGGAACGCCGTCGGCCAGTTTAGTTTAGTAGGCTAGAAGATACTCGAGTATACCGCTGAAGTGACATATATTTCTACGAATATACAAGGTGAAGTCTGATAAAGTATTTAAGTTAATGGAGAACAAATGGATCATAAAGACTGTAGACAAAACAAAATGTGCCAGGATACACAGAGAAATACAAAAGAAAATAAGAGAGACAACGTAAAATTGGTCAAATGAGAAATGCTGTGAAATAGAAAATATTCAAGAATTAGTCGTTAAAATATAATAAGATTAATTCCAGAGAAATCACTGGTAGTTACAGACGCAGGCAAGGAAATAAACGAATTGATGACTACGCGCAGATAGCAGCATATAATAAAATAAAAATACAAATGAAAAAGAATATATAGAGGCCCTCTTTCAAGATAAAAGACTCGGTCCAGCAATATCAGAACAACTAGATAGCAGATCAATGATAATAAATGAAGAGGTATATATACCATATGCGCTCAAGAATATGAAAAAGTGAAAGGCTTCTGGTCCGGACGGGATGCCTATTGAACTATTAAAGTTGTTATATGAAACAGTCTATGAAACAGGAAAAACACCGTAGGATTGGCTGACTTTTACTTGTATTGCAATCCATAGGAAAAACAACGTTACAGAATGTACAGATCATAGAACAATGAAGTTTAATGATCCATACCCTGAAATAATTTTTAAAAATTATACACAACCATATTTACAAAAAACTACATCCTAGCCACACAGGTTGGATTTAGCAACGGAGTGGGAACTAGAGAGGCTTTATTCTGTTTAAACGTATTGACGCAATGCTATTTGAACGTGATCAATGCCTGCTATAGACTATCAAAGGGCGTTTGACAGAGTAAAGCACGACCGGCTCATGACAATTTTAAAACAAAAAGAAAATAGACAAGCGAGGTATAAGAATACTAGAAAAGTTATATTATAACTATAGAAAATATATAAAAATGGAGAACACACAGTCGAAGAACATAAAAATTAAAACAGTGATGCGGCAAGGTTGCATTATCTCTCTATTACTATTCAACTTAGGAACTTAATCAACTTCAACTTAACTTCAACTTATTCAACTTCGTACTAGGAAGTTATCATTCAAGAGGTATTAGATAACTTAACAGCTGGCGTCGTAGCAAACGAAATCATGTTAATGTTTAATATTAAAGATTTGTAGAGAATAGTCCAAAATGTTTATAGGGTAAAGGGAGGAGAGATGGACCAGGAGGATAGTCGGTCCGCTAGGTATCCCTGACCAAGCTTGGCAACAGGTTAAGTCTATCCTACTCTGTTATATATGGTTGCATGGTACAATAAACACAATGTATGATTATAATGTTGCAAAATTCGCTTCTTCACGCAACATAAGAAAGTAGTTGTATAGGAAAGACTTTTAATTTTAAGTTTTTTTATATAATTTGGCTAATTTAATTATAGTAATTATAAAGAGATGATAAAATTATGTTATTATAATATTTAATCATAAAGAATGTTTTGAAGTTAATTTAATTTTATTGATTTTTGGCAGTTATTTTGTTGACATAGATATCCTTTCTACAACAAGTTTTGATTATTTTTTATTACACATAGGTACAGGTTGATCAACTTATACTCCAGAGTTCAATATTTCATATGCTTAAAAAGATAAAAAAAGTGGTATCTACATAAAAATGGGTCCAGTACAGCTTTAGAATATTAAAATTATTTTCAAACATACAAGGTATTCCCACTTCTTAATCTGTTAATGATCACTTTGTAGTGTAGATACACAAAATTTGTACGTATATACTGAACTAAACACAAAATCACAATAAATAATGATAAAGTGATCTTTATTTAGATCGAATGAGCTAGGTGGTCATCGAATATGAGTGTAGTGAGGTCACAAAATATTGCACAATGTTTTAGATGACATATTTTGTAATTTTTACATATAAAATTATCTTGGTATTTTTTAATAATAATAATAGTAATATGTAAGCACTACGAGCCTAGTAGGCTCATGGCTGATGTATCATTCTTTGTCACTCCATCTTCATCTTGACTACTGTCTTCCTCTTCACCTTTTGCCTGTCAATGTACTAGGTAGTACCATTCTGGGAATTCTAGATAGAATCATTCTCTGCACATGGCCCAAACATTTAAGTCTTTGAATCTTAATTACCGCTAATATGTTGCCACAAGATTTTGCGCTCCCAAACTATTAAAAACTCCTAGTGTTTTTTTATTGTGACCCATTTTTCAGAAGCATACATCACTATTGGTCTTATTATGGTCTTGTATGTTCGTAGTTGTGCTCTGGGAGATATACTTTTGCTTCTTAACAACAACCAATTAAAAGAATATACAGAGCGGTTGCCAGTCATAATTCTTTTCTGTATTTTTTCCTCACAGTTAGGTTCTTTTGTGAAGACATTTCCTAAGTACTCAAATATTTTAACTTCTTCGCATTTATATCGTGTTACCTTTGCTATTATTGTCATGGACTGTCCCCGAACGAATTTCTTATTTGTATATTCCATATACGTCGTTTTTACTTCATTTATATACATTAGTTAGTTTCTACCCTCTCTTTCAGTTTTATGACTGTTTCCATCAGCTATATTTTCCTTCTAGCCAAGATTATTAAGTCGTTCGCAAATGCTAAGCAGTGATGTTTTTTGTGGCAGATAAGACCTGTTCTATTATTGTTTGCTTCCTATATAACCTTTTCTAATATTATGCTAAACATTTTAGATGATAATGGACCTCAAAGATTTTTGTTATACTATTGTTTATCTTGACTTTATTCGGTGTCCTTTGAAGAGTTAATGGTGTTGTAATATGTTAATAGGAAAAAATGGGAAATTTTAAAAGGATAAGATAGATATGTATTTATGTAGATTTTTACATTATTACATTCGTTAAACATAAAAAATACAATACAATACACGAAACAGCTACTCATCAATAGAGTAGAAACTGTGGTAAATTAAGAATTCTTTAACAATATGTTTAAAAGACTTGGAAGATAACTGTATATATCGTATGGGTAGGTATAGAATAAAATATACTAGAATGCTTTATTGCCACAGAGAAAATTGTATATTTTTATGGACAAAGCTTACAAAAAGTCAGAAAATAACAATAATTAAAATTTACTGAAATTACAAAAAATCGCCAATATTACAAAATAAAAGATAATAAAATAAACAATTAATTGTACAATAATTATCTTCTAATAACTGTTTATATTATATCGTATGGGTATAGAATAAAATATACTAAAAATATGCTTTATTGTCCCAGGAAATTGTACAATTTTATGGACAAAGCTTACAAAATGTCAGAAAATAACAATAATTAAAATTTACTGAAATTACAAAAATCACCAATATCACAAAATAAAATATAATAAAAGAAACAATTAATTGTACAATTTAAATAAATTGCAAATTGCATAATAAAACATTACGAACTAATAGGTTGAAGTTGCTGTGTATGATACCCAAATATATATAAAACTATGTAGTTAAGTTACTTGTACATAAAGGTACTGTAATTTCTTAGTTATTCATTAAGAAACTCTTTTACTGAATATGATCTTTCAGATGATAGCGTCATTTTCAAAATGACCATTTATATATGACCAATTATTACTACCAGGACCACGCAAAGAATATGATTTATTTGCAATTGGGACAAAGCTCACCTTCTCACCTAACTTTAAAATATTATCGCAGGCTCTTTTAGAAGTTTGAATCTGTTAACATCTGTATCATAGAAATACTCAAACTCTTTTTATGCATATCACAAGAGTCATGTTTTACAATACTATCTTGAGAAGATTCAATTAATGGAACTGGTTCATTTGATGTATTCATTGTGTTCATTGTACCATAGGTCCGAGCGTTCTTGACTACGTCACACGCATGGGTCAGCTGTCAAGTGTCATGCGCAATATAATACCTTGTCTGTTGTATTGTTTAACGTTACTAACGTTAGTTGCTTAAGAGACGCCAGTTGTCGTATCGGTGCGTATTTGTAGGAATGTTATTTAGGATAATTGAAACTGTCACGTGTGATAATTTTATTTGAGTTTTGTAAATGTAATTTTTTTGTAAAACCAGATGAGTTTGACCGACTATTTGTTAGTTTATGTTTATGTGGTCCATCTGTCCTACTATTTGAGGATAGATTGACCACTTACGAGGAGGAGAGTTGGACCACTATATTTTGTTTTAGGATTATACTCAATAAATATATTCGCAAACATAATACACCTAAGAGAGGTAACTGTACCATTTTTGGAGCCAAGTGATGCCGTAGATGCTGTAAAGAATTGTGATGTAGGTATTAATGAAGCCACCAAAGCTTTTGGAATACCCAAGACGACTTTTAAACGTCGAATAAAAACAAAAAATATGGATAATATTAACCGATTTGGTCCAGATTGTTCTTTATGAATTGGTGTTAAAGCTAAAATCGTTAGCTATATAAAAATAACTAAAAAATTAGGCTTTGCATCAACCAGAACTGAAGTAAGAATCATGGCCTTAAATTTAGCTCAGCGATTAGGAATCTCAAATAAATTTAATGTAGAAGAAGGTAAATTTTTAAATTCATAAATCTGATACAAGAGTAACTTATTGTCTACTTTTAGGAAAGCTGATAAAAAATGGTTAAAACTCTTTTTAAAACGAAGATCTAAAATTTCAATTAGAAAATTAGAAAAGCTAAAGCTATTAGTCGATAGGTATTTTTCTGATCTCGAGAGAATTATGACCGAATACAATTTTTATGATAAACTTAGATACCCACATACTTAATACTGATGAAACAGGATTACAACTGAATACTAGAGCTGGTCAAGTTCTAGCAGAAAAAGGTTCAAAATGTGTTCCTAGGGTAATGCCTGGGGAAAAGATGAAACGATCAGTGTAATCGCTTGCTGTAGTTAGTGAAGAAGGGATTTTCTTGACCCCATATTGCATTTTTAAGGGGAAAAATAAAAAAAACGAATGGCATTAAAGTATGCCACCGGGTTTCAAGATTAGGATGTAGGAAAAATCAGCATACGTTAACAGTGACATTTTCTTAGAATGGTTACAAACACACTTTTTGCCAAGAAAGCCTCGGCAAAACCTAAGGAAACAAGGATAAACCTTATTAATATTAGATGGCCATACATCCCATACGAGCAACCTGGATCTACTAGAATGTGCAGACCAAAACGAAATAATTTTATTTTGTTTGCCATCCCACACAACACTACAGCCTCTGGACCGTGCTTTTTTAAGTCACTTAAAAGCAACTTTTATGCTGAATGCCGTTTTATGGTAGAGACTAACAGAAACAGGATTCTAAAACACCTTCAGTTTGGTAAACTCTTAGGTCGAGCATGAGGAAACTCAGCAACTATCCAAAATGCGGCTTCTGCAATTAAATCCACGGGAATTTAATTTATTCGTTTAATCCACTAATAGTCCCATAATATGCATTTTTGACGCACGCGCCCTATCACAGAAATAATGAATTTTCGAGTTAGATCAGAATCTCTGCAACCAGGTCCCCGCTCTGAAATGGGTGGTAAAATATCCTTGCACGGTAGCCCAAACAAGTCATAAATTACCGATGAGGATATAACTGCCGGAAAGGCTCTTGATGAGTACGCCCGTGGCTGTATTCGCAGCAACAGTAAAGAGAGTTCGTAAAAAAATAACTTTAGAGATTACTACTTAAGACTTTATTAAAATGAAGAAGGATGCCTTGATTAAAAAAGCTCAAAACCAATAAAAAAAAACAAAACAAAAACGTAAGAGAAAGCCAAGCGAATCGTCACTATCTGAAGATGTTACTTAGTGGTGATGAAAACATGAATGATATTGAAAATGAGTGTGTTGGGTGCAACGAGGATTATCGCCAAACATGTAAAAAAGATGACTGATTACAATGTATTTTTTGTATGTGCTGGTTACATGAAATTTGTACTGGCTTCGCTAATCTCTGTAACAAGTGCGGAAAGTCTCTTGCTATTAAAAAAAAGTTTAGCTTGGTCCATCTATCCTACTCCTAGTGGCGTATCTCATCTCCATAGTTGGGTAGAGATGGAACGATGACGTGCCAGTGCATTATATTTTTTTTAGGTTTAAAAATTATAATTTCTAGTTTTAGATATACCAAAACAAATACCAATGTTAAGTTATGTTATACAATTTTTTTCTATTCTGATGTTTATTTAATAAAGAAACAAGCTTCAGCTTTCCATCTCTCCTCCCTTTACCCTACGATAAGTTTACATTATGGCTAAAGGAACTAATAACAAAGGAACTTGAGTGTCGACATGACAATGAGCATGCTTAGATGTTACTTACTTGCTATCTATACATATAGATGTAGCCAGACTGACTAAAGCAATGATGAGAAAAGTGGAAGTTTTCGAGATTTGGCTTTACAGAAGTATCCTAGAATATTTTACGTAGACAGTGTCACAAATCCAAAAGTTTTGCAAACACTTTCAAAAGAAAGAGAACTATATCATGAAATAAAGATACGAAAACTTTCAAAAGAAAGAGAACTATATCATGAAATAAAGATACGAAAACTATAATACCTTGATCACGTGATGAGAAAAACAATATACAAGCTTCTGCAGAATATCATGCAGGTAAAGATTTTGGGAAAGCGTAGCATAGAAGGCCCGAATATCATGGCTGGGCAATCTGAGAGTGTGTTTTAATTGCTCATTTAGAGTGAACTAGTGAACAGAATTCTAGTAATGATGATCATTGCTAACCTTTATAAAAAGATTGCACCTTAAGAAAAATATACAATATTATAAATTGTAAAGGATATAAAAAATATCTTTTACAAAAAGAAAACTGCAAAGTCTGGAATTAATTTTATGTTGATTTGGTATCAAGAACCTTATCGCAAAATACTTTCTAAGCGAGTTATAGCTCTTTGAAGATGGCGCCTTAACATTAGTTTAATTTGGATATCGTGAAAACGGTTCTCTTTTACGTAATTAAATTTTATGTATTTATGTAGTGTAGTATGCCCAATCTACTCACGTGAATATGGTTTTTTAATTGCAAACATAAGCGACTTGTTAAACAGGCACTTTCGAGAAAAATCAATTTGTATTTTTTATGTATCAATGCATACATTTCCATTGACTACAAAATTCATTTCTAATTGAAATCCAAATTCTAATTTAAAATCGGAACAATGTAGCACTTAACTAATCGTAGTTTTAGAGGAAATGACCAATCCTTGCGTATTAGGAGCTTTTTGATATTGTTAAGTGCTGCTCTAGCTTATTATACTCTCGCTTTAATATGTGTGACATATTTTCATTTTTCATTGACGTTACCATTCAAATCATTCAAATCTTACCGTTGGTAAGATTCTACACGGTCAATTAGTGTATTGTTTATCCGTAACTGTCAAGCAGGTTGTTGCTTTTTACTGATCAGCATCCATCTGGTCTTCGTAGTTGAGGCTCAGGACGTAGTCCTCACTGACTGGCTGTTTTTCTTAGTCCATTGCCTGTTGCAATTATTCATCAATGCTACTAACAAGGATCATCGTATCGACGGTATATCTTATATTGTATTTTACAAATATTTTTTAAAATATTTCTTGGTATAAATATTAAAGGGGGTGAAGGTAAGATGCGGACACATCTTTTAATCTTTATACTTTCAGTAAGTTCATTGACTATTTTTACTTTTACTATTTGACCCCAGTATAGGTTTACCACAATCCGAGTATCGTTTCCGTCCATACCTGACTTTCGCAGAATATCTATTAGTTGTTCATGATTGACATCGTCAAATGCATTACTAAAATTCACAAATCAGAACTTCATGTACTTCTTAAGGTCTCTACACTGCAGTATAAGCATCTGGAGAGCGAAAACTGTTTTTCTAGTTCCAAGCGCTTTCCAAAAGCCATACTGTGATCTAAGAATATTTAACTCACACTAACTTATCATATATTCTTCTAAGAATGATCTTGGTGAACGATTTAGTAATATAATTAATAAGGCTGATAAGTCGGTGGTTACCACAGAGTTGAACGTTTGGTTTCTTCGGGATTGTAATAAATGTCGATGATAGACAGTCCTTTAGGATTTTTTCCACTATCATATAAGTTGTTAAAAAGTGCAAATAGATTGTCAAAAAACTATTTGTCTGAATTACATAGGATCTTTTTTCTTTAGTTTTTCGTAGTGTATATCTTCAGGACTCGCCGCCATGTTGTTTTTTAGCTATGCAATGGCATCTTCTATCTCTGATTTAAGAATAGAAGTTCCTGATTTTCTTTCTCCATATATCTTATCATCTGTGCTGTTCGATGCATATAATTTTTCTATATAGGATTTCCATGATTCTAAGATCAATAATGGCTCCAAGATAAGATTTTCATCCTTATGTTTTATGTTGTTAGGTGGCTTAAATTTTTTCTTGTTTGACATTAATTTTTTTTGTTCATATTGTAACTGTTGCATTTATTTTCGTACTGTTCTATTTCGCTGCATTCGTTGGAAAACCATTTTTTTTTGTCTTCTTGAATTTGTATTTGATTGTTGGATTTTAATGAATTTGTTGGATTTATTGCTCCGATGTCAAAGCTCCGATGTCAAAATACAACTTTGAGACAGAATTAAATATAATTAAGCAAATAGCAGTAAACAACGGATACAATGAATAAACAATTAATAAAATGTTAAATCAAAAACTACACAAGAAAGCCCTGAAATTAGTATTTCCACTACCAGAGAAAAAACCCAGTACCTTCTGTTCGATTACATATACAGGCAAAATTACAACAAAAATGGCCAAATATATAAAAAAGAAAGTAATAACACCAGCTTTCCGAACAAATATCAACCTAGACAAATATATCAAAATCAAAAATAGCCAAAATAAAAAACACTTACACAGTGGTGTGTACAAACTAAAATGTGGCGACTGCCCAAAAACTTTCATCGGTCAAACTGTAGTCAGAGCCGGTTGTATTAAATCTCTGAATGTGCCATTAAATTGATCGTGTAATTCGTGTAGCACAATTGTCACTACGTGTAGCTAGCAACCCATCCAGGACCAGATTTGACAAGAAAGCAGATAAATCACTCCCTGCCCTATGATCAACCATTGGCTACTTTTGGTGACACTGTATTCCTTAGTAAAGTTTCGTATATTTCACGGCTCTTCTATATTAGAAATGCACTTAGCATCCTGTCTTGGTATTCCAGCGCGCACTCCGTCCTTTCTACGAAATTTTCATTGTTGTTCGTGATACTCAAGATCAGTTGGTGCGCATTTGCATCACATCCAGCAATGACTTGCAGTTCATTTATCTTGCAATATCTTACTAGCTGTTTTAGCTTCCTTAGTGGTGATTTTTTGATATTGTCATATAGATTGTATGCTGATTCAAAAATATTTCCTTATACTTCCTGTCTCTGTGATTTTATCTTTACCCTTGTTGAATCTCTGAAACAGTAATTAGACATACACATTCATACAGTCGTCTTTTGGTTTTAAATAGTTCTTAAAGATCTCTTTCTGCTTTATATTCGACTTATTATTATTTTGATTAATTCTACTAATCCTTTTATTATTCCAAAGTCAATGATGGCCGAATAAAATTATGCTTTGTCATAATATATATATATATATATATATATATATATATATATATATATATATATATATATATATATATATATATATATAAATTTGTATTTATCCAATGAATGATAAATGATTAGTAGAATATCTGTTTTAAGTTCGATAGAAAATTCCTCTAAAAGTCAATTACGTTTACTTTCTAATGTAAAGTCAATAGTAATCTAGTGTCTAGTTTGACACATTTTAGATATAGATAATTATATATTTTTAAGGCCAGGAAACGCATAGCTTTGATGATAGCCAAACTTCGGAACGAAGACGGCACTTGAAGAAGAAGAAGGCCAGGAACTAAAATAAAAAATTGACATATGATTTTATAAAATTAAGTAGATTTAGATATAAAATATTTCTTAATGAAATGATGTAAAAAATGACAGATACATATATCAACCATCAAAGTAAAAATACAATATTTTAAAAATCAAAATAGCTGATGGTTTTTATACTTTTTATTAATAATTGAATCCACTTACCGGTACAGAGTGGTTATAAACCAAACGAAACACTCAACAAAAAAACCAAAACTTCTTTCTTCTTTACAAAACTTATTCTGTACAAAACTTATTCTATACATATATGTTCTTATACTAAACTTCTTCTTTACAAAAACTTTACTATTCTTGAAACAAATTTAGCACTTCTCTAGCCGCCTATTTTTTTATTAACCCAACTTTTCTTTCCCGAAGTCATAACAAGAGTGACCGCTAATTGCTAGTCAGATAAGCATGTCTGCCAAAACTGCCGCTTGGAGTTGCTGCTTAATATCAACTTAGAAATTACAAATTACTAAGAGATATCGACTGAATATTAATTTATAGGTTTTATTTAAAGTAATGCAATGATTATTGAACTGACGGACTCGTTACAACTAGTTTACTTTATTTATTTCTTCTTTAATTTGTATTTCAGCATCCTCTTGTTTAACTTGAATAGAGTTTTATCTTTAACTCCATTTTTTCATTTAGTAACGTACTAAAGTGTCTTTTGTTTAGAATCAATCATTAAGTATATTATCCTGGTTCTGTTAATTAGGAGACGATCTCGTCACATTATGTGTACGCTTATATTGGAAATGTGTGCTGCTGATAATCATGTTAAAACATTCTGTAAGATTTAAATTTTTGATTCCATTGTCGATATATTTTTGGTGTATTGTATAAGGTCGTGTGGTTGGTATATACATATCATTCTATTGGGTATCTTTTAGAAAAATTAATAGATAAATAACAAAAATATTACAGGGAGCAACAAAAATTAAAATTTTACATCAATTAGAAAATATTGACGAACTATATACAAATTTTACGTCCTCACTGTACATTTAGCTTTGGTAATTGTCATTAAAAAAAGACTTTATGACTTTCACAATAATTGAAAATATTAGAGCATAAAATTTCTATTTTGATAGTCTTCATTTCTTTTTTAAATCGCGTACGTTTTTGTGTCTAATGCCATAATCTCAGCGAATACAGCAACTCGAACTTTAGAGCAGGAGCCGTTATTAATATCATACGGGAATAAGAGGCCGTTATTGCGCAGCCCAAGGCAATTTTCTGTTTCGATTCCCAGAAGACGACTAAAACGTTGCATAATTGTTTAATTATTGAGTATAATCTAGCAACCCGCGCTCTCACTTCGAAACTTTTATTCCCCTAGCTTCGTTGAGCTGATCTGCTAAGAGAGGGTTATAGCAAATTTTGTTTTATACAATCTTATGGTATACTACGAATCATTCTAAATTTTTCTTTTATTACCTTCTACAGAATATAATTTTTTCCGTTCTTTTGTTAATAATTTTACTATATTCATATACTTTTACCAAAATCGATACAAAGGCTAAATGTTGTACAATAATTCTATTTTATTTATAATTTTACATTTTGATATATATATATATATATATATATATATAATATATATATATATATATATATATATCTATATATATATGAGCGCATATGTATGATTCTTGAAATTGAGTCGAAATTTTTTAGTGATTTTGATAAAATATGACGTCAAGATATATATATATATATATATATATATATATATATATATATTAAAGCGGTTCTAATTTATATATACTATGTTCATCATCATCATCCAGCCGAATTTTCACATCCATTGTTGGATATAGGCCTCCTCCAAACGTCTCCAGTTCTCTCTATCTGTAGCTGCTGCAATCCAGTTTGTTCCTATTCTCCTTAGGTCGTCGGTCCATCGGGTGGGTGGTCTGCCTCGACTTCGCTTGTCGGCACCTCCACTTTTGTTTATTGATTCGCAGTATAATATCGTCTACGCCAGTTCGTCGGCGTATCTCCTCATTTCTTACTCGATCTTTCAAGGTCAGGCCCAGCATTGATCTCTCCATTCGCCTTTGTGTTACCCTCAGTTTTTCGGCAGTAGCTTTCGTTAAAGTTAAGGTCTCTGCTCCGTAGGTCAAGACTGGTAAGATGCATTGGTTAAATGCCTTCCTTTTCAGGTAAAATATTTGTTTTAAAAATGTCTCTCATCCGTCCATATGCCGCCCATCCCAACATGATTCGTCTATTTAGCTCGCAGGTTTGGTTGTCTCTGGTTATTCTAATTTTATGACCCAAGTATGTGTATTTATCGATTAATTCTACCTTGTTGTTATTGATCTCTATCTCTTCGCTGGGAACCATATTGGTCATCATTTTGGTTTTCTCGAAATTTATCTCTAGCCCAGTTTCTTGTAGTATGTCATTCAGTTCTTGGAGCATGTCTTTGATCTCTCCCAGATTATCTGACAGAAGCACAATATCGTCCGCAAAACGTAGATGGTTTAATCTTTCTCCATCGATGGATATTCCTTTCTGTTGCCATGTTAGCTTTTAAATGCATACTCAAGAACGGTAATGAACAGCTTTGGTAACATGGTATCACCTTGTCTGACTCCCCTTTTTTTCTTTATTTTATTAGTTGCAGAATATAGACTTATGGTTGTTGTGGCATTTTCATATATATTTTTAATTATATTACAATATCTGTGGTCGATCCTGCAATCTTGTAGTGCTCTTAAGATGGACGGTAGTTCCACTGTATCAAACGCCTTTTTGAAGTCTACAAATATCAATGCCAAGGGACGGTTATATTCGTTAGTTTTTTCTATTAGGGTTTTTAGGCACTGCAGGTGATCGTTTGTGCCGTAATTAGGGCGGAAACCAGCTTGTTCCCGAGGTTGGTAAAAATCCAGCTTTGTATATACTATGTTACTACTATTTATTTACAGCACGAGATTATTTTCAAAACTAAATCAAATCTAAACTAATATATAAAATGCCAAGGTCACCATTTGGAACCACGAGAAATTTTTGTATATGAGTCATCTTTCTGAGAATTGCGACATATTATACGCGACACGGGATACGTTGAAGATGCGCTCTTTCGTTACACTGTTGCCCTTTTAGATCTGACGTCCCGATCAACAACTCTACGTGAAGGCCCAAGATAGAATCTACAGGACTCTAGCTCTGCATAAACCCCTTAGGAATAAATAACAGTCAACTATCTTTGAAGGACACGATCTCTACTGGTTATTGCAGTACACAGTAACTCGATAACTTATTAAAACTTTTCATAATCTTCCAATCCAAATTTTCTAGTACATGGCCTATTTTTGTTTGTACTATTGCCTATTGTGTAATAGGCAATAGTACATTGCCTATTACACAAAATTTCTTTAAATTTGTTAGGCACGCCATATGTTCTCTTAGCTTATACAGTAAAGATCAAGGACCATCTTCTAATCGCAGTAATCTTCCAACTTTAGGCTGCTGAGTTTTTAATTAATTTAAGCGACCAAACTTCTTATTGATTACGGACGAGATTCCTTTAGTTATTTCGAGATCTTGGGCAACAGAGTGTGCTATGGAGACGTTTTTCAGAACATTAAAAAGATTCTGCTAAACTTCTGTGGTCACGCCGAATATAGCACTCTTTCTTCTGTGTAATTTGACATAAATTTATTAAAATTTGGTCTTCGGTCATCATTGATCTAATGTTGAAGGTTTCATTCAGTTTATCCGTTTGATTTGGGCCGACATACTTTTGGTTTTTCTTTTGGAAACTTCTTAATTCGGTATATTACGCCATTTATTGTCTATTTAATTTTATATGAACCTTTATACTGTCTTTGAGTCACCTACTTCAAAACTTTCATTTTTACATTGAGAATCATATCGGTCTTTTATTCTATCACTGGCCATCTGCATGTGTTGTCAGGCAAGGTCATGAACGTTGTTCATTATTAGGGAGTTTTTGTGCAAGCAAATACGTATACGTAACGTATCTTTTTGACATATAAGCATGCGCATTAATGATTGAACCAACGTATCTAGATACGCCTCTAACGGGCTGGTACGTTGCGTTCATACGCATCCCTATCGAGCCGAAAATTACCGAATGCACAAGGGATCTTACCCGATTACCAAAATATCAACATCCACATTTGTGGTTAAGAATATTTGTTTTGATTTTTATAAATAATGGAAATGGAAAGCAGTAGAAAACGACTTCACTTCAGTAATGAAGATGATGTAATGAATGTTTATGTTTAAGGAAGCCATAAGTCAGAACCCTTGCGATCATCCAGAAAAGTGAAATTTATTTTAAAGGCGAAAAAGATTTTTACATTGTATATCAGACATGGTATGTAAATTAAACCGGCCGTATAGTCGTGCAAGATGTGCATCATTAATAATGGCACCTACATTTATTATTGCGTCCATCTCCAAAATTAAAAATTGTTTAAAAAATATTTGTTATTTTGAATATCAAAAATGGGGTTAAGTGACAAGTACAAGACAGGCACTGACAACGACAATTTATTAGTTTATCACTAATTCGATGAGGGCAACACCATCGTTACGTTACGTGCAGAACAAAAACTCTCAATTTAACGTTCATCGTCTTCGATACGTTAGTTCTTTACGTATAGGGAGATACGTTACGTTAGGTGGTTACAAAAACTCCCTATTAACTTCAGGCTGTCGACATATTCTTCGCTTGAAATATGTTCTTCAGAAGGTCTGCAACCAAACTTTAGGTCTCAGGGCAAACGATCTTCATAATCCAACATCAAGCAGGTTGGGATCTGGCCTTTAGTTTCATTCACTGCCGATCAGTAGGCCATTGGGAATAAATGAATGTGGTGATACCAATCTCTCTGATATAAGTTTGGTCAGGTGTTTGCCCATTTGTTCGATTCATCATCTCGACCATTACTTTTTAATTAGAGGATTCTGGTCTTATCAGCACCAATCAAGTTACAAATGTTTTGAAACAGGACTGACTCAAAATTTCGCCAGAGTGGATCTCCAAAAGAACACCAAATCGGCTGAAAATTCTGTAACAGGTGTCTCTGCAACGGTAGCAGATTGTATCTCAGCAGCACGATAGTTGGACCAAATAAAGGACATGGTCCTTTACGGTTACTAATGGGGACTGGTTACTAATTCTCTGAAGCAAAACAATACTAACATATGATAGAGATAATTGGACAGAAATAGTCAAACAAATTACATGACTTAACTATATCCTTATGTATTAGAAAATATATAGGAGGAGGCATCAGTCTAGTTTGTAAAATAATCTATGGCTATCAGGATATATCTATTTCCATTAACCGTTTCTGGAAATAGACGGAACTCTGTGGACAATAGTGCATGAAAAATCAGATTCATGAGCTATTTTTTAGTACCTATCAGAAGTAGGTTACAAATTAACGTGACCTAAAATTGCTACTTCTGGCGCTTGAGTAAGATTACAGGCGGCATAGCAGAACAAGCGCTTTTACCGTCCCGTGTTTGGCACTGTTTCATCTTCTGTTCCCTTCCTCATTCCGACCTGCAACTATTTTCGCTGTCCCTCATGAAACTCTTTTAATAGTTTAATTTTTTAGCCTCGTTCATTATGACAATATAAAGATATATGTGATTTCAAGTTAAGCGTAGGTCAAACCGAACACACCGAAATTATGTTTTAGTAGCACTCTGTGGATTATTCTCTGTATAAATTATATAGGTTGTTAGGCAAGCTACATCTAGGAAATTGTAAAAGAAGGCTACTGACCTACGCAAAGTTCAGAGTTTAGTGGAATAATGAGAAACAATTATGAAGAAAAGCAAGACATTATCAACAATACACATACATATCAGATAACGTGTCGCACAATCCAAAAAACATTCCAAAATAAAACAAGAAAAGAAACAGAGGTTAAATTTCTAAGGTAATGGTAGTACCCGTTTAACTCTAAGGTGGTGAAACTTGCACGATGCAAAAACAATAAAGGCAAAGAATGCAGTCAGCTGAAATGAAATTTTTAAGGAAAACTAAGGATGCACAGAAAGACCAAATCAGAAATAAAGATATAAGAGCCGAATTAAATATATTTTCGATGAATAAAAGAATACAACAAAACACGTTAAAATGAACTACCGAACAAACCACCAGCTTAATGAGCTATCTTTTAAAAATATTTATTTGAATTTTAGATTCAAGAACTTACCACCAAAAAATAGAAGAACAACTTAGTGAGACGCAGTAAAAATCTTGTAACCAGAAAAGCAGTATTTAATATTTAGATTATAGTACAGAGATGCAGAGATGTGTGCCATCCAGTTTATATGTGTTTTGTTGACTTTGAGAAAACCTTTGATCGAGTAAAATGTACTGAAATAATAGCTGTTCTTTAGCAGGAAGGTATTGATGATAAAGATCTACGTCTCATTAAAAGTCTTAAGTGGCATCGACGTGCAAACATCGGAATTTACTAGGATAATTCTAAAGAACTTCAAATACGAAGAGGAGTAAGACAGGGCTGTATTTTATTCCCACTAATTTTTAACGTCTATTCGGAATACGTTTTTAATAAAGCATTGCATAGTGTTCAATGAGGTATTAAAATTAATGACGTCAATATTGGTAATTTGAGGTACGCGGAAGACACGGTGTTAATTGCAAATAGTTACGAAGAACTTTAGCATTTGATTAACACGTTGCCTATCGTAGAGGATTTTGTAATACGCCATAGTGACCGAGCCGGCATTACAGTTACATTAAAATTCTCGGTCAATAGACCTCGCTGGCGTGCAGAGCAATTTTTTTCTTGTTCATATAGACATAGACGGCAGGCATTGTGTAAATAATATTACCACAACGTGTGATAAATATGGACTGAAGCTAAACACCACAAAGACAAAGGTGATGTTTGTCAATAAAATAGCAATGCAACCAGAAGTAATAACAGCTTATGGAGAACAACTAGAAAGAACCAACAGTATCACTTATCTTGGTTGCAATATAAATGGGAACTACGATATAATCAAAGAAATTAGAATGCGTATAGAGAAAGTGTTCACTTAGTATAGAGAAGGCTAGAGCTGAATTTTCAAGATAAAGAAAATCGTGTGTGGAAACAGTGTTACTTTGAGACTGACAATTAGATTAGTAAGATATAATGTGTTATCTATCTGAGAATTCTACGAATTAGTTGGGTGAATAGAGTTCGTAGCACGGTTATGTTGCAGCTAATGGGAAAAGTGGTCAGAACAGTTAAAAATCGCAAACTGAAATATTTTGGCCATGTTATGCGCCATTCCGAGAGATAAAATATACTTTATTTAATAATAAAAGGCAAGATAGACCAAAGAAGCGTACCAGGTCGAACAAGAACGTCATTTCTTAGAAATCTGAGGAAATGATTTAACAGATCTTCTGCATCCCTTTTTCAAGTGGCTGTCAACAAAATTAGTATAGCCAATTTAATAGCCAACGTATTATTAATTATGCAGGTAATAGGAAGAAGTAGATATTGAAAAAATGAACCAAAATAGACTGCTAAGGGACAGCCGCGATAAAGTTGCCAAGATTAAGGGAAGAACAGGCTTGAATCCTAATTTCTGAATTGATGAAGATGATAATTTAAGTAATATAAAATATGTACATACATTTTTCTTAATAAAATTGTAATGAAAACTCAATATTGATTAATTATTATTGATAACCTTTTTATGAAAATTATTAAATATAAAGTCAATATATTTTTGTTGTTTTTGACTTAAGTAAAAAACTGACATATTAGTAGTAAAAGAAGAATTGACGTTTCTAAACTTTTATGTATAACCATTTGTAAAAAAGCTGGATTATTTTCACAATAAATTTATCTTTATATTATTGTGTCCAGTATTTTTACTAGTATACATGCAAGAAGAACCACCAACACTTACAGAGGAAGAAAAATATCTAATAAAATGTTGTTATAACAATCTGGAATGTTGTAAGCGAGAACCAACAAATTTTGAAGTAAGAACTCTACTTTTAAAGTGCCAGAAGCAAGAAACGGATTTTAAGAATAGAGAGGATTTCGTAACTGTAAAAAAAACTGCATTCAGAGATGAACCAACAAAAGAACTAACTGAATGTAATAAGAAATTAAAACTTACTATAAGAATTAAAAATATGGGTCTCACTAATTGCAAGAATCAATACCTTATTATCGACCACGCTTTTGATCCTATTACTGGAATTAAGCAAAAACTTTTCAATGTATATGTATTGCAAATTAAGCAACAGCCAGTTTTGGAGATTTATGGACTATGTTACGAAGCTATGGTTAATGCACAAGCCAAAGAAGTTGTTTTTAATAAAAATACTCCAGGTAACAGTTTTAGTTCAAATGTTTCCCAATCTCTCCTTTAAGAATGTTTCTCAATAGTTATGGTTTTTCCTTATGCTTTCCACTGAAAGATAATTAGTAATCGGATGTGTAGTTTTCAATAAAAAATTATTTACAAATATTTAATGTTAAGGTTTATGTTTAAAGATAAAGTAATGAGGTATTTGTTTAATTTGTTTGTCACCTAAAATTGGCTCTATTCTTCATAACAGCAGTTTTTCCTATATTTTAGACATTGTGAAGAGCAAGCTGATAGGTATCTAAGACTATATTCCCTCCTGGGTTGGGGGGTTAGGGGCTTTGGGTTGTATCTAGACTATTTTCCAAACTAGAGGGAAATATAGAGTTATTAATACGGCATTATACAGTTGTGTATGATAAAGTAGGTATTGTCTTGGTAATTACTTTAGACCTCTTCCGGTAATTGGATCATATCTAATA
Organism: Diabrotica balteata; assembly: GCA_918026665.1. Classification (NCBI taxonomy): domain Eukaryota; kingdom Metazoa; phylum Arthropoda; class Insecta; order Coleoptera; family Chrysomelidae; genus Diabrotica; species Diabrotica balteata. Next base: position 83,073,976 of record OU898282.1, on the reverse strand, counting down.
AAAACGGACGTTTTACATTGGTGTTGATGGTATTGTTGACTTTGTTTAATGTAACTGATTTTTAGAGGAGTTTCAAGTTGGTAGTAGGGATGGGAAAAACCTACCGGTTTTAACCGAAAACCGGTTTTTTACTTCGCAATAACCGGTTTTATCGGTTGTTTTTTTGTCCCGGTTATTGCCGGTTTTTTATTTAAAAAAAAAACCGGTTATTAGGTTTTTACGGTGATTAGGATTATTTTAGGTATTATTTTGGATTCCAATCATAATTATTATTCTCAAGTAATTATTCCAAACAAAACCATAATTCAAATTTTATTTTATTTTATAAATACAGAAGCAAACTGAAAGTGCAAACTCACATCAGCCAGAAACAGTTAAGTTTTATTATAATATTTCGTTGAAAAGGTATTTGAAATTATAATATTTACATAAGAAGTGACCTAGTACATCATCTATTTTTCACACTTGACTCTTGACATTGAAAGTGGGTGAATGTCTTTTATGGCTTTTGCTGATTACCAAAAATTAAGTTCTGACTATGAATATCGAATTACCGATAACGAATTTGAATCTCCAAGGATTTCCCTACATTTTCAAAACGATATATTATTACAGGAAGTATTAAATGAGTTAAAATGTACCCATTATACAAATATACAAACGTGTTAAAAGTAATACATGATAATTTTTTTTTGATGGTAGTAAAAATAAAAGATGAATTGCATTATCCAATTTATTTTTAAGTTAAATATTTATGTTGATATTATTTTTTTTAACCCCATTTGAAAGAGTCTGGGAAATTTTTAATGAGTTGAAACGGTTGGGGAATTTTTTGGGTTCGGGAGGAGAGGAGAATTGGTGGATATTTTAAAGGATTATATTTTTAAATGGTAAATTAAATTTGCATCATTAATTGAATACAATAATTGCATATTAAATGACAATTGAACCTTAATTATTTCAGCGCTCTCTGTTGAGCAGTAGTATAATATTATATTTAATAATATTCAATAAACATATAATAATAATAAAATAATAAATAAATATAATAGTTAATAGAATGAAATGGTTTTATTAAAAATTATGTTTTATTTATATTGATATTGATGTTCTTTCGATAATATTAATTTTGATCATATTGATATCGAGTCGAATGAAGTATTGCAAACTAAAGTACATTGTAAATGTAACTTTGTAATCTATTGGATAAAAAAAACCGAGAATCAATTTTTGCAAAAACCGGTTTTTTTTGGCCGGTTATAACCGCCAGGTTAAACCGTAAACAAAAATAAACCGGTATAACCGAAAACCGGTGTTTTGTCAAAAACCGCCATCCCTAGTTGGTAGGGAGACTCTAGGTAAAGTTGGATTTCGTTATCTATGTTAAGATGTTCATCTGCAGGATATTTTAAGACGTTTAGCAAAAGTTTCGGCTTTTTCTTTATTTCTTTTTGTGTATGGACTATTTTAAGTGAGAATAGGGAGATTGGATAGGATGGTGGATGACATTTTATTTGCTTTTTTGCTTTCCAGAGTGAATACTTGGTAGCTACTCTAGATTTTTTCGTGGATATTTTATAACGCTTTTAATGTTATTTTAGCAACTTAAACTTGTCTTGTAGTACTTCTCAATAATTTTTTGTTTGACGTGTATGAATTTGTAAGTATTATGTAGCATTGTCTGTTTGTAGGTTTGTTTTTACTGGGATGTGTTCTTATTTATTAGTTAGTAATTGTCTGACTTGTTCACAGTCTGTTTTATTGGAGATTAATCTGATGACAGATTATAACAATAATAAGCCCACAAGTGGTTCATTTATAAAACCATGGTAACTCCTAAATCTATCAGATCTGGTACTTGGTTTCTTTCGATAGGCTAGTAGGTAGGTTCCTTCATGAACATATGTTTAAGATTGTTGTCTTCTATGCAAATATAAAGTTGTCTTCTCTACATACGTGTATTTGTTTGGCGTTATAGTCTGCGCCTGCCAAGAATCTGTTATTAGTGTCAATTGTTGTTTGTTTATATTATGTCATAGTGGGCAGTATATGCTGGTGCCTTTAACGGATATGCTGATTGCTTGCAAATATTCTACAGTGGTTTTGCTATTCTCATGATTATCAATTTACTATAGTCAATAGGTTTAAGATTGTACTCATGCTCAATAATATTGTTATTTTGCTTTGGTCGTAGAATATTTTTTTGCTGTAACTACCGCTTGTATTTTTGAATATCCCTTGTAGTGGGTTAGATGATTGAATTCGCAGAATATGCATATTTCATAAGCTGAGATTTCAGAATCTGAATTATTAGCTTTAGATCACATATGATTTTGTTGTTTAATGCTAATTTAAGACCAATAAAAAACATTGGTAGTAGTTAGTATAGGTATTTTTAGTTTTATATGGTTTATTATTTACATTAACTCATTCACATACATTTTCACTAGCAGACGAACAACGAGTTTTGAGGTCAGAAAGATCATGCACCGACAGTATGTTTATAATATAACAAGTGCAAGAGAAATCATTAGAATGCAATAAACCGGCCTATCTATGTTTTGTGGATCTTAAGAAGGCTTTTGATCGGGTCAAGTTAAAGGACGTTATTCAACTACGCAAGAGGGATTCTAGGGATAATCAAAACGATCGAAAATATCAACCAAACAATACAATAAAAGTAAAAGTAGAAAAAGAACTGACCGACCCTATTGAATCTGGTAATGGGATAAAACAGGGAAATTCCCGAAGTCGTCTATTGTTCAAGTTGATTATGGATGAAATAATAAAAAAAGTAAGAACTAAAAAAGGATACCAAATGGGAGAAAAACAACTTAAAATAATTTGCTATGCAGACGACGCAATACTACTTTCTCAGAGCGCAGAGGATTTACGAGTACAATGTATACTGCACCAATTAAATATAACCGCCAGAAAATTGAACATGTCAATTTCCCCCCAAAAAAAGACAAATTGCATTGTTATAACATCAAATTTACCAAGATGTAAATTGGAGCTGGAAGGCCAGATAATAGAACAAGTAATGCAGTTTAAATATCTAGGCATCACATTATCCAGTTACAGAAAGCTCAAAATGGCAGTGAAAGATCACAAATAGAGCAAACAGAGCCGCAGTTTATCTGAATGAAACAATATGAAAAAATAAAAATATCGGAACAAAAATTAAAGGCAGAATTTAATAAACAGTCATCAGACCAGTAGTGTCATAAGCGGCAGAATTACGATCTGACATACAAAGGGCAAAAAGGATGTTAGAAACAGCAGAGATAAAAACACTTGATAGTAAAATATTATGGGACAGAGATAGAAGTACAGATCTACGACGTATATGCAAGGTGAAAAACATCTAGGACTGGATAAGAGATAGAAGTGTAGAATGGAACTATCATATAAGCCGAATGACATCAAATAGAGTAGTAAAGACGGCAAGAGACGGTTCCCAAAAAAAAAGACGATTATTAGGAAGACCACGTATACGATGGAACGACACCTTTTTGGAGGCACATTGAAAAACAGACAGAGTAATTTCTACATAAAGAGAAGAAAAAGAAGAAGAAGAAGACATACATTTTATACGCATTATCCATGATCTTGTAGAGTCCGTTATATTGTTTACGTTACCGAGTAGTGCATGTTTTTCAGTATTACACAAAAGCTATGTTCTTATTTTAGATTATATGTATGGAATTGTGTGTCGTGATTTAATAGTCATCATTACCATCAATGGTACTACAGTCCTATGAAAGAGCCTCGACCTTCCCAAGTCTATTACGCCAGGCAGTCCTATCCATTGCCAGTTTGCTGCGCCTATCTTTCTACCATCCTTATCTACACCAACATTCCATCTGAGTTTTGGTCTACCCCTTTTTCTACATCCCACGGGTTGTGACATAGGGATTCTTCTAGGAGGGTTGTTCTGCTTTGATCTTGCTAGATGTCCTGCCCATCTTAGTCTTCCTATTCTTATAAGAGATACTACGTCTTTACCACCAAATATTTGTTTATATCTGTGGTATACCTCGTAGTTGTATCTCCTCCTCCAAACACCATTTTCACAGATGCCACCAAATATTTCTCTCAGGATCCTTCGTTCAAATATAAGCAGAAGGTCTTCGTCTGCCTTGAAGATGGTCCATGTCTCCGATCCATATGTCAACACTGTATAAGGGTTTTGTATATGGTTATTTTTGTTTTTTGGCTTAAGTTTCTACGTGATTTAATAGTTATATTCCATATTTTTCCGGTACCAAACTAAGGAACCTTTTCCTTAACTTTCATTGGCCATTTTGTCTAGGAACTTAATGAAAATTCCATAAAGATTCTTATTTCTACCACATATGTTTACTGTTATTCCTTATTTTTAATTGACCGACATATATTTTCGTGTATTATAGGTGGCCTTACGTCTTATAGAATGTGTAAATTTATTTTTGACGTTTATATTATACAACATAGCACTCCCCTCCTTACAGCTGATTTATCAAAGTATAACTCTACTGCAGGCAATAATACTTAGGATTATTTTTCACCATCATTTCACCTTCTATAGTACCAACTTATTTGTAGTAATACGGGCTTCTTTAAATGAACGTTCTAAAAATTCCCTCTTCGACGTACTACATTTTAAACCTTTTTGTCACAGGCCCGCCTTCGTTGTTTCAGTTTTTTTACCACTACTAAATCGAGCTTCCTGTAGTGGTTGTTGAAAATCTAGCTTAGGTCCAAGTATGTTGAATCACTGAATAGTATTGAATAGCTGATGAATTCGTCGTTTTTAATTTTTGATACATCTCCTTTTTTATGCAATATCATCATAACTTTTGTGGTTCTTCATATCTTTTAACGCTGATTTAATTTATTCTTTGGTTATATCTAGAAGTGACTCTGATCCTTGATATTGTATTGCTGGGATTTCTATCTCTGGAATGTCGGATTGTAATCGTCTCGTACATGTTCTATAAGTTCCCTAGTACATTTTGATGATTTTCGGGATATCTTGTTGTTCATATATGTAATGTATTTTGTTTATTTTTTAACTTATAAGTATTCCTCGTTCCTGTCTTTAACTTTCGTTTTAGACTTTTGTTTTGTTCTATGATATTAGTTGTTTCTTTAGTGTTAAAGTTTCTTATGTTTTACCTAACGTCTTTTTTAATGGTTTTGTTTGATTTTATTAGCTCTGTAATGTTCGTTGTGTCCAATTATATTTCATTCCCTTCTTTTGCAGTAGGTTTCTTGTGGGTACTGTGAGTTATTATTTCTTCTTTTTTGCTTGTCTTGGAACTTCTAGTGTACCTGCTTTAGAGCGTCCAACAGTGCTTCGTTAAATTGTTCAATATTGATTTCATCTTGTGTGTCTTTCTGAAGGTCCTAAAGGTTTTTTTATTTCTTCCAGGTATGCCTTTCGTTCTTATTTAAGCCATTTGGTAATTGCCAAGTCAGTTCCTTTAAGGGCTTTTTTTAAATAAATTTTAATGACAGAGAGCTTATGTTGCTGTAATTCTACAAGAGTTCGACCCTTTTCATTTCTATAGCCATATCCATGACGTCAACTACAAACTCCGAATCATCCTGTTTGTGGCTTATTTTGGCGTTCAGATCTTTCATCGGTGTCGTATAGTTGATGGTTACCTCTTGTATTTGACTGTTAAAGTCATCGTAAAACCATTAAACTTTTTCGTCTGTATGGCCACTGATATGTGTATATACCTGGGTAAACTTAAATCAAATTTGTTGGTTTACTTTGTAGACAGGATATATAATTTTATCACTAATGCTATTACTTGTAAGTATATTCTTTGTGTGTTTTTTTACTTACCATAAATCCGCGCTTTTATTATCTTTCATTTTCTTCATTTTTCATTTTACTAGGATTCTTGGCCGTATCTTTACCACGCTGGTAGAAGGGCGGTCGTTTTTCTAGCACGCTGGTTTATGTGATTATTTACCCACTAAATTCAAATACAAGAAAAAAGGACAATAGTAAAAAAAATAAGTTATAGCACGAAAAGATGTCCTAAAATTATTATATACAATAGCATATGCAATGCATAGCAATATGGCTAGTAATATTAGAGATACTGCAATTGAAATACTGAAATACGTGAAAAATCCCTTCGGAAAGAATTTTCAAACTAAAGAAAGCTGGGAGTAGTCAAATTAAATTCCAGAAAAAATTAGAGGAAAGAAAACACTTTATAAAAAGTAAGAAAAAATACGTACTACACAGATCTTCAAAATTATACGGTTGTCAAAAGAGGAGCGTTAGCAAGAGCTAAAACAAAAGCTTATAAAAGGAAGATATATAAAATAACCAAACATAGAACGAAAAAAGTAAAATATTTTAATCCGATGTATCCAAGACGAGAAAATTAAAATACTAGTGCACGAACAGGATGTCAAAAAGCTATGGGAGACATACTTGACAGTTTACTAAACGACGATTTGTCAGAAAACCAGTTAAACTAACAGAAACAGTTGAAGTAACAGCAAAAGTAACAAAAACAACAAACGAAGAAGTTTTCTTCCTGCAAAAAATTAGGACAAAGTATTTTTGTCACATGATATCCCGAGAAAAGTGTGAAGCGTTAGGAGAGACAGGAAAAAGTTAGCTAACATGTTTTTGAAGGTTGCAAATCATGCAAATAGGACAAATGATTGATAGCTGGAGAAGCAGTATCTTAGTGCACATATGGTGTTCCTTGACTTTAAGAAAGCTTATGGACAGGATCCCTCGAGATGTTCCGTGGTGGGTCCTAAATAAAAAAAAGTCCTTGGTGAGAATGTGAAGATTGTCAGAGATATGTATGGTGAAGTACCAAATAGTTTTACCTCATCATACTTTAATGTTAGACAGGTGTGTGAGAGACTACTAATATTTATGTAAAAGTAGCATTTCATTACTGCTTAGTACCTAGTCCTTACTACTATCAATAAGATAATAATTTGAATCGTGAAATTATGGTCAAAGTAATAGTTTTATGCCCTAGCCCTAGATGAGTATGTATGCCAATGTATTTCCCAAAAAATTTTCACATCTCTAAGATCTTGCACAAAGCTACAATTTGTGCAAGGTCTTATAGACAGGTTTGATGTTCTCTAGAAGGTCCCTCTAAATAGCACGAGTAATAGAGAAAATAATCGGTCTGTCTGATACTTTCCATTCCACATAGTTCTTGTTGTATTTAATACGCAGATTATTGTAGTTACGTGTCGCCATACCAATTAGTGTGGTTTGTCTTGTTAGCTTATTAAATAAGATGAGATCCGGGCTATTATGTGTAACAGATGTCACATTGAGCACAGTACGGTGCTAGTATATATAACATTATTTTGTGTCAGTTTTGTAAATACTCAGAAATTGTAGAACAAAGCAATATGCTCTTTGTTGATTTGTCTTAATTAATTGGTAGTTTGGATTATTTGTCTATATGTTTGGAGTTAGTATGTTAGGAGCTTAAAGAGTGATTTGTACATGCATAGAATTCGACAGATTTAGTTCATAGGTTTTGCTGGCTGCTGTTATTGTTGTTGTTGTCCTATTATTTTAATGTCTCTCTAATTTTTTTTAGTTCTAATGGGTTCTCATAGATTTTTGTGAATTCGAGTTTAGAGTTGAAGAAGGGTCTTTTATTGTAGTATTTAAAAAAAACGTCAAAGCTTATTGGATCAGCAACAGTAGATTTAGTTGGTATTGCAATGATTTATTGATTCCTCTATAATCGGCTTTCAAAATTGTCCTTAGCAGTTTCACGTACTGGTTTAGCTGTTATTTCGAGCTGTATATTGGCTTTGGTTTAATATGATTGTTCCCCAAATATGTGCTGTAGATTGTAGGGTTGCTGTAGATTAATTTTTTTTTTCATAAACAATCTAACAGAGAAAGTAGATCATTTCTTATTTTTGTGGAAAGTTAATATGTTGGTAGCCTTTATAATTTTTATAGCTCTGTAGGATTTCTGGTTAGCATATATTTATAAGTAATCTCTCTCTCTCTTCAATCCTGACCCCCCAGGGGGAGTGTAGTGGTCGACGTGATGTCGTGTATTGTCCGTCTCCAGAGATCTCTGTCTCTGGTCATTTCTTTTAATTCATGCATAGGTCTTTGGCATACTTCTGTAATTTGATCTATCCATCTTGTTGGGGATCTTCCTCGTGATGTTCGGCCTTCTACCTTTCCTTGTATTATGAGTCTTTCCATGTTTTCTATGTTTGCTCTCATAACATGCCCAAAATATTTTAATTGTTGGAGATGGACTTTACTAGAGAGTCGTTGGCTAACTTTTAGCTCTCTTAAAATTGAATTATTTGTCCCACGGTCGGTCCAAGGAATTCGTAACATTCGTCTCCAACAGAACATTTCAGTGGCGTCTATCTTTCTTCTCTACGATTGTCTCAGAGTCCAAGATTCACATCCGTAGGTCAGTATTGGGAATATTAAGCAGTTGATCAACCCCATCTTTATCGCTCTTGAAATTTGACAGTCCTTCCATATTTTGGTCATTTTTGTTGTGGCAACTTTTGCTAGATCAGATCTACGTTTAATCTCTTCTTGTAATGACCCTGTGTTTGTGATTAATGATCCCAGATATAAGTATGAGCTCACAACCTCGAACCGGTCAATTGTGGTTATGTGTGAATGATTGTTGTGTAGTCTATCCACTATCATGATCTTTGTCTTTGATATGTTTAATTGCAGACCAAATATTTGACTTTCGTTTTCGATCAGTCGTATAAGTTCCATCAGCTCTGCTTGACTATTTGCAAGAAGGGCTGTGTCATCTGCGAAAGGTAGGTTGTTTAGTTTATGACCATTTATTGAGATGCCCTTTTCCCATCCTTCAAGTGCTCTTCGCATAATATACTCCCCATATATGTTGAATAATTGTGGAGATAGTATACATCCTTGTCTGACACCCCGTTCTGGATGAAACTCGTTCGAAAGTGTGTCAAGTACTTTAACTGATCCAGTAGTGTGTTCATATAGTTCAGTTATAAGCATAATTAGATGTTGTGGTATGCCTACTTCTTTTAGTATTTGCCATAAGTGTCTCCACTTGACCCTGTCGAACGCTTTACGGTAATCTATAAAACAGATGTATAGTGGGATGTTAAATTCCTTAGATTTCTCGATTATCTGTCTTATATTCAGCAGGTGTTCTCGAGTGCCTCTACCTTTGGTAAATCCAGTTTGCTCTTGTGGAATTTCTCTTTGAAGGAATGTTTTCAGTCTCTCATTGATTATATGTAGCATTATCTTGCTGGCATGGGATATAAGAGAGATAGTTCTATAATTGTCGCATTTATGGAAGCTGCCTTTTTTATGTATGGTCGTTATTGTGGATTTTGTCCAGTCTTCAGGCCATTGTTTGGAATGCCATATTTGGTTACAGAGTAGATGAAGTAACTTTACGCCGGTTTCTTCTGTGGCTTTAAGCATTTCTGCTCTTATCATATCTGGACCTGGTGCTTTGTTATATTTGAGCTTATTGATAGCCTGTCTTACTTCATTTTCGAGTATATCAGGTTCTTCTTCCACCTCGTCAGAGATTTTGCTAACAAGCTCTTGGCGTTGATCATCTTTATATAGGTCCCCGCAATACGATCTCCATGTCTCTGCTATGTCTTCTCTGTTTGTTCTCTGGGTTCCAGTGTTATCTTCAATGGCCCAAGTTCTGGCTCTGAAGTCTCTTGTCAGGTAGCGTATTTTTCTAAAAACTATATAAGTAATATAAGGGATACTTTAACTTTATTTATATTAATATATTATATTTACAAAATTTCAGGTTATACTGGCTGTAAGGAGGGAACTTCAAGTCCTTGTGAAATGATGCAGTATGAAGACAGAGTCGTGCCATACAGCGATGGATTTTGTTGCAATTGCGATTCAGAGAAGAAAAGTGACTTTTATAAAAGCTTTTCTGATGCTGATCGGCAAAAAACTATGGCTAATGGTAAATATGACAATCACATGGTTGGGTAGTAGATGATGTTAAATTTATATATCTTCTTTTTCTCTTATCTATCGATTTTACATTTAGAGTACCTAGAAATGATTTATACAAACAAAAGTATATATTTTTTTAGAAACTGAACCAAATAATTAGATATTATATAGTAAACATTGTTAACAGACAATGAAACAAAACAAAATAGAAATTAATAAAAAAGAGTGATATTTTACTACATATACCTAGACAGCAAGAAACCATTCTGATTGAAGAAAAATGAAAATATTATAACAATAAATGTATATAGTGAATTAAAGAATATCAGTTCACGAAAATAAACAAGGTAAAAAAAGGATAAAGATAAATATATGTTAAACAATCGTTTAGTCATGACAGAGATAAATAAATTCACGCATGTCAATTGTACACCTTATATCGAGTGATATAAGGTATTCAATTCAGCATGACAAACTAAAGACTGACTTCTGTAGAAAACATATTCTGTATTACGAAAATAATATCTGTTACCTAATTATCTGTTAAGAATTTACTGTCTACAAATTTTTGTTTAGACAAGTAATCATATAGACAGTCTAGAGCAGCGATTGTGAACCTATAATACATGTACTACTGGAAGTACGCAAAACGTAAAAACACAAAAACACAGCCAAAATCAGCAACGCATAAAATAACAGAAATAACAATTAAACTAAAACTAAAATACCGGAGCATTGTCGAAATGCCGGTCACGCCAGCACATATTGTGAAATAGTCGCGTAGTAGTTGCCAATAGCCTTTAGTAAGTTAGTAGGTATTTAACTTGATATGTGAGTAGTAGAACATAGAAGTAAGTTTACGTTAACTGTGTACCTTGTTATTTTAGTTACAAAGTAATTAATATAAAGGCGAGTTGGATGTTACCTCTCAAGACATAAGGCTCCCTTTTTCGAGCTGAGAAATTGTACGTTCCCTTAAAAAATGTAATCCTTTATCATCGACCTAGTGTCTTAATAGTTATAATGTTAGTTACTCAAATTATGTAATTTAAGGCACATTTGACCTTATTATGTAGCTAGTTCCAACTACTATATAGACGTTTTTTAGTGATGATAATCTGATAGGATCGAAAAGGTTCTGAAAATTTATAAATCCATTTTACAAAAAGAATATTTTAATGTATTGTAAGTTTTTTTTTTAATAGACAAATGGGGAAAGAGACCCATAGAAGTTGTAAAATAATGTCCCTGTTCAAGAAACAAGTGATTTACCATGCACTGCAAGTAAAGTAATAAACGTTGATTTAAACTTCAATCGTGAAAAACAAAAACACAGTTACCAGACGATATAATTTAAATTATATAAAAATGGGATTTTCTTTTGTCGATGTTAAAGAAGAGCCACTTCCACAAAGTGTTGCATGTTTTAAGCTCTTTTCAAATCATTCAATGAAAATTTATGTGCTGCAGCGCCATTTTAACTTGAAGCACAAGAACCTATCAGGAACACCACTAGATTTTTTCAAAATGAAGGAAGCTAAACTTAAAGGTAAACAGAAGAAAATAGCAGCGTTTAATTCAAGAAACGGAACTGTTGTTAAAGCTTTTTTAACCAGTTTAAAAATAGACAAGTGTGGAAAACCCCCTACAAATGGAGAAAGACTTATTTTACTAGCTGCCAAAGACATTATAAATTGTGTTTTGGGGAAAGGCAGCCAAACAATTGAATTCCGTTTCACTTGCAAAACGCGGTTTAAAATACTTGATACCCCTTTTGACAACTACCTGTGCGAAAATAGATTTTCAGCTGTGCTAAATATTACGAACTTTACAGAAACAAACTTAATGAAGAACTTGATCTTCGACGACATCTGAGTAACACTAAACCAGGTATTAATAAGTTATGTGAAAATACTCAAGCACAACTTACTCACTAATTAGTTTGTTATTCTAACTACATTCATATAAAATCTAAAGAGATAACCTAAATAAAATTTTATTCTTGTTGAATTTTATTTTACCTATTCTTAAAATACTAGCATATAGATTATGGTTAATTAAATTACCCAGGTAGTACCAAAAATAATAAAAATAATTTTGTTAAATATGACTCAAAAAGGTTGAGAACCACTGGTCTAGAGAATTGTGCTAGGCAGTGTGTACACTTTTGAATATCCTGTTATCACTGGTTGTTCAATATAACTGACCATGTCTCGTCTCAATCTAGAAATTTCAGATTTAACCTTTACATAAAACATTAATTAATAGAAAGAAAGATGGCAGAAAATACTTTCTTACTACCTATTCTTAAAATACTAGCATATAAATTATGGTTAATTAAATTACCCAGGTAGTACCAAAAATAATAAAAATAATTTTGTTAAATATGACTCAAAAAGGTTGAGAACCACTGGTCTAGAGAATTGTGCTAGGCAGTGTGTACACTTTTGAATATCCTGTTATCACTGGTTGTTCAATATAACTGACCATGTCTCATCTCAATCTAGAAATTTCAGATTTAACCTTTACATAAAACATTAATTAATAGATGAAAGACGGCAGAAAATACTTTGAGTAAAATGTGAAATTTTTGCAAATAAATCTCGTTTTGGCTGCGATTTGTTTTTAACAAATTTCCAAAAGTTTAACATGATAGTTCAGAATATAACAATGCTAGAAAATCTGAAAATAAGGGACAAAGAAATGTTTTAGGTTGTCGTTATTTCTTTATTGTATGTTTCAAATTGAAACATTATCTTCAATTTTTTGTTTTTCTTACGATAAGGATGTAGAGTTTTCAAGAATTTTGGGAGATATGGAATGTCTTTCACTGATATGACGGGTTGATTTAATTTGGTCTTAAGACGCATCTTCATTTTTTTGGCAGACATAAATATTGCATCGTCAATCCATCCATTTTCTCCATCGCAGTGTACAACATGAACCATCTGATATTTATTGGAAGATACATTAATACATTATTTAATATTTTTTGCCTAGCTTTTCTTCACGTTTTACGTTGTCATCATGGTAGGTTATTATTATTATTATGAGTTGAATGAAGTGGTATCTATTGTGTCTTATTATATGACCAAGATATGCAGTTTACCGCTTTTATTGTTTTCGATCAGCTGACGTTCCTTGCCAATTTGATGCAAAACTTTCAAATTGGGGAAATGGGAAGTCCGAAATATTCATCGGTATATCCATATTTTAAATACCTCAAGTCTATTCAGGATGCTAAATTTTAGCGTTTACGTTTCAATTTCATTTAGCTTTCTTACGCTCTTAAGCTCTTGTTTAGAAAAATTTATAATTCCGAATTAAGTTTCTCATCGATTTAACTGCCCAGGTAGTTTAACTTAGATAGATAGATCTGAGGTGGCTTTTGGCATATTCTACTACGACCTTTTTAGACCTAGTGTGGTCTTCTAATCCTAGATTACATTTTTTAGCCTGACCCTTTTTAAAAGGTCTGATAGCTTGGAAACTGAACCGTTTATGTAGCTCTTTGCCGGTGGCTTTTCTTATCCTAATGGAAAGGACTGTAGATTTTCCAAGCTATCTCACTAACAAAACATGTGCTTTGCTGTTTCTGTCTTTGCATGATAGACTCTGCATAGGTCATCATCTTCCAATTCCATAAGCTTCAACGACCCATTCAGCTTACAGAGACCTTTTGGCAGACCAACTATCATTTCGACTGTTTTCCTGTCTTTAAATTTTAGGTCTGCTGTAAATTTTGGCGAATATTCTATAATGAACTGTTTTTGTCTGTCTTGGTTCTGGTGAATTTCTCCACCATTTCAGAAATTTGTGAACTAACCACGTTCTTTTAACCGTTTTTGTTGTAATAAGATTTTTGAAACGCCACAAAAGGGTTCCAATCCAATTAACAACGTTAATGGCGTTTGGTCATTTTATCAGGTTTTTCGAGATATTTTTTTTGTTATTTTTTTTATTTAGTTTTTTTTATTTATTTTTTTTTTTAATTGATGTAACTAGTTTCATAAAGTCTAGTACATCTTTCATAAATAAAATGTTTAACATAGATAAGCTGAGCTACATTTATTGTTATTTACTGGCAAAACATCAAAAATAAAATAAACTTTTACCTTTATATATACACACCATAATAAACCTGTATGCATAACATGTTGCATACCATCAAAACAGGTTTATTATATTATTTCCATTAATAAAACCGGAAGAACACCTAATTACTGTTTTTGTTTTTTATTTCTGTTCTCTATGTGTCAGAATTAAAACACACCATTAAAAGTTGTCGTAAACTAAGTTTTACTACCCTTAACTAAATTTTAAAAAATTTTAGAATGTATTTTGTCCATTATTTTTTATTTTATGTTTTATATGTGTGTTATTAATGTTGAGTGTCAAATCTCAACGACTAGTAAGTTGCACTGACGAATTGTGAAATTTTGTAAATACATATTTACACATTTTTCTTATTACAGTATCTTGAAAAAGGAATAAATATATATATATATATATATATATATATATATATATATATATATATATCAGTATGTTGGAAATATCGGGTATGTGGTCTATATTAAAATAAAAATCTTTGTTTTTTCTAAAACTCAATATTTCGCTCTTTATTTAAAAGCTTCATCAGGAGTAACTGCAAAAAACAAACATTTAAAAAAAACTGACGTACACTTAGATTTACAATACTTACAGACTTAAAAGATTTCACACATAAATAAATTTGATATTAAAATAAACATTTTTTTTTGATAATATATAAGTTTGTTAAAATGTAAATATATATGAGCACGTTCGTTAACAGTAAGTAAATGAGATGGAAACAACTAAAAATTATTTCAAATGCAAAAACTAAAATATAAGAAAACAGAGGAATATTATTTCTTTAATTAATCATTAAGGCTAGTTAGTATGATTAATCATTAAGGTGAGTGAGTTTTAAATTTTGTTCAATATATTGCAATATATGTTGCTTAATTGCCCCGTGTCTGTTTTATAATTTAAAGTTTGTTTATTTTTGTTGATGTGGTACATCTCCAAAAATAACCTACTTTTGTAATTGTCAGTCTGTGCCAAAATACGAGCATTGTTATAGTCCAACAGATGACCGGTGTTTTTATAATGCTCGACTACTGCACAACTATTTTTTCCCAAGCGGCAATCACTTTTGTGCTGTGTGATACGTTGTTTTAGCCACTGCGATGTATGGCCAATGTAGCTTTTTTCACATTCTAGGCACGGTATTTCATATACCACATTACTCCTATATAAGGTTGGTACTGGATCTTTAATTTTGGAAAAAAGTTGTTTGCTATTTATGGTATTGTATTTAGCTATATTAATATTGGAAACATCTTTAAATATGGATATGACTGAATGAGTTAGACCATTGATAAAGGGAAGTTTTTTATATTTGATTGACTCATTGTTGGAATCAAGGACAGGACCATCATAGAAATTACTGCTGTAAATGAGTTTTTTTAAAATATGTTTAGGATAGCCGTTGTTTCGAAAAATTTTGTATAATATGTCCAGATTTTTCTGTAATAAATTATCATCAACAATGGACATTACCCTATTTTTCATACCCAATATTGTATTATATTTTTGACGAGTGGTGTGGTTTGAAAAGTAATTCATATACCTGCCCGATGCAGTTGGCTTTTGGTACCAATCCAATGTCAAGATATTGTCATTTGTTCTTATTACCTTTGTGTCTAAAAATGGTATACTAAGATCTGTCTCTGTTTCAATTGTGAACTGAAGATGTTTGTTAAATGAATTAAAGATGTTTAATGTGGTATTGATGTGATAAGATGGAACTGCACATATGATATCATCGACATATTTATATATAAATGGTAATTCGAAAGGTAATTGCGTGATCACATTGTCTAAGAGATGATCAGTTACAATAGTAGCAAGGATAGGACTAATCGGGGAACCCATAGGTGTTCCAAAAATTTGGGAGAAAAATTTTCCATTGAAACTGAAATAGGTGTTATTAAAAATGAACCTGAGAATTAGTAGAAAATTACCTTTAGATAATGTCGTGTAGTCTTTTATAAGGTTCCAATTTGATTCTATAATGTTCGTGACCATAGTTAGTGGAATGTTTGTAAATAAAGAAACCACATCCAAAGAAATCAAAACATAATCTTTTGGCAACTGCATTCCCCTAACAGCATTGACAAAAGTAAATGTGTCCTTAGAATTATAATTGTTGCGATATTCAAAGGCATCATTTAATATATCAGCAAGAAATTTAGAAATATTATACGTAGTGGACTTTAAAGAACTTACAATAGGTCTGAGAGGAACGTCCAATTTGTGGATTTTGGGCAAACAATAAAGTTTAGGAGAATATGAGTCATATATTGTTAACTTTTTTGCCACTTGTTCAGTAAGTTGATGTTGGTTTTTTAATGTTTTTATTAAGTCATTATATTTTTTCTGTATCACTGTAGTAGGGTCTTTGTCCAAATCAATATATGTCGATCTGTCGTTTAACAACGTTAATGTTTTGTCGATATAATCTTGTTTGTTCATAGCAACCGTACAACCACCTTTGTCAGATTGTAAAATATATATGTCTGAATGTAACTTCAAATATTTTTGAACATATTTAAACGTTTTGTTTAATGTTGTGGGAGGTTTGGATGTTGAATTGTGTAGATAATTCGTTACTACATTTGTTACTTGCGCCCTAAGTAGATCTTTGGATTCAACTGTCACCTCATCGATGATATTTTCTACATCTGCTAAAAAGATATCTAACTTAAAATCTGGGGGTGTACACTCAACACTAAATTTTGGACCAAGAGAAAGAAAATCAGACACTTCTTTTGGAAAGTCAACGCTGGACAAGTTTTTAAACCATTTTTCATTGTTCAAAAAAGTCCAGCGTTGACTTTCCAAAAGAAGTGTCTGATTTTCTTTCTCTTGGTCCAAAATTTAGTGTTGAGTGTACACCCCCAGATTTTAAGTTAGATATCTTTTTAGCAGATGTAGAAAATATCATCGATGAGGTGACAGTTGAATCCAAAGATCTACTTAGGGCGCAAGTAACAAATGTAGTAACGAATTATCTACACAATTCAACATCCAAACCTCCCACAACATTAAACAAAACGTTTAAATATGTTCAAAAATATTTGAAGTTACATTCAGACATATATATTTTACAATCTGACAAAGGTGGTTGTACGGTAGCTATGAACAAACAAGATTATATCGACAAAACATTAACGTTGTTAAACGACAGATCGACATATATTGATTTGGACAAAGACCCTACTACAGTGATACAGAAAAAATATAATGACTTAATAAAAACATTAAAAAACCAACATCAACTTACTGAACAAGTGGCAAAAAAGTTAACAATATATGACTCATATTCTCCTAAACTTTATTGTTTGCCCAAAATCCACAAATTGGACGTTCCTCTCAGACCTATTGTAAGTTCTTTAAAGTCCACTACGTATAATATTTCTAAATTTCTTGCTGATATATTAAATGATGCCTTTGAATATCGCAACAATTATAATTCTAAGGACACATTTACTTTTGTCAATGCTGTTAGGGGAATGCAGTTGCCAAAAGATTATGTTTTGATTTCTTTGGATGTGGTTTCTTTATTTACAAACATTCCACTAACTATGGTCACGAACATTATAGAATCAAATTGGAACCTTATAAAAGACTACACGACATTATCTAAAGGTAATTTTCTACTAATTCTCAGGTTCATTTTTAATAACACCTATTTCAGTTTCAATGGAAAATTTTTCTCCCAAATTTTTGGAACACCTATGGGTTCCCCGATTAGTCCTATCCTTGCTACTATTGTAACTGATCATCTCTTAGACAATGTGATCACGCAATTACCTTTCGAATTACCATTTATATATAAATATGTCGATGATATCATATGTGCAGTTCCATCTTATCACATCAATACCACATTAAACATCTTTAATTCATTTAACAAACATCTTCAGTTCACAATTGAAACAGAGACAGATCTTAGTATACCATTTTTAGACACAAAGGTAATAAGAACAAATGACAATATCTTGACATTGGATTGGTACCAAAAGCCAACTGCATCGGGCAGGTATATGAATTACTTTTCAAACCACACCACTCGTCAAAAATATAATACAATATTGGGTATGAAAAATAGGGTAATGTCCATTGTTGATGATAATTTATTACAGAAAAATCTGGACATATTATACAAAATTTTTCGAAACAACGGCTATCCTAAACATATTTTAAAAAAACTCATTTACAGCAGTAATTTCTATGATGGTCCTGTCCTTGATTCCAACAATGAGTCAATCAAATATAAAAAACTTCCCTTTATCAATGGTCTAACTCATTCAGTCATATCCATATTTAAAGATGTTTCCAATATTAATATAGCTAAATACAATACCATAAATAGCAAACAACTTTTTTCCAAAATTAAAGATCCAGTACCAACCTTATATAGGAGTAATGTGGTATATGAAATACCGTGCCTAGAATGTGAAAAAAGCTACATTGGCCATACATCGCAGTGGCTAAAACAACGTATCACACAGCACAAAAGTGATTGCCGCTTGGGAAAAAATAGTTGTGCAGTAGTCGAGCATTATAAAAACACCGGTCATCTGTTGGACTATAACAATGCTCGTATTTTGGCACAGACTGACAATTACAAAAGTAGGTTATTTTTGGAGATGTACCACATCAACAAAAATAAACAAACTTTAAATTATAAAACAGACACGGGGCAATTAAGCAACATATATTGCAATATATTGAACAAAATTTAAAACTCACTCACCTTAATGATTAATCATACTAACTAGCCTTAATGATTAATTAAAGAAATAATATTCCTCTGTTTTCTTATATTTTAGTTTTTGCATTTGAAATAATTTTTAGTTGTTTCCATCTCATTTACTTACTGTTAACGAACGTGCTCATATATATTTACATTTTAACAAACTTATATATTATCAAAAAAAATGTTTATTTTAATATCAAATTTATTTATGTGTGAAATCTTTTAAGTCTGTAAGTATTGTAAATCTAAGTGTACGTCAGTTTTTTTTAAATGTTTGTTTTTTGCAGTTACTCCTGATGAAGCTTTTAAATAAAGAGCGAAATATTGAGTTTTAGAAAAAACAAAGATTTTTATTTTAATATAGACCACATACCCGATATTTCCAACATACTGATAAATTGTTTTTTGGTCGAAATTATCACATTAAATATATATATATATATATATATATAAATTGTTATGATTCTCGATTCAAAAATTTATTAAATTTAGTTACAATTTATGCAATAGTAAATCATGTATTTATCTTTTAAAGATTTTGTTCTGTTTTTTTCTTCAAATGTATACTTATAAGACGTTGTATAAATCAATGTAAAAATTTATTGTAGGTAAAGAAAAACTATACACACAACCACGTGGAGGCCAAGATTGTAACGACCAACAAACACCTGCTGATATGGATCCCCAAGCATACCATGCAAGTAGTCATTGTCTTAAATTTTCCGATCTATGGTACTATGTGTACCATGTTCGTAAACCTGTAATAAAACATTTAGTATCCGTACAAATATTTCAAAAGTTTAATACATTGGAGTCGGGATGTAAGTGGAAAGACTTGACAAAGAAAAACTTACTAACGATTGGAACTTCCACACGATATTATAATAGCGATGATAATTCAATAATTATTCGATATATAGCCCCAGAAATAAACGAAGCAGACTTTGGCTTAAATTACAATTTTCACAGAATTCTTATTCCTGACATATCTAATTTAGAAGATATCGAAAATCACCCAGAAGTTCATGGAGGCGCAGACGAGTACTTGGTAGTTCGGTCAAATAAAGTGCAGCCAAATGGAAGAATTTGTAATGTAGCTGGAGTTGGGTATGAAGCATTTGCTAAGCAACAAAAAGCTTGTCAATTACCAAAAGGTTCTTGTCTTAAAAATCAGCCACTACAAATGTGGGCTGAAGATAATTTTAAACAATCTAAAGGAAAAAGGGGAAATTATTTTTTACAAAATTATGGAGTATTGCTTGAAAACACTTTGACTCCTAATAAGGAAGAAAACAAAACTTTAACATTCTTTTTTACAAAAAATTACTTAAGTACCTTAGAAATGCAAATAAAAGATGACGACAATACTATTTTAAGACCTAGCAGTTTAGCAGCACTAACAGAAATATATGTTGACGGCACAGATTCACAAAAAACTTCTATAGTCGCCAAGGTATTTAACTCTGGATTAGAATCTAGTATATTTTACATAGTTTTAACTGAGTGCCCTTTAAGTCTACCGGCTAGTTTTAGCCATATACAATCTATGCCGGCTTTAATAGCTCCTCAACATCAACATATCTTTAAGTTGGATATTCACTGTCCATTAACAATCAGTACTTTTATTTGTAGCTTACAAGTGCTGAACTTAAAAAAAGAGTTGATTGCGGTTAGGAAAGTTAAATTAAGACATCAAGATCGATGTTTTTGCATTTGGTATTGTTCGTGTACTTGTTATATTGCCGATTATGGTCTCAAATGTAAAGTTTTATCTTTGTTGGCTTATCACGCAGCTGGCTTACAAGGTGGTATGCCGGTCTCTCTTCAGTTAATGGAATATTCGTTTTCTGACTATCTAGTGTTTTTAATGATGTACGTAATAATTACCCTATGTTTAACTCTATTAGTAATGGGTACAATTAAAGCCTTACTAGGTCTATGTTTTATACCCATTGGAATATGGGGCTTAGATATAATTTTGGATTTACCAAGAAAAATTAACAAATACTATGAAAATGACATAAGTCACATGCGAGTAATTTATGATGAATTTGATTGGCCAATCCATCCTGTTACTGGAGTAAGAGTAAGGAATATACCGATTCAAGCAGAATTTTGTATAAATATAATGTTTTTTATTGTATACCCATTCTGTGTGTTTTGCATTATTGCCAAAAATAATTTCTCAAACAAAAGCACAGAGACGATAAAAATTGATACTTGCTATTGTCAGCATGGTATAGCTGTTGTAAGGAAAAATAGTAGTTTACAAATTTCGAACAAAAAACCATCAAATACAGAAAAATTTGACTGAATCCTATGTTACATGCAATTGTTTAATGTAATATAATTTTGTAAAATAATTTTTCTTATGTTTTGCTTTGAGTTTTTTTCATTTAAAAATTCATGGAAATTATACTTAGCCTTACTTACTTAATTACTCTGTAGCTCTATAGACTATCGTGAGTATTGGCTGACTATACTATATGCCTCTACTATACCCGGTTCGCTAATCCCAGTACGAACTGTCTAGTGATTTTAGTAATTATGTTTTTACGAAGTTAGTTACTTTTTGACAGACTAGAAGTGGCTGGAAATTACTATACGACCAAGCACACGTGCTCATAGCGCATTTCATTAAAGTATTTCGTCGACCTCTTTTGCAAACTTATATGACTTAGAAATTTATAGCACGTATAAAGATCGTAAGTTTCTATTATATGTAAAAAATATATTTTATAAAAAAGTTACCGTAATTTAGTTTATATCGTTAGGTTACGCCAAATATAGGCAACCAACGTAAACTTTTTGTTAGCATTTATGCTGAAGTTTCTTGAGAATATATTTAATTTTATTATTATTTTTTAAAGTGATGCTAATAATGTTGAATAAGCCATATTTCAAATGATATATAATCACAAGATGTACTTAATATTGTGTTATATAATATAATCCTCATAAAGTACGTTAGATAAAAAATATAATATTCATATTATAATTAAAAAATATTATGCATCAAAAAGATAATACAATATCATCAAAAATATAATTCTAAAATATTATAATATTCTATTATTACTATCATAAACTAGTTTTTTTTCTTCTAATTTTAGCTAATTTTTATTAGAAACGTACTTTATGAAGATTATATAAAATAATATTAAGTACTTTTTGTGATTAAATATCATTTAAAATATTGCTTATTCAGCATTATTATCATGACTTTTAAAAAATAATAAATTAACTGGAAAATATTAAACGTTTATTAAAAATATTCTCAAGAAACTCCAGCTAAATGCCAAAAAAGTTTAAGTTGGTTGCCTACATTTGGAGCAACTTAACGGTATAAACTAAATTACTGTAACTTTTTTATAAAATATATTTTTTATATATAATATACATTTTATATATAATAGAAACTTTATACATGCTATATATACATAGATGTTAACTGAAATGTTTTTGTTATTAAGAATATATTTACAGAACTTCATAAATATATTTTAGTGATCAACCTACGCCGAATGAGCAAATAATTTAAAAAATAGTTGGTGTTTTGAATAAATCTTTGTGCAGGTTGATTACCTTTTAATTTAACAGCATCCTTAATCATCTAAAAATATTAACTTTTAAAGAACATTTATCGTATTTATTTAAGAAAAACTTATCAACGCATTATCTGGTAGAACAAATGGAAAACTTTGACTATCCCTAATAATAAAATTCAAAATAGAACTATAACTAAATAAACTAAATAGAACTAACAACAATATTTACTACAATATAATATTAAATTGTAGTAACTCAAATAGTATATTTTAAATATACAGGAAAAATTTGATGGGTTTAGTATACACTTCCACTATTTAGAATAATTCTTCTTTTTTTCAAAGAAAGAAATCTGCAATAGTGGTATACTTGAGCTATTAATACTGAGAAGTAGGAATTGTTGTGTTGTAGGTTTCCGACAATGAGTCTGTTAAAATATGCCCTAGCTAAGCGAATGGAGAATACATCTGGTCCATCATAAAGTCTTCGTCAGTCTCTCAGTCCATGCTATTAAGATCTTTAGCGATGTCGTCTCTCCATCTTTTCATCTTTCGATCAAGGTATCCATTAAAATGTCTATAGAACAATTAATTTAGTATTAAGTTATTTGGTTTTAAGTATAAATATTATACAGTCACAAAAAATTAAGACAGATTAGTTTTGGCGTCCGATGAGGATAGATGTTAAGTGACCAAGGCGTCTTTTAAGTATAATATAGTGTTAATAATTCGTATTAGCGAATTCTACCTTGGGGGCTCATCTAGTAGCTGCACGCACTGCCATTTTCAAATCGTTATTACCTTCCCTGTTTCTTTGTTTCTTTGGTTTGAAACCTTGACCAGACAAAATTGTTTTTTTTACTTCCCTTTAAAAGGATTGTGTATGCATTTCTTAAAGCACACTTCACTAAACAAGACCCGGACGTGAAAAAGTTTTCAATAGTTTTCAATAATTTATTTTACGGCTTTTGTTTAGTACATTTTTCTTTACTGTATATGTGATTGATTTACGAACCAAAAAGATGTTTCGGTCGAAAAATTGTAGTCCATTCCCCTCATTATACATTTTTGATTTCTGTAAATAACAATTCATTTGTTTCTCCTGAATTACCACCTTTTTTATCTAATCTCGTAACTGCAATTTATTTAAATACTAGTTTGTTGTTGTATGTACCCATTTTTAGCTATAATTTATAAATACTGTTTTTTTAGTTTATTATAGCAACGCGGCCTTCCTATAGTCTTTGTAAAGAACCCAAAATACATTAATAGTTAAGGAGCAAAGTGTTTAACCAATGCATCCTTCCTATCATGGCATATAGGTGTCAAACCTGGACCCTAACCAAAGCAAATATGAATAAACTAGCCACATCAGAAAGGGCAATGAAAAGAGCAATGTTAGTTATACGACGGTCAGATAAAAAGAGAAACGACTAGGTAAGATCAAAAACAAAAGTTGAGAATATCACAACAAAAATTCCCAAAGTGAAATGGAGCTTCGCAGGTCACACATAGGCGCTAAACAAATAAAGCAACGTTGGAACGCCACAATACAATATTGGAGACCTTACAAAGATAGACCACCAAGAGGAAGACCAGAGATGAGACCAGACCAGTATGTTGCTCAGGATAGAGATCAGTGGTAGGAGTTTAGAGAGGTCTATGTCCAAAAATGGACCTTTTGAAGAAAACAGAAAAGAGCAGTGGCGGTCGGTCAGGATCGGCAGGGTCGGCAGTGCCGACCCACATCTTTATAGATATTATAGATTATTTTAATATTTAATTTAATCAGTATTTCAATAAATAATTGTGGCAGGTAATCAGTTGATGGCATTTGTTTTTGTGAACTAAAAAAATATCTGTGAAATAATAAAGACTAAATTTTATTCATGGTTTTTAAAATAATTCGTCCAATCTGAGCGTTAAGTGATCCTTGCGTAGACACTTTTCAAATAAATGTTCTGATGTCGGAGACATCCATCCGCCTATGAATTCTTGAGAAGGTACGTTTTGTTTTTTTCGGCTAGCCGATCCCAACCTTGACTTTACTTGTAAAAATCAACGGAATATTGGTTGATTAGCAACCAAATATACATTTCTTTCCATATGAACTTAATTACTAAGTCCGGCAGATTTAAATTTGCCGATGTTTCATTTGGATTGGTGATTGGTCGCGAACTGTACATTGCGAGGAGCGTGGGACGAAATGTTATTTCATTTTTATATTAGTAAACTGAAATGATATTCAGTGCACGAACTAGCCTATCTTTTTGTGATTTATTTTTATTTTCTAAAGTAATACTATGATACGTTACGTCTGCCTTAAATAGTTAACGGTTAAAGGGTTTTTTGACATATTAGAAGTTTTTTTTTAATTAAAGTGTAAACAAATTCAGTAAACACCTAAAAAATGCAAGCCATGGGAGAAACTGTAAGTATTGATAAGTCTGATATTGTAAATTATATTTTGCACAATGGGTTTTCATCAATTCCATACGAAGAACAAATTGTTATTAAAAATAAGGGGCGTCCTTTGCCTAAAATGTCCCGACTTATAAATATTAGTGCGGGTAAGGGAAGTAATAGATCATTTTCAGACAATTAGTACAGCAAGTACTCATGGCTTACTGGGAGTGAAATAAAAAACAAACTTTTTTGTTGGCCTTGCATTTTAGTTTCGACAAATAGGGGCAAACATCAAAATCCGTGGTGTGAATCTGGTTACGATAATTTAAAGGAATTATTTAGGGCTTTACATAAACGTGTTATTTCGAAAGATCATACTTACAGCCAGATTAAATTAGATTTATTTGGAAAACAAAATATCCGTGTTTCATTAGATAATGCCCAACGTGAAAATGCTATTAAACATAACGAAATTGTAAAAAATAATCACGCAGTTTTACGTCGTTTAATTGATATTGTAATTTTTTTAAGTTGTCAGGAATTATCTTTTAGGGGACACGATGAATCGGAGCATTCGTTAAATCAAGGTAATTATAGAGAACTAATAAAAATGTTTAAGAAATACGATTTGGAATTTTCTAATTTACTTTCTGATTCGAAGACATTTAGCGGTGTATCTAAAACAATCCAGAATGAATTAAAAGAATCAATTAGTTACATTTTGAGTAACAATATTGAATCTGAGATTCAGGAAACCATTTGCTTTTCACTAGAAGTAGATGAAACTACCGACATATCATGTCATTGACAATTGTCAATTGTTGTTCGATACGCGTTACGTGGTAATATCTATGAGAGGTTTTTAGGTTTTACAGACGTGAGTAAAAGCCATAAGGCAGAACATATTTTTGGTGTTTTAAAGGACAAATTAAAATTTTTTGATATCAAAAATAAATTGGTAGGGCAAACTTATAACGGCGCTGCCGTGATGTCTGGTGAATTAAGTGGTCTCCAGGCAAAAGTTAAAACTATTGCACCGCAAGATTTATTTACTCATTGTCATGCGCATAGAATGAATTTAGTTTTGCAAGATACATGTAAAAAAATTAAAGAATGTCGTCTTTTTTTTGCCAGTTTTAGCGGATTTGCTTCATTTTTCTCAAGCTTGCCTAAACGGACTAATGTTTTAGAACGGTTTGTTTCGAAAAAAATGCCAACAGTTTGTCAGACGCGATGGAATTTTAAATCTCGGTTAGTTTTCACTGTAGCAGATTTTCGTGAACAGCTTTTGAAAGTTTTTGATTTTATTATTGAATGTGACGATTTTGAAAGTGATGATATCTCGATCCATAAAGCAATCGGTTTGAAAACTTTATTAAATGATTACTCTTTTAACATACTTTTAAATATTTTTAAGAAAGTGTTTACCCAAACCGATTTGATATTCGATGTTGTTCAAAATCAGTTAACTGACATTATTCATTCCAAAAATAGAATAACAAGACTGGTGCAAAATCTCAATCAGATTTTCGTAATGATAGTAATTTCCAGTATATACGCAGTGAGGTTTTGGACTCGCTTAATATTTCCGAACCCCCCAAAAAAAGATAAAGGCATGACAAAGAAACAGATCTCGAAAAACGAGTACCTATATTTTGAAATTTTGGATACTATTATTATGCAAATAGATACTCGTTTTTCGAATTTTAAAGATTTGCAAATTTTTGACCTCTTTGACGATTCAAAAGTTAAAAGTTACGCCAAAGAATTTCCAAGATATTTATTAGACAGGTTGATTAAAAATTATCCATCATTCTTTAATAAAATAAAATTAGAAAATGAATTAAAAGTTTTATATGCTGATCCAAATATTTTCGGAAGATGGGATAAGTTACATCATCATCATCATCACTGGCTCGACAACCCTTTCTGGGTCTTGACCTGTTCAAGGATTCTTCTCCATTCTGACCTGTTTCGTGCTTTTTTTTCCAGTTTTTAATTTTTAATGTTGTTATATCATTTTCTATTTGTTCTACGTATCTCAGCTTCGGTCTTCCTCTTGTTCTTTTTTCTACTGGCACTTGTTTGAATATTTTGTTTGGTATTTCGCCTTCTTCCATTCTTTCCACATGTTCAATCCAACGTAGCCTTCCTATTTTAATGAATGTAAGTTACAAGATATGTATAATTTTATATATTGCAATTCATTACAACAAACTGTTACCGAAATTAATAAATTATTCATTGAGAAATTATAAAGTTCTGGAACAAAAATAGAGATTTGATGAACAAAATGAAACACGTGTTTACTCTATGACTGTAATTTTGCTACTACCCTAAAAAAGGAAAGTGATGCATTATTCAACTAGTAAAGTAGCCAATAGATGACACTGCTAGAAAATATTCAATTTTTTTTATCTATATCCAACATTATTGTCATTAATTCTCTCATTACCACCAACGTCTGCCTCAAATGAACGAGATTTCTCTTGCCTCAAAAGAATCAAAACTTATTGTCGAAATACCATGAAACAAGAGAGAATGTCAAGCTTGTCTCAAATGTCAATAGAAAAAAAAACTTTTAAAATCTCTTCAAAACTCTAATAAATTTGACGATGACGTTATTACCCATTTTGCTACTTCCAAACAACGTAGACTAGAGTTAATTTATAAACATGTTTAGGTTCTAAATTTAAAGGAAAAAACAAAAAAAAACAAAAAAACAATGATGATTGAAGTCTTTATTGGACGGTATACCTATCTGTGGAGACAAAAAATACCTTGCCGACCTTGTCTCTCAAGCCACGAGCCGCCACTGGAAAAGAGAAGGCTAAGAAGAAGAATGTGGCTAGTTTTAACTACTATTAAGATGTTTTTACTAATGATGGTCTGATAAGACCGAAAACGTATGAAATTTTTAGTCCTTTTGGCTAATTTTAAATTTTATAATAAATATAAGTATACCATTAAGGTAGGTTCGCCAAATAAAGCCCGGTTCCTAATAAAGTCCACTCGCCCATATTCCTCAAGATGGACAAATAATGGCAGTATGCTGCAATATACAGATGCAGTAGAGCCATCTAGGTGCAAATTGTTACACTAAGTTGAGCAGCGACGCGAACTGTCGCTTTTATATGATCATTCGTTTACAGTGGTCAATGGGTAAACATCCAATCTAATATTGAGGTTAGTATGCTTTTGTAATTTAATACGATTACGAGTGCCATTTTTTTTTATTTTGCATGACATTTGTGTACTTATTAGTTGTACTTTCATAGTACCTGAATTACCTTATGTTTATTAAAACGTAAATAATGGTAATTTCTAAAAACATTGATCACCTACAGTATTGCTAATAAGGCCCGGGTGGCCCTTATTAAGACTACGGGTGGGCCTTGTTAAGACCACTACAATAACACGTTTTATAAATTTTTAACTTTGTTTCAGAAAGAATACTAAAAAGTTTAAGATGCCTAGAGCTTTATGAACTGAAGAACAAATGGCTTTGGCCTTGCAAGCAGTTAAAAATGGGATGTCAGTAAGAACAGCCGCCAAAGAATTTAATATTGCTCGTCGAACACTTAGGAATCATTTGCTTAGTGGAAAAGCGGAAAAAAAACTTGGGCGCCCTTCATGTTTAACCCCCCAACAAGAATCTGAGTTGTGTGGAAGAATTTTTAGGCTAGCTGACGTTGGAATGCCTCTGACATCAACAGTGATAAGACGTTCTGTCCATGAATATTGCCAAAGAAATGGCATATCTGCACCTTTTATCGATAAAAACTTAGCTGGTCGAAAATGGCTCAAACTTTTTTTAAATCGACATAACCGAAGTAGTTAAAAGAAAATCTCAATTCATGAATCCAGCTAGAGCCGCCAAATTAAACAGATTCATAGTCAATGACTATTTTGAAAAGCTACGCGAAGTTATGTTGAAGCTTGATATCCTGCAAAGCCCTCAACGCATTTTTAATATTGACGAGAAAGGTTGCCGCCTAAACCTTCATAAATCACAACAGGTATATGCTCGTAAATGTGTCAAACGAGTTCATTTGATTTCGCAAGAGCACGCTGAGAATGTGTCAATCGTCGGTTGTGGAAATGCTGTAGGACAAATAATTCCACCTATGATCTTGTTCAAAGGAAAAAGAAAGAAAAATGAATGGTATGACAATCTTCCTGCTGGAACAGTTATTGAAATGACCGAGAAAGGAAGTATGACTACGCCAGTTTTCATTAAGTGGGTACAACATTTTGCTAAGTACAAGCCAATAGGAAGAATACTGCTTATTTTTGACGGAGCATCGTCACATCTGGATGCAGGTATTGTTGATGAAGTCGAGTTGCATGAAATTACGCTTTTTTGCCTGCCAAGTAATTGCACACATGAACTGCAACCTATGGACAAGGCGGTATTTAAAGCCTTCGAATCTTACTGGGACGACGAAGTTATCACCTACTGGACAAATAAACCAGATCAAACGATCAATAAATTTTCGTTTGGCACAATTTTCTCAAAAGTATGGCCAAAAGCAACTACAGCATCAAATGTTATTTCAGGTTTTCGTGGTACGGGAATATACCCGTATGATCCGAGTGTCATTCCTGACATAGCTTTTTGCCCATCAGAAATAACAGAAAATAAATTAGACTCGGAAGATTCTGCTATTCCATCAGCTTCGACTTCCGTAACGAATAATCCTATTGGCAGCTCCACTCCAGACAGAAAAAAGAAAATAAAAGCTCCAAAGGAGAAAAATACGCAAGATAGCTCTGAGAGTTCTGACGGTTCTGACAATGAATTTTCAGTACATGACAGCTCAGAAGAAGAAAACGAAATGTCAGTAAGTTTTAACGCAGTGTTAGTAACACCAGAATTGGAATCTGGAAAACGCAAAGGTGCTAGAAAGAAATCCCTGAACTATCGAGCACAGGAAGTCACAAAATCATTGTTTGATGAAGCTGGTTTAAATGACCCTAACAACCAATCAAGAAAAGGAAAAAACTTGGCAAACGGAAAAATAGTCAAAAAACAACTAAAAAAAGGAGAAGAGAAAAATAAACACAGCTCACTTGAAACCTCAAAAAATAAAGAAGAACGAAAAGATAGTTGGTATTGTTTCGTCTGAAATGAGGATGTCGTTAAGGATATGAGACTTTGTGACAGCTGCAAAAGATATATCCATGATGAGTGTGTAGGACTTTCAGCAGATGATAAAGACTTAGTTTTCATATGTCCAGACTGTTTGCAATAATTATTTTAAGTACCTATTATTTTTTACAAAATAAATGTCTTACATGTCACCTTTGTTTAATTTGATTAATGTATAGTTGCACCAATAGACCTTAAGCTTAAGACGTACGTGGAACGTCAATGCGACATAAGCTGAACTGGGCTAAACTGTAGCTGAAGATCTGTTGGTGCAATTAGGCATAATGGTCACATTTAAAAAGTGGGCCTTATTAAGAACATGGTGTTCCTAATTATGCCCAGAAGCAACTATTTTTTAAAGACTAAAAAGTAACAACTCATAAAACTTTTAACAAAATTTAACAATCTCATATTAAATTTAAATATGTGATTTATTTTCTCTGTGGTTTTCAGATTTATATCGTGATTTTATTTATCAAAAAATAACTAACAAACATTAAGTGGGCCTTATTTGGTTAACTTACCTTATACATTATAAGTTGTTCACTCCATTTTAAGTGTTTAAACTATGGTATACTACCAATCATTGGAATTTTCCACTTTTATTATGTACATAAATTAATATATAAGATAATATAAATAACGTGTACCTACATTTCTTTCGTTAAAGGTAGTGTTTGTAATGATAGTTTATGTAGTGTACCTAAGTATAGTCTATTACAAAAATTACTTTATTCTATTAGCTGGAACTAATTTGATTCTATTTTCGTCTACATTAACTACTGATTGCTATAATTCAGCTATAATAATTCACCCATGAGAATCGTTATAAAGCTTTTTAAAGGGCGACCAAGAAATGACATCTGAAACCGTTAAGTGTTTTTTAAGTGGAACCAGTCACTTTTTATTTCGATTGAACTACACTGACTTAAAATACGGTAGTCAAAACAGGAGTAATTAAATGGAGTGTTAAAGTTAAAAATGTTTCCTTACAAAATAGCATTTACGTCCATGAGCATTACAAATTTGAACCGGTTTGGTGAAACAAAAATTCGATATATCCAAACTCATTTTAGAGTATTTTTTCCTTTTGGATTTAAAAATAGTCGAATGCGTCTATTTAATCATGATCATTTTTTCCAAAAAGTTTTCTCTTAAAGATCAAAAGCTATTTTATATATTAAGATATTTTGTATATATTGACTTAAAAAGTAAATTATAAAACTTAACCACCGTGCAATGTATTTTTAACTAATACGTTGCTTTCCAGTTTTATTTATTTATTTTTGTGTTTATATTTGTGTGTGGGCAAAACAAACAACTTTAATTTATTTGTTACTGAAAATACACAGAAATATCAATTAATATACAGTTAATGCTTGCTGTTACTTAATGAGAAGGATGAAACTGATGCTCTGACACCAATTGTTCAATTCATGTCTTCAAATTAGTAAGGTGGAGTCGTAAATCTCTACCTTTAACGATTTGCAATCTATAAACTTTTTCGTAAGCAAATTGGTAACCACGCTAAAATCTTTCACTAGTAAAGATCCTTTTTACGGTAGTCCATAATGAAAGATAAGAAAAAGATATAATGTAACAATAAAACACTGAAAACTTTGTTTTCAAACTTCCACAAAATTTATTTTAAATCTTATCACTACAGCTGTTTCGGCTAATTGCCTTTCTCAAGTGATTTATTTTTGGCTTGAGTTTACAAATTTATAGTCTCTAATGAAATAGGTTGAGGAGGGGAGAACTGTTTGTCTCAAGTTCTTCTTCTTCTAGTTCCATGACCGTTATCGATCGTTGGATATCATGTTGGCAACCATATTCGCTATCGTGACTTTATTGACAGCAGCTCTAAATAACGATGTAGTTGATTTTCCATACCATTGCCTTAGATTTTTCAGCCATGATGTTCTTCTTCTACCAGGACCACGATTACCTTGGATCTTTCCCTGAATGATCAGATGTAAAAGATCATATTTTTCAGGGTGCCTCATAATATGACCGAAGTATTCCAGCTTGCGTTTCTTTATTATATTGACCAGTTGTGTTGTTTGGTTCAGCCGTCTAAGGACCTCCTCATTTCTAACTCTGTCGACCCAGCTTATTTTCAGTAGTCGTCTGTATACCCACATCTCAAAGGCTGTCAAGCGTTTAAGCATAGCCTCAGTTAGGGTCCACGCTTCTACTCCATACAGCAGGACAGGAAAGATGTAGCAAGATATCATACGAACTCTAAGGTCAATGCTAAGATCGTGACTGCAAAGTACGTTTCTCATTTTTACAAAGGCAGCTCGGGCTTGTTCTATTCGGATTTTAATTTCTGCGGTCGAATCCATCAATTATTTAAAAAGATATAACTTTCTGAAGCTAGAACTGTTGACACCCCTTTCTGAACTCCACTTTAAGATCTTTGTTAGTGCCAATTGCAATAAGTTATTCATGTATGATGACATCCATTTCTACAATGTCGAAATATGAGTTGTTTATCCACTGTTGTATATCCATAATCAAAACATCTTCAAATCTGGTAGTGAAATAGGGGAGAGTGTGGGAATATCGATCAGTTACGCGCTATTAAAAATTTCAATTAGTAATCTTTATAATAAGATCACCAACACGGGATATGTGTGAGTTTTTTTTAATTGATTTTGCAAATAAACAAATATATTTTTTTATGACGTACCTTTTTAGAAAGTGGAAAACAGGTAATTTCGACTGGTAAGATAATATCTACCATGATGTAGAGCAAAATCGACCAAGCACTAATATTTGGAAATACAATAAATTTTGATATTTGAACTTTATTTTACAGTGATCATGAGAGTGGTTCACAAATATACACTAAAGCTTTTTCAGCGTTAGTACAGTCGGCATGGGCTCAAGTTGCACAAAACCGGCACCGCTACCAAATCTGATTATCATGTCCAAACTGTTGACAGGTGGTACAGATTTCATCACCTTTTTTCTCTTTTCAACTGGAGTTTTCCTTTTGTTTGCAACTTTTCTTGTAACCTTTTTTAAGTTTTCAGTATTTTTCTTCTTTTTTTCTTTTTAAATTTAAGCTCAGCTTTTACTAAAGTAAATATTAATATTTGCGAATGTTGTCTTTTTCGCTGTGAAGTTCGAAGTTGAAAGACTAGAACTGGACACAAATCTTGGAATGACGTATTTTCTGTTTTTTTTTACTAATTTTTATGGTTTTATCATCATCGTCGCTTAAGTTGTCTTTAGCAACTCTTTCCAAACTAAATTCAGAATCAGACAAATTTGGTGACAATCTATTACGTAAGACGTTTAATATTTCTTGAATAATTTTACTTGTCCCAGGTTCTGAAGAAGAAGTCTTATATCTGGGTTCTATTGCTTATAAAATATCATAAGGAGTTTTCCAAGTAATTATTAAATTTTCTGGAGCTGTTTTTTGGACACATCTTCTTCATTTTCATTGATTGAATGAAGATATTCCTCATAAAACGCATTACGATTATTGAGAAATATTTTGGTAGTTTCGAATCCATTTAAATCCTTCTCTAGCGAGATAACCGTTTTGTTAGCATTTCCAAGAAGTTCGGCTATATCACTATCTTTAATTTTTTTATAATTTTTACTTTTCATGTAGGGTAAACTGGTCCATAGTGGGACGCGGTCCATAGTGGGAATTTCACTCTCCTGGCTATTTTATCATCGCGGTAGAGCTATATTTCAGTGTGTGTGCTATCATAAAATTGCCGCCTCCGAATCTTGTGTTAGTTTTTCAATTAGTACTATGCGTTTCGATATTTTGGAAATTCAGGTAAGTGATCAGCTGAAAATTTTTATTTCCATGTTCAGATTTTTTCGAATAATTCGCCGCAATGTATCCTATTTAACTTGAATTTGCTAAGGATGTCTAAAACATACATAACCTCAATATTATCGTATTCTATTTAAACCTAGCTTTACCACTTCGATAAAATTTTTTCTCAGTTGTATTTTGATGCGCCATGGTCCATAGTGGGAATAAAAAAGCGGTCCATACTGGGATATGATAATAGAATGCGGTCTATGCTGAAATATACTAAAACATGGTAACCATTTTCATTCTTTGTAGAAGTGAATATGCCGAGATATCCAAGATCCCAACTGTCAGTAATTTTCGAGAAAAGTCTATAGAATCATGAAGTATATGCAAGATCTATGCATTCTGCAGTAGAATATGTTGTAAAAAATCAAATGTCGTTGATAAATGCATCCTAAAAGCATGGTGTAAGCAAGTCAGCTCTACAGCGCAAAGTGAAGAAGTTCAAATTAGCTAATAAAGCTAATGAAGATAACACAAATGATTTTGAATATGGACGAAACCATGGTTTCAAAAGAATATTTACAAGTAGAGAGGAACAGCTATTGTGCGAGTACATAATTCAGGCTTGTGAAATATCCTACTGCTTAACATTAATCCTGCCATACCTATGAGCATTTATGATGTTTGTAATATTGTTGGTACCGCCTACCCTAAAGCATTCACTCCTGTCAACATTCTCAACGGATTTAAAAAAAACAGGCATAGCGCCCCTGAATTCCCAAATTTTTTCAGAGAGTGATTTTATGTCATCTTATGTCACTGAGAGATCCGAAGAAAATGAAAATGAAAATGGTAACGAACATAAGGCTAACGAAGGTGTTCAGGATGTGTAAGTTGTTCAGGATGTAGATGTTCAGGATGTAAAAGAACCACGACATGTCAGCCCAATTAATGGCCCATCCAATATAATAACCCCTCAGCAAATTAGGGCACATGCCAAAGCTGCTCCTAGGAAAAACCTTAGACCCTTAGAAGAAGCAGAAAGAAGCTACAGTCAGCAATAATAACAGACACCCCAATAAAAGATGCCATAGGGGAACAGCATAAAAAAAGATTGGCTAAAAAAACATTTTCAGACAAGAAAAAGCAGAAGGCTACAAAAGTTAAACGTCAAGTTTTTAATGACGACATTAATTCGAACAGTGATGTTAGTCAAAAAATTTGCAACGATTCTAGCGATTTGGAAAGCTTCACATCAGAAAATAAAGATTTGTCTATTCAAAGGCATGACTATGTTATAGTAAGATACATGACAAGAAAAACTGTTAAACATTATGTCGGTCAGATTATTAAAATAAGTAGAGATGAATATAATATCCCTTTCATGAAGAGAATTGTCGCCGTCAAATTTGTTTTCCCCGATAAACCCGATGTAGATACCGTAGAAGCAGAAGATATTTTGTTAAAACTGCCCCCTCCTGCCATTAGTGAAAGTACAGCTAGGGCTGCTCGCCAGTTTATGTTCCCTGTTAATTTGTTACAATTTAAAATAGAATAAAAGAGTGTTTTACTAAAAATCCCACTATGGACCACTATGATTCCCACAATGGACCATATAGTGGTTCATAGTGGGACGAGTGGTCCATAGTGGGACTTGTTGAATAACATTTATTATAAATAAAGGATTACTTAAAATTATTATTAGTTTGCTTCCTTACATCCATACCCATGCATAGGTACCCTTACTATAATTTACAAACGCCTAATCAAGGTGCTATACACTTTAAAAAAAAACGTCCCACTATGGACCAGTTTACCCTACTTATCACGTTCTTGAAAGTAAGCAGATAGTAAATGGATGCCAGAATTTCGACAAAAATTGTAGAAGGAATACCTAATTCCTAAAGAGGAATGAATGGAATGATAATCAAGTATTAAAAGAATAGACTGATCTGGAGTAGTGCTAACAAATTTTGCGACGTATTAGGACCATTCGGTAAACAGCTTTTTTGTAATCCATTCAAATTTCAAACATTTGTATATCGCGCCTGCCAGACTATCTTTTTCCAAACCATCTTTCATTCTCAGTCTGTTTAAAATAAACAAGAATATATAGCCTTGATACACTAAAGCAGCATATTACGGTAGTATTTTGTACCCGTTCTCCGCTTGTTATCGCACCAACTTGCTCTTCCCTTTTTTGCAAATATCCGACCCGGATTGTGAACATTAGAACATTAGAAATACCCCTTTCGTCCACATTGTATATGCGACGAACTTTAAAATGCTATTTTTTAAATAGAAACCCTAGACTACTAAAAATTATATCCATTTCTCCTTTATTAAATGCGGTAACTCTGCTGATGCAGACTTAGATCAAAAACTTAGTTACGGATAACGTCGCATAAAAAAATAGAGCTAATCCTTACCACACATTCATTTCGCCGTATTAAAAATGTCTAGAATTCTATTCTTCTCTCGGTATAAACTTCTCTTTTCTGATCTTCGGAAAAACAGGTTTTCTTCTTAATTTCAACAAAAAATCTAAATCTTAGCCTATCTTAGAGTATGTTATACGGGACTTCAAATGTTTCAACTGCACTCCTGATTGACAATTTTTGCCTGTCATGGCCTTTATCGCTCTTTTTATGGAATCCTTTGTCCGAATCCTGTTTTTCTAAAGTATGTTTGTATCATCTGAAATGAAATGTTATCTGTAAAGTATACTATTATGTATGCATAAATCTATTACGCACTTTATTTAAAATGGGTATTACCAATAAATTATACATCAATTAGTTTAAAGTGTAATATTTATCCCTGGAAGGTTATATCGACCACTAGAGGATAATATCGACCAACATGATCGATTTAATCCGAGATTGTACACTTTATCCAATTTTTTTAAACTAACAAAACTGCAAACTAACTAACAAAAAACGATAATCTTATATTTTTTTAAAATAAAACTGCAAAAAAAACTACTAGGTTGTAACGAATATTTTGTCTACCACATAGGGTATTATTATAGGGGGTTGAAAATTGGGGACAGAAATAATTGGGGCAGAGATAGGGCAAGCAAAATAAACGAAACTGTTGCGAACGGCGCTCGGGGTTTATTTGGAGAACTAGGACGTGGATAAGTGTATGAAACAATGGGATTGGATTGGGACAACTACAAATATGAAACAAATGAGTATTTACATGAATTTTTGAACAAATGGACAAACAAAACAACAAGAAGAACCTCTAGGTATTTAAAATAAGGACGCCATTTCGAGGAAACTTCCTGATATATGAAAGAAAAGGTTCTTTCGTCCTAAAAAAACACAAAAAAGGGGTTAGGAAACTTTTTTTAAATAAATAAACAAAATGGTTTAGGGAAAAAATTTGTTATTACTGTCTCACCACAAACAGTTACAAATATAAATGGCACAAAAATACTATATAGATAATTACAGAGATAAATATCAAAATAACAAAGAGAAAAACTTACTATGTCTTATCTGTTTACAAATTCTTAGAAGTTAGAGAAACTACAATACTACAATACTTACAAATGTTACTGGGCTATAATCTGTGGCAGACATAAATTATTACAGATAAAGAAATATCTTTTTAAATAAAACTATTCATAGAGGTTAAGCTTTTTTTAAAAACAAAACAAACTAATGTCAAAAAATAAAACTAGCTGTCAGATGTCAATATTGAATTTTAAAACTTAGAATAAATTATATGAAAGCTATGGCCACACCCTAAAATCTACAATTTTAATTATTACAATTTATTTTTTAAAGTATAAAAGCAATTATTATAAAAATTATATATTATAAAAAAACATTTATTTTTACTTTCAAACAAAAAGGTTACCTGAGTTTCACTAA
Source organism: Diabrotica balteata (assembly GCA_918026665.1). NCBI lineage: Eukaryota > Metazoa > Arthropoda > Insecta > Coleoptera > Chrysomelidae > Diabrotica > Diabrotica balteata. The sequence goes on along the minus strand of OU898282.1, from coordinate 83,036,375 downwards.
AATGGAACCTTGCGTTGTAAACTGGACTAAAATTTCTGGGGGTAGTAACTGGACCGCAGAAAGCGGATTAATTAAAAACGTTGATCAGTACGAATATCTCGGAGTTACACTAAGCGAAGACGGGAGAGACGACAAAGATATAACAAGAAAAATAGGAAAAGGAAAAAACATGATAAAAACACTACATCCGATCCTGTGGAATAAAACTTTAACTAAGAAAACAAAGAAAAATATATATCAGGCTATGATTCAGCCGGTGCTGACGTATGGGACAGAAGTGTGGGTCTTTAACAAGAATATGTCACAAAAACTCCTCTCAACGGAAATGATGTACTGGAGAAGATGTTCCGGTTAACTTTGTTTGACCACATAAGAAATGAAAACATAAGAGAGAGAATGAAAGTAAAGAACACAATAATGGATACGATAGCCGAAAAACAATTAAAATGGTATGGACACCTGAGACGGATGAACGAAGAAAGGATACCACGAAAGGTTTGGAACTGAGACCTACACAGAGAAATAAAAGGGGAAGGCCAAGAAAGAAATGGATATCCAATATTCATATAGAAATGGAAAATAGAGGTCTTCAAGAAGGAGACTGGGCCGATAAGAAATTATGGCGATTGGGATGCGAGAAGCGACAAAATTAAAGTTGCAAACACTCGCTATATATATATATAGTAACTGGACTGGGAATTTTTGACACACGAACAAAAAAACTTCATCTATAGTCTGGAACGACGATTAGGAGCTTGCCAATCTCCTGCAATGTAGCTTCTTCGAGATGTTACAATATTAGTGTTATTGTTGTAAATTATTTGGCTGTTTATAGTTAAAATATTCAGTAGGCTACAAAAAACAGTAAACGGCCAGCATTTGCTAAATCGAGTCACCGAGTATTTTGCCTTCATTTTATTAACAACATCCACTCCGCCTTTTGTGAGGTTGTAATCGGTAATAATCTTTGACTTCATGGTATGCTCTTTGGTGTTTTCATCAATGAAACCATCGCTGTGTAGTGTTGAAGGTAGTAGTACATTCTTATTTTTTTTGCACATATGATACAAGTACACACTTGTTTCCGTCGTCACCAGATGCAAACATGCTACTACATAAAGGTCTTCCTTTTACGTTTGTCAACTCAGGGGAAATTTGTTGTTTGTCTTTACGCAAAGTACCTATCGTTGTCAAGCAATGATCGTTCAATAAAGAGTTGGCTAAGGGTAAAGAGGAAAAATAATTAACCGTAGTTACATTTCGACCGGTTCCGCTTATGGGTCGTATAAGTCTTTTTACTACACTAGATGTATCGTTGGGTAGTTAATATGGTCCTTCTATTCAGGTTGTTTGCAAGGGCAAATTTCGAGATTTTGTGTGAAAAATGTTCTAGCGTCCACCAAGGCGTAAATCTTGATTCCGTATTTCGCTGGCTTATTGACTATATACTGCCGAAATTTGCATCGACCACGGAACGCTTCCAACATGTCATCTATGGTCAAATAGAATCCAGGAGTGTACGCAGATAACCAGTTAGTGACAAACATTTCATATATTTCTTGAATGGGTGCAAGATTATCAACTGCCGAATTTTCTTACCTCTTAGTGGCGTCGCCAAACCATACAGCTTGAATTATTTGGTGAAATCTTCTCTTGGATATAGTAGCTGCAAAAATATCTGGAGCTGTGCCATCTAATTTCCAGAGTTCATCAGTATTTAAATGCTGCGCTCTCTTTAACCCAGCAAGGAACAAAAGTCCGATAAATGCTTGTATTTTCTCGTAGTCAACAGCAGGACAATCCCTAGGGCGAGTATAACACTCTCATCATACCCAGTTTTTGATTTGTATATTTTACAATATTATTGATCATAAAAAAAAAACAATTTCCAGCATTCTAATATGGTTTTGGCGCCTTTTGCTTTCGCTTTTACCCGAGGTAAGCTCCTAACAATATTACAAGCTTTAGTCTTATCTTTGGGAGTGTGTTTCTTATGTTTAACCATGGTGTTTTATCTTTGCCATAAAATCTTGGATAACCATCATCTTGGCCGCTTTCTTTTATGGCATCTTCAGTATCACTGGGTAGATCTTGTATAAACTGATAAGAATCTGTATTGTGAATACTGTGTTCAGAACGAACATCACTTAAGTCCTTATCAGAATATAATGGTTCCACATCGCTGTCTATCTCTTCATGCCATTTTAGCAATAGGTTTTCCATTTTCTTATCCATAGTTACCTGCAATAAACCAAAACAGCGCTTATAATAACGGATGCGCAACAATCTATAGGTATTTCACTTAAAATCTTACCTTTTATGACAACACACGCCAACACTCGCGTAGTTAAATTTTTTCATCCGCTCCGACGAAAGCTATCGCTCGCGTGTTAGATTTGAACTAAAAACAACTGGTGTCCGCTATAAGATAATATTCCACCATTATTTAACATAGTCTTATACGAGTCTTCATAGGGGTATTCCTGGTTGCAGAATCCAAGAAAAGCAATATTTCGAAAATTATTGCGAAATATTTAAAAATGTTATATTTTATCTAACGGTGCGAGTGATGGAGGGTTAAACTAAAAATATAGATTAAACACACTTAAGATTGGATACAAATTATGGAAAAATATCATCTATATGCATCAAACGTGAAATTTATTACATTTAGAAAATACATCAGTATTCTTACCTTAATAAAAGTAACACACTTTTAATAAAAAAATAGATATACGAGCAAATCTGATAACATGAACCCAGGATGTGTGGTGCTACCATACCAACGGTATAAATTAGTTACATTTGGGACCATCTTTTGGTAAATCGGTACATTTTGCTCTCGTATGGAGCCAAATTTACAAACATTGAAATTGGTCGGATGGCACAACGCTCGATATCTCCCCCCCCCCCTCTTCCCTATGTATTAAGGGCATTTACCTGATGAACGTAGACTAAAACGTTGTCATTCTGAAAGTCTAATAATGACAGTTATAAAGATGCAAAATTCGCGTCGTTCAATGTTTTACTTCATTAGATTAATTCTGTCAAGAGAAGCTGCAATCACGAAATTGAAATTTAATAATTCATATCTTTTCTCGCAAAAAGAGGTTATTCTTGGATTTCTGGGTCCACAATTAAACACATATATGCCTATAAGAGTGCATCATTACCAGATAACGTTGCCTCATTCATCTATATTGGTAAATGGTTCGTTTGCAGATACGTACACAAGAAATCTTCAACATCAGGGCTCATATCAACAATACGTCTTTGAAATATTTTATGGCTCAGAGAAATTCTTTTCAGTAACTAATGGGCCAACACCCATGGATCAACTGAGAACATCGTATGGACGTGTACGAACTCAACATATTACTTTGAAATTTACAACATACTTTATTTGTAATTCTATCAGTCCATGATATTTTCAATACTCTGCGGTATAACCAGAGTTCGAGGGCTTCGATTCTTTTTAAATTACATTTTTTTAATGTCCAAGTCTCAGCTCCATATAATAATATTGAAAATATATAACAGCGAATGGTACGTAGTCTGATCTCCAAATTTAGATTTTTGCACGTTAGGAGTGGCTTCATTCGTATAAATGCTGATCTGGCAATCTCTATTCGTCTGTTTATTTCTACAGTATGATCATTGGTTTCATTGATCAAAGTTCCCAAATACTGATATTTTTCTACTTGTTCTATCACGTTACCATTTATTGTCAATAGGTGATGTATATTTTGTGGCCTTTTTGTAATCAGCATGTACTTCGTTTTTTGGCGTTTATAGTAATTCCCATCTCAGCACTATTTATACTCAAGCTTTCGATAAGATGTTGTAGATCCTCTATACTCGTTGCTATGATCACATTGTCGTCTGCATATCTTAAATTATTAATTAATTTTCCGTTAACGGTGACTCCCGCTTCGATATTATTGAGCGTGTTTTGGAAAATTGCTTCAGAATATAAGTTAAACAAAAGTGGTGATAACACACATCCCTGTCTAACTCCTCTACAGATCCTCATTTCTTCTGAGTGTTGCCCATCAATTTGAACTATGAAAAAAAAAATGTGTATATAATAGACTAAATTTCAAAATATTGTCGCTGCGAATACTAAATAGGTACTCATGCACTAGTGGCCAGTGGGTGAAGACGGATAATAATTTTTTTAACGGAACTGTACTAGCTATTTTTCTCAACTATCACTAGTGGCAGGCTGATGTTACGTTGTCATGGCAACCGTAAACGCTTGTGCAGATGGATTTCGCATTACAAAAATGATATTCACCTATTCCTAAATCTGAATCATACACAGCAAGTGACACAGGTCAGGACTTGACCATCAAATACCTACCGCACCGCTAATAAAGCTATAAAAAATCATAGTAAAATTCATTAAGCGATGCAGGGAGATGTAAACATTAAATCGTGTCCGAGCCTGTATGAGCTGCCGACAACGTCGGCAGACAAAATAAAGATGGATATTTCGGTTAGTTTTTAAATATTTTTGAAGAACTGTTACTTGCATTTATGCATAAAATATTCATTAATTTTATAAATCGGATTATTTTTTCACTTACTATGTATTCAGTGATAACAATTATTTATTTACTATGCAATAAACACTAATATTTGAGAAAAGAAAAAATAATAATAAAGTGTTATAATTATACTGTTACTTATCGGAACGAGTAGACTCATTTGGAACATCTTCAACAATTATGTGTTAAATTTATCGTTGTTTATATGCCCTGCATCGCTTAATAAAATAAGGTCTTTTTTTAATTTGTAGATTATAGTATAGAATAATTGATTTCAGAATTTAGATATAAGAATCTTGCTTTTATTTTTTATTTATTTGTCTTAATTTAATTATATTTTTTTGGTGACCTTCACCTACTTCACCTGGCCAGCCGCCGCTTACGAGAGTCAGTTAAATTTTGTTTCGTTTAATATTTAGGTATGTTCTTTCTGTCAAAACGTCTCTCTTTTACGCTTGTGATAAGAGCATGGCCAAGAAAGATGCGAATGATGTGTGCTTAATGGTTGATCATTTGTCGGCAACTGTTTGTAAACTAATACCTAATATTTACGATAGTTATGCAGGGCAAAACAAAAACTATACGGCGATTAGTTTCTTGCAATATTCAATCACTAAAAAAAGAATAATTTCGGAAGAATAAATGGTGTATTTTCAATTATTAGAGGTTCCAGATACCTCAAATGTATACCTTATAAGATATAAGCCTTATCAACCAAAACACTATTTAAAAGTACCAGACGAATTAAGAAATATCATTAGAAGCAACCGTTTAAAGCCATCTCCCATTACCGTATTTGACTGCAAACAATACATGTTCAAGTTATGGACCAATTTTTGACAACTATGTACAAACAGACGTGTCCTATATGACTCTAAGGCCAGTAAGATGCCTTCGTATAGATAGGTGCTCACTTCACTTAGTTTACCACCAATCCACTATAGTCACGAGACCATTTTAAATCTAAATGTGCGTAAAGAGAAAGAGGACGGGAAACAAGATTATTTTATTTTTACTCATCAATAAACCTTTTAAAATGGTGGGTTATAAAAGTCTCTAGAGTTATTTGTCATTCTGTAAACAGCAAATAAGTTAACAAAAATAATTTTAATAACAAAAACAATAAATTGCATAAAAAATAACCTACAGATTTGTAATTGCGTTGAAAGAAGGGTAATAAAGTACAAATTAAAAAAATAATCATTCAAATCGGTTAGTTAGTTTCATTTTGTTACAATTTACTTATTATGAAAGAAGATGCCATTTTGAAGAAAAATGGCTCTAGAACAACTTTTTTTTAAATTTGTGTAAACATTGTAGCTTAGCATATCAAATTGAATCTGTTTGTAGTATATCTGTATATATATATATATATATATATATATATATATATATATATATATATATATATATATATATATGTTAAAAGATTTCCGCGGTTAGTACAATTAAACCAAAAGCAAAGATTAATACTATTATAAAAAATTAATATATAATTGAGATATAATTTTATAAACAATATATTTATAGAATGCTAAATATATATTTTGCCTTTAAATTGTCCTAGGTTGATCTTCTTTTCCTTCTGAAAAATACTATATACTATGTATAATAAACATAATACACCAATCATTAATGAAATTTATACCTTTAAAATCAAATGTATCTATAATCTGTTATCTGTTACTCCCAGAGATGAATCCTTGAAATTGAGTTGAGTAAAATATTTTAATTATTTTATTGTAAAATATTGTAAATATCATTATGCAAAAATTATTGTATACAAATTAAGCATTTATTAAATTTAATAGAAACAGAAATTAGTTTTCTTACATGTCTCCATTGCTCCCCTGTTTTTTAGGGACATCATCTTCTGTATTTACTATGATACCAAATTCCTGTCACAACTTTTCTACTTTCTTAGTCTCTCCTGACTTTGTTTTGTCAGTAAGCACTATTTATTTTCATGAACTCCAAAATCTCCTGCAACTGTTTCCTGGTTCTTTTTTTTTAAATTAAAGCTATTATTGTATTTTATAATAATTATAAAAAATATTGTTTTCACCATTTTTCACAAATAACATACAAAAACATAACCTAACTAAAGAGCGAAAACGGCATGTAATTTTAGATGGCTTAAAAATTACTTTTACATAAGATAAATTACATATCAAGGTAGGCAACCCGGTATATGTAGATCTTATCTACGATACCGATTTGAAAATTTTTACATAAATGTATTAAAATTGTAATTTACGGCATGTAATTAATTCACATAATCGATACATCATAGCCCCAATGTTGGTTGACTGCTTACGCGGTTTTCTGTTCGCAAATATTTCATATTACTTATCTGAAAATTGTCAAATTTATTGTGTACAACTGAGAATGGAGAAGGCATTGGCTGGTACTAACCGATAGACAAAGTCGTCCTCCTTCGAGCAACGCAATTTTCAACTACTCTTGAAATGATTCACTGATGATGGTCCGACTAGAACGAAAACGTTTTGAAAAATTGTATTCCTTTTACATAAATTTTAAACATATTTATTAAAATGTACCAATATATAAATATATAGTAGTATTTACTTTTTTGTAAGTTTTTTTATAAATAAAGCTCCTCTTAGCACTTTGGTTGTAGCTCAACAATCAGGCTGGATAACCACCGAAATGTTTATGAAATGGATTTTCAAAGTCATTGATAAAGTAATTCTACTTGTCAATGGACATACAAGTCATAAAGACGTTGAAACTTGGAATATGCAAAATAAAACGGTACTCATGTATTTTCTCTGCCTAACCATTGCTTTCATCGTATGCGACCTCTTGACGTCCCCTTTTTGTGCTATTGAAGACCTACCATAACCAAAAAGCTGCTCCGGTGCCACTAGGATATTTTATTAGTCGCTAAGAGAAATGTACCTACCTAAACCAAAATTGCAACAGAGGTCGCTGGTGTTGACTTGTTTTCCCTCTATGTTGAATATAATAACATAAAACCTAAAATAAACCCCAAGCTCTCCCAAAAAAGAAAAAACGATACGTTAAAAAAATACACCAAAAAATGATGAGAAAGAAGATTCTCCAAATATTTATCAAAACGATGAAGATCGTTATATTTATATATTAAATATTTATCATAACGATAGGTGATGCATTTACTGTAACAACAACGATCTTTATTCGAGATCGAATCCCAAAGAAGACTGGTGGCTTACAATGTTCGTTCTGAGTTCACGCTTCTTGTGCTGATGTACCAAGAAGAAATTAGAGTTTTATTTGCCAATTATGACAATAAAGCTGTAGATAATATTTGTATGTCATTTTGTTTACTAGCAATATGTCATTTATTCCGAAGCATTGGGACCAAATGGGTTATAATTTATCTCAGCTAAAAATTTGTTTTGTACATTTCTGAAAAATGTTTTTACTAATTTCGATAATGGAAGGACCAAAAGTGATTAATGTAAGTTACCGATGTATGCTGTGAACTACCAATGAAAATTATGATACAAAACAAAAATATATAGATATGTAATTTTGTACACATTTTCGCTAGATCGTAGATAATACGTACATATTTTTTCTATATTCTTATTTTAATTTATGCTGTCTTATCCTATTCTGTGGCAGTTTTTAAAAGCATATACCTACAGACAATTATATTTTTATATAAAGGGCAATACCGCATTGTAATAACAACGCTACAAAAGTAATTCCACTATGAACCAAATGCTTGAAAATTGGTGCACATTGATATCCAAAATTACCTACATAACTGCATTTTCAAAGTAAATACAATATATTTACATTATCATATTATTATGAATATGACATAGGTACATAATTTTTGCCACTTAATAAGTAGATGAGATGAGGCTAATATGGAATAGTCAGGAAATATTAAATACCGAGTTACAGCGCTTTTAGGTGCTATGGGTGGAAATACCATAATAATGATCGAATAATAGGTACTCCCATTATTCTCATGCAGTTAGCGTTGACCGATTGTTATTGTTGTACAACGCGCTACAGAAAAAAGTCTGTTTTTTGATCTCCAAAAGTTTTCGCAAGTAAGTTTTTAAACATTTTAATCTACTACCATACATTTTATTTAAACATACAGTGTAGTTTTACATAGCGTAGTCGTTTGTTAGCTAATCGTGTTTTGTCCATGAGTTTAAAGGTTATTTTTTAAAGATGGCGTGACTGTTATTATAGAATAGTAGGCATTTCATAATATGCGACGTAAAAGTATAGTAGGGACCCGAAGAAATGTAATGAATTAAAGTACCTAAGTTTTCAGTACAATGGCAAAACTAAATAACAATTAATAATTGTATAAATCGTAGGTAATGTAGCCTAATTTAAAATCAAAGTATTTTTTTAAATCTAAATTGATTGAAACGAAAAGAAAAGCAAAATTTTTCTGTTTTTGGTTGTATTTTCTTTATATAAACCTACCTCGTTCATTTGTATCATGGGTTCAGATAGGTTTTGTTTTATTTTTTCAGATATATCGAAAAAGAAGGAAGGCAAGAGAAAAAAGCGAAAGCTTTGGAGTCAGGCGGAGATGGCTTAAGCTATACGATCTGTTCGTGAGAAAAATATGGGGTACCTTAAGCGTCCAAGGAATTCCAGGTTCCCAGAGCGTCTCTTTCGTCTTGTCAACAGTATGAAGAATACCTTATGCACAGGTAACAACATTTACTGCTCTTGGTCGTAAGCCAGTTTTCCGTAAAGAAGTAAAAGATGAGTTGCAAACATTTTTACTTAAGATGGAGGCCATATTCTACGGGCTTAGAAAAAGAGATGTCTGAAGTCTTGCCTATAAACTGGCGGTTCGCAATGACATCTCCCAGCCATTTAAAGATGAATCTGGTTTCTAGAATAAAAGACTGATTTTACACTTTTATGAAAAGGAACCCGAATCTTTCAGTCCGTAAACACAGGGGTACATCTTTTGCCAGAGCTCAGGAATTTTGTTAAGAAGAAGTAGATAAGTTTTTTAACCTGGTCGATATTATTTGCCAAAAACACAACACAACCCGACATAATATATAATGTTGACGAAACTGGTTTATATATTGTTCAAATAAAAAGTTCCTCGTGTAATAGGCCTAAAAGAAAAAAGAAAAATTCGGTCGCTTACTCGTTCTTCCTCTTGTGATATTTCCGAGGAAGAACATGAATGATTACCATTAATGAGCACCCAGAAGTGCTTCTCCAGGGACCATCGCATCATACCACTCGTCTGGTTGGATACAGACAAATATTTTGTTTAAACATTTCATTGTTGTAACAAAACCTTCAGCTGAGACGCCTGTTCTGCTTCTTCCTGACGGGCACATACCCCACAAGCGAAACATTGATGCAATTAATTTGGCAAGGGAAAATCATATTCTTTTATGGGTCCGTTAAAGCCTCACTATAGTGAAGAAGTGCCATCTTTTTAAAGACATAGCTCAAGGCCCTTGAGTATTTTTGATATGATGGAATTGTTTGGCATGGGCTACCTTAAAGTACAACGTGAGAACATAGCAGTAACCGGCTTCAAAATGACTCGTATTTATACTAACAGAATTTTTTTAACAGTCAAAATTTCATTGCTTCTACACTCACTGTTACTAGACCAGAAACTATGAGACCATTTAAAGACCCTTTTCCTTGTTCGTCAACCATTTCTGATTCATTTCAATGCTGTTCTTCTAAAAGTCCTATTGTGGTTTCCCCTGATGTTTCTAAGTCAAAATCGTTTTTCCTTCCGAAAGAGATATCACCACCACCTCTAAAGGAGTAGAAGTCAAATAGAGGCAGAAAAGCTAAATCCTCTTCTATAATAACCTACTCTCCATATAAAAAAGATTTAGAGAATGACCTGAATAAAAAGACCAGAAAAAAACTCAGGAGTTTCAAAAACAACGAAACATAGCAAAAATTCAAAGACCAACTGGTAAGAAACTAAACTTCATTAAGAACTACCACCTTTTAATCCTAAACCTACTAGAGATGATTCCAGTGTAAGCACTGATGGATTATCCTACTCTGATAGATATATTATCTGTAATGGAATTTCTGCTATCAGCTAAAGAACCAGAAAACAAAGACTCTGAAAGATCTTCTATAATAGAAAATTGTCCGAAGATAAACGAAGGGAAATTTGGATTCAACGCTTAAGCTGTCCTTTGTGGGCCCACCGTATGTGTGTAATTTTTGTAAATAGAGTAGAAACAGTAATGACTAGCATATAATATTAAAAATATGGTTTTTATAGTTAAAAATAGTTTTTTTTTCAGTGAATGTTTTATGAACTCTAATTTTTTTTAGTGATTATAATACCGTATTCCATATTACCCGACTAGGTATTTCAGAATATTGTAGAACTATATGTCATTATAACTTTTTTTAAATAAACATTTTTATTAAACAAAATAAATATTTCATTTCCTACTACTTCTTTCATTAGTATGAAGTCGTGCTAATTTTTGGGAATTTTTACTAATAGTAAATTATTTTTAGAAATGTACCTAAATGGTTTTCCTTAATACCCCCTCTCCTTTACCTACCTATCGGTCGATTTAGTGGCCTTTTATTTTGATAACTAATAAAAAATGCTCAGATTCAGTGTCTGCCAAGTAATCTTTTATTTTATGTGAGCTAAAGGGCATTCATAAATAATACCTTTCTAAATGTAAAACAAATTTCAGAATGCTAGCGGTTATTATTCGTCCTAGTTTTCTTATCTAGTTTTATAACATAGTAACAAAACGAAGAACGTCTTGTACTTATGACTTTTTTAATAGTCTACTAAAATTGATATTAACTGAGGGTAAATTAAGCATCAACTAAATAAATTCCCTCGCTGCCAGTCAAAATCCCATTCCAGAATTCCGCCAGTCTTGCCTACATAAAATTAACTTGCTAAAGCATCTTTATAGTCTCAATAAAAATATAATCAATACAGCATAAGCTGTATAGCGCTCGGTAGAAGCCACCCGTTATTAAGGTTGGAACAATAATAGTCCATATATCCACTTTAATAGATGCCGACATCTACTTAGAGTTCATAAAGAGTATTTCGAACGAAAATGACCCCAACCGCTTCTATGATTACGTTCTAGTAGGCGGTACGCCCAATCACTGATCGATGCCCACACAACCAACCAGCGTTCTCTAGAACTCCGCCTACGGTTATCGGCTAAATATTCAACCACCAGTATAGGGTCCCTTGCTCTTCACCAGGACTTAGTATAACAACTGCTTGTAGTAATTTCGGTCGGTTGGTTTTGGTTTATGCACAACCACGCTTTTAAAATGTACCATCAAAGTGATCAGAAAAATAATGCCGTAGTGTTGGACGTTATTCCGCCTCATTATAATTTGCATCATGGACAAACAAGTCCATCACATTCTCCAAATCAACAGTACAGCAAAGGTAAGTCAATAAAATTTGTCAATATGTAATTACAGGGACATGCAATTACAGTTTTAAGAAATTTGAATGTCTGAAAATAAAGGTTTTTATTTAGTGCAAAATTAAAAAATTGGTGCCTAGGTATCTGTATTTCTAACTCTAATTATGGAATACAAGGGATTTTTGGAATTGTTTTTTATAAAATACTAGCTTAATCTTTTTTTAATTTCTGTAGTAGTTACACACTTTTTTCCTAGTTTCCTGTTCATGTCGTGAATGTATGATTAGGCCTCATATGGATTATTGTTTATAAAAATTTTGTCCCGTCAATCATATCTATATCAATGTTTTCTATTATTATGCATCATGAACTTGGTTAGAGATGCTTTGTAATTCGCATTATAGCAACTCTTAGAAAGTCGAATGACCCGTTTTCATGTTAAACGAGTAGGTACATCTTGATTTACGCATGTTTTCTCGTCCGTCGGATTATTGTCCCATATTTTATATTAACGTTAAATAATTATTAAATTTTTCTTCTTGACTACCAAATATTGTTTATTTATTTTAAGTAATATGAGTAGGAAATATCGATCGATATATTTTATCTGTGTAAATCAATCTCCGTAGACTTCAAGTTGATAATGTTCAAAAAATAGTTGTTAACAACTTCAAATGTTTTTTTTACCTGTTCAGATCTGTTCTGCCATTTGTTTTTATAGCATTTAGTGATTCTCTATATCTGGTTATGATAGATAGACTTTTAACTTATATCGCCATCAACAGTCAATATTGATTTCTTTTCAGTAGGTACGAGAAAATTAATCTTTCATTAAAATAAGATTTTTGAATCAAATAATGTTTCAAATCAATTATGCAAATTAACTTCGTTCTCTAAAAACTTTCTATTTTGTATTTTGAGTAGGGGGTAGGATTTAAAATGAGTTAGTAGAATGTGTCCACTATACACCACAATTTTTTATTTGATCTACATATTTACATATTACGTATTAGTGTATAAAGTACAGATAACCATTTAAATAGATAACTGCAGATTATCTATTCCCGCACATACTTACGTAGGTATTAAATGGTAACAATTATATCTACAGAGTTACAGACCCTTTCTTGTAGATTTAACCATACAAGAGAATAGAAAAAGGTTACAAAAATAAAACTGCTTAGGAAAAATTTGCCAAATTCATATTTTGTTTTTCAATTGTTTGTGCTTTTTTCATCAAATGATCATTTGGAACCAATCTCTGAGAACATAATTTGTAGCAGTAGGTTAAGTTTTATTTTTACTTTTTTTATGAAAATACATTGCATATATTATATATGTAATCACTAATCACAACCTTTTCATTTTCACTTTTTTAATGAAGCTTCTTTGTACATTGAAACACTCAAATTATGTGAGTGTTTTTCCGATCCAAAAATTTCGATTTTCTTAAGGTTTATTCTCGAGATTCCCATCTATTGGTGAATACTATGCAGCCATGACATCTTTGTCCTTCCTAGATTTTTCTTACCCAGTTACTTATCCGAGACCTTACACAGCAGATTATTGTTGCCGTTTACCACATCTTAACTGCGATTTCTTCTGTCATATATATCTTGTTTAGTTAGGTTCCGTTTTCCATTGCTGTTTTGATTTTTTTTGTTCCACTGTAATCTAGGACGTCCTCTTTTCCTCCTTGTGTTTGATTTCCTTTTTTAGCTGTATTTTCAAGTTTTTAGCGCTATTCTTGTTTCGTTCATCGTTCGCATATTATGTCCATACAAGAGTAATTTTCGTTTTTCTACTTTATCTTTCAGATTTATTAGTTCTCTAATTCGTTCATTTCGCACTTTGTCCATTAGTGTTATTCTGCAGCGTCTTCTCCAAAACATAATTTTCTTTGCATTTAGGTATTATATTTTCCATTCTTTTGTTTGTCACCCACATCTCTCAGGCATACAGTAAACAGCTTTACCCTATTATCCTTTTATAGTACCTACTTAGAGCATTGGTCGCAGGCACCATATTTCAAAAATTTCGTTTGTTAATGGATCTGGCCTTTAACGGCCATGTTTCTTAATTGTAAAACCTGAGCCTCTTGTATCTGAATAACATCAAAAATTACTTCGCTCCCTCGCTCGCACCTCTAACCTTAGCTGTTTCGATTAATTTTGATTATCACGTCAGTATCTAAAATCCAGATCACAAAAATCTTGCTGATTCGTAATCAGTGCCATCAGTGTTACCATAAAATATCTTTTCAGGAACCAAACATTTCCATCAAAAAGAATATTCGAACTCGGTACTTGACTTATGAGAACAGTTTTAAGAAGGCACTACATGCTGAACTGTAAATGAGTCCCATTAATTAGCTCTATTGTCAAACATACGGTTCCTTTCAGTAAAAACTAATAATTTTTTATTTTGTTTCAGACTGTTCCAGTCCAGTAAGTCACGATATTAAAACTGGTACTCCAACAAGTCCTTCAGCCGTATCAGATCCTAATATTAGACGATACCGAACAGCTTTCACAAGAGAACAACTAGCTCGATTGGAGAAAGAATTCTATAAAGAGAATTATGTCTCCAGACCAAGACGATGTGAACTGGCAGCTCAGTTGAATTTACCAGAGAGTACTATTAAGGTAAGGTATTTAAGATGTTAGAACTACAATAATATTAAGAAATAAATTGTTGTAATTTTCTTTATCTCCAACCTATAAGTTAGTTTTTGTATTTATTTTGTATTGAGTAATTTCTTAATGAAATAGTAACTAGCAATACTTATTTTAATATGGTTACACGTAAACTCATTACCGATTAGCCTAAATGAACTCGTAGATAGTACAAACCCATCACCGGAATGAACCAAGAATACCTACTTATAGAAATAGACCCGGAGAGATTTTCAAACTGATCGCTGACCTACCAACGCCCTGAAATACCATAAAATGCTTGCAAGCCGCTAAGTCCGGAATAACTCAAGTCCGAATGTAGATATTAAATGCAAATACAATGCATTGGCTTATATAATATTTGGAAATTTCACTTTATTCTATTATTTATATTTGTATTCTTTATTTTTATCATGGATAGTGAATTGTCCATTGATTACCTTTAATACGCCTAAAAGAGTTACTCACCGTGAGACATCCGATATAAATATAAAGATTAGTTAAATTTTAAAGCAATTTGTTTAACTACTTTCTGAATTTTATAGGTTACCACGTAAACAAGTGTAACAGGTAACAGGCAATCTTCCTCATTAGAAACCAGCGCCTTAGGGCAAAAATACTGGTGATGAGTTAACCTGCCTGCGGTGATGTATTTACGGGTCTCCAAAGGATACCGGTGATCAGTTTGGTATACCTCAGAAGGTCTTATAATTTTATGGGGAAATATGAGTTGAGTTCGTACATATCCTTTGGGATACCCGGTACCGGTACCAATTCTGAGAAATTGTTTGAATAAAAGTACCTTGAAACGTTCTGAGAAATGTGAACTTGACGTAAAAGCACGAAAAGGAGGAATACTTAAATCAACCAAACAAAAATGCTGTAAGTTATAGGAAGTTCTAACAGTTCTAAAGTGGATCAAAATATGCAACATCGGTAGTACCTATAATTAATATGCATCATAAAAGACGAAAAGATAACTTAAATTGCTAGATTTAGGATTGCTAGGTACTAAAACTCAGATATAAAGTTAAATAAATCAAGAACAGATAAAACAATGAAATTCTACACTTTAAACGTTTTAATTTCAGTTTTCAAGCTGTCTACACTTTCTAAATTTTTAACCTCTATTCAAGTTTTATTTTCCCTTGAGTTTTATAACAAACCAACTTATTATATTGTAGAAGTAACCCCTTCTGACATCTTGACTCCATTTCTTCTTCTTGGTGCTGTATTTCCGACTTTCTTCTGATTATTACCAAATTTTGATCTTAGTTTTGTAGGTACTGCAACCCATACCATAATAGAATTGCATTTTCCAAACATTTTAGAGCATTCTTCCTTTAGATATTAAAAAAACCCGACAGTCACGTTTTGAATCTCTTTAATTTTTAAGTATATTGTTTCCATTTGAACTTTTTAGATATTTACATTGTTTTTACAGTTATTATTCTTAAAACATATATCCAAACATGTATTGTGAATCTGTATACTGTGTATAATGAACAATGAAGAACATTGCGACGGGTTACCGCCTTTTAAGTACTTAGCACGTAATAAAAGATATCATACAGTCTTATCTGTCCATTAGCCTACCAGGCAGCCGACAACTTGAGACATGTTTTTATAATGCTCAAATTAGTATATTGTCGGTACGTTTGAAGTGTTTAAAAGGTTTATAAATGTTTTATTTAACCAAGTATAATGTGCTAATTGCCAGAACAGCTTACAGCCAATAATAAACTCTAATGCGTTTGCCTTACCAGAAGTATAAAATCAATTAAAAAAATTAATATTGCTTTTATTGATGTGTTGTTCGAATTTAAAGTTGTAAGACAAGAAAAATTTATTAATGGGCGATTTCGTCATATCAAACACAAATACAAGGATTGTTTGTTATAAAATATTCAAATTTTTGAAGATATTTTAATAAATTTGGTACTGGTTTTTCGTAACCATTACCTCCTTTAGAGATAATTTCGTTTGTTTTAATTTAAATCCTCAAATCATATTATTGTTCTTGCTAATTTTCTCAGTTTATTCTATTTTTTATTTTATTTTTGTTCAATCTGTTTTATTGAATGGAAGTATTTTTATTAAACGATGTAATAGAATTCGTGGACTTTTTAGATTACGAAATTCACATAAATTTTGGGATATATTTATTTATAATTTTATACTAATAAAACCAAGTACATCTAATACAAAATCATTATTTATTTGATCCATTAGCTTCCCTTTTCACACCTTTCAATGGAAGTTTACCTAGTCTTAATTATTACGAATTTATAGACTACAAATTAACTGGCAAATTACTACTATTACCTTATCCATTTTGTAAAACTGTATATTTTTAACTGTATTTTTATTCTTTGTTACAGGTGTGGTTTCAAAACAGACGGATGAAAGACAAACGTCAACGTATGGCAATAGCATGGCCGTACGCAGCAGTGTACACAGATCCAGCTTTCGCTGCGTCTCTTTTACAAGCAGCTGCTTCATCTCTACCTCTACACTATCCACCACCGCCACCAGTATATACACCTCATTATCCTAGATACCACCCATATCCCAGCTTTGGAATACCAGCTCTGGCCACTCATCCCTTAGGTGTTCAACAGAACGTTGGAGTTGGCGGTGCACCTATTCCACAACAGATGCACCACGCTCAAGGATTGAACCTCAACCTGAACTTCGATTTTCCTCAGGCCTACCAATCGCAGCAGCCAAAGATCTCACCTCACTCACCCGTACAGTCTGATATTAGTCTCAGCCCGCCTACCCACGAAGGACTTCTTATACAAGCTCCGAAGGTTTCACCTCAGACACACGTACCGGTTGGTGAAAAACCTAAATTATTTAAGCCTTATAAATCTGAAGTTTAATCTCATATTTCTATTTATATTATTTTGTGATCTTCGTGGTAATTTTTAGTTATTATTGAATGAGGCATCTAAAATTGGCGATATTATTTAAATATTTTAATATTAAAATTCAAAGGTGTATATACTTTTTGGTTAAAAAAAAAACTCATAGCACTCAGTTAATGCCATGTTTTTTACAAATCATTTAATGTTCGATGATTTGTGTTTTTTCCTTTATTAATGTCATTTTAGGATAAGACTTGCTGTTATAGTACACCTAATAATAATTTTCTATAATTTAGCCCAAATTAAGCTTCTTAGCAATATTATATTTCAAAAATCAATATATTTTCAACAATCATCTACAGGTAAAAGCTTCGATCTTTCGTTATATTTTATAATTTACTTTTTCTAAATGCTTATTCCGGTAAAATATGCACTTTGTTTTTTACGTAATTATTCTGGTAATAATTAAATTATAGCCAAGTTAATATTATTTATATTTATATGAGCGCTATTTTTAGATGTCAAATTTTAAATGTTTGTAAATGATTTCTTGTTTTATTACATATTTTAACTTATTTGTATATATTATTGTTGATATTTGTAAGTAAATAAATATTAAAATTAAACCATATAAGACTAACTGGTTTCTGTGCCCCACCAATATAGTATACCTATATTTAAACCAAAATTAAGACTAGATTACCAGAAGTTTATTAATTAACTGGTTTCTATGCCACACCAATGTTGTATACTAGACACAATATTTAGAATTATTAATGCAGAAGCTACTAAAATAAAGTAGTATCAATCTAGTATTGTTTACACGGGTTGCATTCCAACCAAGTACCTTATTGTACATTTTTCATTAAGTACAGATCTGCTATATGTTTTTCGCCAAAAACAGATATATCTTTTATGTGAATCGAAAGATCTTGTATCAAGGTGACTTGGAACTTTTCTAATTCTGCGGAAGCTGCCTAATTGTGAAGATAACGGTTGGAATGTAGGAATCTGATTGGGGTCATTGCGATCAAATAATCTAACGATACTGTTCTTGTAATGTCGAGATTGCAATTTTAATAGACGTCTATTTCGTTTGATTATACTCTGGTGAAATCTAGATGTAAAAATGTAAGAAAAGGAATAAAAATATATCCGGTATAAGTATATGTGATCACGACCACGTGGTAGGAAATTTAGATATCAGCATTAAGAATAGAAACAACAAGTGGCTCCACAAAGATCAATTTGAGAAATTTTGATAATGTAAAGATATAGATTGTTTAAAATATAAAATCAAAAAGAGAGAAAAATATAAATGATTTTTGTGCACAAATAAATTTCAGTTGAACTATTTAAGTGAAATAAGAAATGAAAGGATACCTATTTAAACCTAGTAATGAAAAATAAATGGATTACTAAAAAAATAATTTCAGCAATGAACTTTCGCAAACTATACAAGTAGGTATAAGATGTCCGAGAAACAGTCAGGCCATTTTATTTCATCTTCATTATCATGATGCTACAGCACTTATAGGTAGGGTGACCATAATTTTTCAACAAAAAAAAAAGTACATTTATAATTTTTAAGAAAATATGTACACTACTAGTGCCCTAGGAAATTTTTCTGGTCAAAATTTTACGAATCTTTAATGAAACAATGACAAGAACGATTTTTTTAATCAAACATAAGTACATAAAAAATGTATGATAAATTTTAAATAGTTAATTTTCTTTCGACGTTCCTTTCTGAACATCTTGATCATCATTTTGGTACCAGTCGTACTTTTTGGAACTATGAATTTCCTTCAGAAGTTGTGGTTTACTCTTTAAGAACTGAAACATTTCATTACACGAAACTTTGAAGTTTGTGTAGACTTGCATGATGGCTTCCAGACTAAATATTTTCAACTGCGATTTGTTGGGACTCCAATAGTTATTGATATTTGAGAACAACCGCTCAATCGACGCACTGGTCCCGGCAGGCAAAAAACAAACTCACATAGAATTTTGAGATTTTTCAAAGCCCTTTCTTTTTGGAAAATTTCGAGCCATCGATCTTCGGTAGAAATATTTTTCGAATTCCAGTCTGTGATTTTATTTTCTGTAACGTAGGTTCGTATTTGACTAACTTCATCAAACAGCTCGTCCTGATTCAATATCGGACTTACGTAGTTGAAAGCCTCACACGACGATAAAATTTCAGCCCAAGAAACTTGTTTTTTCAAGTTAACTCATCCAAATAGCTTTAGTTAACTTAAATTTTCACTCCAGTTTTTCAAATATGTTACACAATTTGAATAGAACTGCTTGACATGCGTGATAAAGATATCCCGATAGTTCACACTAAGGTCAAGGTCTTCCATATTTTCAAGCTTTGAAAGGGATTCTCTTATTTTAAGCGGCAAAAATAACTTATTTGAGCAATTTTGAAGCATATTTTTAAGTTCGAAATACTCTAAAGCGGCTTTCGTTGCGCATATTTTGTCACCTACATCTAAAATCACTTTGTGGAAGAGAGACGCAATGTTATGCACAAACCACATCCATGCTTCACTGATTGGCTTTTAAAAAAAACTGTTTTAGAACTGTTGGACAATTATCAATCGACAAAAAATATGCTTTCAAGGGTTCGAACATTTGTATAATTGGTTCAATGGCTGGCATTAGGCTCAAACATCTTGTTTTTGAAAACGACAACATTTTTTGTACTCGATATCAACAAAATCGTAAAACTGTTTTAATTTCTTCACTCTGATTGTAAAATTATAGTAATACTTAAAAATCTTGACCGCTATAACCTCGATGTCTATGGGTAAGACGACCGTCGCATTTTGTAAACAGTTATTAAAAATGTGTGCCACACAACCAATTCTAATCGCGGGTTTACCACGAGAAGCATTTAATTTGCTGAATAGATTATTCACTCATTTTTTTCTCATTCCACCAAAATTTGTATTTGTATTATCAGCAGACATTCCGATGAATTTTTGTAGTAAATTATGGTGGTTCAAAACATTGACCACGTAATCTTTTAACTGCTCTGATGTTTTACCAGGTAAGTCACGTAGCTGAAGTAATTTTACTTGGACACCATTTTCTCCATCAAAATATCTTACCATTAAGGGTACAACTTTAATTTCTCTATGATTCGACGAATCGATTGCGATGCTGATGAAATTTGCTTTTCGAAGGTCAATTTCTAATTGGGATTGAGCCTCTTGAGCTAAAACATTTTTTACGATCGCCTCAGTCTTGGTTCGAGCTGCCGCAAATTTACAACTAGTTTTGACGTGCAGTCTAAGGATCTGAAACTTTGCAAATGCTTAATTTTATGGTAAGCAAAAGTACCTTCCTTGGCAGCAATCAACATATTTTCAGAACTTAAATTTGCTTTTTTAACAAAGGTTTCCAATTTGCTGCTCTTCGAGTTCGCATTAGTAGCCAACATGTGTTTTTTCTTTGACAAATGTTGTTTGATATTACTGCGACCACTGTTATAAATATCAACATCAGTTTTACAAACTTGGCAAAACACAATATGCAGTGAAACATTTGATTTTTGTTTCATAAAAGGATACTCTGCTTGCAACTCGACGTTGAAATAGCATTTTCTTCTAGGCGGTGACATGATGAAATTGTTTATTTTTCCACACAGCACAAAATAATATAAAAAATAAGAAAAAGTGTCGGAATTTAAGACAAAAGGTTAATTAACAGACTAATCAACAGTGAGCGCATCAATTCGAATTATAATTATATTCTGTTTGGACAAAACGTAGAACTTAATTTTGTGTAATTAAGAAAAAGAGTACATTTGGGTGTACTTCATAAATTTTAAAGTTCAATAGAACAGCGTTTGAAAAGAAAGTACTGTCCTACTAAAAAAGTACATATGGTCACCCTACTTATAGGGCATCGGCCTTCTAAAGCTTTATTTGCCATTCTGCTCTGTCCCTTGCTTGGATTTTCCAGTTGGCAACACGATCTTCCCACTATTCTGTGTTACCCCGTCTTCTCATTCCCACCGGTTTGGCTGTTAGAATCTTTTTCATCATGTTCGACCATTTTGGTTATAAATTTAGTTATAATTTTAAAATATCCCACAAATTTTTATTTGATGCTTGCCACACAATTCCCTTGCCATTAAGGACTATTAAATTTTCATGAAATTTCAGCATATATTCTAGTCTAGGTAATTTTTATGTTTTATTTTTAGGGTTTTTTATTTGTATTGTGGTAGTAAATTATAAAAGATATTCAGTATACTCTAAAAAATGCATGGAGTTCACCTTCTGGTTTTCCTATTACAGCAAATTTTCTGAGACAGTTGGTCAAACTTATGTACAGTCCCCTTGGTTAAGCTATTTATCTGGAGTATTTCGGGCTTCGTTATTTCATTATTGAAGCCTCCAGAAAAGTAGATCTTCTACATATTTGAAAGTGAACTCTCTTTTTTTTGGAGTTTTCGTAGAATTGTCAAATTGTAAGAGGGAGATAATCGCTAATCAATATAATAATTAGGAAATATTAATAATTTTCTAGACGGGTGCTGGAAAATTAGTTATCCATTGTCACATTACGTCTACTTCCATGTAAGACTCGTAACAAAATGTTTTGCTACGGAAATATCGCTGATTCTAGTAAATTTACCAAGATACAGTGTACCTGCCACAAAATCCTAGGAGCTGTTTGTCGATGATAACATATGAGTTAGCTTTGTGACTTTGGCCCCAGTTTTTAATAAAGAAGTTCCAAATTTTAGATATTGGATTATTTAAAGTTAAATCTTTCTTTGCTCATAATTACTTTATACTTGTCGGCGCAATAATTGCAGTCAAACAAAACATCATCAGCTGAGAGGTGATTATTTTTAGAGCCAACCTAACAGCGTTTTCAGTTCAGGTAATATCATATCTGAATATGTATTTGAAACAGTATCATTTTTAGTTTTGTATCTACAAGCTCTCTGGCATCTTGATCTGAATTGGATGGACCTGGCCGGATATATTCTAGATGCGACTTTATAGTCTTTATCATTTGTGGGCACCTACTAAAGGTTATAGCAGGTTTTTACCTACTAAAGAAGGTTGATCCAATAGCATGTATCCAATATCAAAACATGTAAAAATTACGTAAACTTTTCACGTGGACAGTGTGTAAATTTTACATACACTCTTACACAGTGTCAGGGATACATCACCACCAAAGCTCCCCAAAATACAATCAAAGCGGGTATGCATTTGTTTTACTGGCCAAAAAGTGTGGATACAATAGAGGCGTTTAGTATTTTTTCAGTAGTTATCAGATTAAAATCGGTACGTAAAATTTGCTCACATTAGTATTCTAGGATTATAGATAAAATGAAGGAAATATTAGATATGTGTATCGCAACCTTAAGTATGATATATTAGATTAGTAACAGAAGATCAAGTAGACATAAAGCGAGATCTAGGTCTTCGATTATACTCATAGCTAAAAAGGTACCGCTGCTGGACCAATATGAAGGAAAAAGCGTTATTCCAAGCTTTTCAAAACTGATAGACGTACGCCACTATTGTGGCCAACCTTAATTTGTGAAGACGACATTCAAAGATAGAAAACCAACATTTATTTATTTTAACACAAACAGGCCTTAAAGATCTAGGGCAAAATTAAATCATTCTTCTTGTTTAGGTAAGTCTTCCTCCACTTCTTCTCGCCATCTTTTTCTCGTCCTACCTCGTCTTCCTTGGATCGACTATCGGATCTCTTCTGCTTTGACAAAATTTGTAATGCTGGGTTCTTTATACAGCTCCAATAATTCTTTGTTGTTCCTTCTCTCCTACTCATCTTCAGTCTTCTTCTATCAGAGATGTATCAGTATTTTTCTTTTTTATTTTTCCGATATATCCTAGTTCCTTCTTTTTAGTATCTATGTCTCAAAGGCGTATGTCGTATAATCATATTCTTGGTTTACACTGTCTGGATAGTTTTTTGACTTCATTTGTGATTTCAGGTTGCACAACTTCTTGTTCGCTTTTGCTATTGTTTCTTACAGCTCATAGTTTTCCTTTATTTCTGTATGTATCACCACATCTAGGTACTGGAGTTTTTCGATCCTTTCAAATTTATAGTGCCTTCAACTTGCTAGATTTACTATCAACTGATTTTCTTTATTCTTCTGTTGCTTTCATTATTGTATATTTATTTTTAATTACTATTTAACTGGGAATAAGCCACAATTAGAGATAAAAATACGTTTATTGACGTTTCAATTTCCACTTCGGAAATCGTTCTCAAAATACAAACAGTAAATTAAACAAATTTTGTTTTTTGTTACATAGTGAAAAATTCATCTAATAATTTAATTTTATCTGACTCATTTGTATTGACAATTCAGACATACAGTATGCATTTTAAAGTAGACGACTTTAAAATGATATTGCCAATATTGTTGAGTTGCGCTCCTGGGACGACTTTATTTATAAGATAGTTCATTCGATTACATGAAATCAACTTTAACTTGAGAATATCCGTCAGAAAAAAAATCATAGCATGTAATTCGTCTTCAAAAAGACAAACACATGACACGATGACAGTAAAATTCTCCTGTTAGTAATTCCATAGTAAATTATGAAGGAAAAAACAGGAAAAAAACCTCATAATACTATCCCGACATGGTAAGTAGGTATTTGTTCGTGCATTTAGTTTACCTTCAATAAACACCAAAATTCTGATTTTATATGTTTCGTTATTTAAAAAAAAAAAACATAAATGATGTATCCTCTATATGTTACTGACTTACTAATACTGGTATTTTCTTATTAATAACTTCCTCTTTCAATATTGGTAACCAGATCCTACTACATTCTGCCGAGGAATTTGCGACACAATTGGCTTCATTTAGCATAATTAGAGCCGCTTTTTATTTTTATCTTTAAATGTGGCTCATTCCAAGTTAAATAGTAATTAATTTAAAATGCCACAAGAAAATAGCTTCAGAACAATAATATTTATTTTTGTTCTAATTTATATTCAAACCGTACTTCAATGGATAATATTCTTCGCTACTCTCATTAGTTCTTTTACGCTCTTTGTTAGAATTGTTAAGAGATCAACAAAGACTATGCATTGATGTCGATTTCATACATGGGTTCTTCTCTCTTAATTCAACTGTTTCTCACTACCACTTCCTGATTAAGATTGAATAATGAGGTGGTTAGGAAGTCACCCTATCTCAGACTTTCACTAACTAAAAACTTAAAACTAAAAAACTCCGAAATAAGACCTCTGAAATCTAGTTAGTGTCATTTTTATCATCCTGATTTAGTTATGTTTGAAACTACATAACCTAATAAAAACATCACAGTTTTAAAGATTTTCATTATCTTTTAGACATTAGCTTACTAAAGGAAATACAAAAAAACTTTTCTTAACCGACATATGTACATTTAAACCAAAATACCATTTATATTTTTTGTGATGGTCTCGAAAAATATAACGAGTACCTACATTCATTTTTCTTCTCTTTTTTAACAAACAAAAACTAGAGATATTGCGACAAGAAAACATTATAGCCATAAAAAACAGATAATGATGAAATATTTATTTAACAAACATAGTAAATGTACAAAGTTGAAGAAATTTTAAATATTTTCTAATAATTGGTCCAAATTATTGGATAATAACATAGCGAGTCGCTCTTCCACAATCCGGCTCGCACAAGAAAACAAGTTCTCTGAAGTAGCAAAGCTGGTAACTACGTTCAAAATTGACCTGGCTAATCAGTTTAGTAGAGGTAGATTACTGGAAATTCTCCAAAACCCTACATCATCCAAATTTGGTTGAATTTTCCGTCGTATACATAATTCTATTTTAAAATCGGCAATATGGATAACCCCTTTACCTAGAATTCTTAAGTTCATTAAAAATCATTGTTGAAAATGAAATGGATTTGGAATTTCTGAAGGCAAAGAATTCGCCGACGTTTTCTTAGGCTGCGTTCATTACGGAGACCAACGCATGGTATCCTCGCCTAGAGCATAGCACTGACAGTGAACGCTCGCATTTAAACTAATGACTAATGCATTTATTTTACGTAGCGATGATAAACTGATACCATCCTATTGTCCGATCGAGCGTCGGCGCCTCGTTATGAACACTAATTCCTTAAAATTTGTCTCTCTTGTCTCACTAAAAAATCTCATTGTCTTAAAATTTAGTTTCAAGAATAAAGCTACATGTAAATCGTCGGACGAAATCGTTTTTTCATTGAATTTTTCATTTGTTTTTCAATTCCTTAACCAAATATGAATTTTCAGATTTTGCTTTTCCTGACCGTACCTGTTCTGGAAGTCTCTTACTTTTTAAAATGACGTGCATAACTAAATTTAAATTTTAAGCTTCGAGAAAAGTTTATTATCAGCATCGTTTTCATAAAACGCTTGTAGTCTTCTAAATATTTACCAAATACATATTTATTCAGATACATATGGTTACGTTCTTCTGTGGGTTCAAGAATTAAGATTAGCACACTAGGTATATAAATAACAAATACCTCAGTAATAATTATACACTAATACCTATTTATCGCCGACAATAATATGCATATCACTGACAAAAACAATTATCTAATTACTGTCTATTCAAAGGATAAAGGAACAGAGCAGTATATACATACACGAAAATACAGATAAGGAGTTCGAGAAATTTGCTGACAAAGTTGTCAATTCGACTTCTAGAATTACTGTTACACCAGGGCCGTAATTAGATCATTGTGACTCTTAACAATAATATCATCGAAAAAATAAGCAAATAAGGCCAAAAAACTACATTATGTGTATTTGGTGTCCATATATCCGTGATCATATTCTTCTGACCAAGTCAAAATGGACTACCTAATGGGCTCCGACGTCACAATGGGCGGGGTTTTTAAAAGCCTTTCCATACATTTCCAATTTGTGTGTATTTGTCCAAGAAGAAGTTGGAAGTATTGTTTTTTTAATTCTTTAAAAATTAAGTAAGAGCTTTTGTCCTAATTTAGTCTTTTGTTTTCTTATTTTGTTCTTTAATTTGTTGTTCGTGAATTTGTGAGGTACTTATATCAAAGGAATGACATATTTACTATGAATGTTCATATTTTAAGGTTATTTTATGGTTTGAGTAAAACTTTAATTATGTTTTACTGTATCTCAAGGTATTCTGTTGTTGTTTTTATCGGGAATATTTTAAAATTATTCGATAAATCATTGAATTTATTTATGAAGTGAAAAATATTTACATTAATGTTTTATTTTTTTTAAGTGCTACTGATTTTATCCCCTAAAAAATTAAGTATGTTCGTTTTCTCGTAGTTTAAATAGTTAATAGTAGTTTTGCTGTCATTACTGAAAAATTCAGTAAAAAAAAAAAATATATGCATAGATATAAAAAATAAATTAAAAAACTATTACTACATTCAAAAATCATTTTTTAAACACTCATTATGGCAAGTTGATAGAAAGGTTTCCACATATTACAACTTAAACTACGAGAAAACGAATATCTTTAGTATTTAAGAAGATAAAATCACTGGCAACGAATAAAGAATAAAACATTAAATTAAATATTTTTCAGCTTCGTATATAAATACCATGATTTATTGATTTATTTTGAAATAACAACAACAAAATACCTTAAAATACAGTAAAAAATATTGTTACAGTAAAAAATATTTTTTAATCCTACAATCACATAACCTTAAAATATGAAGATTCATAATATATATCGTAATACTTTGAAATCTTACCTTACAAATTCACGATCAACAAATAATATCAATCACACAGAATGAATGTTCATAACCAAACGTCCGTATTTATTCTTCAAATAATAAAAAAAAAACAGTATTTCCTACCTCCTATGGGATAAGTAAATACACACATATTAGAAATGTTTGAAAAGGTTTTTAAAATCCCTGCCCATTGTGACGTCTCTTTCGAAGTGAATTAGAATATTTTTTTAGTAATAATGCTGATTTTCCACAATCTGTGTTTCTAGGGAGAAAAGCTTGTTATATTAAGTGTGTCTGGTATTAAACATATATCGATTTTTTAGTTGTTTATGGTAAACAGTATCTCTTGCTGGTGTTGCAAGAGACCATTTGCGTTCCAATGTAATGTTTTTAACTCTCCCGCGATTTAATCTTTCTAGGAATTTTTTATTGAATTCTTCTTGCTTGTTCATGCGTTCTATTAGTATGTTTAGCATGTTTAATATTAAATTGGAATTATTCCCTACTACTTCTTTTGGCTCATTAGAGGCTATTTGTCCATATGTTTGGCAGTCGTGCTACCTGTATAATTAGCTGGGTAGGCACCACAACATTGAACATATTTAGGTTCTTTATTTTGTGGATTTTCATAATCTTTTGTTAAATATTTTCCGATGCATTTTCTGCAATAATTTTGTCTACGTTCGTACTCTTAACATTGTTTACATTGTGCTAATAAATACGGTTTTTGAAGGCTTCTATGGTCACTTTCTGTGTAAAATTTCGTTAATTTCATACACATTTTTTGTACTTTCCTCTTTACTAAAAGTAATTGCAAAAAGTATCAGTGGTGATTTGTACTTTCCTTTTGGTAATTGGGTTACGTTTTCTATTTTAAATCGCTTATTTCCTAGATCTTGTCTATGGCTTTTTGTTTGTTTATCTTTAAATGAATCCCATTTGAAATATGTGCCATTTAACGTCTTTGTTCGATTTCTGTAGCTATTTTTGTCATTTACATTATTTTTAAATATCCACCTACATGTATGCCAGTTTGATAAGATATTTGCTTACCTGATGTCTCTTACCTGGTGTCTCACTAGAGTGTCGTATTTTTTCAGTTTGTTTATCATGATTGGTGTTAGTTTAGGTGCCGTTTGAGTCTCTTCTAGTTTAATTCTCTGTTAGAGGGGATGAGGCTGTATTTCTTTTGGGAAGCCGCTTCATGTTTTTGCATTTTAACACAAATCTATTAGGTTTCTTGACTTAGTTCTTCCTCGTCAGTAATATATTCTATATTTATATTTTGTTATTGTTTTTTTATCTATTTTCTTTTGTAGTGTTGTTATTTGGATTTCGATTTGTTGTGTGATCATAGTTAGATTTTTTGTTGGCTTTTTCTTTAACCAGGCGTTGTATAACATCTGCTCATTTTGACTTCTTGCTTGATTCTCAATAGAGAGCGCTTGATTTTGTTAAACATGTAATGCCTCGATGTTGTCGGTTTTAAAAACATATTGTCTTTTCAATATTTCAGTACACCCATCTCACACTACGGTCTGAGAGTGCCTGGATGTCATTGTAATTGATTGAGCAGTATTTTACAGAGCTATCATTACATGCAAAACTTATTTAAACCATATACAGCCAGAATAAAAAGAAAGTAAGATAATTAAAAATGCTACTTGTATCGTTCAGTTAAAAATATTATGATGGAACTGGATTTACTAATCAAAGTGATGGTAACTAAAATCTTTGGAAATAGTAGGGTATAAAACCGTGACTAAATTTATTTTACACTGACAATGATCATACACGAGGAGCAGATTCTAGTCAAATTATTACGAGATAAGATAATATTTTACAGAAACAGTATTTCAACTTCGAAAATACACTCTATATAACTAAGATAAATGCGTTATCATCCATTTAAAAGAGAAAGGAACAAAGGGAGAACGAGGAGGGTGAAAAACAGAAGAAGCCCGTAAGCAAAACGCGCGTGACAAATTGTTTGTATTCCCCATCGTATTAATCCTCGGCAGTCAACAATGTAATAGATATAAGATTAGCTCGTATTACCAGGCACATAAACGTACGTACTCTCTGAGGTCAGAGATCTGCCTTATTAAATTTTGCATTTTTAGTGTGTATGATATACTTTTACATCTTTTTAACGTTGCAGTGAAGGTTTTCTGAACTTTTTGTTTATTGAACGCTATTGTAACTTATTTATTTAAAATCAGTTTTATACTATTACTATTGTGCAAACATCATTTTGTTAAACACAATAAGCGCCAACAATATAAATATCCAGGAAATACTTTTAATTTTTATCTGAATTTTCCTCTTATTTGCGTGCTGTGCTCAACAAATTACATCAATAAATGTTTCTTTATTCTAAGCATTTCTTATTACGTTTTGGTGTTCTAATTCTATCATATTTTTATGATAGCTTATTTGACATACTAATTTATAAATACCACGTACAAAAATGTGTCAATAAAGTATCGACATTTAAAATTTCTTCGATGGGATTAAACAATAATTAATTATAATATAAATAACATTTTTATAACACAGAATCCATTATATTTACAGGTTGATTGCAACGGCGGGAGTAAACACCCGCTCCGTAATTTTCCCAATATGCCCCAGTGGGCGTATACGACCGCTATGGATTTGACAAAATTTTAGGTCTATATTTGCCAGTCGTCGTATTTAGATTGGTTTAAGAATACAATTACGAATTATAGCATCGCTAGACAAATATTGAAGAAAACTGCAATTTTTGATTTTTTCTTCTTTCTGAAAAATTAAAGTACTTCTACTGAACACAACTAAAAAGAAGGCTATGGTTTACTATAAAAAATAAATATGACTACTTTGAATGTATATTATAAACAAAAACGGGGCTTGCCCTAGCAGGTATCGCAATAGGTCACAACTTTTTTTACATGATTTTTGAATTTTTTATTCACGAATTGTTCTTGCGTAACAGCCTTTACCATATTTTCTGGCTTTATTAAAAGGTCTTTCTCTTTTAAGCAACTTATGAATTTGTGCTGGTTTCTTTGATGTGCTTTGTGTTATTTGATTTTCGTCATTTTTCTCTTCATACATACGTTAGCAGAAATCTCACCAATTCTTCCTGAAACGATGTAATTTTTACTTTTTTTGTCAGCAGGCTGGTTGTACAACCATTAAAATTTACAACCGTTTTCCCCAGAACAAATTATATCGCTGATTTTTGATACCATTTCGCAAGGATTAATTATAAGAGGTCATCTGATCCGACTAATCAATCGATGATTTTCATTCGGTATATCCAATTATTCTCTTGAGCTACAATATTCTCTTGTATTCTATATTCTCTTGTACCAATATAATATATTTTATTGCCCAACAAAATATTTGTTAGTTTAAGA
This sequence comes from Diabrotica balteata, assembly GCA_918026665.1. Lineage (NCBI taxonomy): Eukaryota > Metazoa > Arthropoda > Insecta > Coleoptera > Chrysomelidae > Diabrotica > Diabrotica balteata. The sequence goes on along the minus strand of OU898282.1, from coordinate 83,005,707 downwards.
CTTATATAATAGTTTTATCAGTAATAATAGGCCATCCTGGATTTGATAGGTCATTTGAAAAATTAATGATAATATTAGTTGGTACATAAGAATTGCCTTTTTTTTTTCTTTTCGAAATAAATTCGTAAACTCCATCCTATTGCTACAACATAATTTAAAAAGTTTTATGCCGTTATATATTTATGTGTTTTCTGGTGAATATGTTGTTTGAATAGCAGTGGAAATATAGAAATGGAAATATCGACTCATTGAATAAGTTCCTGATAAACATTATAAATAAAGAAGAATCAATTATATTCACCATGGAAAAAGAAAACAATAACTCATTTTTTTTTGGATGTGCTAATCACAAAAGGGATACAAGATATGCAACCAAAGTTTACAGAAAATCAACTAATACCAACCGACATTTAAATTACCACTCAAATCACAACGTAAACATTAACGAAGCAATTATTAAATCATTACATGATAGATCCCAAAACATCTGCTTAAATGAAAAAACTTTTCAAGAAGAAAGACCTCCTAAGAAAGGTTTTAACAAAAATTGACTACTTATTGTTATTCATTAATAAGTAATTCCACAAAATTTAAGAGAGAAAACAACACACCATCACTTGCAATCCAGAATCACTTAAAAGAAGGGACTCAAGGATAACAACAATACCATATGTGAAGGGCTCGGGTGAAAAATTAATAAGGATAGGAAGTACATCACATACAACAACATTTAAAACAACCAATAGCAGGCTTTGGTTGCCAATACTAAAATAATACTAAAAGAAGAAGTCGACAACAAAAATATACCAACAAAAGCAGATTAAGAAATACCGAGACACATTGTTGTCATACACAAAACACATGCAACACACAAACACAATATACGAAAGCTCACCCACATACAAACGTTTAAGCGCATATAAATAATGCTGAAAAGCATACATAATACTTAGAATTTGAAGTTCCATAGGACACAAAAATCAACCCTTACATCTTTACAGTTATGCATGGCTGTTGCCTATGGGACCAAGGCCAAGTGCCAATAAAGCCAACTTTTAACTTTTTGAAAAGATATAACCTCAACCTTTGGAGGTTATGCACTCTCAACAAAATGTTTAAATAATCTTTTCGGAAAATATTTCCGAAGTGGAAATCGAAACGTCTAATTTTAGCTAGTCAAATATGTAATTTTAATTGCAATATTAATTGTGGCTTAATCCCATACAAAAACAATATTTATTCCTATGTTTATATATTGATCTGAATGATAATTCTAATATCTCTTAGTGTTAGTTAGTTTTCAGAATGTTGGGGTCAATTTTTTTTCCTTCCTTTACACCTCCTGTTTTTTTGTTTCTTTAGCATGTATGTACTTTGATTAAATGAAAGGCAGATATCGAGCACAGTTTTGTTAATTAAATCTTGCCCAATTACATTCGCTTCCTAGAGCATCTTCATGGGCATTTCGTCAATTTTGGCCTATCCAACAATCATAGAATGTCATAAACATAAAATTGTACATTACACACTACACTAAATTTTTTAAAATAGGCGAAGCTACATTATGGTTGGCAACAGGAAAGATTCTCTTAAATATCTTTCTTTCACATTCATATACCAGAGTACCATTGTCTTATACAGAAAGTTTATCGCAGCATTGTTTCTTGCCTTGTTCGAACGCGTTAGAACATTGCATAAATTATTTCCCATAAATAGTAACACCGGTCACACAACCGAGAATGTCACAATGTTCCAGGAAATAATAACGAAAATTCATCACTGCGTGGAAGAAATAGAAAAACAGAAAAGAACCATTCAATTGCCATTTTCACAGATAGCCAGGTAGTCAATTCTAAGGTAGTATGCAAGTGTCCTAAATAAACTAGGAGGCCGTAGCAAGGTTGGAATAGCCTGGGTACCCAGATGAAATCGTCAAACAAGGCCTAATAATGCCATTTATTTGACCGGAATTCTTCTGTGGCGTTACAAAGGCAGTAACAAGAACAGCTACAAGAAAATGGGTAGCACACACATCCTTGGAATTGTGGTGGTATTCACTAGGACAAAGACAGGCAAAACAGTTAATTATAGAACATTTGCTAAAATTTATAGCAGACATAATAAGTAAAGACAGGAAAACAGTTGAAGAAAAGCCACGGGAAAAGAGCTATAAAAAAGGTTCCGTCTCGAAGCTATGAAACCTTTTAAAAAGGGTCACCACAATAATTAATCTGGTGGAATAGGCCAAATGATACCTAATTAAATCTATCTATCTAGTAAAACCGGACAATTATGTATTCTGTCTTTCTCGAAACTTATTTAGCAATCTAGGTAACTGAAATATATTTTTTTTGTATTTTAGCCTTAGTTTAAAACCTTCAGTCACGTAATTATATACATATACAAATATTAGTTTTTACAGAAATACCATAATCAATTGAAATTATACGTATATATATATATATATATAAATATATATATATATATATATATATATATATATATATATATATATATATATATATATATATATATATATATATATATATATATTAGGGTGGGCCGACAAAATTTTTTCTGGAAAATAACAACGCCTGTGGTCAAGAAAGTTGAGTTATACTAAAACACAAATTTTAAGTCCAAAATGAGTAGCTAAAAATATTTTTTTCCACTGCCACAAAGACTCTATATTTTTTTAATATAAAAGGTCATTGTGGCAGTGGAAAAAATAAAAAATAATAATTATTTCAAACGCAGATCTTTATATTTTATTATTATATAATTTTTGAAACATCAGGGTTATTTATTTTGTAACTTACAAAAATTTAAATAAAATCTGTATTGTTCTGGCGGTTTGATGCATACTTTATAACGTATAGTAAACTTTATTTGCGTATTTTTCCACTAACTAATAAGTAGAGAAAAATTTATTTTAGGGACCTACTTCAGAGAGTGTGCCGAAATTCCCCAATAACAATAAAGTAGACGTTAGTATAAACAAAGTTAATATTACCGATTATAATATATTATCATTCTTAAAATAACGTGACATTGGAGGTCAACGCTTCGCTTATGCTGCAGATTTTGCAGTGGTGTAAGTGTAAACCAATATTTCAATCAATTAAACCGCCTAGCGACACTTAAATTATTTTTAGTGTTTTACCGACAGTTGAGTAAAATACCTGTACGATATTTGTCAAGCAGTGAAAAGTGGTGCTTGTTCAGAAAAACTTTCTAAGAGACAGCCTGGAAAAATGGTTCATTCTTGGTGGCTTACCACTGCTTCCCGTATCCTTCGGTTATACGTAGCAACCAGAAACCCATCGGAAAATTTACAAATACTAAGCCATTTTGTAATGAAAGTGTATGCGCCCATGTAATTTTGTATAAAGACTCACCCGTCATGTATTTATGGTGCAAGGCATCTATTCAAGACAATAAGACTCTGCGACTATTTACTACCAGAATTGAAAGACATAGTCTATAAATGTATTCAAAGAAATGGATACTTTGGGAGCCCAGAAAATATTATTTTGGCTATGTTGTTTGATAAACGTAAACACATAAGACAATTGGGGTTCCAAAGAATTTTGAAGAGCAGACAGTTAAATTACAATGATCAACGACATTTCGTAGTACCAAAATTATTTTTTGGCAGTAAGGATTACTTTGAGATTATCGAATGCCAGAAAGTTTTATGGACAGAGCCTCCTGTAACTATGAAGCTATCAAAAGACCAACTAAGGGAAGTTGTTGAAAATCCTGAAACCAGTCTTTTGGCATACGTAAAATCATACCCTTGTCACACACAAGCGGCTGAGAGGGCCGTCAAAATAGTAACAGAAGGTTCAGCTTCTGTCTGTGGAAGTGAAAAAGTAGACGGTTATATAAGGAACAGGCTGAAATTAAGGGAAAATATGCCGAAATATGAATTAAAGAAAGACTTTTTTTTTAAATAATGTGATTGTTACTTTTGAAAGACATTCTGTTTTGTATCGTTATATATTTATAGATAAACTATTTTTGTATTTGTATTGTTGTATTATGTGTTCAAAACAAATTTAGCTTTAATATAAATTATTTTTTTGTATGCAAAAAATAAATCTACCATACAATACATTTTTTTTTTTGAAAAATTATTAATTTTATACAGCGCTGTGGCAGTAGAAAAAAAAATTAGTTGTCAAAAAAAAATAATATGATCAAATTTATCGTATAAAACACTTTTTTTGACTCAGGCAACCATAATAAATTAAAAAAAAAACGAATTTGACATAATATTAAATGATTGAATTTTTTCGCAAAAATCTCGTTCTTATATAGCTCTGTGGCAGTGGAAAAAAATTAAATTAATTATAAAAAAAACCACTGTGAAATAAGTTATCTTATCATACATCTTTTCTGGGGTCAGGCAACTCAATTAAAAAAATAAAATAAAAACACATTACTCAACGGCCCACCCTAATATATATATATACCGCTAACCATTATGCGTCACTTCTATCAGTAGGGATCTGTTGAGGAATATCACCAAGCAGCAAGACTTTATCTCTTGCCTTATCTCTCCACCATAAGTTAATCACACATCAGCGTATTCTAGGCTAAGTGCACATTCATTTAGAATTTTAAACTGCTAGTTTAGCCTTCTTATTTTACTGTACACCGGGCCAGGATCCGAACCCACGTTAACTAGAGGAATTGCAAGTCGGTCTGCGTTGATACTTTTATAGCTTTATATTTGTTATATTTGTTATGGTCGAATTTTTAACCAAGTTTGGACTATTTTATATTTTAACCAACCAATGATTTATCTTACATATCTTACGGGCAACAGGAGACGTCTATAACTTAGAAACTTAATGTTTGTTTAGTCTATTCCAGTTGATTGTCTATTCTTTGATGTTGAGATGGACTTCATAAGTGCTTGGTTTCGTATATGGTCAATTTCATATAAAGTTTGTTCGTATCAGTTCTTTTCTGTACAACTGTTAAGTTTATACCAAAATTCTCATATTTTTGTATCCATTGTTGTTTAGTTGTTGATTTAATGACAATCACAGAAGATACATTCCTGATAATTTTTCGAGAAACGAAATTGCTACTATAAATAAATATTTTCCTATTAATATCGACATTAAATTATATTCTACTAAATTAGAAAGATGTTATATTCTATACTTAATAATAAATACATTAATTAATATTACTCCATTAAAAAGTTAATTTGTGTGTAAATTATTTAATTGATTTATTCATATCCCTTTACAAAATATAGGTCTTCGTCCATGTTAGAAAGACCTACTTTATTATTGGTACAATATAGTGGTATTGCTATTCTGCTCATCTCTCTTTTCGCAGCCTGCTGCTTTATGCTGGATTATAGAAAATCAATGCCAATTAACTTGATAGATTGCTAAACTATTTATATGCCTATATAACAATATTACGCTTCGAATTCAGAGATAACAATTTACTTTTATTGCCGTATCTAACGGGATATAACAGAGTAGCGACTCTATGTTTTTTTTTATTATTTTATAAATTTGATAATATAATATGCACACAACTACGAATTATTTCTATTTACATTTAAAATAATTAATTTAGCAAATTATAGATAAAATAATATCTTGGTAATATGCTATAAAATTGAAAATAAATTCTTCTTTATTTAAAATTTCATTTTGTTTCAAAACGAACAATGTAGTTCTACAATTAGTCAATTGCAGAATGTTAACATTCCACAATTGACCCAGTACATAAAATATTAGATATAATAGGATTTCATTAAAAAGAAAGAAACTCACCTTTACTATAGTTTTAAAACTAGCTCGGCCTTCTATCTAAAGTTTGGCATGAGGGTTTGAGCTCCTAATTAAAAACTTGAATGTCTATACAGTATTTAGAAATCTTAAGTCATAGATTTTGATTGGATCTTTTTCTGTAAGTGCCGTGCCCGTATTCAGCCATTGGCCATCATCATAAAATTTTCTGAAACTGTCCTCTATCGACTGCTGCGCAAAATAATTCTTTTACTGTAGTACCATACCTTTGTCTAACATTACGCAGCTATGAAAGTTTCTTTCGACAAATCCATCTCTTTCCCTCCACTTTTCCTTGTATTATAAGGCTAAGTAGATGGTACTTCTTCTTCTTCTTGTGGTGCCTATCCGTTACGGATGTTGGTTACTAGCATGGCAATTCTAACTTTATTGACCGCAGCTCGAAATAGTCCTGAAGTGGTCAAGGAAAACCATTTTCGTAAGTTCTGGAGCCAAGATATTCTTTTTCTTCCTGGTCCCCTCTTTCCGTAGACCTTTCCCTGTTATATAAGTTGCAGCAGGTTATATCTATGATCGTTTCGCATTATATGTCCAAGGTGCTGGTACTTGGGTTCTCTAATTATAAGACCGAAGTATTCTGGTTTTCTTCTCCTTATGATGTTTGTGAGCAAGCTTTCTGAAGTCATTGGAAGTATGCGAAATGCGAAACTCATAACTCACAACTATATACGATATACCATACATAACATTTCAGGACCGTCTTGCGAATATGTGTCGACAGGTTTCTGTTACATAAAACTGGTTTCCAGGTCATAAAAGTGCTACGTGATATTTCGATCCTGGTTATTACCTCATCATCAGAGTCACAATTTACATTTAACCAGCTGCCGAGGTATTTAAAATGGCTTACGCGTAAAAATCAAACCTTGATCTATATTAACCTTTTCAACCGCCATCCACTTTGTCTTTGAAATTTTAATCTTAAGCTATCTCCGATAACTTCAGCTTCACTGACTAGATTTACTAATGTTTGGGTATCTTGTACAAACTTTACAACAACTCGGCATTAGTCCAAACCATTTAGGAATAATCTCAGATGTTTACAGGGATAACACTACTTATCTAAAAATCAAAAATAGGCTGTCAGAGCCAACAATAGTAACTAAAGGACTAAGACAAGGATGCAGTATATCACCCTTACTGTTTAATTTATATATTAAAGCAACCCTCCAAAATTGGAAAAACCATTGCCAGTGAATGGAAATCCCCACAGGAAATGATGTACTGTTCTCCCTAAACTTTGCGGATGATCAAGTCGTCCTAGCTCAAGATTCTTATGATCGAGACTTTATGATAGTCTATACAGAAAATATGTAAAATGGGGGTTACAAGTCAGCATGAAGAAAATAGAATACATATTTTGTTATCAATTAAGATGCAAGGTTTGAAGTGCTGATAGACGAGGACGTGGAAACCAAACAAGTGGAACGGGACGTGACATTGTAGGATGTTTAAAAGAAACAAAAAAGAATGGGGCAAACCATGGTTCAATCAGTTCTTTGTTAAGGTTCTGAAGTATGGACAATTAATGCAGACCTGAAGAGAAGATTGTTAGCAGTTGAAATGGATTATTTGAGAAGAAGTGGTAATACATCAAGGCTGAAAAGGATGACCAACGAATCTATAAGACATAATATTAATGATATAGAAACAGACATTGACAGAATAGAAAGGAGATGGTTAAAATGGTTTAGACACCTATTGAGAATTCCAGACGAACGTTAGCCCCAAAAACTTCACAGATGGAAGCCCCCTGGAAGAAGAAAAAAAGGTAGACCTTGACGCACATGGAATGAAGGAATTAGAAAAGAGATAGAATCGTGAAGTTTGGAGAAGGAGCATGCCTTGGACCGGGAGGACTGGCGAAGGAGAACGAGAATACGGCGACAGCCGTCTGACTAAGCGGGCTGGGCGGCCGGTTTCTCATTCGCTTCACTGCGAGTGGTTCAGTAGAAGTGAGTGCGATCCCCAGCTCGATGTACAGAAAACAAAAAAAGGTTAACGCAGCAGTTTAAAATTCTAAATGAATCTGCGGCTTAGACTAGAATATGCTAGTGTCTGATCGGCCTATGATGGAGCAGTACGGCAAGAGATAAGGGCTTGCGGCCATATATCCCTAACGGAAGGGCGTGTGCCGCCTAAATACCGGGTATATATATATATATATATATATATATATATATATATATATATATATATATATATATATATATATATATATGTATATATATATATATATATATATATATATATATATATATATATATTAACCTCCACTTCGGAATTCGTTCTCAAAATACAAACATTAATGTAAAACGTCAATAAACTTATTTTAATCCTCAATTGTGGCTTACTCCCATCAAAATAGTAATTACTTTAATATGTCACAATAAAATAGCTTTAGAATAATAAGTATGATCTAGATAAGAGAAGAAAGTGCTCCAAAAGTATCATCAGCCTTACAGCTGCCAGCGTCAGCCAGTCAACTGCACACAAGTAAGAGAGGATGGTTTTAGTTGGTAGGCAGGATAGTAGATACCTGAATTTTTGGCACTGCTATCTTTAGTACTCTAAATTAAACTAAAATATAAATTTTAGGGACTCAAAATGGAGGTAGCACAAAAAATTCAAAACCCCCCCCTAAGAATAATTCTAGGTACGCCACTGATTAGTTGACAGTAGAAAATTCGGGGCCTCTTCACCATTCTGAGTGTATTCACTTGGCATCCACCTTTTGGAGCGAGAGAATAGTTATCTGAGTGTCCTTTGAGAGAATTTTATGGAGTCTTGAATTTTCTGCAGTTTGTTCTATCTCCTCGCAATGCCTCCTCCAAGATTCTCGTTTTGCCCTTCTTAGCTCCTTATTATATTCGGTCAGATCTTTGTGAAATTGCTTCATTTCCATGAAAATAAACTTTCTCCTAACTTCGGTTCTTTGATTTGCAAGGTTATCATTCCACCAAGGTACTTTCCTGTTATAATTCTTCACTATCACCAGGAAGTAGACACTGTATGTAAACATGTTATCAACACAAATAAAACATAGTCACTTATAATCCTTAGATATAAAACTGAAATACTTAAGCTACCATTGTATTCATGATGGATAAAATGGTAGCTTAAAAAACTATTAGTTTTGTTGCTAAAAGTTTACAAACCACAATAGCAACTTTTTTTAATAAACTAGCAATAATGTTCGAATGATTTAAAGATTAATTAAAGGACCCAAAGAATTCTCAGATTTTTTCTGACAAGAACTAGTAGCCTCTACGTGTTAGAGCATAAAGTCGTATTGTGCCTTGTAACAGTTATTTACAGCTTAATAAAGAAAGGGCAAGCAGGCAACAAGCGACCATGTTAACTGACCGTAACAATTTATTGGAGTAAATAACAGGCAGTAAGTCTATCACGGAATACAGTTACAAAATAAACGTGGCTGTCGCCATAAACCACAGCCAATGAAAATTTAGCCGAGAAAAATTTAATAAATAGACGGGATAGAGGTCTAGAGTGACATTATTGCATTAATAAATCAGAAATGATTTAACTCTTAATTGTTCGTAGATAATTGGAAGTGACTTATAAAATTTTTTAGTGAAATCATTTTTATACTCTGACAATTTATGTTTATGAACAAAGAAATTCCCATTTTTATATAATTTGTTTTTTTTTTGTCGTAGACTAAGTCAAGTATTAAGGCTTTGAATTTTAGAAACATTAATATAATGATGTGTAACAGTTAAAACTATTAAACACTAAATATTCAAAGCATATTTGGAAAACACATACAGTAAAACGGGGTTAGTTTGCACCATTTTTTTAGTTTTATTTTCTTAAAGTGGGTATTACGTCACTCGAAAGAATATTTGAACTTTTTGTTATAAATATCTATTGAACAGGTTGTAATATACCTCTTATTATAGCTATTTTTTAAGCATATTGCGCAATTAAGAGAACAACCTAGTTTTATTATTGGTGCAAAGTATACTCTAGAAAAGTGATACTTTGAACCAGTCGATATTTTAATAATATTTGGCTACAAAATGCTTGCTGGTGCATAGTAATAATATCTATAGGATTTTAAACTTTGCGCCAAATAAATTCAACAAACTTAAATATAAGAACAATAGTAAAAATACAAATTTTGAAATTAATCCCACCACAATTTGTCGCATTCTGGAACAATGTACAATTCTGGCTTATAAATACATTAATTTATTTTTAAGAAAACTAAAGCATCTTTAAGATTCGGTGATGCATTCTTTAGGTGTCTCTATTCATATTACATCGGATTAAACAAATGAAGACAATCAATTTATCGGAAGTCGATAAAATATATTTTTATATACATATAACGATTTTGAACTATAAAATTAAATGTTCTGCAACCTATTTTTTTGATATTTTTCACGTGCAATACAGATTGGTTTTTATTATTATAATATATATTATAAATATCTTGAAAACATAAAATTGTTTATCAAGAAAGACCTCCGAAAAAAAAGGTAATGGCTTAAGAATTATCATCATTATATTGTTTATAACTTCGTCGCAAATCCCGGTCAACTTTAACCGGTTGTAGCTCAGGAATAACGGCTGGTAATTTAATTTTTAAGAAAATCTCCTCGTCAAGTCTTGTCTAATGCCGGTTTTTTTATTTAATTTGATCTAAGAGTTACTGAGTATTTGTATATAATTTTTTTTTAAACATTTTTTTTATAATTTTAAAACATTCCTGTGGTCGTCCAAATAATCCGATTTTATTTCCATAAAGTACGTTAAATAGGTATAGTACTATTTTATAAGTAAAAAATTGTAAAATGGCAAACTTCTGCATGGTCTAGTTTTTGTAGTCCAAAAATTTAAAGATTTTTAATTAGCTGTATGTCATAGAAAATGTATTTGTCGCTATTTTATTTTATTATGACTTTGCTCCCAAATGAATTGTTTTAAAGGTATAAGCAAAAAAAGTTGAAAGAAAAAAATCGATGTTTTTGGTCATTTTTAAATAGTTTAATTTTTTTAAATATTTTTTCCGCCCTATTTGAGAAGAGAGATAAGTCAGTTATTATCACTGAAGTTATCACACAAAAATCCGAATGCCACCACAGATTTGCCCTGGTCTAATTAGCGGATATGTGAAAGAAAGCCGTAATAGAAGTAGTAATAGTATAAATACTTACTTTATTGCTTATTACAATTTTACACCGCAATGTCTTTTTTTTATTAGAACAAAATCAAGCTTTTTGTCAACTGGATGTGGTCCTAAACGCTTATTCTATACAGTCATCACATATTTTAATTTGAGTGAGCAATAATTGAGTGTAACACGAAATGCAAACAATAAATAATAAAATGAAGTAAGCTTATTATTGATATCCTTTAAATTTTGTGTAATTCCCATCTGGAAGCCTGTGATTTTTCGTTTATATTTAACTTTCTTGTTTTACGATCATTTCTATTATGAAGGCTCTAAAACCACAGAAGTTTCGAATGCAGTAGTAGTAAAAACATTTCTATTCCACTAAGAAAATGTAGCTCTTGCATTGCGCAAAAGAAGTAAATATAAGGGCTTTCCTAGCATGACTCAATGGCCACTTACGTAGCTGGGACTTAAATAGCTCGGTTAAATTAGAAATTAAAAAAAATCTGATGTCAGCGCTGGTGACCGAAAGCGAGCACTCCGGCTTGGTAAGCCAATGTATCACCAAGTATCACGGCCGTCACACCCCAACGCATGGTACAACGAAACGATCTTTTCTTTGTATCATGATCCCAGTGCAATACTAAAGTGAATATTCTATTTAGCTAAGAATATTGCTTGGTTGTCCTTGCGTAATGCGTTGTTAATAAACCTTTTAACATATACATAGATGCTGGCCTGTACAGAAAAAGACAAGCAAGTGCAGAGTATGCCAACACTCTGTTTGTATTAAGTTCGTTGGAAAAGTAGGTAAATGCACAGTATATTGCTTTCTTTAGCAATATACTATGGTAAATGTCTGATAAAAAGTTGGTAATATTAATACAATACTAAACGAAAATGCATTCGTACATTAAGAGTTAGACAGTATTCTTCAAGTATTATACTGAAACTACCTTCAACATTAAAAAATATATATTTTATTGTTTCTCTTCCATTCCTCTTCTAGTTTGTATCGGGCGTTTAAATTTATAAGGTTAAACCATGTGGCATACAAATAGGAAATATGATTACCGCATAGTGATAAAATCAAAAGAAATGACGAACTTTAATAATAATTTAGAAATTATCTGAAGAACTGATAATCTGATGAGAGCACACTCTCTGAGTAGATATTTCAATTTGTATGTATATATATATATATATATATATATATATATATATATATATATATATATATATATATATATTTTAACAATTGTGATATTTTAATCATTTTGGATTTATATGTTAGATCTGGTTTCCTTCTTGATGTTTTTTCTACTGGCACTTGTTTGTCTAGCTTGTTTGGTATTTTGCGTTTTTTCATTTTTTTCAGATGATCCTGGTATATTTTTTCCCAAATTTTTTTTACCCAAATTCTAATTTTTATTTGTGCCTTTGTATATGTGTCACAACATTTCTTTAAATGAGACTAATAATCTTTTCTCACTTTTAGAGAGTGTCCAGGTTAATAAAACACATGTGAGGTCTTATTAGGGTTTTTTATATTTGGCATTTTGTTTTTCTTGTGACGTTGTGTAATTTTAGTTGCCTAATTAAGCCATGGTAACATTTTGTTGGTAATAAATATTAGCCACTTCACTTTCTCTGCACGTTATTATCAGACATAACTAGGGATCCTAAATATGTAAAGTTTTTACCCCATCAATGTTGTATATTCTCTTTACTAGATTTTGTAGCTCCCTTATTTCTGTGTTTTTACTTGAATGCATTTGTTTTGTTTTGACCTAATTGAGTCATTAAGGTTAAGGCCATTATTTTGTACCTGCTAGTATTTGTATCTGCTAGTATTTGCACACTTTTATTAAATAATGTCCCTCGAATATTGCCTCTTACATCTTATTATTTTTTCAAGCATGATGTTGAACAATATGCATGATAGGGCGTCTTCCTGACATAGTCTCTTTTTCACATGTATTGTTTCCATTAATTCGTTTTGTATCTGAATTTACTAGTTATTTATAGAGTTTCTTTTATCAATATAATTAGTTTTGTTGGTATAATAAAGTTGTGGCTACGAAATATAAAGAACTGAACAGGCATAAATAGCACTGGCGAGTTTTTGCATGCCGCAAAACGTCTTGTCTTAAGATAATTTGCCAACACATTATAGGTGCACGGCGCTCTAAACAGAAGGTATAATATTAAATTTTATTATTATTTGTCTCAAGAAATTCTCTGTTTGTATTGTCATATGCGCAAGGATCTGACATAGAACAGATATCTGGTCTATTGTTGATTTCTATCTACAGAAGCCAAATTGATATTTGCAAACTATTTTTTCGCGTGTGGTCCTAAGCCTTTTATAAATGGCGGTAGACATTATTTTGTATGCTGCATTCAACAGCGTGATTCCAGTTTCCACATTCTAATTTTTTTATTTATTGGTAAAATAATACCGTTATTCCATTCCGCTGATATATAACCGCTTATTCAACCATATGTTTGTTATCAGCTCATATATTTTTTTAGTAATGCGCCTTTATTCCTTCACTAGTTCCGATACTATTTGTTCCGTTTTCGGTGATTTATTGTTCTTTAATTTGTCTATTGCTGTTCTAATCTTGGCTGTTGTTAGAGGACTCTTATCTGTTGTCTGCTTAGTCTAGCAGTAAATCAGGGTTTGCCTCTCGTTTATCTCCTCAAGCTTTTTCTTACAATTTTTTGTCCCCCCTTATCTCTACATATTGTTTTTCTCTGTTTGAATTGTTTTTTTTGTTCAGTTTCTTTTCTCTTTTATTTTTGGTTTCCAAAGATGTTGATATTTGTTGACTTCGTATAGCCTTGATGGAGTATTGTTCCAATTGTTGCCGTCTTTAAATTGTTTTTTGTTTTAAGTATGGTTTTAAATCGTTTTGTACCAATATGTTACTTTCTGGGGAGATTGGCTTAGTTGGTGCGTTTTTAGCCAGTTTATCTACAATTTCGTTACCTTCAATTTCGACATGAGATGGTACCCATAAAAAGTGAACTTGGATTTTCTTATTTGAAAGTTCTTTTTTAAAAAGAAGTAGAAGGGGGTTGTCACAGTACAATTGAGTCAGTGAGGATAGTGAACTTAGAGAATATGTATTTATTATACATCTTGCTTTGTTTTTGTTTTGTAGTAACGATAGTGCTTTTAGAATTGCGAATAATTCAGCTGAAAAGATGGTTGTAATTGACGACAATTTGAAACTAACTGAGGAGTCATCCGAATAGTGCTGTTTTATTGCAAATGCTTCGTAAATTTCCGATTCTAAGTCAACAAGGTTGTCTAAAGTTGAGCGATGTTTTCAGAAACCACATTGTTCTGGAATAATTAAGTTATTTGATTCTAAATACCACATAAGCCTATTGTTTATTATCTTTTCTAATATTTTACCTATGCTACATGTTAGTGATATCGGTCGATATGTTTGTGGATCTGATTTTGGGTTAGTTGGTTTTAGAATAGGTATTATGATTGAATTTTTCCATGATTTAGGAAAGACGTTTCTGGATAGAATTATATTGTAGATTTTGAGTATATGTTTTTTAGATTGAGGGCCTAAATTTTTTAGAAATATAAACAATATATTGTCGGGTCCAGGACAAGTGTTCTTACAGTTTTGAAATACATTTTGTAATTCTCCTCTGTTATTGGTATATTTAGATGGTTATTGGTTTGATCGTAATATTCTATAGGATTTTTTTCCTCTTTTAATTTGATATCTAAGAAATTGGAAGTATAATTTAAGTTACTTGAGTTATATTCATAAGATGATGCTAGTATATTGGATATTTCTTCTGAGCTTTTATAAATAGTGTTATTTTGAGTTAGAAAGTTGATTGATTTATGAGGTTTTAATCTGGACATTTTGTTAACTGTTTTCCATATAGTTGTTATAGGAGTTGAACTATGTATTTTGTTGACATATTCTCTCCAAGAGTCTCGTTTGGCTTTTTTAATGGTATATCTAGCGACTGCTCTTAATTTTTTTAATTCTATAGAATTTTCTTGAGTTTTGTGTCGTTTGAATTTATTAAAAGCTTGTTTCGATTATTTTAATGCTTCTTTGCAGTCATGATTCCACCAAGGTACCGACTGATGTTTGTGATCGTACTTAATTATTCCAATGTACTTATTTGCTGATTCTGTGATTACGTTGGTCAGAGAGTATATTGTTTTGTCTATATCTATATTGTCGTTTAGGTTTTGCAGATTGTTTTCAACGTAATTTTGAAATTCTGTCCAATTTGCGTCCTTTAAGTTTCATTTTAGTTGTTGCGGGGTAGTTGATTGTATTTCGTTGCTTATTATGATAGGGTAGTGATCACTATTATATAAATCTGGTAACACATTCCACATAAGAGTATGTATAATTGATGGTTCGCAAATACATAGATCTATACAAGAGCCTTCGCCTGTTCTTGTGTCAAAGCGCATATGTTGTCCGTCGTTAAGGATATTTATGTTGACCTCTTTTATTATTTTTTCCATTTTTCGACCTAAACATGTTAGTTTTGTTGAACCTCATAACGTATTATGTGCATTGAAATCTCCAATTATTATCTGTAAAGCAGGTAGTTGATGCATTGCTACAGGATGAAAATGGTAAAGTAATATTCGAAGTAGAGGACAAACTTAAAGAATGGGAAAATTACGTTGCGAACCTATTCGAAGACGATAGGAGTAGTTCACCTCCCGATATTACTAACTGCGACGGACCCCTAATAACACGCTGTGAGGTTACAAAGGCCATACAATCATCAAAAGATGGCAGAGCGACTGGCCCTGATGAAATTCCAACTGAAATATATAAGCTTATAAAGGATAGCAATGTTTTAGAGGCTATAACTTCGTTTTTCAATACCATTTATACCAGCGGACAACTACCTAATGGTTGGTCTAACTCACTGTTTATAGCTCTACCTAAGAAGACAGCAGCAAAAACCTGTGCTGATTATAGAACCATCAGTTTGTTAAACCACTTATTGAAAATTTTGCTGAAGGTAATACATGGTCGTATCTACAATAAATGTGAGGAATACCTGAATGACACTCAGTTTGGTTTCCGTAACGGATTTGGAACGAGAGAGGCACTGTTTGGAATGAACGTACTTGCTCAAAGATGTCGTGATATATCTGTAGACATATACTGTTGTTTTATTGACTTTCAAAAGGCATTTGATCGTGTTAAGCACTCTATATTGATCGAAGCTCTAAAAGACATTGGCTTGGACGGCAGAGATGTTCGAATAATTGCAAATTTATATTGGAATCAAACAACATCAGTTTTAGTAGATAGTGTGGAATCACAAGCTCTCAATATTAAAAGAGGAGTACGGCAGGGATGCCTCTTGTCACCCCTGCTTTTTAACGTTTACGCCAAAAGAATTTTCAGAAAAGCACTTTCTGAAAAACAAGAAGGAATACTTGTGAACGGCGAAGTCATCAATAATTTGCGATATGCGGACGATACAGTACTCCTAGCTTTTAGTCAAGAAGATCTGCAAACACTACTTGATAGTGTCGTTGAGAGTTGTAGGGAGGCAGGTCTGGATCTTAACATAAGGAAAACCAAAATACTCGTAATAAACAACAGGTAACAAATAAACAGGTAAACAACAATAAACAACAAGGTAAACAACAGAATATAAAACCGTCTATATAATATGTAAATAATACCAAACTTGAGCAAGTAGATAAAATCGTCTACCTTGGACAGCAATTAAATTGTAATGCAGAAAATCACGGCGAAATTAGATCCAGAATAGAGCGGGCTAAAGCTGCTTTTAGAAGGATGTCCAAGGTGTTATGTAACAGAGACCTAAAATTGGCATTAAGGATCTGCCTACTTCGCTGCTACGTGTTCTCGGTCTTACTTTATGCTGTCGAGTCCTGGACTGTGAATAAAATCGATCTAAATCGCCTTGAGGCTTTCGAAGTATGGTGCTATAGAAGACTTTTAAAAGTTTCCTGGGTGGAGAAGATTCGTAACTCCACAGTACTAGAACGTCTCAGCAAGACTACTGAGATCATAAAAAGCATCAAGCAGAGAAAGCTGGAATATTTCGGACATGTAATGAGAGGTCCCAAATATAGATTGCTACAAAACATCATGCAAGGAAAAATAGCAGGCAAACGCAGTCCAGGACGAAGAAGAACCTCATGGTTGAAGAACTTGCGAGACTGGTATGGTGAAGATACAAGCATGCTATTTAGGGTGGCAGTGAATAAAATTAAAATAGCTATGATGGTAACCAACGTTCTGAAAGGACATTGTACATGAAGAAGAAGAAGAAGGTAGTTGATTTAATAGGTTTGAAATTTCTTTGAATCAGGTTCTTTATTGGGGGAATGCAAATTAAAAAGGAAATTTTGTCTGTGACTCTAATTCCAATTGCTTCGATAGTTGTTGTGATTTTTATTGGTTTTGCGTCAAAGCTATCTTTTATGTAGATTGCTACCCCTCCGCTTGCAATTTTCACATTTTCTCGATTTCTAAAGAAACATTTGAAATTCTTTAAGTCATGAGCCTTGTTGTTTTTAAAGTTGGTTTCTTGTAAGCATATCAAACTGGGTTTATGTTTTGAAATTAATAATTTTAAGATTTCTAAATGGGTGTAATACCCATTTATGTTCCATTGAATTAAAGAGTTGAAAATGATATATTAATATGTTTCTGTAGATGTGTCGTTTTCTAAGTCTGTTTGAAGGTCTGAGTTAATTTGCTTTAATATTTTATTTTTTATTCTTGCATTTGACTTTAATTTTTCGATCCTTTAGGTAAGGGTATATATAAGTTAATAGATCTGTGAGCTCTGCTGTTTCTTCTGAATACATTTTGGTGATACTTAACGGGTTGGGTGAGTTCTCACAGTTTTTAAAAAAGTCTAATAACTGTTCGTAAGTTATAGGGTAGTTGTAGCTTGGTTTCTCAAATAAAGTTTTGCAGTATCTTAGCATTTCTTCTAGTGTTTTTTGTGGTTTGACATTTTGATCTGATTTTAATTTCTTCTCTTAATTTTTTTTGTGTAATAAAAGTAGGTTCCTTTGAAGATGTAGTAGCTGGTGGAGAGATTTGGGAGATTGTGCATTTGTTTTGTGTTTTGCCTGTTTTTACATGTGTTGTCTTATTTCTAGATCTATTTTTGGGTCGTTTGTTGTTTGTGAATCTTCTTTGGTTGGCTGCATGTGTAGTTTTTCTTGTTGGGTAGTTTGTGGTTGGGTTCCTTTTTGTGTGCTTTCTTCTTTTGATTGTTGTTGTTGTTTAGTGTTTGCCTGAGTTTTTTGAGTAGATAAATTAGTTATATTTTCAAGTGGGTCTATATTTGGAACTGGATTATTTGATGTTGAATTATCTGTTGTTATCGCATTAGACATTGGGCAATTTTTTGTTATTAGTGGTTGGTTTGCTTACATGTTTGGCAAGCTTAGTTATCTAATGATAGGTAAATTCTGTATATCGTTTCCTCATGTGTGATAAGAAAAGAATCAGGTAAGGACTGGTTATTTAGTGGAGATATGTATGTTTGTCGTCTGAAGCTTATAATATGCTGGAATTGTGGTGTTGCTGTGCCTATTCTTAGAAATGTTGTAGGTGACAGAAGATTTAATCCATGTGATTTTAATGCAGATATTAGGACTGAGTGTGGGATTGAGGGACATACGTTGGACAATACTAATCACTGACTGGGACTAATTAGTCTACGAGCTTGTAAGAGTTGTTGGTTTATTTGAATTTTTTCATTTTTGTTTATAAAATCCTCAGCTAGTTTTTCGTTTGCTAAATATGTACATACTGTGTTATTTGATAATTTTGAACAGAAGATGATCTGGGTTGGTTGTATCAGATGACTCAGAGCGGATAAGTTATCATCTAGTTTGGTATTTTCAATTGAATTAAAAATAATTGCTTGTTATCTTGATGGAAATATATTGGATTGTGGTGTTTGATTGGTTACGGAAGAATATGTACGTGATCCATTAAATTGATTTCATGAGGAGCTGTTTGGTGTATTATTAGTTGTAGGAATTTCAGATTGAATAGAACTATCCATTTTTAATAATAATTTGTAATTGGAATACTGTCCTGGCAAACAACCTACGTAGTCTGTAGTGTAATATGTAATAATATTTGATAATAGTAAAAACTGTTGTTATTAAAGTAACTTACTTTCTCTGTTGTATTTATGTTTGTTATTAAACTACTGGATCACTAATTAACGAAAAGATTTTTAGTCTTTCACAAGTTTTTAAATTAATTTTAAGAGCTCGATTTTAAACACGTATTAGCTACTATGTTCAGAGTCGAATTCAATAATCAGAATAGGATTTTGATTTTACTATTAACACGTTCAGAATTGATGAAATAATCGTTTAAATATTTAAATTTTTAGGAGAAACTTTGAAATGAGTCTAAACACTTTTGACAGTTTTTTGACAGTTCGATATAATTTTTTATTTAAATATTTTGCAGAACATTTGGTCATTTTTTGTTTCCATGATTCTAAGGAATGTGATTTTGTTTTTTTACTACTTTCATTACAATTAATTAGTACCTTATAATTGTCTACTTATGTAGTTTTTAACTTATTTATGTTGTTTTCTAATTATTAAAGTAAACATTAATTAATATAGGTACCGTTATTAAATATATGTTCCCAATGACAATATTTTCTAAAAAATGCATATTTAATGCATAATTTCTAATAGAAATACATTATTATTGCATATTTTTGAGTAAATTAGTGGATATTTATTCGCATATTTTACACTTTTTTGCATATTCACCTATGTCTAGTTATTACAATTACAGGATTACTCAGATTTTTGGGGTTTCGTCACGTGGGGGTGAGAGTCGAAATTGAGTAGGAGAGGCTAGTGACGCTTATTGGATGTGGAGTTATATTTAGCGCATTACTGCTCCATTTGACCACAAAGTGTGATATTTTATGAATTGATAGTTGTCATAGTTTTGAGGTTCTATAGAAATTAGAGGCTGTTTTCTGGCATATAGGTTATCGTTTCCTTATTCATTGTACAATGTAAATGTATTTTTTTTTTATTAATTTATTTAATGTCGTCCGAACCACTGGAGTTATAGACGACAACAATGGAAAATACATATTATAACAAAGAAAGATTAATATTAATTACGTACTAACATTAAAGAATATTAAAGAAGATTGATATATGTAATATAAGTACAGTCTAGATGTTAATTTAAATATTTTTTATGCCTATAGCCGTTAAAAACTTCATAATATTGTGTAGATGATTATTGTCTCTAAGAAGGTCGCCTATGTCGCTGGGAAGGTTGAGTTTACTTCTGGTTTCCTGAAAAATTTGACATTCGGTTAAAATATGTTTAACTGTACTGTTGGTTTGACACTGGTTGCAGTATGGAGGATTGTCTCTTGTAATTCGGTAAAGATGTGTATGACGGGTGTGACCAATTCGAAGTCGAGAAAAGATGACTTGTTTTTTCCTAGGTAACACAAAGGCTTGTTTTTGTAAAACATTGTCTTTAATTTGCCTTAGTTTTTCGGAACACTGCAATCATTTGTTTTGCCACGCACAACTAACTATGTTTTTTAAGCACAATTTAAGATCACTTGGCACTATTTTATTTAATTGCACTTGGCCATCACTTGTCGCTGCTTCGTGAGCTAGACAGTCCACAACCTCGTTATTATGTATTCCAATATGAGATGGAACCCAGATTAATACCACATGTTTGTTTTCCTTTGCAGCATTTTGAAGTTCTTTGTAAATGTCTTTATGAATAGGATTGCTGGAGTATATGTTTTTGATGTCACAAAGGGCATTCATTGAGTCAGTTATGATTGTATAATTTCTCTGGTCCGTTGTGTAAAGACCGAGGAACTTTATTTCTTTTACGAAGATCAGATTTTTACCATTCAATGTTAAAATTGGATTATCCTCTTTTCGCTTTTTTGAGAAGAGCATGCATTTTGTTTTTTCGTTAGAGAAACTGAGTCCTGTTTTGTCAGACCATTTCTGGAGATTATTTAATGCGCTTTGCAGGATTCTTTGGGTGGATTCTAGATTTGTTCTTCTTAGTAGGATAACCAGATCGTCTGCGTATAGTCTTGCTTTTACTGGATGTTGACATTGTTCCAAGATATCGTTAATTGCAACAAGAAATAAAGTTACACTTAATACCGATCCCTGGGGGACTCCATTTTCCTGGATTCGACTTGATGATAGTGTTCCATTTGATCGTACTTTAAATGTTCTACGTTGAAGAAAATTTTGACTAAATTTTAGGAATTGTCCATTAATACCCCAGGAGTGAAGCTTTTCTACTATACCATATCTCCATATGCAATCGTAGGCTTTTGTTATATCGCAGAAAATAGCTAGGCAGTGTTGTTTGTTAATGAGTGCTTCATGAACTTCGGATTCAAGATCAACTAGGTTATCCGTCGTTGATCTATTTTGACGAAAGCCGTTTTGTTCCGGGATAAGCAATTTTTTATCTTCCAGAAACCATGTAAGACGACGGTTTATAATCTTTTCAAATAGCTTACAGGTTGACGAGGTTAGGGATATTGGTCTATAGGACTGGGATCTGTTTTCGGTTTTTGGGGTTTAGGGATTGGAATAATATATGATTCTGACCAAGACTTTGGAAAGTAGTGCTGAATCCACATTTGGTTCAAAACATTAAGGAGGTACATTCTAGCATTTGTGCTTAGTTTTTGCAGAAAAATTATTGGTATATCATCTGGACCCGGAGAAGAGTTTTTTATGCCAAACAATGCATCGTCCATTTCTTTCAGTAAAATTGGCGAGTTCATGTAGTCTTCCGTGTTCTCTGTGATCATTATCTCCTTCTTTTCATTTCTAAATTTAAATTGAAGAAAATTTGGAGAGTAGTTGTTAGTGCTGGAATTTTGTTCGTAAAGGTCTGCAAAAATGTTTGTGATTTCTTGTGTTGATTTAATGAATTGATCATTATGTTTTAAGAAACTAATTTGGGCGTTTTGCTGTTTTCCAGATAGTTGACGAATTTTCCTCTATAATGCAGACTGGGGAGTAGAGTTGTTGATGGATGCCACGAAAGATTTCCAGTTTTGTTTTTTAGTTTGCTTAATTTGATATCGAGATTCAGCTCTTAGTTTTTTATATTCTATTTGATTTTGTGTAGTAGGACATCGTCTGAATTTGTTAAAAGCTCGCTTGTATTTTTTGATAGCTTCGTCACATTAAGTATTCCACCACGGTACTGGCGTGTGAGTTTTTATAGTTTTGGTTTTTCCGACTGTTTTGTGGCCTGCTTCTAATATTAACTCAGAGATTTTTGATAAGTTGAAGATATATTTGAGGTACTAGGGTCAGGGAGATATGGGAGTTTTTGGTCTATTTGGTCTGAGAAAAGTGTCTAATTTGCCTGGTCTAATTTCCATTTTGAGAGAGGAGTAGTTAAGGCGATTTTAAAAGGACGGGTTATAAGAATAGGAGAGTGATCACTCCCGTATAAATAGGGATGGACTTCCCAATTTAAAGATGTTTGTAGAACCGGATCGCACATGCTCAGGTCGATAACTGAGGATTCTCCTGTTTGTATATTAAATCTTGTGGGTTCCCCTGTATTCAAGATGTTTATATTGTTACTGTCAAGTAATTAATCTAGTACTTTTCCTTTTAATGATCGAAATTTGGATCCCCAGTAGGGGCTATGACTATTAAAATCTCCTAAGAGTATACGGGGAGATGGGATCTGTTGAAGCAGTTCCTCAATTACGGCAGTTGAAAAATTTTCACTCGGTGGAGTATAAATGTTGCATATTGAGATCTTTATATCACTAGTAATTGTGATTGCAACAGCTTCTAAGGGTGTATTTAAATGTATTAGTTTTGCTTCGTACATTTGGTTGATATATATTGCTACTCCACCACTTGCTTTATCTCTATTGGTCCTGTTTTTATAAAAGCATTTAAAACCCTTTAACCTTGCATGGTAAGAATCTTTGAAATGAGTTTCTTGAAGGCAAATAATAAATTTTGTAACATTTCGCAACGGGTGTTGTGCCCGTTGAGATTCCATTGTATTATACATCTGAATGTTAAGTACTTAAGTTTTCTTGAGAGGATGAGAGTTCGCTGTCCATTGATGCAAATGTTCTGAAGAGTTGATGCTGTAATTTTCTTTTAATGTTTGTGATTTTTGTTTTCAACTTTTTTGAGCTTTGAGTGTACATAGTGTCCAGATCCTTAAGGAAACCTGGAACATTGTCTGTATAGTTTTAAGAAGATCCAATATGTCTGCGTTGTGTGGGGCTGATTCAAAGAAATTTAAAGTTTGGTTATAGTTCGGTGTAAAATTGTTTTTATTGTCTTCAAACATTTGTTGTAATGGTTGCATTTCATCGTGAATGGATTTTTCCGGTTTTATTTTCTTAGGTTTGGGTTTTTGAAATGTGTGTTGTTTGTTGTTGTTTTTCATGCGGTGGTGTAGACTCTGACATTTATAAGTAAATGCATATTCAATTTTGAGAAATCCGTGAGGCGAAAATAATATCTTTAGGATTTACAGTACTGCCCAAGGCTATTAGATAATCTTCAATTTTTACGTCGTCAATGGAAGTAAATAAGATGGCTTGCTGTTTATCGGGAAATTTGGATGATGTTTGATTTTTTGTTGTAATTGATGCGTATGATTGGGAATTGTATTGAGTTGAATTACTAGGTATGGGAAGGTTCAGAGGAGGTTAGGGACATGGTCTCCTGGATTTTTGTTATCCATTATTTAAACGCCACATTAATAATTTAAATTGTGGCTGAGTGCGGTCCTGTTCACCTGAAGAACTTGTTTTGATATTTCAACTTATCAAAATTTCGAAAAATGATGGGTGTTTTTCGATTAACATTAAATGCTTAAATATATGTAAACAAACTTTGTTTACTTACTGGTTTTTGCAGATTCAACCTTTGATTTTAGATGAATTTGATTATAACACTGTTTTTGTTTAATAAAAACTAATTAACTAAATACTTAATGTGTTTTACTTTTTTAAACTCGATAGCTTTGGAACTCGTATTAAATACGTCTATTCACTTTGCTGTCTCAATGCGAACTCGTAAATGTATTTGATAATAATGAAATTCACTTTACCAATGTGTTTTGTATTAAATAATAATTTAGCTTAAAATACGAGTACATCCCGTAACGTATCTTCTTTTTCTTTATGTACCATGTCCTTTTAAAACGTTGGTTACCATCATAGCTATCTTAAGTTCTTCAACCATGAAGTCTTTCTTCGACGTAGATTACGTTTTCCTGGTATTTTCCCTTGCAGAATAATTTGTAGCAATTTATATTTGGTACTTTTCATTACATGTCCGAAGTCCTCCAGCTTTCTCTTTTTGATTCTTTTTATAATCTTAGTAGTCTTGCTGATTTGAAACTGGACAATATGTTTTAGTATTGCCCAGTTTCAAATCTTCTCCGACCAAGAAACATTTAAAAATTTTGTATAGTACCACATTTCGAAAGCCTCACGGCGATTTAGACCATTTTTATTCAAAGTCCAGGACTCAACACCATAAACTAAAACCAAGAACACGTAGCAGAGAAGTAGGCCGATCCGCAATGCCAATTTTAGGTCTCTGTTACATAATACTTGGACATCTTTCTAAATGCGGCTCTAGGCTAATGAATTCTGGATCTAATTTCACGTGACTCTTTAAGTTAAAGTTTAACTGATATCCAAGACAAACAACTTGATCAACTTGCTCAAATTTGGTATTATTTACATATACAGACGGTATTATATTGTGTTGTTTACTTATTAGGAGTATTTTGGTATTCAGTATATTCAGATCCAGACCTGCTTACTTACAGCTGTCAACGACATGTCAAGTAATTTTTGCAGATATTATCCTTGAGTAGATGACTTCATCCTTTACCGTAACATATGAAAGTACATTTGTAATGCATAGCAGCCAAGTTATGCCTATTTAATAGAACTAATTAATAACGTATCTATCATACGCAACCAAATATATATATATATATATATATATATATATATATATATATATATATATATATATAAATATACACCATATATCTAATAATTACTAAAGCACAATACATTATAACATTATAACCTGCAATCTACATGTTATGATCCCAGATCGCATAAATTTTTATAACCCTTGCCGGAACAGTAACATCTGTAAAATCCATTAAACCATAATCCAATAAATTGTTACAAATCAAATCTCTCTTTATTGTAGTTACTTTGTTATGACAATATGAGTCGATTGGAATATCGTAGTAATAAGTCAAGCAGCTTTTGTGTTAGGGTGGATCCCTATTTATTTTTAGGGAGAAGGGCGTCATCGTTCTAAATAGGGAATAAAAGCATCGTCTTTTTATAGCTTTAAATTGACTATGAGCTTAGCATATAATACACAAACACTGACAAGTGTTTCAATTGTTTTTTAATCGGCTTTTAATGCCATTCATAATTTTTATCTGGTACATGGTAAATAAACTATTATGTATATTAATTCACGGAGAAAAAATAACATACCCTAGTACCATATCAGTAGAACTTTTTACTTATTTCGTGTATGAACTACATTGCTCTCAAATCTTACAATTTACACTAAAATAACTTACAATAAAAACAAAATACAGCACGGTAATATTTAATAAATAAAATACATTCAAATATATGTAAGTCCACATAAAAATTAATTAAAAATTTCATACAAACCAATAAAGCTAATGCTACATTCTACATCCTTGCATTATACTAAGCCTACATCAAACCATTACAGCACTCTTGCTTACAATTTACGAGACGACATTCCAGTAGGTGTCTAATTGATAGTATTACACTGCATGCTCAGCTGTCATCTTCCTCAATGTATTCCCAAGATACCATATTTTATTTCAATCTTCCAACAATTGTGCAGTCTATCTAGTGTTTTCCATCTTTGCAACTATTTGTGATATTTCCTCTTTGCTGCTCTTCCCACATTATAAACCTCGTAGCTTCTACGTTGTGGGATAATTGCTCTGTAACACAGACTGTGTCTGTGTCTGTGACTGTGACTTCTAGATTTAAGTCGTTTATTTACAGAAATATAGCTGAATAGGAAACTGCGTTGGTCATTTATATGTTAGTTCGTTCTAGAGATTGACTTCAGATTGATCTCTGAAGATGAGTAAAGGTGTTATCTCTTGTTGGATTGAGGCAGTCAGTTATCATTCGTCATGTCTCGATGGGCTGCTTGTATCTCAACGTACTCAAAGCGTAACACTGAGTTTACAACATTGGGGAATGGACAATGTGACAATCTGACTTTATTCGATTAAATACTTTTTTAGCTAGCTTTGCTGTTGTTATAATCGACGATTGAAATTAAATATCATCGGCATATACTTGTTTTCCCCTGGAACTCAACATGGAAACGTCGATTAGTTAGAATTGAACGGGGAATTACAACTATGTTGTAGCTTTTTGATATTTTGTGCATTTTGTTTAGTATTAATATTCTATTGTTAACAGGATTACATGAGGCCGTAAGATCAATGAATACGACTTTGGTCTTAAATGTAGAATACATAGAAACTACGTTGTAAATTATTTCTCTAAAAATGTAACTGGCACAACTACAATCACAACGAACAAAAAACCGAGATTGACATCAACATTCGAAATTTTTTACTAGTACAAGTATAAAAATAATATAAATGTGTAATAACAACAGAAAAAACAAAAATAGAAACACACCTATAATAATAATGTTTCTCTTTCCCCTCCACCACTTTTCTTCTTTATCTTTACAGGCATCTTTTGTCATATGTTGAAGTTGAAATATTTTATAATGTATCTCATATTTAAAAAAAACTACTTAAATAACGTTCGTGTACATGTTATGAATGCCTTGTAACAAGAGAGAGATTACAAAAGTTTTGCTGGATCAACAAAAGGATGTGTTTGATGTGATTCATTTTTGTGTTTGGGAAACTATGGAAATGCACTCGATAACTTAAATTATGCACTTATAATTAACTTAGTTTAAATGTCAAAAATGAATACCAAAGATCTAAGAAATATTGATTAACTCTACTCGAACCAGGCAATATCTACCTTCAAAACTAGAAAAAAATTTTGAGGAACTTAGAAAAAAAAGTGATATAGGGATTCTATATGAAATATTATAAGATTATAGTAACTTATTTATAGAAATACTATTTAAAAAAGTAGAGGCACTCTAATAAAGTGATTATAGTGAACACTGAATGGGGTATTACCAATTAACGATATGACTAGCTAACATCAAAGACCATCTTTTCTAGACGAACTTGTCTTTGTACTTATTCCAGGTTAGGGTTTGGGAAAAGTATTAAAGAGCAGTTTACAAAATAATTCAATAAGTCAATCAATTTAAATATGTGTACTCTGTTCTAACCCCGAATGGAATCTCGAAATGTAATAAATGTTACTCCGAAACTAAAATAAAACAGTAAACCAAGTCAGCAAAATTTCGAAAGTTTTTACTTAGTTGCAAAGTAGATATCATGAAAGAATTAAAATTAATGGATGTCTCTATTAATAAACTTAAGGTTATCAAAATATGGAAGCTAAGCCTAATAGTCAACATATCATGGAGGTATAGCGTACGAAATAGGGAAGTATTAAATAGAGCCTGTCTTAAAGACAGAGTTCTTTTTAATATATGAAAGTTAGGAGGTCGATTTAACCAGTGAACGAAAGAAGAAATCTTCTTTCATTATGTTTTTCAATCCAACGATTTTTCGATAATTTGAAAATGACATATGTCAATTGTCAACTTTAAAAAATAATTTAAAGGGCTGGCATTCGATTTTATTCACTATATCTGCTGCTTCAACTCCAGTACAATTGTCGGGTTCTAACACCGTACCGTAACCAAATTTTTTAATGTATTTTTTGTAGTCCAGTGTACAGTCCTTTGTGTTTTTTCATTGATTAAAGAAAGAAAACAAAAAATAAAAAATAGAACAAACATTTCTCTGCTTACTACATAATCTCTCCTATATAGTAGTATAGTTAACATTTGACGTAAGTAAATCATTATTACATTAAAATTAGCTATATACATCATTATTCTCTTCTTGCATAGCTCCAAAACTGGCTTTGTAAGCCGAAAGCGCTCAGCTAGGAATTAAAAATCTTTCACACACTTCAAAAATATTTCCCTTTTCCATCTTTTGATTTATCACAAGTGTGTACAAAAACATATCAGTCTTTTCATTTTTTTAGATATGGAATAGTGGTAATGAACTCTATGTATAAGCACCATTCCAGAAGATTGCACACTTGGATCTCACATAATGGCATAATGGACTACACTGAAATCAGGTCGATTAAAATAATAATTAAATATCGCTGGAAAACATCTACTAGTCAATCTAAAGCATGACCTGGCACTGACTGCGGCTCTGATCACCAAATCCTTTTTACAACACTAAAGCAAAAATTCAAAGCATGTGCTAGTGTCCGAAGTAAGAGGATATCACAAATAAACGATACACAACAGTTTAAAAGCCAATGTAATAAAAGATTGGAAAATATTTTACCAACCATCGGCATTCATGATTTTGAAAAGGTTGGGCTATATTTAAAAGATACCTTCATACAGATCTTGACTAACTGCGACGCGCAGACTGCCGACTCAACTGGACCAAAATAATATGGACGTCTGCAGATACTTCTGACCTCGTTGAACAGCGCAGAAAACTCGAAAATTGTTGGAATTGATAACCCTTTTAGGCATTCTCAGTATCAACAGCTATCTAGAGCTATTTAGGCTGCTGGCAGACGAGAAGAACAAGCATATAGAAAAAATCTGCAGAGAGATTAAAAAACATGCCGACACAAATAACACCAAAAAGCTTTTCGATAAAGTTAAATTACTAAGACATAAAATTAAGCAGAAATCTTGGTCTATCAAAGATGATAAAGGCAATCTACAAACGGATTTGACAGAGGTTATACATGTTTTGAGGGCGTATTGTAAGTCTTTATACACCAATACGGATCAGATGCCCGTGAACACCTTGTATGTACCTGAATTTCAGAGCTCCAATTTACACTTTCCTTTTTTCCGTTTTTTGAGAGATCAGATGGTAGAAGATCAGTAGGCCGTCCCAGAAAAAGATGAAAGGAGGATGTTGAAGCCGCTTTACCTAGGATAGATAACCGCAAGATTGTAGAAGATAAAGGGCTATAGTGAATACTATATTAGCCTATATTTGAAGTTGTAAAACTAGTCAAGAAGAATTATAGACTACTAAATATCATACGTCAGTAAGGTGATTTTCTACATCTTGCAACGTCGTTTAGAAAACTTCATAATTTGACAAAGACCACGTGAGCAGGCTAAATTTGTGAAGGGCACAGGTACTAGGGAACAAATCATCAATGCAATAAACATGTAAATATATTTTGTTGATTATATAAAGGCCTTTCATAATATTAGATGGGACAAACTGTGGAACATACTGACGACAATCAGTTTACCTAAACACTGGACTCATCTTATTAGCAAACTGTATCTAGATAACCTGGCATATATTCAATTGGACGGATGCCAGTTTCCTGAGAACCGGGCAATAGCGGAATGCGAGATGGATCAGGCAATCTAAAGCCATAAAGAAAATAAAAAAAAGACTTCATCCATTATTTCTATCTAGAACCCATTGAAGATAGTATAGAAATATGCTTTATTGTCACTGAAAATTGTACAATTTTATGGACAAAACTTATAAAAGTTAAAAAAAGTAATAACAAGAACAATTAAAATTTACTAAAATTACATAAATCATCAATATCATAGAATAAAACATAATAAAATATACAGTCCATTGCAAAATTTCACTATATTGTACTAAGATGCAATTAAATCCATAGTATCTCAATACCAACAAAGCAATAAAAAATGAACTCTGTCAACTATATTTTTCAATCTCAACACAATACAATATATCCAGTCTCTACAAATAGAAAAAGGCTTACCAATTGATGAGAAGATGGAAGTGTAATAAAATCTGTTTTTGGTAATCCAGATCAAGAAGATACAACGCTGTCACTAAAGCAATTAAAAATAACCAGCAAAATATCATTATTAACATCAACAGCCAACTGAGACTTAATAAGAGAATAATATCCATTTGCCAACAGACAAGTAGAAATGAATTGGACGTGACCAATTTTTTTTGCGATTGTTGTATGCAAATTCGAAATATTTTAGACCATAGTACTCTAAATTTACAAACAATTATATAGAGTAGTGGATCTAGACATTTACCTTGGTGGGAAACTTCCAATGAATCACCAACCAAAAAATATAAAAAAGCCTGAACCCAAATTACATGAAAGACATTAAGTTTTCTTAATTTTCCCAACTAGCGGATTTAGTTGAATTGGGTTTGGGTTGAATTTGTCTGTCTGTAGTTTAAGAAAAGCATTGGACAAAAACTTATTTAGTCACGTAGATTTCCAAAAAGCATTTGAGAGAGTTCAGCATGGTAACATGGTAACAGTTGATATTAATTTAAGCAAAATTCTATACAACAATTAAACAGCGGTCGTAAGGATAAAAAATAGTAAGGCAAACTAAGTAGAAATTTATAAACAAGTCAGACAGGGATGTGTGCTGTCACAACAATTATTCATTGTGTACTCCCAACTAATATTTCAGGAGTCACTATGCGAAGTAACTGAAGTTGTAAGGACTGGAGGTAGCATCATTAATAACATAAGATTTGAAGACGATACCGCAATCATGGCAAAAAATATAGAAGATATACAAATTCTTATATAAATTATGAGTTGTTGCAGCTAAGTATTGGCGAGGAACCGCAAAGTGGGCGACGCCTGTGGTAGATTTCAAAAGCATCCACTTCGGGAACATTGAAATTGTCATTATTTTGTATAGATATTAGCAACCGGTTTATGTTGTAATTATCAATGACTTCGACTTCATCCTATTTTAATTCACAAAAAAATCCATACATAAGTTTCCGATGGACGAGAATATGAGAAAAGTTTGACAATGCATTTTGTGAATTTGCAAACATTTAACCAAGTACGTGACTGTGAGGTTTACATTTTACTGAGAACGATTACTTTCCGAGTGTTGATTAAAATATTATTTTTATTATAATATATTTATATTTATTTACTTTATAGTAACACCTGAAACTAAATTAAGAAGACTGAAGAAAAATGCTGTTCCATCAGCTAAATTGCCCCAAGGGTCTCATATAGTTATTAGTAGAAAACGTAAGGCGTACCTAATTTACAAAATATAACGTGGCCAGCTTTAAAAACTGCCTCATCCCCAACTAAAGATCTCTGCCGATCTTGCAACTATATAAATAATTAAGATAATGTAAATTTTACTTCCCGTGTTTCAGACATACTGTAGAAAAACAAATATTTAATTTTATTTTTATTCAGGTTTGGGAGTCAATTACCTTATATATAAACTCGAATCACAAACAAATAAACTTTGAAACGTACTCCAACTTTTACTTTGGCAAAACACACGTGTAAATGATTTATATTAAACGTTTTATACCTTAGAGATCTAATGACAAAATGATTTGTTTTCCCGAAGTTATCGTCCATCTTTAAAATCTTCAGCGCTCCTGTCGAATAACCGGTAAAATCGAAGGAAAAAGAGTTCCTGGTAGACGACAAATATTCTGGCTGAAAAACATTCACGACTGGACCGGGTTGAAAAACATTCACAGACGCTTTTAAGAAAATCAGAAGATAGAGATGATTTTGAAATGGTTATAGCCAACCTTCATTAGAGGAGTCGACACTAGAAGAAATATAAAAATCTCGGAGCAATTATAAACTCACAGTTAGATCAATATGAGGGAATAAAAGTGTCAGAATTGAAATAGTTTGAAAAGGATTTATAAAATACAAGTCTATGTTTAAAAATAAGAAATTGAGTGTGCTTATCAGATTGAGGTTCGTCGAATGTTATGTTTAGTCACAACTGCTATATGGGGTAGAAGCTTGGACTTTGAAAACCCAATCCGTAAAAAAAATTGGAGGCATTCGAAATGTGAGTATATAAGCGTATTATTAAATTCCCTTGGACTGCAAAAAAATCAACCATAAAAGTGATGACGAATTGGACATGGCAGAAAGCCTATGACTATAATTAAAATAAGAAAAGCATCGTATCTTGGCTACTTCGAAACAATAAACTCTCTTCCACACGTCAACATACAAAGAAGAGTAGAGGGAAAAAAGGGCTTGAAAAGAAAAAAAAAATATTGGCTGAGAAAAATTAGAGATTCGACTCACCTCAGTGTTGAACAGATATTTCACGTTGTAAAATGAAGGGAGGCGTTTAAATAAGTGATCGTCAACCTTCGTTAAAAGACGACACAATAAGAAGAAGTTTAAGTTTCATGTCAGCTAATATATTTTTATATTCCGACTTTTTCTCGATTTTTTCTTTAACTTTGGACCTTATGCCACTGATTATATAAATAAATACTTTACGATCTACAAAGAGCATTGACACTTTTAAGGATTAAAACTTGAAACAACGGATTCATCAAACCCGAAGAAATAAAATTGAGTGTGCAAAATATGCTTAAGCGCCAGCCTAAATTACAGACTTTCAATATTCAGAAATAAGCCCCAATTAGATATTATAAAATTAAAGACAATCATGGCTACTACACGAATCACTCTTGATTATATTTTAGATTTTTCTACCCTCCATTCCATATAGTTCACGTATAGCCAACTTCTTTTCAACAATTCTTACTCATTTCCAACTAATAATGACACAATACTCATTCCATCTGATCTATACCTAGCATACAACTTAGATCTTTTCCAATATATGGATCTACTATAAAAAGAAGCGAATCCAAAACAATAATCTTCCCCGAAAAATTTCCACAAGAGAATGACAGGCTAAAAAGGTGCATAACTACTGAAATAGAAGTACTAAAAAGTACCATATTGAATTACCACCAAGATAAGTATACGCTGATTTCAAAATAAAAATGAAAGAAGAACCAATAATATTACCAAAAGTCAAGACTAGCACTCTTTGATCTCAACAGCTAATACCTAGTCAAAGTTTTAAAAAAATTGAACAGAATCACTTTAAATGAACTACACAAGAAATGTTCCAGACCATCCTTCCGACAAGAATTTACATTAAGTTAAAAAAAAATAGAAAAGAAAATGAGAAGCAGGATCCCGCTACTGCCGAAAATACCACTGACCATAGTCAACAGTTTCCAGAAGCAGTACACTCAGTTTTTTCATCTCTCACAAAATTTTCTCAAGAGATGAAGAAATTACTTTACTATAACCCCGTATACAAGCTAAATTGCAGTCAAACAACCCAGCCAACCAACAGTTTTAACACAAGTTAACGACAGGACGTCATCAATTAACTTTATATAAATATTATGTAAAATTGCACTTAAAAGTTAGTTGCAATTTAATTAATAAAAGTACTCTTACTTTGTTGTTGTTTTTTTTTAATTACTCCAGTCATCAGAGACGAAAATGCCACTAACTTTCAAAAATCGTACTAACAACCTAAATTTTACTGAGAATTTCAATATTAAGACCCCCAAAAATACGTAAAAAAGCTTGCTACTTTTACCCTACGATATCCCCTTAAATGCACTATCTAAAACGTTTAAAACTGCTTCTTTTCGATTACACAAGTACGTTTTTCAAAACTACATAACGTCGTCTTCGTGGGGGTAGTTCCCGTAACGTGCAATTGTAGTTGTTGTAATGTTAAAGTTCAAATTCTGCGATTTTTTGGCATATTTTAAATACCTCATATTTTTTGACAAAACTCAAAGTCTAAATTTTTTACTATATGTTTGACCCTACAAGAAATTGAAAACCCTTATAGAAATTGAAATTTCACTACGACCGGTCAATGCAAGTGATACATTTTATTGATCCTATGAGATATGTTAAAAAGTGACAAAAAAACGTTTATTTATTGATAAGATTTGTGGAAACTTACTTCATTTGCGGAGAATACAAAAATTGCTTACAAAAGCTGCACTCTTTACCTTTAAAATGCATTTTGGTTTTTTTAGATAGAATACTCTGATCAAAAGATATCGAATTTTTATTACATTGATACAAATTTTATTTGATGTGAATTAAAATTGATTTCGCGCTCGTGACATTCAAAATCACCGGTCGCTCCAAGTGTTGTTTCTGAGAGAAGGGTTTATTCTAACAAAAAGTGCTAATAAACATTTTCGTTTATAATTATCTCAGCTACATGTTTTATTTATATTTTTCTCTATAGCGTAGAAATTCTTAATAAATCAAAATCCACAAGGAAAACAATTCCTGTAGCTGGATGTATACCACGTAACACAAAAAAGAGGTTAGTCTTCGTAAATGGGTATATTTATTTAAAAACCCTTAAAAGGGCTACATCAAAAAAACAAACGTTTTCGGACTAAACAGTCCATCATCAGGTTTAAAATTTAAAATTGCCTAAAATAAGTATAAACCATTTAGTTAAAACAAACGTGGATATGAAATTTTGACTATGGTTAAAAAGCAAAAATGGTTATACTTACAAGGTTATAATGCCTGAGGCACCAAAATACCTGGGTAAAAACCCTTTAAATTACATATAGTTGTAAAAGATTATACATCATGTTGTAAAAAAAACTGTGATGTTCAGTATTAAATTAAATTTGACTTCAGGTAACATACATGGCTGAAGTGAGTTCCAGAGCCGGAGAGTAAACCTCTTCAGACGGAGAACAGCTGGTAACTGATTGACAATATACCTATGAACGGTGTCGAAAACAAAATGTCAATGTAACATGGAACTATATTAGTTATACCTAGTATTACTACAGCCAAAAGATTTAAAAATTATTTTGATGATTTTAAAAAATAATAACAGCAATCTAGGTGTTGGGATTTAAAAACTTTTTATTTATTAATTTGGGGTATAAGAGATATGAAATCACCGATGGTGTTTAAGAGAATGACCTGTGTATTAGGCAACCTATGTTACTTTTTGTCGTATATATATATATATATATATATATATATATATATATATATATATATATATATATATATATAATATATATATATATATATATATATATATATATATATATATATATATATATACGACAAAAAGTAACATAGGTTGCCTAATACACAGGTCATTCTCTTAAACATGACTTTAACACCATCGGTGATTTCACATCTTTTATACCCCAAATTAATAAATAAAAGGTTTGTCGATCCCAACACCTAGATTGCTGTTATTATTTTTTAAAATCATCAAAATAATTTTTGAATCTTTTGGCTGTAGTAATACTAGGTATAACTAATATAGTTCCATGTTACATTGACATTTTGTTTTCGACACCGTTCATAGGTATATTGTCAATCAGTTACCAGCTGTTCTCCGTCTGAAGAGGTTTACTCTCCGGCTCTGGAACTCACTTCATCCATGTATGTTACCTGAAGTCAAATTTAATTTAATACTGAACATCACAGTTTTTTTACAACATGATGTATAATCTTTTACAACTATATGTAATTTAAAGGGTTTTTACCCAGGTATTTTGATGGCTCAGACATTATAACCTTGTAAGTATAACCATTTTTGATTTTAACTATAGTCAAAATTTCATAACCACGTTTTTTTTCATAATTTTAATGGTCAAATCTCTGATAAAAGCCCTTTTTAAAAAGTACCTTCGGAGTGGTAGATGTTAATGTTTACAAGTCAAATTTTTGTACGTTTATTCAAACCTAATTGATCTTCAATATTTCTAGAGGTTTATAAACAACAACGATATTTTTTCTGTTGCTTTTTGCCCTTTAATGACTATGAATATTCTTAATCATTGATCTTGCGTTCCCTATTTTCTGTTTTCTAATACACTCACCGGCAAAATTAACGGAACACCTAAAAAATGGGACATGTTAGATGACTCGAATTTCCTAAACCTGTTGTCCGATTTTAGTGATTTTTTAGTATGTTATAGGTATATTATTTAAGAATATCAATGAAATAATATTGTTGCTAGACAGGTCAACGTCATTTTATACCGTGTGTAACAATCATACTGTGTTTTTTCCTTAAAGTTCGAAACACCCTGTGGAATATTCTAGCATATATAAAATATTGAAATTCAAGCTCAATTATAGTATCAGGCTTTCTTAACATTTTCTTTTTTGATTCATTTGCTTGTGTTGGATAATAAAAAAGTTAGCCATGTTTTTCATCAATAAATGCTCATTTTCTTCTTAGTTTCACCAGGATATTTAAAGGAACAACCATAAAATCTGAGTATTTTCTCTCTAGTCTATATACTGTTTAGATAATATCATAATAAGAATGTTGGTGAAGTATTTTGAATTTATATTACAATGGTAGTACAATATAAAACCTGTTTAAGAAGAAATAAAACACAAAGACGTCAGACTCAACAAAATACGGATTTTAAATGCATTAACTTTATTGTACAGTTTGAACTTAAATTGTTTTTTATGCATTTTTTTGGCTTTAATAGCGTGTGTTTCCCCTACGAGCCCTTAC
Organism: Diabrotica balteata; assembly: GCA_918026665.1. Classification (NCBI taxonomy): domain Eukaryota; kingdom Metazoa; phylum Arthropoda; class Insecta; order Coleoptera; family Chrysomelidae; genus Diabrotica; species Diabrotica balteata. Next base: position 82,969,055 of record OU898282.1, on the reverse strand, counting down.
AACTGCAGTTATTCGTCTTCTCATACTTCTGATAACGCTATCGATCAGTTGTTGGGCAGCCTCTCCCATTCCTCAATATTTTGCAATTGTGACTTCTTCTCTGTTTTGAATAGCAGGAACCCGTGCCCTAAGTTTTCTGCCTAGCATGTCGCACATATCCTCTATCGGGTTTAGGTCTGGGGAACAAGCTGGCCAATTCATCGTTGTTATACCCACTTGTAATAAGAAATATCTTACACTTACACTCTTACACTATAAAATAAAATTTTCGCCAATATATGGTGAAAAAGGTACCACATGGTCTTGGAGAATATCTCTGATATACTTATCTGCTATTAATGCTCCACCATCAATCACCACTCATTAACTCTGTTATTGCTCCCAAACATATACCGCCCCACACCATAATTGAACCTCCACCAAAAGGTACGGTCGTAGTAAAATTGAAAGGGGCATTTCGTTCTCCTTGGCGTTAATACAATCTTTCTCTACCGTCGATGTAATTTACAGAGAAACGGCTCTCGTCCGTAAAGAGAATTTGACTCCAGTGGTTATCATTCCAATTTTGATGTACTCGACCAAATTGTAGTCGTGCTAAACGATGGTGTCTCTGGAGTCTGGGAGCTTTTATTGGCACATATGACTTGAGACCGGCCCCTTTAAGTCTCTTTCTTATTGTGCGCTCAATTAAATACAAGTTTGTACTTGTTATGAACAGACAGAATGACTGTAAAATGTAAAACACAATACAAATAAACAAATTAATTTGACATTTTAACATTTAAGACTTTCTTGTGACAAGGAGCTTTCAAAGCTATGTAGATATATTGTTCTGAAGCTATTTTCTTGTGGCATTGTAAATTAATTATTATTTATAACTGGGAATAAGCCACAATTAAAGATAAAAATACGTTTATTGACGTTTCAATTTCCAATTCGGAAATCGTTCTCAAAATACAAACAGTAAATTAAACAAATTTTGTTTTTTGTTACATAGTGAAAAAATTCTTCTAATAATTTAATTTTATCTGACTCATTTATATTGACAATTCAGACATACATTATGCATTTTAAAGTAGACGACTTTAAAATGATATTGCCAATATTGTTGAGTTGCGCTCCTGGGACGACTTTACTTATAAGATAGTTCATTCGATTACATGAAATCAACTTTAACTTGAGAATATCCGTCAGAAAAAATCATAGCATCTAATTCGTCTTTAAAAAGACAAACACATGACATGACACGTAAAATTCTCCTGTTAGTGATTCCATAGTAAATTATGAGGGCAAAACCAGGAAAAAAACCTCATAATACTATCCCGACATTGTAAGTATTTGTTCGTGAATTTAGTTTACCTTCAACAAACATCAAAAATTCTGATTTTATATGTTACGTAATTTAAAAACATAAATGATGTATCCTCTATATGTTACTGACTTACTAATAGTGGTATTTTCTTATTAATAACTTCCTCTTTCAATATTGGTAACCAGATCCTACTACATTCTGCCGAGGAATTTGCGACACAATTGGCCTAATTTAGCATAATTAGAGCCGCTTCTTTGATTTTTCTTTTTTTACCATCCGTTTCTTTTAGGACTATATTTGAATTATTCCATTGAATCCTATGTTCATTATCCCATGCGTGTTTACATATTTGAGATCTATCAAATTCTCTATTTTTAATATAAGATTGATGTTCACTTATTCTAACATTTAATGGCCTTGATGATTCACCTAAATAAAACTGATCGCATTCACAAGGTATTTTATAAATGCAATTCTTTGTCCTTTCTTGTTCATTGTTAGGTTTGGTTTTGGACAAAATAGATCTCAACGTGTTTGTTGTTTTGAATGTTGTTGAAATGTTGAATTTATTTCCTATCCTTTTAAGTTTTTCTGATAATCCTTTTATGTATGGTATTGTTATTTTCCTTATATCATTCCTTGTATATGTTGTAGGATCTCGTCCTACGTTCTAAGTTGTTCTGTTCTATTCGATCGATTGTTGAAAATTCCTTATTTATAAACGATAAAGGATAATCATTTTTTAATAAAACAGATGTTAACAAATGTTTCTCCTCCAAGAACGAATTTTCGTTAGAACAAGTAATTTTGGCTCTATCGTATAAGGATTTAATTATTCCCTTTTTTACATTAATATTGTGATTTGATTTGAAATTTAAATATCTATTGGTGTGTGTTGGTTTTCTATACACCTGAGTCTCATATCCAGTATCGTTCTTAGAGATTAAAACATCCAGGAAAGGTAGCGTGTTATTATACTCCTTTTCCATGGTAAATGTTATTGTCTCTTCTTTATCGTTTATATCGTTTAGGAATGTGTCCAACAACTCTGATCCATGAGGCCATATTGAAAATACATCATCTACAGACCTCCACCATACTGTGGGTTTGAAATTTTGTTTAGAAATGATATTTGTTTCAAAATCTTCCATAAATATATCGGCTAAGAATGGAGATAAACTAGAGCCCATTGCTAGACCAAAATTTTGTTTATAGAATTCATTATTTAGTTGAAAATATGTATTATCAGTACATAATGTTAATAACTCCATTATAGCCGATATGTTTAGTCTTGTTCTAGTTGCCAATGAATCATCACTCTCTAATTTTGTCTTGACTATACTTAAAGTCTTATTTAATGGCACATTCGTAAATAAACTATTTATGTCAAAACTTACCAAAGTGTTATTTGAATTAAATTCAATATTTGATAATTTATTTAAAAAATCTTGTGTATTTTTTATGAATGTGTCATTTTTATTTTTATAGGGTTTTAAAATATTTAATAAAAGAGAATTTATGGTATTACAAATGGGTCTAAGTGGTATATTCGTTTTATGAATTTTCGGTACTCCATAAAAATGAGGAGTCTTACTGTAATGAGGTGTAATTAATCCTCTCTGATAACTTGTTAAAACATCTTTAAACTTAAATAAAGTTCTATATATTTTGTTTTCCAAAGGCTTTGTTGGATCTTTTGTTAATTTTGTATAAGGTCCGTTTATTAATAGATCTTTAATTTTATTTTCGTATTGAATTTTATCCATTATTACAGTTGCATTCCCCTTGTCTGCTGGTAGGATGATTATGGAGTCGTCATTTTTTAAAGTTCTTATAGCCTTTAGTTCCTCTTTGCTTATGTTTTGTTCAATTTTAGTAGATTTTTCCAATTCAAGTTTACATAACACTCTGTATTCTTCCTTTTCGTGGGTTGGTAAGCATTGGGATATTTTCTCCACTGAGCTTATTATGTCTAATTTTGGAACCGATGGCTGAGTAATAGCAAAGTTTAGACCCCTTGACAGTATTAAATTCTCCGTAGCATTTAAATGTCTATTTGATAGATTGACAACTGTCGCTAATATGTCATCATTTCTATTGAGGTTATCTAAAGTGTGTATACTGTTTTGTTCTAAAAGAATATTAAATTTATTTAAATGTATATCTCTTTGTTTTCTATATGAATTTTCATATACTATATGTAAACTAAAAATAATTTGATCAAAATCAGAATTTGATATCACATTGAAAAGCAAATCTTCAATACTTACAATATCTTGTTCAACAAAAAATAAATTCGATCTATGATATTGTAATCTTTCTCGGATCATGGACAAACTGGCTCTATGTAGGATGTTTTCCAACCTTCTGCTTGAATAAGCTGGACGTAACTTCAAGCCCTTTGGTATTAGGTTGTTATCTCTACATCTTCGTAAAAATTTAATTGAGTTTTGACAGTGTGCCAGTTTCTTGTATAGAATTTCCAATCTCCTAAAATTTTGAATAACGCTGGGCCCATAACGGTTTCTTAATATTGTTCTGAAGCTATTTTCTTGTGGCATTGTAAATTAATTATTATTTATAACTGGGAATAAGCCACAATTAAAGATAAAAATACGTTTATTGACGTTTCAATTTTGAATTCGGAAATCGTTCTCAAAATACAAAGCATGGGATAATGAACATAGGGTTCAATGGAATAATTCAAATATAGTCCTAAAAGAAACGGATGGTAAAAAAAGAAAAATCAAAGAAGCGGCTCTAATTATGCTAAATGAGGCCAATTGTGTCGCAAATTCCTCGGCAGAATGTAGTAGGATCTGGTTACCAATATTGAAAGAGGAAGTTATTAATAAGAAAATACCACTATTAGTAAGTCAGTAACATATAGAGGATACATCATTTATGTTTTTAAATTACGTAACATATAAAATCAGAATTTTTGATGTTTGTTGAAGGTAAACTAAATTCACGAACAAATACTTACAATGTCGGGATAGTATTATGAGGTTTTTTTCATGGTTTTTCCCTCATAATTTACTATGGAATCACTAACAGGAGAATTTTACTGTCATCATGTCATGTGTTTGTCTTTTTAAAGACGAATTAGATGCTATGATTTTTTCTGACGGATATTCTCAAGTTAAAGTTGATTTCATGTAATCGAATGAACTATCTTATAAGTAAAGTAGTCCCAGGAGCGCAACTCAACAATATTGGCAATATCATTTTAAAGTCGTCTACTTTAAAATGCATAATGTATGTCTGAATTGTCAATATAAATGAGTCAGATAAAATTAAATTATTAGAAGAATTTTTCACTATGTAACAAAAAACAAAATTTGTTTAATTTACTGTTTGTATTTTGAGAACGATTTCCGAATTGGAAATTGAAACGTCAATAAACGTATTTTTTATCTTTAATTGTGGCTTATTCCCAGTTATAAATAATAATCTATGTAGATATAGTCTATAAAATACAAATATAAAGAAATATTGCATTAATAACAGGTTTCTTTAAATTTGCCGGTGTGTGCATTAAATTGTTAACTTCTCATAGCCTACTTTAGGCTTGTTTTTAAACTAAGCAGAAAATGAGAATTTATTGATGAAAAACATGGCTAATTGTTAACGTACCTAACTTTTTTATTATCAAACATAAGCAAATGAATCAAAAAAGAAAATGTTAAAAAAGCCTGAGGCTATAATTAAGTTTTAATTTCAATATTTTATATGTGCTAGAATATTCCACAGGGTGTTCCGAACTTTAAGGAAAAAACACAGTAGGATTGTTACACCCGGTATAAAATGACATTGACCTGTCTAGCAACAATATTACTACCTCGATATTCTTAAATAATATACCTATAACATACTAAAAAAATCACTAAAATCGGACAACAGGTTGAGGAAATTCGAGAAATCTAACATGTCCCAATTTTAAGGTGTTCCGTTAATTTTGCCGGTGAGTGTAGTTTTGTATAGAAACAGTTTTATACCTCTTGTGACATATAATTATAATTTAATATGTTTATAAATATATAATAAATATTAGGTAAACGATGAGATTAAAAATAGTAAGAATATAGATTGAAGAACAGGAAAAACATCCAATAAACATCAATTATACATTAGACAAATAATAAATAATTCCTCCTGTTTTGTTTCATTGTGTGTTTCCTTGCTTTGACAGATCTGAATTCACGACATCTCTGTTCCCCAGTTTTTAATACAATATGTCAAATAATATATGTAATATTTTACGGAGAATTGGCTATTTATATTTGATATAATTGGTGCGATAAACATGTTTGGAATTGTGGAGATCAAATCTTCTTGAATGGTTATTCAAATCGGTTTTTTTTATTCCAAATTACGATACCGCCAACGCTTTGCGTTAGGAAATAAAACGCCGAATCCAAGAATACTTTCAATAAAAAGTAAACACGAAAATTTGTATCAAATCAGTTAAATAGAATATTCCTATCAATATTAGCTTGATGGGCAGAGGAATTTTTGATTTTTTATTTGAATTTAAATTTCATTAGATAGTTATTTAAATTATGTCTATATCAGTTCTAGATGATTTAATTTTTGATAAACTATAGCACATTCTTAAAGTTCTTGTATCCGAACCATTTTTTATTGGTATATTTTTTTTTCTGAGAAAGTGATTTCGAAATAAATTTTATTTCTTTCTGTGTTTAAAATTTATTACAGACATATTTTTTCTTATTACCAAAGTATCTTGAAATTTTCTTTTACCTACTTATAACATACTTTAACAGCTAAGGTAACAAGGCATAGCTTATTATTTAATATAAAACCAAAAAGTCTGACCGCCAAGAACCTTTCCTTCGCCACACACGTTTTTATTTTGTCTACTTAAATCGTCAGTTTATCATGTAGGTAATCGACCGATGCTTCTTTTGTCTTCCCTTGGTCTCCATTCTAATAATCTCTTTGTCCATCGCCCATCCATTATCCTATCTATATATCCTGCTCATCTCCACTTTAGTCTGGCTATTCTTTCGATGACTTTATTCACCTTGATTCCTTTCCCGACTTCTTCGTTTTTTTTTATTTTGTCTCGCAGTGTTACTCCTAACATGGATCGCTCCATTCTTCTCTGTGTGACTCTTAATTTGGTAGCCGAGGCTTTTGTTAAATTAAGTGTTTCTTATTTTAACTTCTTAACTAATACTTTTCTCTTCAGGCATGTGGGCAGCTCACTTTTAAAAGTTTCTTAGTTTTCCATATGCTGCCCACCCAAGACCGATTCTTCTCTTCAGTTCGTAGGTCTGATTATCCTTGCTAATAATAATTTCATGTCCTAAGTATTTATATTTATCTACGAGTTCTACTTCTTGTCCACCAATACTGAAATTGTGTACCACATTTGTTATTATTTTTGTTTTCGAGATGTATATATTTAAACCTACATTTTCTTTCGACGACGAGTCCTGTACCATCTCTCTTCTCATTCCTAAATCCTTAGCTATTATCGATTATGACTATATCATTGGCGAAACGTGTGTTGTTTACCGTCTATATTTATTTCCTTTATCAGTCAATCCAAATTTTTAAAAGCATGATAGTTTCAGGATCTAGATCTCACGATAGTCCATGCTAAAAAGAAAGTTATTTTGTGGTATTTTTACCATTTTAAGCGTTGTACCTGACTCCTTTTGAAGTGGTTCCTAGGATACTTTATGGAGACTTAACATTTCTGTAGTTAGTTCTATCTCCTCGAAATGCTTCCAAGATTCTTTTTTGCTTTTTGAAATCCTTACTATATGTAATAACACCTATACGATGATATGTTTCACTCGCCAGATATTTTGACTTTTACAAAAGTCCCCGGAACTTTTTCATATCGGCTATACATAAGTTCCCAAACCAATGCATAATATATTTCTTATTTGGACTTTCAAAATTCAAGGTTCTTATATTAAAGCTACATAAAACCTTCTTATAAGAACAGTTACTTCTGCTGAATCTGCCTTACTGCGCTAAAGATGCGCTTGCAGGACTATGATTGCAATCATTAAGACCTCTGACGGTTTTGAAGAATACGTTTTCAACTCTGTAATAAACCCTGAAATGAGCAATCTCTGCTCTCAGCTGTATTATTTTATTGAACTGTAGTAACTTCTGACTTTCGATAGAAGCCTCATCCACTGATTGTTTCAGTTCGTTGATGATCAGATCTGTTTGAGCCTTTCTTACTGAGTGCCCACCATAAAGCCTTTCAAGATACTCACATTTTCCTTCTGTTGTTGTCTAATATTGTGCAGCTTGTAGCAGTTGATGTTGATTATCAAATGCATAAGAATCCCTCTTTCGCTTGTTTAATTATTATGCTAATATGTGGTAAAAACTGCACCATTTTGTAATGTCTCTCAGCCACGAACGTTGCTTGTGTTCGATTCTTTTCGACCGTCAATTTTGCTAGATAAATTTTAATAGCTATATTTTAGACATTCAATTTTATTTATGAAAAATTTACCAAATAAAGTTTTACCATTGCTTTTCTTATTTTCTACGGTGTGGTTCTATTTGCTATTCAAATTACATATCCGTTCCATGTCTCGATTATTTATTTGCAACTGAACTTTTATATAGGACAGTCTACTGATTACAAATGACATCTGCGTAATGCAACAGGTATGCAATATGATATGTAGATATGTATGTTAATACTATTTTCGCTATGTTGTGCAAGCTAAAATATCTTTTCTACATAAATGTTAAACAAAATTAGGAAGAGATTACAAACTTACCTCGCGCCTTTTCTTATTTTTATTTTTTGTTTGTTCACAGACCATTACCATCTTTATTGCTGCATTTGATTCCAGTATAGCTGATGTATCATTGTGATGTGCCACTGGCTGCAATTTCATCTGTACTAATAGCTGATTTATTAATTTTCAGGTAGCTTTTGGTAATCAATGAAGCATGTGAAGAGATCTTTTCTTCGATCTTAACATTTTAACCAGCCGCCGATTTTGAATCCAAAAACAGCTTTTATTCATGTTCCAACTTATTTTTCTTCTATTATTGTCCTAAATATAGCTTTTTTCTCGCCCTTTAATCCATAACACTTGATTTTTTGTAATACAATGTCCATACAAATGACTATGTTTTGACTATGACTATGACTATATACAATCACGTAGATTCATCAACTATGAGTTCTGCTTTCGGCCAACAGATCTTTTTCTTTGAATCTTTCCCTGTATTATGAGTCTCAAAATTTCATATTTTGGTCCCCTCATCACGTGATCTAGGTATTCCAGTTTTCTGGTTTGTATAGTGGTGATTAGCTCTGTTTCTGTACCAACCCTCTTCAGTACGTCTTTATTTGTAATTCTATCAGTCCATGATGTTTATAATACTCTGCGGTATAACCAGAGTTTGAAAGCCTCGATTCTTTTTAAATTGCATTTTTTTAATGTCCAAGTCTCAGCTTCGTATAATAATATTGAAAATATATAACAGAGAATGGTACGTAAGCTGATCTCCAAATTTAGATTTTTGCGTTAGGAGTGGCTTAATTCGTATAAATGCTGATCTGGCAATCTCTATTCGCCTGTTTATTTCTGCAGTATGATTACTGATTTCATTAATCAAAGTTCCCAAGTACTGATATTTTTCTACTTGTTCTATAACGTTAACATTGATTGTCAATAGGTGATGTATATTTTGTCTTTTTGTAATTAGCATGTACCGTTTATAGTAATTCCCATCTCAGCACTATTCATACTTAAGCTTGTTGTAGATGTTGTAGATCTTCTATACTCGTTGCTATGATCACAATGTCGTTGCATATCTTAAGTTGTTAATTCATTTTCCGTTAACGGTAACTCACGCTTTGATAATGTTGGGCAACACACCTAAGCATAAAGTTATTGACTATTGTATGTGTCAAGTTTACTATCTCTTTTTTTGAAATAACGTGTTAACAATCGCCGTATCTAATGTTTCTGATTAACTGAAACTAGTTACTAATTTCTGATTGAAATTAGTAACACTAGATATCGCGATTTTTATGCATGATTGTATTATCAAAAGCTTTTACCAAATCTATAAAATATATTAATACTGGGTGCATTGAATTCAACGACAGAATAAAAGAGTATCATTCAACAAGTTTTATTTATCTATAATAATAATTAACAGTGGCAGAATAAATCTATCTATTTATGTCAGTTCGTATTGACCAGTGACCACTGTCGGTAGCCACATTTAGATCCGTATAACAATTAAATGTAATAGCGAATGACAGATGCGAGGTGGTAATTTCGCAGCCACCCACAACTGAATAGGTTAAATTGGTCAAATTAGCCCATTATATGCGTGGACGGGAATGAATGTGAGCTTGTATTAGTTACAGCCTATTAATTTCATTCGACACTCGTTTAACAGATTTATTTCACTGTTTGATTGAATTGTATTGGATTTGGGGGTATTTTCTGTCCGGCTCGCACGTTATCGCAGTTAATTGTACTGGGGAAAACAAAATTACTATTTATTTCATCGATTCCATTGTTTTGGCTCAATTTATAAACACGAAAGTTCAGTAAAAAGTATCAATAACAAAAATATCTAAATTTAGAAAAAAAAAAAGATATTTAAAAAATCATAGATTGATTAATATTAGAAAAGTACTGTATGGGAGAATATTATATAAAACATATCGTGTTAAAAACAAATTAGTAAAACGGGCATGGGATACATAAAAATCGTAATTTATATTTTTCTTCCACTTGTGTACGTGATAACATATTTTACTGTAGAATTTACTTGCAATAATAACAATTATTGTCTTCGTAGTAATGTCGTGCAACTTCATGGATTTGCTATACATTATTATGACAACTTTAGCGAATACGTCATATTTTTAAGAATTTTATTTTATTTCTTTCTTGGTAACATATTTAAAGAACACAATTAAAGTAATAATAAATTTCTGACAATCGGTGAGTAATGACATATATGATAAACTACAGAAGTATTGCATTTTTGTAATTATTGTATTTTTATTTCCAAATTTTTATTAGTTTTAAAACGCACAATAAGTTTGGTGAAGTGAACACGTAAGGTGATTTTAGAGTAAACATACATTTAATTTCTCTGTAAGTATAATTTTTCTAAATACTTCTTTATTTTAGGAAGTTTTAGGAACGAGTGTTACTTTTAATGTTTTGTGTGGAGATCACTAATCCACTCTAGTGCAGCATTTGTGGCATGGACATGGAAGTAGTCCACCATTAGAAAACATTCCATCACAATGTGCTTAATGGCTTGGCAAGGTTCACATGGGATGTTCTAATATGGTTTAGAGAGGGTTAATTCCATACCTGACAGACGCTCATTGGGATGTATTGATATTTGAGGTGAAGCTACCGTTTCCCAACATTCCTTATCTATATTCTATTCTCTATATTCTATATTCTCTTAGAAGATTCTGTTGTCTATGAATTCCTGGAGGTGTAATATGACTCAAAACAGAAAGATATAGACTAGGGGTACTTCTAATACAAACGCTAATAATCATCATAGTTTGATTGAGTTTGGTGTCGATCTTTGGGCTGCTGTTCAGCCACACGAGAGTGCAGTATTAGGCCACTGAGTAGACCAGGCATTTGCACCCCAGGATGTTGCGCATAATTTGCGGATGATATTACTTCGAGTGTTTATTTTGGCGGCAGTGTTTTCTAGATGTTTTTAAGTAACAGGCTTATTATTTGCTTAATTGCATACTGTAGAACTAGGGTTGGATAGATGAAGGGGAAGCAAAGGAATGGTGTGTTGTGCTACAGAAAAATTCCAAAGAAACTGAAAGGCAAATTCTATAATACAACCATACACCTAGCCATGATGTATATATCTGTATGTTGGGCAGTTAAAAAGAAAGAGAAACTTTCAAGAAACAAAAATTAATAGTCAGTGTAATAGGAGAAGCCTATGTGTCTCAGTTAATGAATATAATCACAGAAGTGGGTCAGAGATATGGACATTCACTGAACATTAAAAAAAAACAAAATGTATGATGATCTCTAAGAAAGAACAGCAAATTGAAAGAATCAGTGTAAATGGTCAACCAATAGAAAGAGTAAAAAGATACACCTAACTTGGTACACAGGTCAATAAAATAGTCTAGGATAGAGAAAGCAAGATCTGCATTTCAAAAAATGGCATTTCATGATTTATCAGTATTCATAAAGTCAGGTTACTACAGTGTTATATCTTTCCTATACTGTTGTACGGAGTTAAATCATGGACTCTCACAGACGCTATCTGTAAGAAAATTGAGGCCTTCGAAATGTGGCTTTATCGTAAAATCCTGAAGATATCCTATACCGACCACGTTACTATCTAGGAAGTTTGATTAAGAATGCAAAAAGGAAAAGAGTTGTTAACCACAATCAAAACAGCCAAAATTGAATACATCCGTCACATCATGAGAAACAGCGAAAAATATGGGTTGCTGCAATTAATTCTTCAAGGAAAAGTAGAAGTAAAACAAGGACCAGGAAGGCGAAGAATTTCCTGGCTGAAAAATCTACGTACGTGGTTCAACACAACAACCACAAATCTTTTCAGAGCCGCAGTTTGCAAAATACAGATTTCCATGATGGTCGCCAACATCCGTAATGGATAGGCACTACAAGAAGAAGAATGGGTGGCACCAATTGATGCCGAAGTGGAAGAGCGTAGGTTAAAGTGGTTTGTTCATGATCAACGTCGACACTTTGATTACTTATTATAAAAAACAACTGATAGTAAGTTGGAAAATCTGATTGATATTGTTATGGATCAAGAAAGTTATGGAGAAATGTAATTAGGTAAGCTGACTCCATTTAATATTCAATCCATATCCCTTCAACCTATATACATTAATATTCCTTTTTCTAGCGTTGTTTTCGATTTTAATTTGGAATTTCTTATTCTGTCGATTCTCGTTCGATGCCTCTTCAGAAGCATTCCATTTTTGTTGCATTCACTTGCTAATGTTTTTCATTTGCATTTTTTTATCATTCAGTTTTCTGCTCCGTATGAGATAATACCCATTATCTCACCAATATGAGAACAAAACTATTATGACTAAGATATTTCAAAGGAAAAATAACACAGAATTCACAATAATAACTAAAATTTTATGAATATAGTTAAAGAAAGACGGACAAAATAAAACAATTTCTAATGTTTTAACCTAGGACATAAAAAAGGGGATGATCCCAAGAAAAATCTAAATGAAAAATCCGGACGGAAATTCTAAAGATACAAGAAACAGATGCTTGGAAGATCGGAAGATATCCAGTGGCAATTGGGTGTTGGAAGATGATTACAAAAATTAAAAAAGTAGAATAAAATAGTAATCCGGTGTTAGCACAACCGTAAGGAAAAGAAAAGTAAATATTGAATGAAGAAAAGTAAAGAGATTGTTTATGGTTAAATTTCCAATGTTCAGTCTAAAATTTAAAAAAAAATTCGCAAACATTTTTGCAACTTCTTAAAAATATATAATATAAATATTGTTTACCCAAAACCAATAAAATATAAACCCTTTATTTTTAAAAAATTTCTCTTACAGAGCGGTCAAAAATCTATCCTTTATAAATCTGGGTACGGGTATACATTACAAGCAATTTCTCTTGAACAGCTCTTTATTGCATTATTATTGTTATACCTATAAGCAATAAAATCTAATACAAGAGAAGCACCATTTGTGACAATCAATAATGTCTGTTAACGTCTGGTAAACGTCTTCAGTAGCCAAAATAAGGGAAGCGCAGGTACGGCGGGATATCTGCTTTGGTTATGCCGACAATTAGATTGTAAAATTTTATAACTCACAAAATATTTGTGAAGGCATGGATGGCGTAGAGTATTTTTAAAAATAGTGTCAATATTAATTAAACTAAACTAAAAACTAAACTATTTCGATGAAAAGTGAATAAAGCACGATTATTTGTATATATATATATATATATATATATATATATATATATATATATATATATATATATATATATATATATATATATATATATATGGAAAAGGATAATGCGAGTGAATAAGAAAAGTAAAAATTAATGGCATGTCTCGCAAAACTAAAAACCAAAAATGGTATATAGATGGAAGGCAACCGTATATACTGACTATTGGTCGTCTACAGTACGGTGCAGCCAAGTTAAAAAAGGAGCATATTAACTTGGGAAATAATCACTACAGGTGCAATGCAAACAAACTTGTGTCATTAGAGTTAAAAGACCCTGATGGTTTCCAGGGCAACAACTAACATCAACCACGGAGGAAGTTACAGCTACCTGGGAAAAGGAATGCCAAACGTTGAAATGTTTTAAAAAAATTGCTACATAAAATTCGGCACTTTTCAAAGCTTCGGGGTATCATCCACACCATCTGACTTCTCCACATAACTACAGATTGGTAATATGTAGCTGCTGCTACGTCCTCATCTAACTAGCATCTCTTTTATAACGATACGCAGTAAGATGTAGGTTCAGTAGGTCCTCCATAGCTGCTATTGATGTGCCCCGTAGAACTCCTGAGATTCGAAGGCAAGCAAATGTTTGTGTTTGCACCTGGTTTAGGGGTAGGAAATTCTTTGATATAGCTTCGGCCAACATACCACTGATGCATATACAATTGCATTGATTTGTCTGTAGATGTCTGGTTTTAAACCCACACATTTTTTTCATGAGTACACATTTTGCACGTTTGGAGATTTATGTTAAGCCTTACCTTTACAGTATATTCTATAATTACAGTTAGAGTCTATTGCTGTCTATCCCTGACTGTGCCATTAACAGTTGACTAAGATGACCAAATCATCCGTTTTTTCCAGGTGTTACTGATTTTATCTATTAGCGCATTCACAGTCAGATTTCACAATATAAAAAATAAGTCTTCTACCGAAGACACCTTTTAGCTACCTGTGATAACACTGCATCGCCCAGTAACGTTGAGTATATCATACGGTTCCCTAGCATGCACCATATGAATCTTGTTTAGTCTATTCTTGCTAGACGAATTTCCCTGGTGATTACTGTGTAGCTATATTGATGGAATAGAAAGTAACATACACAAAAGAGACAACAGCAATAACAAGCAACACATTTGATACAAGTTATTTCACAATTATTGGCTTTTGTGCTCTAGACGAAAGTTAGAAGGAAAAAAAATACATCTATACAAGCTCCTTCAGCTCTTTCCATCTGTCTCTGTCTTGTGCAGCTTGCATCCAGTTATTGCTAATACGCTTCATGTCGTCGGACCATCGAATTGGTAGGTGTCCTCTGCTCCGTATTGATTCTTGCCTTGGTCTCCACTCTAAAATACGGTTTGTCCATCGTCGTGATAATCTGGGGACGTGTCGTGTGGAATTTCATTTTTAAGAGGGGATTTTTTTGATAGCTTCTGTTGTTTTTGTTTTACGACGTATTTCTTCGTTTGGGATTCGGTCTCTTAGAGAGACACCCAACATCTGGCAATCCATGGCCATCTGAGTCACACGAATTGTATTAACTTCCTTTTTTGTGAATGTTTATAAATAATTATTAAAATACTGATTAACTAGATTCAGAATTATAGATTAGAAAAAGACGAACACTCTAATATCACGTCATACAAAATGTACAAACAAATGAATAGAACAGAAAAAGATATCGCCTACTTAAAGCGGCTTTACTACGACTACCTTGGGAAGTGTCTCGTCCGTGGTAGCAGGCACGTCTGTGTTAATGCGTCCTATCCATTGAGAGTCGGTAACATTAAAGGTGCGGTACATGCTTGTGCAACGCGATCCGAGCGTGTCCTATTGGTTGAATAATACTTTAGCTCAACAAATGTTGAGCTAAATCCAAAATATCTCAAATGTGGAAAACAACGAAAGTTATATCACGGTTTTAAAAAAGCTAGCCATCTTTTAAACGCAATCTATTAATTATACCTCAAAATTATTATCAATATTTTATATTATATTACAGAAGTCATTATAGAAGAAAAACAGCATGGTTTTGGAATACGCAAGTCTACTAAAACATGGAACAAGTACTGAAACTCTACTTGATCAATAAGAAACTTAATAACTTCACAAAAAAATGGAAATAACATATAAAAATAATGGATGAAAATCGATTAAATAACCAAATACTAAGTTAGAAATTGAAAGAGAGAAAGAATTGAAGACGTCTCTTCAAAAAACTTAGCTACGTTTAATACAGAACAGGCAAAATATTTATAAACTCCAAAATAAAGTTGCAAATTAGTAAATTGGCACAAATAATCTTTGCACTTAAGGTGCCGCGGTTATTCGGATTTAATAAGCTAGCATTTGCAAAGATGATTAAGCTGACTTTACTTAATAATAAAAACCCGTGTTTTTCCAATATTTCTCCCGTATGATCTTACTTACTACAGATTCTGTTTATGTGTCGTGTAATAATTTCTAATAATTTTTTTAAGTCTTTATTTTTTGGTATTAATAAACCTTATATCATGTGTTATTTATACATTGTTTATAACTTCAATTACAATAGTATGTTCGCTTACCACTTTCTTATTTTTAAGCTCTTCTACTGCTTCTCTTATTTCCTTTTCAATTATGGTTGCCTTTGTCTCTAAGTCCCTGACTATTATTTCTTGAATCTCTATTATTTCTTGAATATATTACTATAACTAACTTCAACAATATTGTATTGACCGTGCATATTTTTCATTTATTATATGATCTATAGGATCTATCATATAGTTTTCTGTTTAGTAAGTACTACTGTGTTACTGAACATACGCCACTGACCTCTCAGGTTTAATCGTCACGGTAGCTGCTAGTTATTAGGGCCTGTAATTCTTATATTGTACCAATAAATAAATAAAATTTACAGCACAATATTATTACTTGTGTTCGTTGAACTAGTTTTATGGATTTATTGGCTTATTTATTGCCTGTTGAATACAGTTTAACTTTTGCAAATTAGTACTTCGACCAGCGACGAGCATAGGTCATTATATAACGTGAGATAATCATAATTTCTTAAGAAGGAAATCTTTAGTTACAAAATATTCTCACAAATAAATACAAAGATAGTTTTTGAATTAGATATAATATGTCTAAATTCCATAAGCAGCGTAAAAAAGTTATTCAATTTAAAGTCATACAATCAATCTTCGAATTATTCGAGAAAAACTCAGTTATAAGATAGATGAAAAAATCTTCGTGGTTCTTAGTAGTACGAAACGGTAGCAAAAAATCTCAATACTGTATCTTATGCCTTTTCTTCTTGACAACATATATAAAGCAAATGTGAATAGATGTAATTTTATTTAACTATTCGATTTTATATAATATAAATATAAGAGTAAACAATAAGAACATCCAAAAGGTCCCAAAGTTCAGACAGATATCTCGGTAGTTGGATAACTGAAGGCAGACATTATAGAAACGTGGCAGGACTGAGCAATCCAGAGCAGCATTTACTAATATGAGAACCATGCTAAGCAACAGCAACCTAAACTCACTTATCTCGCAGTGATATCGTTTCGATATCGCTTTGTAAAATGTTACATTTACTTCATACTGCTATATGGTGTAAAAACCTGGACCATAAAGGCCAACGTGATAAACTGATTGGAGGCCTTTGAAATGTAGGTATTTCTTCTTCTTCTTCAGTGCCTTATCCGGTCCGGATGTTGGCGATCATCAAGGCTATCATGGTTTTGTTGACTGCTCTGCGAATCAGCTCCGCTGAGGTCATCCCAAACCATTGTCGGAGATTTTTCAACCACGAGATACGACGGCGTCCCGGTCCTCTTCTGCCAAATACTTTACCCTGCATAACGCGTTGAAAAATTCGATATTTTTCTTCGTTCCGCATCACGTGGCCGAGGTACTCAAGCTAACGTTGTTAGGTATTTAGAATACTACATACTTAAAATTCCCTGGACAGATCACACATCAAATGTCGAAGTATTAAATCGAATGGGCAGAGAACGAGAATTGCTGCCAATAGAAAAATATGAAAAATTGCTTATCTGGGTCATAAATTCGAAATTCCAAGTACTAGTTCTTAAAGCTTATTATGGAAGGGAAGATAGAAGACAAACGGGGCATCGGAAGAAAGAAATACTCATGGCTTAAAAACATAAGGGATTGGATAAACCTCTCGTGCTCGTGCACTCTTTAAAGCCACACAAGATCGAGAGGAGTATGCCAGAATTGTTGCCAACATCCACTAATTGGATGGGGCACCATAAGAAGAAGATTCTATTTTCAAATATAGTAACTCAAATATGTAGGTACTTATTATACTTTTCTGTATAATAGATAAGTTCCTGTAGATATTGAACCCTATGGTCTTCAATTTAATCATAGATTAAATCATCAAAAGTGTCAACAAAAAAGAGGATACAAAATGAGAATCAAAAAAGTAAAATACTGTTATGGAAACGATGCAATATTGATAGCCAAGGTGAAGATAGTCTGCCAAAAATAGTACAATTTAATATGACAATCTCTACTCAGAAAAATAAAATAATAGTAATAAGCAAATCAAATGTATAATACGAGGTGATTCAATGAAACGGTACAAACATTTCAAACAAACAAAAAAAACTGAAAAAATACCCTTTTATTAAATTTAAAAATATATATATACTACTTAGATGTAAATTAATGTGTAAGTGAGAAATATGAGTTTTTGTTTTTGAACATGATATTGAACAGGTGGCCTCCATTTTGTCGGACACATTCTTGCAGCCGTATACAAAGCTGTTTATGGCATTCAGAAACATAACTTGAGATATTGCTTCCACTTCTTCGCGTATCCGTTCTTTCAAAGCCTCGATAGTTCTTGAGGGGTTACTTTCAAGCATGTTCGACTTTGGAGACCCCCAAAGATAGTTGTCGTATAGAGTAAGGTCAGGACTACGAGGTGGCCAGGGAATATCGCCGTGCTCTCTATGCTTTCTGAAGATCAATGAACACCATATATGAGCGATTGTTTCTTTATTCCTGTATTTTTCGATTGGCCTTCTTATAATGAAAATTGCGTCTGTTGTTGATCTGCTCTGCATAAATCCAAACTGATTATCGTATATTTCGGTTTTTTATCATCGGCATCCAGATATCTACTATATCATCGGCAATCATTTTGATATAGTAGATATCTGGATATATTTGAAATCTGGATTTACCGACGAATATTTCGAAGAAGTTGGTTTGCTCGAATAACAAATGAAATACTCCGAATAAAAAAGAGCACATAAATAAGAGAAACAATAAAAATTCGAAAGTTACTTCAGCCGTGTAATTAGACATCCACAGAGGTGTAACCTTCTACACCTTATAATACAGGGCAAGATCGCCAGAAGAAGTGGACCAGGCCGAAGAACATTCTGGCTCCGAAATTTTCGAGAGTGATAACAAGAGACATCCGCTAGTCTGTTTTTAGTTGTAAACTAAGTTATTATTGCCAATATGATCGCCATATTTCGATAATCGGACTAGCTCATAGGGTACTAAAATAAGAAGAGGTATCTAAGGTAAATAAATTTTCACCTTAGAGGGATTATTAGCCGTCTTCTTCTTCTTCTCGTGCCACTCCTAGCGGAGATTGGAAATCATCATGGCCACTGCGACTTTGTTAGCAGCGCGCCTAAAAAGTTCAACCGAACTACACCCGAACCATTCACGTAGATTACGAAGCCACGATATTTTTCTTCTTCCCACACTTCTTTTGCCCTTAATTTTGCCCTGCATGATGTTTCTTAAAAGTTCGTACTTTTCACCTCTCACAATGTGCCCCAAGTATTCCATCTTTCTAGTTTTTATCTCATTTAGAATTTCGCATCTTTTGTCTAAAGTTTGGAGTACTTGCGTGTTAGTGACGCGGTCCATCCATGATATTCTGAGAATGCGCCTATAGCACCACATCTCGAAAGCTTCGATGTTTTTTATGGTCAACTGTTTTAGTGTCCAAGCCTCAACTACATATAACAGGGTAGAAAAGACATAACACCGCAGCATTCGTATTCGTAACTTTATATTGATATCACGATTGCAAAAGAGTTTGCGCATTCTATTAAAGAATGATCTAGCGATTTGTATTCTACATCTAATCTCTTTTGTTTGATCAGTATCGTCTGTGATCCTAGGTATTTATAACAGGGCACACGCTCAATCGTTGTATTGTCTATTACAAGATTAGCTCTGATGTTCTTTGATTTCGTGATTACCATAAATTTAGTTTTTTCAAATTAATTTTCAAGCCGTAACTGTTACAGTATATATTGAGACTTTGAACGAGATATTGTAGTTCTACTAGCGTTCCCGTTAGGAGAACTGTATGCATACCTTATATTGTTGATCGACTCACCATTTATTATCAGACCAAGATCTTCTTCCTCGAGTGTTTGTTCATAAATAGCTTCACTATACAGAATAAATAAAAGTGGCGATAAGATACATCCCTGCCGGACTCCTCGACGGATTTGAATATCTTCTGTTAGTCTGCTCTCAACCTTGACATTTGCTGTTTGATTCCAATATAGATTGCATATAATTCGAATATTTTGGCTGTCTATATTTTTCTTTATTAAAACTTGTCTTAGTGATTCATGTTGTACTTTGTCAAAGGCCTTTTCGAAATCAATAAAGCAAGCGTAAATTTCTTGGTTCATGTCTAAGCATCTCTGTGAGAGAACGTTCATTGTAAACAGAGTCTTCCTTGTACCCAGCCCTTTTCTGAATCCCATCTGAGTGTTACTAATGTCTACGTCTAATTTCCTATAGATCCTATTATGGATTATTTTTAAGAACAGTTTTAGAGCATGACTCATCAAAGCTATCGTACGATATTCGTTGCATTCCTTTGTATTTGCCTTTTTTGGCAGTAGTATAAAGGTCGAACGGAGCCATTCCCTAGGTATTATTCCAGTTCTATATATTGTGTTAAATAGATCTAGGAGTATTTTAATATATTCATCGTCCATAAGTTTGAGCAGTTCTACGGGAATTTCATCATGACCGGGGGCCTTACCACTTTTTGCTTGTTTGATTGCATATTCTATTTCTTCTCTGATTATATCAGGCCCTGTATCATCTGTATATTCGTTAGAGATTTCTTGTCTATCTTTGTCATCAAACAGTTGTGATATGTATTCTGTCCATCGGTTCATTTTTTGTTGTAAATCTGTTATAATTATACCATCTGTATCTTTGATCTGTCCTGTATGTGTTGTTCTTCTCCTTCCTGTCATTTCTTTAATCTTTTTGTGTACATTAAAAAAGTCATATTTTCGCTCCAATTGTTCCAACTCCTGGCATTGCTCACTTAGCCATCTTTCTCTAGCTTCTCTTATTTTCTTTTTTATCAGTTTATCTGTTTCTTTGTATCTTATCAGATTATTTGTTTTGTGTACCCTTCTTTCACGCATCAACTGTAGTATTTCCTCCTTCATCCATTCTTTATGTTTCCTTTCTTTCGGTGTTAAATTTTCTCTCCCTGCCAACATTACGGCATGTTTAATATTCTCCCATTTTTGGTCTATGTTATCAGTATTTCTATTTAGTTTCTCTATGTTTTGTAAATTTTCTTTAATGTTCACTATTGTTTTCTCTTTTATATGTTGTTCATTCAGTCTTCTCACGTCAATTTGTTTCTGTATGTGTTTTTTAATGATCTTTAGTTTTATGCTTAATGTGACTACTACAGGATTGTGATCCGAGCCTATATCTGCTCATGGGTAGGTTTTAGCTGAGAGCATAGAGTTGCGGAATCTTTGACTAACAAGGACAAAGTCAATTTGGTTTCTGACTACTCTACCTTTGGTGTCACTCGGAGATTTCCATGTGTACAGTCGTTTGTTAGGTAACTTAAAAAGAGTGTTAGCAACTAGTAACTCCTCCGCTTGACAAAATTGTATCATACGGTCTCCTCGTTCGTTTCGTTCTCCTAATCCATAGTCACCCACATAACCGTCCACACATCCATGTCCAATTTTGGCATTAAAATCGCCCATTACTACTGTAGTATGATGTTTCTTCATTGATTTTAGAATTTGTTCTAGATCGTAATAGAAACTTTCAATTTCATCATCATCTTTATCAGCCGTAGGAGCATATACTTGTATAATATTTATAATTTGTTTATTTGACTGAAGTTGTAGTGTCATTATTCTATCAGAGAAGGGAGTAAAGCTTGTTACACAGTTACTGATTTTCTTTGACACCAAGACGTATCAAAGACGTATTATTAGCCATACGGTAAGATAATTTTTGGTGTTTTAATTAATTTAAAATGCGCATTGTATTGTGTAAACAGCCTTAATGGATTCCTTGGTTTGTTTCCTATCCATGAAATTGAAGTCAGCTATTTGATTACATTATTATTTTTTGGTTTTGTGCAGTTTAAGTGTGCTGAGAGTCCAATCAAATTAAGAATTTGATTGGACTCTCAGCACAAGTAGATGTTGTGGAGAGCGAAGTTACATGCATAATAGACACTACTAAGCAGGCCACGGATATGATAGAACAAATAAAATCCCTTGATAGTGAGATGGACTCTCTGAATGGTTGTTTTCAAGCACACTTTAATGGACTTAAAACTGAAATTCGATCTGAAATATTTATTCAGAAAAATATAAGAGTGTCTCAAACAACTGGTACCATGGAACAAAACACAACAGACCAATTAGTGTTTAGTGAAATGATCGAAAGACAGAAAAGATCCAACAACCTTATGATCTTTAATATGCCTGAGTATGGTGAGGATGACGATTTAAACAAAGCCAGATCCCTCTTATCTGGATTATTGAACTCAGCCAATGATATTCTAGAGCATGGACGAATTGGAAAAAAGAACAAAAACGGATACCGTTCATATGGATTTGTTCTTAACTATCAATATTATCTGTCGATACTCAGAAATAGAAGAAATATTAACAGGTCAATAAAGATTTTCATCGATTCAGATCTCACCCCACGTCAGTGAACTGCATTAAATTCTATTAAGGGTGAACTTAGGAAAGGGAGAGAAAAGACGAACAAAACTATTTATCAAGTACTTAAATAAATGGCACTCCTTGTATAATGTCAACAGCTAACAGAGTGTTCAACTGGACTGTGGGTTTATTTTCAAAATGTGAGAAGTCTAAGAACTAAGTTCGACAGTTTATTTATAAATGTATTCTACTGTCATTACAGTATTATCATACTCAACGAGACTTGGTTGACATGTAACTATGCCGACGAAGAGCTGCAGTTGCTTGGCCTCAACATATCTAGAACTGATCGCTTCAAGGAAACACGTTTATTCTCAAAAGGTGGTGGAGTCTATGTTGCAGTTCATAAGAGCTAAAACAGTAGATCTTTAACAGTTAACCAGACAATCGAACAACTTTTTGTCTTAGTGACTTAAGATGCAAATTAGTTTATTCTAGAAATAGTATATTTTCCACCAAAGTCTACATTTGACAAACATTCCATATTTTGTCAACCCTTAGAGCAAATAGCTGAAGATTATCCATCTGCACACTATTATCTGGTTGCCGACTGAAATTTATTAAACTGTGAATAAATGATATGTGCTTCACAATAATTGCTCTACCAGAAGTCACAGCACCTGAAGTTAAGGCCCTGTAGGTTGTGTCAGTTATATGTACATACCACAATTTGTTTCAGTCCAACACTATTGTGAATGCAACTGATAATATTCTCGACTCGGTACTTGTTGATGATGCTGATGTGACTGTGTAACTGTCCGGGGCAGATGAAGATCTTTTAAGGGAGGATATGCATCACCCATCCCTGAAATTTGAGACAAAAATGACCGACAGGGGCCCCAATGATAGTGGTTTGGTTCAGATGGTGCTTATCAGGGATTTTGTTTCCAGTGAGATTAGGATTTATTTAGGAGTACCCTAGGGTGCTCATTTTGGGCCCCTGTACCTTGTACAGGTGAACTGTATTATTCAGTACAGTTCACCTCTTTTTTTTGCAGGTGATCTAAAATTCTACATAATCATCAATCATACAGAAGATTGTGTTAACACAATCTTGACCGGTGGAGTGAGTGGTGTGTGTTAAATGTCATGGCCCTAAACGCATCCAAATGTCACGCTGTTTCTTTGGACGATTCAGAGACCCAATGGAACATAATTATAATATATAGAACATTCTTGTTCACTGGGTTACCGAAATTCGTGATCTGTGAAATAATTTAGACTCGAAACTTTGATTTTAATCGCATTATGTGTCAATCATTTCCAAGTCTTTACATACGCTTGGCTTTATAAAAAGATGCACTAGAAACTTTCACAATATTGAAGTGATTAAATTACTATATTGCTCTTTAGGTAGACCTTATCTATGGTATTGTTTTTGTGTATGGTCTCCATCTTATAATATTTACATATCAAAAATCGAGACAGTCCAATACAAGTTATTGAAATATGTAGCTAGTAAGCAGGGCATACTTTTTGAATTAAATCAAGTAAATGATGATCAAATTGAAACCCAACTTGGAATTTTCTTAATGTATGACCGACGATTAGTTAAACGTGCAAAAATGCTTTGTGGCATAATTAATTCCACAATCTTGTGTCCTTAGTTACTTGAGCAGGTTGGCCCAAACCAAACTTTTTACATTCACAGAACTATGCATATAATAATTTTTTATCTCGACCACTAAAATGGGCAAATATTCACCCAGATCTAGATTTTTTTTTCATCGAATTGAAATTCTTTTTTGGAATATAACTATTGTAAACATTGTTAATCTTATTAATCAGCAGCCCGTTGAAAATAAATAAATAATCTGGTTAATAATATCTTCCTTTATATAATAATGTCTCCTTTATACTGCTGGTAAATAAGTTTTACCCAAGGTATTAATTCTATTTAGGCTGAATCCATTCAGAGTCTGATGCCAGGTATCGTACCTAGGCTCTCAACGTGATAGTGATATACTCTATCACTATCGGATCCGGTCCTATTTTCTGGTATGTGCATAATTTGTAACTTTAGATGGCCTATGATCAAATTTCATATCCGACTCTCTTCATTTTTCCCTTGTTTTTAAATTAATTTAAAACTCTTCTTAAAACAGCCAGGAAGCTACAGTTACATAAATATGACACTAACCCGTTTGCCTGTCAATCTATAAATTTTCGAGAGCATAAAAATTATGGCACTTGTTATACAACAAAAATCTATATGGAGCAAGAGTTTTAGAATAAATGTACTTTCTATTATTAAAAATTATTTAGGAATTACTACATTGATAAATGATCGAGGAGAAAACATGTACATACTAAGTACATAAATTAAATTGATACAGTGCTATTATAATATTATTTTCTTACTCTATTATTTAAAACCCGTTTGCTAAAAACTAAAAGCCAATTATCTGTAAACTTGGTAGAGGATTCGTTTTGGACAACTAAAGCTTTAGACCAATTTCTCTTAATGCCCTGCGGGTTGCAACTATGTCGACGGCAGTAGTTTGACAAATTAAAGCGTGTTGTTCCGTGACCAAATGTTGACAGATCCATAATAAAGTAGAACGACGATTTACAACAATAAATGTTTTACAATGTTTTGTAACAGAAATCCAAGAAGGATGTTCTACCTTTTACATGGAAATAATGACTAAATGGCTTCACTTCAAAATGTATATACATACAGCTAAATAACTATACAAAAAAGATTCGACATATTTAAAACGTATATAATTTATACAATATATATATATTTTTAAATTGTATAATAACAACAATTTAAAAAAAATGATGAAATGAAAAAATATTATTATATTTCATTAGTTTTTTTGCAAATTTTATTTTTATTATTATTTAATGCAGTTGTTCAAAGACTTTTTAATTATAGTCACTGCTTTATCAATTTTAAAATGTTCTGATTTTTTTATTTTGTTCTTTTTAATATATGTAGGATTTATTATTTTTGTTATGTAGTTATTCTGTATTATATATTCGTCTTAACATTACAATTTATTTTCCGAACATGCAACAATCAACAACAGTTAAATCAACAAATTTTTTATGATATTCATTCACCAATGCGATAGTGAATATTTAAAAATAAATTTGGTTTGATTTAGTTCATTATACCTCATCATCAGTTTGGATTTCGAGCCAAATCCACATATTTAGCTCGAGTTAAATCAACGACTTAAATAAAGCTGCTTTTATAGATATCATTTGAAAAAGTATGGCTTTCATTGGAAAAAAGAACCCTAGTACAGTGTTTCCCAAAGTGGGGGTCGCGACCCCCTGGGGGTCGCCATGAGGTACTAGGGGGGTCGCCGAACATTTCCCAAATAAGACAAAAGCACCACTTTGTTAGGTCATGTATTTTTATTTTAACAACGCCGTAAATAGAAATTAACAATTAATTATCAGACGAAATATAAAACTAAATATTAAAGTCCGTAAAAATAAAAGAGTAAAACAAAGTCAAATATTATAATCTTAATGAGACCTATGCGCCTCTTTCTGTGAAACTAATTTTTCAAATCTAGGCTGTGTATTTGAGACACACACAATTATATCATTTTCAAGTACGAGACGATTTCTAACTCTTGTTTTAATGGCAGTCATAGACGAGAAACTTAACTCACACAAATATGATGTTACAAATGGATCAGACATGTTACAGCTTCACTTACCAACTGGGGGTATTCCTGCATCTTTTCGGTTCAAAATTGGTCCGAGTTCTGGGAAAAAAATTGGAGCTTCAACATTCCATCACTTGATATTTCTTTCATGTTTATTGGTATTTCAACATGCTGAAAGGAATCGGCTAAAAACGGATTTAGTATCCATCTGCAACTGTCATAACTGTTTGGAATTTCTTCGGGGAAATAATCACAGAGCTGTTGTTTTAAATTGGGCAAAGTAACATGCATGTCAGCAAAATCTGGTTCAAAATTTGTAGCACTGTAATTGGATACATTTTCCATAATTTCCTGAAGGCACTGGAATGAATCAAGTTGTTTTTTGTCAAGTGGGGTCGACCATAAATCGATTTTTCTTAGAAACGCCTTAATTTTATCTGTGGCTGTAATTATATTAATGTCGCGACCTTGTAAATTACTGTTCAAAATATTTAATTGCTCGAAAATATCAGGAAGGAAATCTAGTTTCAGAAGCCAAATACGATCGGAAAATTGATTTTCATATGGAGATTTCTCATCTTTCAAATACATTAAAAGCTCTGCATTTAAGCGACATACTCTTTTTAAGACGTTGCTCATTGAAAGCCACCTTCGGTGACTTTCAATGAGCAACGTCTTAAAAACAGTAGGTGTGATAGAGAAGATTTTCAAATCAAACACCCATGTCTTCGCAAATTTTTCTAAAAATACGGGTCTGCAAAGCTTTTCCTTTAATGAAATTTACAACTTGAAATGATGGTTTTCATAACACAGTCCATTTCAGGAGGTAAAAGCTTTAGACGCAAGAGCTTCTCGATGTAAAAAACAATGTCTCCATTTGGCATTAGGCATTATTTCTTTTAATTTGATAACAAGACCAGATTTATGTCCTGTCATAGCTTTAGCGCCATCTGTGCATATAGCAATACATTTACCCCAATCAATATCATATTTACTTGTACGTTTCACAAAAGTGTCGAGTAAACATTTTCCAGTGGTATTGTCTCCAATGGGGAGCAAAATAAAATATCTTCTTGAATGCCATTATTTGTATCATATCTTACAAATGTAATGAATTGGGCACAGTTAGATATATCTGTGGATTCGTCCATTTGAAGAGAGAAGTATGTGCATTTATTAAGATTTTCCACAACTTGCGCTTGAATATCTTCTGCCATATCACTAATTCTTCTTTGGATAGTATTATTTAGCAATATTTATTTAGATAGCAACAGCTGCTGGAAAAATCAGATTTTCAGCAATTGTGTGCGGATTACTAGTTTTGGCAACACAATAAGCAACTTTATAACTTGCTAATAATGCTTTTTCATTAGTAGTGGTTGCCAAGGGAAAATTTTCTTGCTGTTTGTGAAGGACGTTCAGCTTTCTTTCAAAGAATTCTAAGGGCTTGTCTTTTTTATCTGGATGTTTGCTATTTAAATGTCGAAGTAACTTTGATGGCTTCATGCTTTCTTTTGACAAGACTTATCCACTAATAACACATTGTGGTTTATTGAAAATAACGGTAAAACCATATTTAAGATATTCATCAATGTAGAATTTGTTTTTCTCTTTATTGCTGCTACTGCCACTTTCAGACGTAGATGGTTCTGCACTTCTTTTTAAAAACTTATCCATAATTTATAATTTATCGTAGACGTAAATACTTAAACGGGAATACGTAAGTCGTAAAATATTTACTCATTACTCAACACCGCGTTCGCCACCATAGGCTGTTTGGATTCGAACTGAGGTTTCGTAATATGTCGCGGTGTACAATGTGCAGTCAACTTCTTATTATTTATTTTTATTGTAAATGCTATTCTGGCAGAAGTACCTACTACTAATTACTAGTGGGACAGATCGCAATCATTAAAATAATTGTATTAAAATAAAATAATTGTTTTTGATTTAAACTTAAACAGTAAAGTAAAATTAAATTTGAGAAACCATCAAATAATTGTAAATTAGGCACGCTATTTCTGTCAAATAATATTGAATAAATGAGTATGAGAATAAATGAGTGAGGGGTCGCAAACAATTTTTTTAGCAAAAAGGAGTCGCGGTTTAGATAAGTTTTGGAAACTCTGCCCTAGTATATTGTATAAAATGAACAAGTGATCCTTTACTCGTTGATCTTACCTTAACTATATAAGTATGCCTTTTGATTTTAGTGTCAATAGATGGTAGGCTTCTTCTAATATATCAACATTTCCGAGTTCCCCTTGATGCAGTCAATAATTGGCTTATTGTACATCTTGAATTAACTATTATACAAGTAAAACATGCGATGGTAGTTCTATTTGGCTTAAGTATACGCAGACCTCTTGTATTAAGCTGATATAATATAACACTCAAATAGCAAGAAGCAGAAATTTTACTGTGTGTGTATGTGAGTGTGCAAGCATTTTTTAGGTGTGCTTGTGTGTCAAGTTCATTTAATAAATTTAAAATATCAGGGATGAGAACTTCCCCGCCCAGTCTATCCTGCGTTAAGTAAAGGCGAACTCTCACATGGTATATCGATGGAAGGCAACCGTATATACGTATTTCTGGTCGTCTTCAGTACGGTGCAGCCAAGTTAGAAAAGGAGCATATTAACTTGAGAAAGGATTTCTATATATATATATATATATATATATATATATATATATATATATATATATATATACTGTTGTGCTATGTAAAATCGAAAATAATATTAGTTTGCTTAATATACTTTAAAGTACAAAATATAATAATTCAAATAATTCGAGTAATAAACTATAAAAGATATTTCGAAGAAATGAAAGTCCATTATCCTGGATTACCTGTAGTAAACAAAATTTTAAAGATATGCATAAATTATTTTCTTTATAAAGTGACGCGAGTAAAATTAGTGAAACCATGAACAATGCTAGCGGGTTTTCCAAATAGACTTATACAGTGACTAAGACAATACAATAGAATATTTAGAAAATATATTTCTCCGTTAGTTCTTAAGAATTTGTAGAAACCGATTAGCATGTTAATAGTTTTTAGGAAATTTATAATTGTAGGTAAAAATTGTTGTTTGATATCTGAATGAAGAGATGGGGATACGTATGACGAGCTTTGATTGGAGGAGATTAAAAAAAGTAGGATAGTTTGTAAGAATGAGAGTTAGCTAGATTTTTGAGGAAAAAAAGATAATCACTTGTTTTCCAAGTGTGCAAGGCGAACAGTCATTGTTCTCTGGTGGTTCCCGAGAGGTAATAAGCAGTAGAAGTGAATGTTAGTGAGTTTTTCGTGGAGTTAGTGTACCTGACAGAAGCTGATCCAGTAAAATATTGTAAGTTATATTTTTCTACTTATATTCCAAGAGTCACTGTTCAGGCCAGAACGAGAGATTCAGTTTATCGAGAGGAGAAGAGCATCATTTGAACGATACGTGCATTTGAAGGAGATCATTAAAGACGATAGGCTCGCAACGATTTGTTGTTTTTTTTTATTAACAACACAATTTTTACAATTGCTTTAGAAAAGATAGGAATACTTTGAACAGGAGATATAGAACAACAATTTTGATTTGAAATTTTAATTTATATTTTATTTACCATTAATTTTTGAAGGTTCACGTACGTAGAATAAAATTTTGATAATCATATGAGATATTTTTATTGAAGATATTTTAGTGTGAATTTTATTTCAATATATTTTTATTTCAATATATAATGTTGTATCATAAATGTTTTTATTATTCCCGTATTCTTTTTACCTTACCTATCATATGTAAAGCATAGATGTTGAAGCACGAGTATAACCCTGAGATAAGAGAATTAAATAGTGTGGTAGAATCATAATTGCATCATTTAAATATGTTTAATTGATTAATTAATTAGCTAATTAATTGCTTGGCGCACCTCAGAATTTTAATATCACATTAATATGTATATTATATTTTTCATATTTGTGTCTGATTGCCACCTGT
This sequence comes from Diabrotica balteata, assembly GCA_918026665.1. Classification (NCBI taxonomy): domain Eukaryota; kingdom Metazoa; phylum Arthropoda; class Insecta; order Coleoptera; family Chrysomelidae; genus Diabrotica; species Diabrotica balteata. Next base: position 82,939,096 of record OU898282.1, on the reverse strand, counting down.
TGTTTTTATTTATAAGATCTAATATTCATCTTAATACCTTTTTTTTCAAATATGTCAATGAGGTTCACAGATTTTTCAGTCAATACCCAAGTCTTAAAGCCGGTTTTACATTTACGAATAACTAGATTCGAGTTACTCTATTCGAAGTGCATATCGGAAGTATAAACGCTTCTCATAACCGACGGAACCTTTTTCCAGTTAGATATCAGATTTTCTGAAGAACATATGGAGCAGTTTATTCATCTTTACAATCATTCGAATGTTTGTGAAATGTTAAACTCAAGGATTATCGAGATATTAACAATAGGAATAATGCATATGAAGCTATTGCAGCTATAATGAATATTTTCACAGAACAAGTGAAGAAAAAGATTAATAATATTCCATAAAATTTTTAAAATCAACTTCATCTTGGGTTAGTAATGTTGTGAGCAAAGCTTCTTCAATGCCAAATATGTGAGGCTTTTGTAAATGGTACTTTACCCAATTGCTTCTCTTTTTCTAAATTTGTTGTCTTTATATTTGCCCTTTATATTTTTATTTTTTGCCCTTTAAAATGTTTAATATCACTAATGCGACAGAAGCTGGTTTCTTAAATGAGCCAGTTTTAAATTGTCTAAACTACTTAAATTGCTCGTATTCAATGTAAACGTTCGTAGTTCTATTAGTAACTCAGATCCGAGCTTATCGGATCCAAGTACTCGTAAATGTAAAGCCGGCATTACATCCGTAGATCACTTTAGTCGAATTATAGTCTTGCAGATTCGTATCTTGGTTCTTTGATGTACATCTCGTGATCTGGTTCATAGCAAAGTATGTCGTATTGGATAGGATGACTCATCCGCCAAGCTCTGCATAGTCAATGTTGTCCTTTGTTATGTTGACTCCTAAATAGATGAACTTGTTAACGTCAAGTAGGGCCGTGTTGCTTTGATCACCTTTGTATTAGGATTTTAGTCTTTTTTGTGTTTATTGACAGAAATATTTGTTTAGCATGTGATTTAAGTTCCGTACACGAACTTTACTCATCATATTTACGTGATCAGCATATGCTGCCTGATATTTTCCGATGTTTTTGTCTACGAGCGGTTGTAGTTTATGGATAAGTATACTGATAAATATTGTAGCGTTTTTAGCGTTTAGCAAACGCAGCAGGACACATTGCCCCAGGCATGGTGATGTTTGATTATGAAAGCATTTCACCGGATATATCTGCTTCTAAACCAAAATGCTTTGCAATTGGTGCGATTTTTTATCCTTGTTTCCAATTTTTCGTTGATGGACATTCTAGTACTTGACTTTCCCTTTTAGTGATTTCTGTACTGAAAGAAAAATTATTCTTCATTCAGTCAAAATTAAAGTATTACTAGACTTAACGACTACTTTCGTACCCAGGGTCTTTACGTACCCTCCTAAGCATGTTGATAGCTCAGTTAAATTAGAAATTGAACATTTTTCAGTGCCGGGATTCGAATCCGGGCCCTCCAGTTTGTTAAGCCAGTAACATAGCCACTGAGCTACGGCTGCCACTCTTATTGCAGTGCATCCTAATTCGACACATATTACGCAACCGATGGATGTAGCAGTTTTTAGACCCCTAAAAAATTGCTGGAGAAATGAAGTAAACAATTTTAGAATACAAAACAATGGTTCAAAAATGAAAAAGCAGAATTTTGGACCAGTTCTAGCAAAAGCCATAGAAAATTCCATTACTCCGAAAGTTATATTGAATGGTTTTCGTAATACCGGTTTTTGCCTATTCAACGCCGATGCAATCAACTACCAAAAATATTTCAAATCAAATAATACAGAAATTCACAAAAATCCATTTACCCTTCACAAAAAAAACATTTCAACAAATGTTAGAGACCTACATTGAACCTGAAATCTCAACAACATAAGAAGACCGTTCAAATAACAAGGAGAACAGCATGGATAAATGCAATACAGATTAAGATCCACAACCGTGGCGATGTTGCCGTTGTTGAACTCGATTTTAATGTTAACGATACAACTACTTACGAAAATATTGTTCTGAAGCTGTTTGTATTTTGAGAACGATTTCCGAATTGGAAATTGAAACGTCAATAAACGTATTTTTATCTTTAATTGTGGCTTATTCCTAGTTATAAATAGTAATTTACTTACGAAAACTTACAACAGACTCTCCTTGAAAAAATCGCCCGAAAAATATATACCAATTGATGGAAAAATTCCTACTCCATTTAGGAAGGCATTGTTTTGGCCAGACAAACCATGTTCTAAAGAAAGGAAAAAAAGAGTCGGTGAAAAGTTGCCTTCTGTTCCAACTTCCACTCAGTGGAAACAATACCATTTAAAGAAAAAATGGAAAAAGTATTTAAAGAACAGGAAAAGCCATAGCGAAAACGAAAACGAGACGAAAAGAAGATTCAGCAAGAAAAAAAAAACAAAACGGAATTACAAGGAAAATTCAGATTCTGATCACAAGAAGATTCTGAAAAAAAAAAACAAACGAAATTTTAAAGAAAATTCAGATTCTGAAACATCTTTATCTGATGAGCAATACAATTTGGAATCTGATAGTGGTGATGACATTCCAGCTATTGTTCCAACATTCAACAAATCTCATTTAAAAGGAGGTGACCATGTTTTTGTTATTTATGAAGATGAACATTACCCTGGAAAAATATAAGAAGTAGAAGAAAATAAGGCGTATGTTAGTGTTTGTGGAAATGGCAAAATAAAGATAATGCAATATGGTATGATCATACTGATATTGATGTGAAGAAGATCAACAAACCAGCAAGTTTAAATAATCGTGGAATGTACAGTGTACGAACTGACATGTCAGTTCGTTAATGTCTGTGTCACGTTTTACGTTTTGGTAAGTCATATATATATATATATATATATATATATATATATATATATATATATATATTTACGGCATAAAGTGGAGTCCGCCCATGTTAAAATTCAGGTTTAAGTGAGCTCCGTGGTCAAGTGGACACCGATATACGGAGCTCACTTGACCATTCCCTAATATTGGTTCTGTCGATTCGTTAACATACAGCGGTTCATAATTTTTAAAAAAATTTTGGAGCCCATAAATACCCCTGTATGATAAATGTATATCGTGTAGTTCACGTGTATATATTATAGGGGTCGTTCAGGTCTTTTTCACTGTATATTTGAATAATTAGTTTATCGGTTTAAGTAAGCTCTGAGAGTTTGGCAACCGTGCGATTATAGCGTATATTTTCAAAGTTTACCCTGAACGGTTTATATGAGCTCCTTATTTTTATCTACTTTTTGTAGGAAGTGTAATGCCATACGCATTACACTATATAATCAAGGATATCTTATTACCGGGTATTACTACGTGCTAATAGGTACAAGGTACAGGTTATTTAAAAAACAGGTATATAGATACAAAAGGACTTGGGCTTATTATTTAATGGAATGGTCACTTGCATAGAAAATTTTATTTTCTCTGCATTTTTAAAAATGTTATTTTTTTACTTAATATAGTTTTATTAGTTCAATGTTGAAGTCTACGTTTTTTTAATTGTAGAAGTTTCGTACTATTTATATTTTTTTTACGTGACTTTGCCTTTGTACGTTTTATAGAAGCATCCCAATAATAAAAACTGTTTTTATTTCATCCAATGTTCTGCGATATCTTGTATAAAGTTTTTTTATTATTTTAGTTTTGGTCTTATTTGTACTACATAATATGATATCTTGATAGAAGGTTATCTCAAAATAAGTATGGTTAAGTGATATAGATATATATATTTTTGTGTTAAAATGTGTAGTAATGTACACAAAAAGAAATAATGGTTAATTTGTAGGGCGAAAGGACGTTCGCCTCATTTTTAGCTGACAAATATTATTTCTGACCTCAATTTACCTTTTAGTTTTAAACAATGATCTGTGAATAATCACGTGCAATACAAGCTACTTTCAAGGAATTTATAGATAGTCTACAGTTTAACGATTTCATGACATTATTGGAGGTTTAGTTTTGTGAAAGCGTTTGTGTTAGGGAAATTGAAGGAGCACATATGAGTTTTTCAGGCGTTTTGGCTGAAAATTGATTCATAGTTTATTTTTATTGGGCAATAATAGGTGTATCGTCTGTATATTAGAAGTCCTAGTATCTATAGGTATGGGTTAATCGTTTGTTTATACAATGTAAGTGTCTTTATTCTATCCCAGGCGAGACCGTTCTTCATCTGCTATTCTTACCACCGAGTGATGCGAAAAATATTCTATTGTGTAGGCATACACAGATAATTTTATCGTTTGTTATCTACGGGGATATCATATAGTTTTTCGAGAAATATCCTGTAATTTAAGGTGTGGTAAGCGGAATTTATATTGAAAAATACCACCCCTGATACCCGATATTTTTCGTACCCGTCTTTACTGTCTTGAGTAAGATTTAGTATTTGTAAAGTACGCGATCTTCCCTATCTATAGCCACTTTCGTCTTATAATTTGAGTTTTTTTTCTAATATCGGTGAAATCATATCATCGTCTCTTGTGCAAAAGTATTTTAAATAGCTGACAAAACAAAGATATTGGCCAATAGTTTTTGTGGTCGTTGGAGTTTTTGCCAGGTTTAAGCAAGGTAACAACTTTGGCTTGTCTCTAGACTTTGCGTATCTGCATAATTTGAATACAGTTGCTCATCATCCGGATAAGCCATTGTAGTGTTTTGGTCCAGATTTCGTAATTAACTGTGTGTTCAGATCCTCAATGCCGGTAGTTGTATTATTTTTCATTTAATATGTAGATGGTGGATCCAATCAAGCTGACTGTTTTTGTCCTTTCTTATTTTAAGTTTTTCTTTGCTTCTTTTACGACAGAGATAGCAGATCTATATCTATAATAAGGTTTTCAGCGATCAGCTTAACACCAAATATCCTAGGTTAGGCCCTATATGTGTTTCCTGCACTAGAAATACGCCAGATTCATGTTTAGCGCATATGTCTGATAAGTTTAAGTCAAGTAAAGTTTCTTTATCTCTAGATATACCCTTAACATATATAGGCATATGTTATTAGAATAGTTGGTAGTAAAAAGAACAAATTTGACAAAATAAATAAGTTTGTGATATCGGTTGCAACTCATACATGTACAGATAGATAATAAGTAAGTATAGATAATAAGAAAATAAACAGCTAAAATAAGTGTAAAAAATTCCAACTACATACACCGGTGCCATTGTTTAAGTGATGGGTTTATCACAGATATCAAAGGTTACATTTTAATTCAAGGTTCCATTTACATATTTTCAACATGAAAAGACATGTTTATGCTTTTATTTTTTTAAATCTATTATTTTCTCTTTCTTGCAGCTATTTTAATGTTCTTTATTAATTGTCTTGTTTCTGCAGTAGGAATATATGTGTACCATGATAGGTTGTTGTTTTGTTTAATGTAATTACTCTTTGCTTTTGCCAATTGCTTTCTTACTTCCTCAGCGATTGGTCTTTTTTTTCTCATCAATAATCTCATCCTCTCTCGATATAGATATTCTAAGATATTTAGATTTCACTATATGCTCATATCATTTGGTTTTTATCTCAAATTTGGACCTATGATGAAATTTTTATATCTTAAATCTAATGCTTTTATATTAAACTGGAATAAAATACTTAAATACTAGCCAAATTGACATTAATTTTATAGTTTCCATTTTATTAGTACTGATGGTACATGATTAGCATCTGTTGGTACTATATATCAATTTCAACACATGGAAGTGAGAGCAATCTCCTGTTAGTAATTCAGTAGAAGTACAACGTTTGGATCACTATAGAGATAGGGAAATCAATGTGTTAGAGAGAGAAGTATTTTTGTAGTGAGTAAGAGTGAGATAGATGACGTCACGTCGAAGGAATCTCCTCAACCGTAATTCAACTATTGTCCGCTAGGTGACGCGTAATTCAACTATTGTCCGCTAGGTGGCGCCGCCAGTTTCAATCCAATTTTAAATTAAAATATTAAATAAATTAAAAATTTTTAACAAAGGAATCTACATTACCGACTGTCATAGTTCAGCTATCCGCTAGTTGGCGCCGCCAATTTATACATTCGCCATTTTTAGTCCAATGTTATTCTTTCCGCAACTGCCAATTCTTCTTCTTTTTTCGAAGAGTCATGGACAATAACGATTGTAGGTATGTAGTGCCTAAACGGCTTAACGTAGAGGCATGAGCAAGATAACATGTGATAGACGAATAGAATTGAATGGTATAGAAAAATGAAACATCATATCATACCATAAAGACATTAGATATGTATATTTACTCCTATTGGTCCGATCGTAACATATGAAGGGTCGTTGAAAAGGAAAGAAGGCGAGAGGTGCAAATCTATAGAAAAATTATACGCGAAGATGAACTCTATAGGTCTTGAGTATGTGATACTACACGGCTTAACGTACAGGGATGTGCGAGATATCATATGATAGACGTATAAAATTAAATCGTATAGAAAGATTAAACATATCATTATGCCATAAAGGCATTATATTTTTGACAAAATAGACATATTTTAACTGGATATTAATAACAAAGAATTAAACTCTCAAAGTTGTCTCAATAGACCAGAATGTATAGTGAAATTAAAAAGCATACCATAAAGACATAAGATATGTAAATTCACGCCAATTAGCCCAGTCGGAACGTATAAGGGGTAATTGGAAAGGAAAGAAGGCGATAGGTGCAAAGCTATAGAAAAATTATACGTGAAGATGAACTATAAAGGTCTTAGGTATGTGATCCTACACGGCTTAACGTACTGGAATGTGCGAGATATCATATGATAGACGTATAAAATTAAATGGTATAGGAAGATTAAACATATCATTATGCCATAAAGGCATTGGATTTTTAACAAAATAGACATATTTTAACTGGATATTAATAACAAAGAATTAAACTCTCAAAACTGTCTCAATAGACTAGAATGTATAGTGAAATTAAATAGCATACCATAAAGACATTAGATATGTATATTTACTCCTATTGGTCCGATCGTAACATATGAAGGGTCGTTGAAAAGGAAAGAAGGCGAGAGGTGCAAATCTATAGAAAAATTATACGCGAAGATGAACTCTATAGGTCTTGAGTATGTGATACTACACGGCTTAACGTACAGGGATGTGCGAGATATCATATGATAGACGTATAAAATTAAATCGTATAGAAAGATTAAACATATCATTATGCCATAAAGGCATTATATTTTTGACAAAATAGACATATTTTAACTGGATATTAATAACAAAGAATTAAACTCTCAAAGTTGTCTCAATAGACCAGAATGTATAGTGAAATTAAAAAGCATACCATAAAGACATAAGATATGTAAATTCACGCCAATTAGCCCAGTCGGAACGTATAAGGGGTAATTGGAAAGGAAAGAAGGCGATAGGTGCAAAGCTATAGAAAAAATATATATGAACTATAAAGGTCTTAGGTATGCGATCCTGCACGACTTAACGTACAGGGATGAGCGAGATATCATATGATAGACGTATAAAATTAAATGGTATAGAAAGATTAAACATATCTTTATGCCATATAGGCATTAGATTTTTGACAAAATAGACATATTTTAACTGGATATTAATAACAAAGAATTAAACTCTCAAAGCTGTCTCAATAGACTAGAATGTATAGTGAAATTAAATAGCATGCCATAAAGACATTAGATATGTAACTTCATGCCTATTAGCCCAGTCGTAACGTATGAGGGATAATTGGAAAGGAAAGAAGGCGAAAGGTACAATTAGAAAAAATTAAACACAACACGTCATAAAAAACATTAGATATATAAGTAATAGAATAAAAAATAATAATACATTTTTTTGTACATATACACATATCGTATATCTATTTTCTATCCTTGAAGGAATTATTCTTGTAGTTCCCTATACCAATACAGTTGCCCTCCTTCTCTCCGAATATGGACTGCTGGAGCATCCAAAAGGTAATTTCCTGTAATGTGCTGTTCCATAAATTCAGTATCATCACCGGCAAGGGGTTTCGTGGACCATGTATATCGCTGAACGTATGATACATATTCGAGCCCTGCAAAGTACCGACATGCTGAAATAAGCTGTTGCTTGTTATGTACCAATACAGGATTGATGATTCCCATTCTGAAAATTTTTAGAACAAGTCTGTAAATAAAGTAAATTCAAAAATCGCATCATATTTTTTATACCGCATATTTTCAGTCACATATTTAATTAATCATACTCTCTACAAAACAGCAATTTTCCCAAGATTGAAAATAATTGCAAGAAAACTAAAATTTAACAATACATGCTAAGAAACTCATAATAAAACATAAATAAAAATTTTGAATCAACAGTCTTTTAGTTTAGAGAAATTCGACTGAAAAAATTACGTAATATGCAAGTTATGACTATAATCAAAAACGAGATATTGGAAAAGAACTAACATGTATGAATAAAACTAAAACAAAATGTGTCTCTGGTGCGGGACTAACCTGATGCAATAAGAATTGGGGTAAAACAGAAACAAACAATAAATGTGTCTAAAACAGAAGGTTTGTAAGAGAAAAAAGATCGTAAAATTTCAAATTAAAAGAAGTTTAGAATAACCCGACAGAGAAAATTACATAACTACGTATACAAATATAAGCGAAAATAGAATGAAATATTTGAAAAGAACTAGTATGTATGAACTAAACTAAAATATGTGTCTCTGTTGCGAGACTCTAACATAATGCAACGGAGAAAACTAAAACAAAAAAAAATATTTAAACAGGTCTGTACAAGAAAAGCAATCACAAAATTTCAAAGCAAACGACTTTTAATTTAGAGTAATTCGACAGAGAGATATTAGAAAAGAACTAGTATGTATAAATAAACCTAAAAATGTGTCTCTGGTGCGGGATTCTAATCTATTGCAAAGAGACGCGAAATTTAACACAGACAGAAAAATGTATCTAAAAAAAAGGTCTGTACTCGTAAGAGAAGAAATAACGCAAAATTTCATAAGTCTTTTAGTTTAGAGTAATTCGACAAAGAAAATGTATACAAATTACGAATATAATAGAAGAAAGAGTGGATATTATAAAAGAACTACTATGTATGAATAAAACTACAAAACGTGTCTCTTGTGCGAGACTCTAACCTGATGCAACGCTACGATACGCTGGAAGGAAAAAAAATCGAGACATACAGATAAGAACTTAGAATTATAAACTGTATTGTAATTTTAAACATAAAAGTAAAAAATAATTTATAAAGAATCATTTACCTATATATTAACTGTAATCAATTTAACAGACTAGGAACTGTTGCTTTCTTGTTTTCTTGCTTTCAAACTAGAATAGGTACTAATATTTAAGTAATTCCCGAATTTTCAAATTTATATCAATGTCTAGCAGTAATAGTTTCTTTAATATTCTATTAAAAGATCGTTAAATATTAGTTTTATAGCGATTATCCACAATATTGGTGGAAAGTTTGTAGATAATATGAATTAACTTGTATTTTATTAGTGTATACTTATTTTCCCAAATTGCATGTCTTAATATAATATTTGTACTTAAAACTCGCATTATTTTCGTATTGACATTAATTACAAGTTACGAATGTAATCAAAAATACAACGATATATTAGAAAAAAACTAATATGTATAAATAAACCTAAAAATGTGTCTCTGGTGCGGGATTCTAATCTGTTGCAAAGAGACGCGAGATAAAACAGAGACAGAAAAAATGTGTCTAAAAGAAGCTCTTTACTCGTAAGCCAAGAAATAACGCAAAATTTTATAGCAAAAGTCTTTTAGTTTACTGAAGGTAAGCCTTTAAGTAAAATCATTCGGAAAGCGAGGAATTGGGAGAAGAACCTGAGGAAATGGTTTTTCACAACAACTAATATATTTAAAGTATCAGTTAATAAAATAATTATATTCAGAATGATCGTCAATATTCGAAACGAATAGACACCAAAAGAAAGAGAAGAAAATCCGCTTAGAGAGATGTGCGAAGATATGATTGCATTTAACAAATAGAATTTAACGATATAGACAAATTAATTATTATAAAAGCCTTACATGCAAATATTAGGATTTATCCAACAGATTACAATGATAGAAAAATCATACGGGCCTTGTAATATTCCTATATTTAAAATTGATATACGGAAAAGTTAGAAACTTTCTTAACTGTCTTATAATTATAATTGTATGAATCCAAACTGGTTTATCAGATATTTTGGCTTCTTCACGTATCCGTCAATTGCTCTCTACCATATTTTCTGTCTGTGTTGGGTCTATCTGACCCAATAGCCTTCCCTTTCCTTATTTTTGAAGTGCTTAAACCATTTAGAAGAGAAGTGGTATATAACAAAAATAAATGTCTCTTCCATTGCATAGATAAAATCTTGTGAGAACTTTCTGCGTTTATCTAGAGTCTTGATTTCTAGATTTTTTCGTTTATATGTGCAACATATTTTAGTTTGATTTTGGTCTTTTTGTTTCTGTTCTGACTCAAATATTAGTTCTATCTTTGCTTATATTCGTAACTTGTGTACACGTATATATATAATTTTCTCGGTTGAATTACTCTAACTGAACTAAAAGACTTTTGCATAGAAATTTTTTATTAGAGGCCCTCCTTTTGAATGATTTTTTTGTTTTAGTTCTAGTCAGAGTCTCGTAGCGTTGCAGCAGCTTTAAATCTCACAATATTTTTTCTATTTTTATCGATTTTTTTTTCGTTTTGTTTTCGAAGAGAGTCAAGTTGTGTATAGCAAGTTGTTCTTATATTAGATGGATCTAACAAAAATAATTGCTGTGTCTTCCATTACAGAGAAAAAAGGAAAACAAATAAAAAAAGTGAGTGATTTAGCTCCAAATACACCAACGAAAATAGTAGCAGCCAAACTGGTTAAGGAAAAGTTCAAAAAACAAATTCTGCTTGAACTAGAGGAGGACGTGGTATTCCTACCAGATCGAGTGACGGAAGTGTATACTCCATTCATCTCCGAATTTATAAGCAAGAATTACTCAATAGTATTTCGAGAACTCGTTAATATTGGGTTCCGTCATCCAGCGACAAATTTTGAAATAATTGAAGACTAGATCTTAGAATAAAATAAAGTAAGTGATTTTTTAAAGCTATACATATTATAGTATATAGAAATGATTAAGGAAATCGTTAGACAGGCTGATAATCTAATATTGAATATTAAAAAACTTCATAAGGTACTTTTCGATAAAATTTACTGAAATTGATGCTACAGTTTGGTTAAAGCGGTTAAATAAACATATTTGCATATGTAATAATATAATTAAAGCTAAAAAATTACTTATTGGAACTGTTAGAAAATTGCAAACTAACGTAGGACATTTTAAACATTTTCGAAGCATAATTTTAAATTTCAATAGACATGAATTTAATCAATCTGCATGGCTGCGACCCTATATCGAGTTAAACACTAACTTACGGGCTGCATCTAATACTTCTTCTTTTCCTTTGCCCTATCCGTTTCGGACGTTGGCTATTAACAAGGCTATTTTGACTTTGTTTACGGCACCTCTGAACAGTTCGGTCGATGTTAGTCCGAACCATTGTCGCAGGTTATGCATCCATAAGTGTCGTCTTCTTCCCGGTCCCCTCATACTGTCGATTCTTCCTTGGACTATTAACTGTAGCAGCCGGTACTTAGTATGCCTCATGACATGTCCGAATTACTCAAGCTTCCGTTTCTTTACGGTGAAGATTATTTCTTTGCCTTTGCCTATTCTCTGCATTACTTCCACATTAGTGATGTAGTCTGTCCAGGATATCCGAAGAATAAGGCGATATATCCACAGCTCAAAGGATTCTAGTTTTCTTTAGGGTCGCTTTCGTTGTGGTCCATGCCTTTGCTCCATAGAACAAGACCGGGAAGACATAACACTTGACCAGTCTTAATTTTAGTTCCATTGAGATTTTGCTTGTGAACCACTTTTTATATTGTTGAACGCGTTTCGCGCTTAATTCGTGATCTTATTTCTGTTGACTGATCCGCTTTTGTGTTGACTGTGGTTACAAGGTATGTGTATGTCTCCACTTGTTCTATTTTTCGGTTGGTTAATGTCAATTGCATCGGAGGTTGTTGTGTTCTGCTGATGAGCATGCATTTAGTTTTGGTTGTATTGAGTTCTAAACCATATTCTTGACTTGCTGTGTGTATGCTTTGTATGAGTCTTTGAAGCTCGTTGCAGTCATTTGCGATAATAGCTGTGTCGTCAGCATATCTAATATTATTGATTAGCTCTCGCATCTAAGGCTAGTGTCGAGAAAAATCTTTGTAAAATGATGAACAATGCTGTTAGTTTTGGTTGTATTGAGTTCTAAACCATACTCTTGACTTGCTGTGTGTATGCTTGGTATGAGTCTTTGAAGCTCGTTGCAGTCATTTGCGATAATAATTGTGTCGTCAGCATATCTAATATTATTGATTACCTCTCGCATCTAAGGCTAGCTTCGAGAAAAATCTTTGTAAAATGATGAACAATGCTGTGTTTGGTAAGCAAACGAAAACAGCCCTAAGTCCTTACGATGATAAACGATATTTATTACCAGAGTCCTTTAAGACGCTTCCCGGGGGGCATTAAAATATACCATAATTTCTTTTTTACATTGCGAATGTCGCAAAAATAAATGGTATCTCTTGTATTGCAGAAACAAACGTTAAATATATCACAGTGAATATAGGGAAAAAATATGTCATCATATTTGCGAATCCAGCAAAATCAATAATAAGATATTGAGTATTTGAGTAATCTAGTCCAAAATACTCGCTGAGAATACTTTTATGTCAAGCTGGTAAAAGGCAAATGCATGATTCCCTGAGGACATTATAATACATCATATTTTTTTATTTTGCAGATGATGGCGTCAAAGTTAGAAAACTTGTGCACATAATCAATATGTTGTAATATTACCAATCTAGCAAACTTGATTAAATATTCACCACTACCATGGATATTGACTAAAACGATTGCAAATAATTATTCCGATTATAAATGAAATATACTAAACGACCAAGTCCCTAACGGACCTTTTGCCGACATTCAGTTTGTTGACTGTTCAAATATAATGTCACCACGAATGAGAAATGCAGTTTTATCAGACAATGAATCTGATCATGGGTATGATGATGATAATGAAAAGTGTGTATGGAATTATTTTTATAGAATCACTAATTATAATATTAATGTTTGTAAAAATTGTTTTAAGAAGTTCAATTTAGCTCACAAAATACATAAAAAATCGTTACGTACAGTCTTTGAACATTATCATATTGGTTTTGAGAGTAAGTTAATGCTATCAGAATTCAGAAGTATATCAAAATATGTTTTGTTGGTGTCAGAGTTGTTTTAAACGGTTTTTATTTAAAATTAAAGAAATGGAATTATGTACGTATTCATTACACCATGCATCTCCACAAAAACATAAATTTATTAGTTCAGATGATAGTGATTCTAGCATACATACTTTTATTGGATATTAAAAAATATGTATGGCTGTTGAAAAGACAAAATCACTCATTCTCGTTAATTTGTTGTATACAAATAAAATTACTTTATTGTACAATATTGTTTTTTTCTTTACCCATTTGAAAATATGAAAATAGAACACAAGTGATACATAAGTACTATTTATTAACAACTAAAATTATTTAAGTCATTTACAACTTTTATTTTATAATAATATACATATTCTCTCATAGCTTGGCTTAACAAAGTATCTCGTGGAGAAATTTCACAAAACGCAGTTATAGCTTCAAACGGGCATGCTGACATGACGCTGCGTCTTCGACGCTTGCACCTAACTTCACGCGCAGCGTGAAGTTAGGGGCAAGTAAGCGTCATGTCAGCATGCCCGTTTGAAGCTATAACTGCGTTTTGTGAAATTTCTCCACGAGATACTTTGTTAAGCCAAGCTATGAGAGAATATGTATATTATTATAAAATAAAAGTTGTAAATGACTTAAATAATTTTAGTTGTTAATAAATAGTACTTATGTATCACTTGTGTTCTATTTTCATATTTTCAAATGGGTAAAGAAAAAAACAATATTGTACAATAAAGTAATTTTATTTGTATACAACAAATTAACGAGAATGAGTGATTTTGTCTTTTCAACAGCCATACATATTTTTTAATATCCAATAAAAGTATGTATGCTAGAATCACTATCATCTGAACTAATAAATTTATGTTTTTGTGGAGATGCATGGTGTAATGAATACGTACATAATTCCATTTCTTTAATTTTAAATAAAAACCGTTTAAAACAACTCTGACACCAACAAAACATATTTTGATATACTTCTGAATTCTGATAGCATTAACTTACTCTCAAAACCAATATGATAATGTTCAAAGACTGTACGTAACGATTTTTTATGTATTTTGTGAGCTAAATTGAACTTCTTAAAACAATTTTTACAAACATTAATATTATAATTAGTGATTCTATAAAAATAATTCCATACACACTTTTCATTATCATCATCATACCCATGATCAGATTCATTGTCTGATAAAACTGCATTTCTCATTCGTGGTGACATTATATTTGAACAGTTAACAAACTGAATGTCGGCAAAAGGTCCGTTAGGGACTTGGTCGTTTAGTATATTTCATTTATAATCGGAATAATTATTTGCAATCGTTTTAGTCAATATCCATGGTAGTGGTGAATATTTAATCAAGTTTGCTAGATTGGTAATATTACAACATATTGATTATGTGCACAAGTTTTCTAACTTTGACGCCATCATCTGCAAAATAAAAAAATATGATGTATTATAATGTCCTCAGGGAATCATGCATTTGCCTTTTACCAGCTTGACATAAAAGTATTCTCAGCGAGTATTTTGGACTAGATTACTCAAATACTCAATATCTTATTATTGATTTTGCTGGATTCGCAAATATGATGACATATTTTTTCCCTATATTCACTGTGATATATTTAACGTTTGTTTCTGCAATACAAGAGATACCATTTATTTTTGCGACATTCGCAATGTAAAAAAGAAATTATGGTATATTTTAATGCCCCCCGGGAAGCGTCTTAAAGGACTCTGGTAATAAATATCGTTTATCATCGTAAGGACTTAGGGCTGTTTTCGTTTGCTTACCAAACACAGCATTGTTCATCATTTTACAAAGATTTTTCTCGAAGCTAGCCTTAGATGCGAGAGGTAATCAATAATATTAGATATGCTGACGACACAATTATTATCGCAAATGACTGCAACGAGCTTCAAAGACTCATACCAAGCATACACACAGCAAGTCAAGAGTATGGTTTAGAACTCAATACAACCAAAACTAACAGCATTGTTCATCATTTTACAAAGATTTTTCTCGACACTAGCCTTAGATGCGAGAGCTAATCAATAATATTAGATATGCTGACGACACAGCTATTATCGCAAATGACTGCAACGAGCTTCAAAGACTCATACAAAGCATACACACAGCAAGTCAAGAATATGGTTTAGAACTCAATACAACCAAAACTAAATGCATGCTCATCAGCAGAACACAACAACCTCCGATGCAATTGACATTAACCAACCGAAAAATAGAACAAGTGGAGACATACACATACCTTGTAACCACAGTCAACACAAAAGCGGATCAGTCAACAGAAATAAGATCACGAATTAAGCGCGAAACGCGTTCAACAATATAAAAAGTGGTTCACAAGCAAAATCTCAATGGAACTAAAATTAAGACTGGTCAAGTGTTATGTCTTCCCGGTCTTGTTCTATGGAGCAAAGGCATGGACCACAACGAAAGCGACCCTAAAGAAAACTAGAATCCTTTGAGCTGTGGATATATCGCCTTATTCTTCAGATATCCTGGACAGACACATCACTAACGTGGAAGTAATGCAGAGAATAGGCAAAAGCAAAGAAATAATCTTCACCGTAAAGAAACGGAAGCTTGAGTAATTCGGACATGTCATGAGGCATACTAAGTACCGGCTGCTACAGTTAATAGTCCAAGGAAGAATCGACAGTAGGAGGGGACCGGGAAGAAGACGACACTCATGGATGCATAACCTGCGACAATGGTTCGGACTAACATCGACCGAACTGTTCAGAGGTGCCGTAAACAAAGTCAAAATAGCCTTGTTAATAGCCAACGTCCGAAACGGATAGGGCAAAGGAAAAGAAGAAGTATTAGATGCAGCCCGTAAGTTAGTGTTTAACTCGATATAGGGTCGCAGCCATGCAGATTGATTAAATTCATGTCTATTGAAATTTAAAATTATGCTTCGAAAATGTTTAAAATGTCCTACGTTAGTTTGCAATTTTCTAACAGTTCCAATAAGTAATTTTTTAGCTTTAATTATATTATTACATATGCAAATATGTTTATTTAACCGCTTTAACCAAACTGTAGCATCAATTTCAGTAAATTTTATCGAAAAGTACCTTATGAAGTTTTTTAATATTCAATATTAGATTATCAGCCTGTCTAACGATTTCCTTAATCATTTCTATATACTATAATATGTATAGCTTTAAAAAATCACTTACTTTATTTTATTCTAAGATCTAGTCTTCAATTATTTCAAAATTTGTCGCTGGATGACGGAACCCAATATTAACGAGTTCTCGAAATACTATTGAGTACTTCTTGCTTATAAATTCGGAGATGAATGGAGTATACACTTCCGTCACTCGATCTGGTAGGAATACCACGTCCTCCTCTAGTTCAAGCAGAATTTGTTTTTTGAACTTTTCCTTAACCAGTTTGGCTGCTACTATTTTCGTTGGTGTATTTGGAGCTAAATCACTCACTTTTTTTATTTGTTTTCCTTTTTTCTCTGTAATGGAAGACACAGCAATTATTTTTGTTAGATCCATCTAATATAAGAACAACTTGCTATACACAACTTGACTCTCTTCGAAAACAAAACGAAAAAAAAATCGATAAAAATAGAAAAAATATTGTGAGATTTAAAGCTGCTGCAACGCTACGAGACTCTGACTAGAACTAAAACAAAAAAATCATTCAAAAGGAGGGCCTCTAATAAAAAATTTCTATGCAAAAGTCTTTTAGTTCAGTTAGAGTAATTCAACCGAGAAAATTATATATATACGTGTACACAAGTTACGAATATAAGCAAAGATAGAACTAATATTTGAGTCAGAACAGAAACAAAAAGACCAAAATCAAACTAAAATATGTTGCACATATAAACGAAAAAATCTAGAAATCAAGACTCTAGATAAACGCAGAAAGTTCTCACAAGATTTTATCTATGCAATGGAAGAGACATTTATTTTTGTTATATACCACTTCTCTTCTAAATGGTTTAAGCACTTCAAAAATAAGGAAAGGGAAGGCTATTGGGTCAGATAGACCCAACACAGACAGAAAATATGGTAGAGAGCAATTGACGGATACGTGAAGAAGCCAAAATATCTGATAAACCAGTTTGGATTCATACAATTATAATTATAAGACAGTTAAGAAAGTTTCTAACTTTTCCGTATATCAATTTTAAATATAGGAATATTACAAGGCCCGTATGATTTTTCTATCATTGTAATCTGTTGGATAAATCCTAATATTTGCATGTAAGGCTTTTATAATAATTAATTTGTCTATATCGTTAAATTCTATTTGTTAAATGCAATCATATCTTCGCACATCTCTCTAAGCGGATTTTCTTCTCTTTCTTTTGGTGTCTATTCGTTTCGAATATTGACGATCATTCTGAATATAATTATTTTATTAACTGATACTTTAAATATATTAGTTGTTGTGAAAAACCATTTCCTCAGGTTCTTCTCCCAATTCCTCGCTTTCCGAATGATTTTACTTAAAGGCTTACCTTCAGTAAACTAAAAGACTTTTGCTATAAAATTTTGCGTTATTTCTTGGCTTACGAGTAAAGAGCTTCTTTTAGACACATTTTTTCTGTCTCTGTTTTATCTCGCGTCTCTTTGCAACAGATTAGAATCCCGCACCAGAGACACATTTTTAGGTTTATTTATACATATTAGTTTTTTTCTAATATATCGTTGTATTTTTGATTACATTCGTAACTTGTAATTAATGTCAATACGAAAATAATGCGAGTTTTAAGTACAAATATTATATTAAGACATGCAATTTGGGAAAATAAGTATACACTAATAAAATACAAGTTAATTCATATTATCTACAAACTTTCCACCAATATTGTGGATAATCGCTATAAAACTAATATTTAACGATCTTTTAATAGAATATTAAAGAAACTATTACTGCTAGACATTGATATAAATTTGAAAATTCGGGAATTACTTAAATATTAGTACCTATTCTAGTTTGAAAGCAAGAAAACAAGAAAGCAACAGTTCCTAGTCTGTTAAATTGATTACAGTTAATATATAGGTAAATGATTCTTTATAAATTATTTTTTACTTTTATGTTTAAAATTACAATACAGTTTATAATTCTAAGTTCTTATCTGTATGTCTCGATTTTTTTTCCTTCCAGCGTATCGTAGCGTTGCATCAGGTTAGAGTCTCGCACAAGAGACACGTTTTGTAGTTTTATTCATACATAGTAGTTCTTTTATAATATCCACTCTTTCTTCTATTATATTCGTAATTTGTATACATTTTCTTTGTCGAATTACTCTAAACTAAAAGACTTATGAAATTTTGCGTTATTTCTTCTCTTACGAGTACAGACCTTTTTTTTAGATACATTTTTCTGTCTGTGTTTTATTTCGCGTCTCTTTGCAATAGATTAGAATCCCGCACCAGAGACACATTTTTAGGTTTATTTATACATACTAGTTCTTTTCTAATATCTCTCTGTCGAATTACTCTAAATTAAAAGTCGTTTGCTTTGAAATTTTGTGATTGCTTTTCTTGTACAGACCTGTTTAGATATTTTTTTTTGTTTTAGTTTTCTCCGTTGCATTATGTTAGAGTCTCGCAACAGAGACACATATTTTAGTTTAGTTCATACATACTAGTTCTTTTCAAATATTTCATTCTATTTTCGCTTATATTTGTATACGTAGTTATGTAATTTTCTCTGTCGGTTATTCTAAACTTCTTTTAATTTGAAATTTTACGATCTTTTTTCTCTTACAAACCTTCTGTTTTAGACACATTTATTGTTTGTTTCTGTTTTACCCCAATTCTCATTGCATCAGGTTAGTCCCGCACCAGAGACACATTTTGTTTTAGTTTTATTCATACATTGTCATGTTAGTTCTTTTCCAATATCTCGTTTTTGATTATAGTCATAACTTGCATATTACGTAATTTTTTCAGTCGAATTTCTCTAAACTAAAAGACTGTTGATTCAAAATTTTTATTTATGTTTTATTATGAGTTTCTTAGCATGTATTGTTAAATTTTAGTTTTCTTGCAATTATTTTCAATCTTGGGAAAATTGCTGTTTTGTAGAGAGTATGATTAATTAAATATGTGACTGAAAATATGCGGTATAAAAAATATGATGCGATTTTTGAATTTACTTTATTTACAGACTTGTTCTAAAAATTTTCAGAATGGGAATCATCAATCCTGTATTGGTACATAACAAGCAACAGCTTATTTCAGCATGTCGGTACTTTGCAGGGCTCGAATATGTATCATACGTTCAGCGATATACATGGTCCACGAAACCCCTTGCCGGTGATGATACTGAATTTATGGAACAGCACATTACAGGAAATTACCTTTTGGATGCTCCAGCAGTCCATATTCGGAGAGAAGGAGGGCAACTGTATTGGTATAGGGAACTACAAGAATAATTCCTTCAAGGATAGAAAATAGATATACGATATGTGTATATGTACAAAAAAATGTATTATTATTTTTTATTCTATTACTTATATATCTAATGTTTTTTATGACGTGTTGTGTTTAATTTTTTCTAATTGTACCTTTCGCCTTCTTTCCTTTCCAATTATCCCTCATACGTTACGACTGGGCTAATAGGCGTGAAGTTACATATCTAATGTCTTTATGGCATGCTATTTAATTTCACTATACATTCTAGTCTATTGAGACAGCTTTGAGAGTTTAATTCTTTGTTATTAATATCCAGTTAAAATATGTCTATTTTGTCAAAAATCTAATGCCTATATGGCATAAAGATATGTTTAATCTTTCTATACCATTTAATTTTATACGTCTATCATATGATATCTCGCTCATCCCTGTACGTTAAGTCGTGCAGGATCGCATACCTAAGACCTTTATAGTTCATCTTGACGTATATTTTTTCTATAGCTTTGCACCTATCGCCTTCTTTCCTTTCCAATTACCCCTTATACGTTCCGACTGGGCTAATTGGCGTGAATTTACATATCTTATGTCTTTATGGTATGCTTTTTAATTTCACTATACATTCTGGTCTATTGAGACAACTTTGAGAGTTTAATTCTTTGTTATTAATATCCAGTTAAAATATGTCTATTTTGTCAAAAATATAATGCCTTTATGGCATAATGATATGTTTAATCTTTCTATACGATTTAATTTTATACGTCTATCATATGATATCTCGCACATCCCTGTACGTTAAGCCGTGTAGTATCACATACTCAAGACCTATAGAGTTCATCTTCGCGTATAATTTTTCTATAGATTTGCACCTCTCGCCTTCTTTCCTTTTCAACGACCCTTCATATGTTACGATCGGACCAATAGGAGTAAATATACATATCTAATGTCTTTATGGTATGCTATTTAATTTCACTATACATTCTAGTCTATTGAGACAGTTTTGAGAGTTTAATTCTTTGTTATTAATATCCAGTTAAAATATGTCTATTTTGTTAAAAATCCAATGCCTTTATGGCATAATGATATGTTTAATCTTCCTATACCATTTAATTTTATACGTCTATCATATGATATCTCGCACATTCCAGTACGTTAAGCCGTGTAGGATCACATACCTAAGACCTTTATAGTTCATCTTCACGTATAATTTTTCTATAGATTTGCACCTCTCGCCTTCTTTTCTTTTTCAACGACCCCTCATATGTTACGATCGGACCAATAGGCAAAAATATACATATCTAATGTCTTTATGGTATGCTATTTAATTTCACTATACATTCTAGTCTATTGAGACAGCTTTGAGGGTTAAATTCTTTGTTATTAATATCCAGTTAAAATATGTCTATTTTGTCAAAAATCTAATGCCTATATGGCATAAAGATATGTTTAATCTTTCTATACCATTTAATTTTATACGTCTATCATATGATATCTCGCTCATCCCTGTACGTTAAGTCGTGCAGGATCGCATACCTAAGACCTTTATAGTTCATCTTGACGTATATTTTTTCTATAGATTTGCACCTCTCGCCTTCTTTCCTTTCCAATTACCCCTTATACGTTACGACTGGGCTAATAGGCGTGAATTTACATATCTTATGTCTTTATGGTATGCTTTTTAATTTCACTATACATTCTGGTCTATTGAGACAACTTTGAGAGTTTAATTCTTTGTTATTAATATCCAGTTAAAATATGTCTATTTTGTCAAAAATATAATGCCTTTATGGCATAATGATATGTTTAATCTTTCTATACGATTTAATTTTATACGTCTATCATATGATATCTCGCACATCCCTGTACGTTAAGCCGTGTAGTATCACATACTCAAGACCTATAGAGTTCATCTTCGCGTATAATTTTTCTATAGATTTGCACCTCTCGCCTTCTTTCCTTTTCAACGACCCTTCATATGTTACGATCGAACCAATAGGAGTAAATATACATATCTAATGTCTTTATGGTATGATATGATGTTTCATTTTTCTATACCATTCAATTCTATTCGTCTATCACATGTTATCTTGCTCATGCCTCTACGTTAAGCCGTTTAGGCACTACATACCTACAATCGTTATTGTCCATGACTCTTCGAAAAAAGAAGAAGAATTGGCAGTTGCGGAAAGAATAACATTGGACTAAAAATGCGAATGTATAAATTGGGCGGCGCCAACTAGCGGATAGCTGAACTATGACAGTCGGTAATGTAGATTCCTTTGTTAAAAATTTTTAATTTATTTAATATTTTAATTTAAAATTGGATTGAAACTGGCGGCGCCACCTAGCGGACAATAGTTGAATTACGCGTCACCTAGCGGACAATAGTTTGAATTACGGTTGAGGAGATTCCTTCGACGTGACGTCATCTATCTCACTCTTACTCACTACAAAAATACTTCTCTCTCTAACACATTGATTTCCCTATCTCTATAGTGATCCAAACGTTGTACTTCTACTTAATTCCAGTGTCAATTATGACAAAACCCTTGATTGGATATTATAGAGTATCCAATATTTCAATCAACGGTATTTCAGAGTGATTTTTTTAAATTTTTATATATATTTGCAAAATGGAGAAGGAAGTTCAGTACAGAGCCGGTTAAAACTAATCTGTCAATTTAGAAGTAAGAACAAGTACCAACTTGATAAAAAGCACACCCATACACAAAAGGGATGATAAAATGTACTGCACAAACTGTAGTAGTATGAGTTACATATAAGCTATATATTAATAATTAGGATATACAGTATTTTTTCTAATACACCTGGAACGATTGAGTAAATAGGTGAACTATCAAACAGGAGACTATTAGTGTAGAATTAGAAAAACTTAAAAAATCGTTGATCAAATATTCTCTGTTAGGCAGTTAATGAGAAATGTTGGGAATACAGAAAAAACAATAAACCAGTTATTTATAGATTTTAAACAAACACATGATATAATCATAAGAATAAAACTATGAAATACCATGGCAGAACAAGACTTACCTAAGAAATTAATTAATTTAACAAGGGTGAAGGACGAAAACTGGACAAAGTGCTTTAAAAAAGGCGAACGAATTAGCGTAACAGCTGTTTTAAAAACTAAACAATATGAAACGAATTGGGGATATTATATTACACAAACTAAACCGCTTGGATACGAAAAATATCAGGAAATAATGATACGACAGAAAAGACTAATGACTTTACAGCTAATTGCTACATAAATAATTGCAAATAGATGATTTTGTATATAAGACTAATAATATATTATAAATTATACCTATATAGATACAAATAGTAAAATAAAATACAACTATTATACACTATAGTAAATACTTATTTAGATAAACGTAAAATGTTCCACTGAACGTTCACGATAAATGTTTCAAATAAAGGTTAAAACATGCTTTTCAATTCGCGGTAAAAGACTTAGTAGAGTTCAACACACAAGATAAATTCGTAACAAAATTGATATATCAGTACACGGTACAACAAATATGTAGGTTGTACTTTACCCCATTGGAATCATAGCATCCGCTATGGAAATTGGTATCTTCTTTGACATACAGCAACCACATGTGAAATTACGAAAGATTAATGTTAAATTAGGAAAACTCAGTTAACCGTTGATCAAATATTCACTCTTATATACTTAATGAAAAATGTTGGGAATAAAAAAAACATCAAGGTATTTATTTATAAATTTTAAACAAACATTTAAATATGATATAATTATAAGATTCTGAATAAAATGTTATGGAAGAACTAGGCATACCTAAGGAAATTAACTGCCAACTTACTTTTAAATGTACAGTAGCCTCAAACAAGAAGATGCCATGTCACCAATCGTGTTTACCATTGTTTTGGAGAGCATCGCCCGGAAACTCTAATACCGAAAATCTCACAGTTTAATATCAAGGTCCTCACATTATACGGATTTTCGACGATGAGTTTAATATAGTAGGGAGTATAATCATTATTAACAAAAAACATTAATACATTCAATAGTAAAAAGCGCAAAAAGGGTCTTCCAAATCAACGATGATAAAAAATATATGACATCATAAGAGAACTACAAAACAGAACAGGACATAATATTTCACTAGACCAGTACAACTTTGAAATGGTTCATCGGTCTAAATATTTAATATTTAAGAGCACTTTGAACAAAAACACTACAGAATAGGATAACAACAGAACACAAGCTGGCAGTTCCTACGTTTTAAGCAAAAAAATTAAATCCAAAATACATCCCGCAATACCAAAAATAAGAATCTACGTATGTAAGTGAAACACGGGCAATGAAAAACAAAATAAGAGCCAATTGAGCGTCGCAGAAAGAAGAATTCTTAGAGAAATATATGAATCTGTTATGAATAAGATTACAAACATTAACTTTGGCGTTGAGATTTAGTTTCTTGTACGACGTTGCAATCTCTATCTTTGACCTTGGCATTAGTTCCCGGTCGTAAAACACTTCTGGGGGATTTTTTAGCAATCCTGATCTAATTAATACCTGAGTTTTACT
Source organism: Diabrotica balteata (assembly GCA_918026665.1). Lineage (NCBI taxonomy): Eukaryota > Metazoa > Arthropoda > Insecta > Coleoptera > Chrysomelidae > Diabrotica > Diabrotica balteata. The sequence continues at coordinate 82,914,720 of OU898282.1, read as the reverse complement.
TGCATTGTTTTATACATTCTGATTTTAGTAGTTCATATTAGACTTCTGGATTTAAAAGTGTTATGAGAGTTATATATGAGTTATATTAGTTTGCTACCTGAATTTTTCCTTTTATCTCTTATTTGACAACGATATCGCGATATCTAAAACACTCCTATCTTTCAAAATTATACGTTACTCCTGTTACGTTACGTTACTCTTGTTATGTTATATCGTGTCTTTTGTATGTTAATGAATATTTAGTTGGTTTTCTCGTTACTGACTATTATACAGTTTTTTTTGCTGCTAATAGCATTATTGTATAGTATACTAATATTTAATGTATATATTAAATCTGGATAGTGGATAGATATTCTTTACTTTCTCGGAGAAATTATATTCTAACTCACAAAAATCCTATTAAATTGCCAAAACCGCCCTTGCATGTTCTATTTACTTATGAGAGCCAGCAGCAATATCAGTATCATAATAATGCGTATAGTCCTGGACTGGCTAATCGTTGGATAATAGAAGCATGCATGTAGCAGTTTTCATGGTTTGATGCCTGCTTGCTGAAATCGGGGAGCAGATATATCAGAACCAAGGTAATGACTATAGTAATTGTTGCTTTACCGGCAAAATATTAAATACCAGAAGGTATAACGCTAGCAGTCTCACTGCAGCCTCGATGGAGAAGGCAAAGTGAGACAACTTTATTATTATTAACCAACAGTATATTTTCTAGTAAAATCATCATGATTTTACAGCAAGACAAATTTTACAATGTTGGTAATCAAAACATCATGTAAGTACCACCAGGTTCTCTATGTTGGTATCCAACAAAATCCTTGTAATAACGATACAGGAAACAAAACTCCAGAGATATCAAATAAATTAACCAGATATCTAATAAAATACAGATTCTTGATTCCAATAGTTAAAAAATTATCCAACAGCCTACCCAAACAGATATAACGTCCATTTAACATGTAATGCGTTAACGGTCCAAGGTACAAAGCAGCTCCTAGCATAATGCTGATGATATAGATTTGATAAGAAACTAAAACATAGACGAAGTGAAAACCAAATACAAGCAAATACACAGAAGAGACCAATTAAATAAACCTAGATAAAACAACTAGATAAAAAGTCAACAACTACAATTTCAAAAGTATAGAAGACTTTAAATATATTGGATCAATAACCACAGTTTATAATACCGCCACTGGAGGAATAAAGAGCATAATATAAACTTTAGACCTATTTTAAGACCAAAGAAGACTTAAAACTTCAGCGGCATTTTGACTGACTGTACAACATTTTTTCCGATTTGTTCGGTCTTCCATCAACATAGGGTCAAATAGAATGTTCATTTTGCGGAGATCTGCTTGGATGTTATCTCTCCATCGCATTCTGGGACGTCCGAGTAGTCTTTTGTCTGTGGGAATCTCCTCCCACACCAATTTTACAAGTCTTTCGTTATGCAATCTGTGCACGTGCCCTGCCAATCTTAGTCGCTATGATTTAATTTCTTGGACTATATTGGCGTCGCTGTAGAGAGCTTTTAATTCGATATTAGTTCTGATCTTATACTGGTTTGTGGTGATGTCATGGTGAAGTTCAAAAATGTTTCAAAGTATTTTTCGTTCAAAGCGTCTGAGCTTTTCTTCGTTTGCTTTGGTCATGGTCCACGTTTCGCATTCGTATGTTAATACAGGTCTGACGATAGATTTATAGATTTTGATCTTTGATTTTCTTGTGAGATTTTTTGATTTTATGAGCTTATCCAGTGCAAATAGACGGCAGTTTGCAGATTGGATTCTGTCTTTTATTTCTTCAGTAACGTCGTTGTCAGCTGTGATTACGGCCCCCAGATACTTAAAACGTTGTACTCTTTCGAAATTAAATTTGTTGACCGTCACATTTTGTCCTATTCTGTCTCTTCATGTCGTTCTATTTATAGACATATATTATATATTTCGTCTTATCTTCATTAATCTTCAGCCCTACTTCACTTGTTACTCCTTCCACCTTGTTGAAAATGTCTTTCGTGGATAGGATGGAGTCTCCAACGAGATCTATGTCATCTGCATATGCGAGGAACAGCTTGGGACCTTGAACCGATAGCAATTCTCTTTTTATTTCGGCCGACCTCATGGCTTTCTCTAATACAAGGTTAAAAAGTAGTGGAGATAACACATTACCCTGTTTAAGTTCACTGTTGATTTCAAAGCTGCCAGACAGTTTATTATTTACACGTACGCGTACTTTAGATATTTCAGAAGTTCTGCTGGTATCTAGTCCGTACCCGGCGCTTTGTGATTTTTCAGCTTATTTAAGGCCTTTTGGGTTTTTTGACGGGCATGTCCGCTGTGATATAGATCTCTTAGTTATGCTGTTCTTCCTGTATGATGTTTAGAAGGTCCCTAAAATACTTTTTCCATTCTTCTGTTACTTCTTTACCGTCGATTATCATACGGCCTTGGTTCTATGTCTTCTTTTCTCATGGAAAATTGTTTTATAGAATTCTCTGGAGCCTGGTTTGGGCTGGTCTCTCTCCATAGCTTCATATTTTTGTTGTTCATAGTTTCTTTTCTTTGTGCATATTATTTTTTCTTGGTTCTTTTCGGCAGTCGTCATATTCCTTTTTACTTTGGTCTGTTTGCAGTTGTATCTAAGTCTTCCTTACTGTTTGTCTTTTTCCAGCTGTTTCCGACATTCCTCGTCATATCATGGTTTTGCCCTCTTCTGCCTACTCCTTCCAAATATCTTGTCCGCTGTCTGGGTTATTATTTCGGCAGTCGCTTTCCATAGCTGTTCTATATCATTGTATTTTCTTTCAGAGTTCAAGGTTTGTTCAAGTTGTTCTCTATAGTTTTGTTGTTTCTCTGCATTGTGTATTTCGTCCATGTTCCATTGTGGGTTTATTGTTGTTTTATTGTATTTGTGGCTAGATATTCTGGATTTGACTTTTGCTCTGATTAAGTAATGATAATGATCTGTGTCTCCGTTTATTCCTCTAAGGATTCTTACGTCTATAATATTGTTACCAGGTTTGCTTATGAATGTCTTTATGCGGAAACATGGTTGACTTTATTAGCATAATATTAGCTGCTGCAGTTTCTGTGATTCTTAAGCCATTGTCCTTGGATAGATTGTGTAGGCTGTGTTTACCTATTGTGGGATATAGGCTAGGCTCTTTGCCTATTTAGCATTAAAGTCCCCGCAGAGTATGCGCATATCATGTTTGGGCATCGTATCTATCTCTCTTTCTAGGGCATCGTAGAAGTCATCCTTTATATCTTCATCCTTCTCCTCCGTTGGTGCATGCCTCTCCCTTTATTCGTATGTAGCATATCCATTCATTTATAGGTTTAAAATTTAGTATGTTCTGTACTAGATTGTCTGTAATCACAAAGCCCGTTCCAAATTCATGTCTTCCGTTTTTGTTACCGCTGAAGAAGATGGTGGATTTACTTATTTTTATATTTCCATCGTCTGGCCATCTTATTTCTTGGACGGCTGTTATATCTATTCCTATGTTTTCCAGTTGTTCCACAATATTTATAGCAGCTCCAGATCTGTACCAACTCTGGGCATTCCAAGTTCCAATATTTATAGTCCTTTTACATTGCATTTGTCGGTTTTTGTGTTTATGTGTCCGATTCCGAGGCAAAGTTGCAGTTTTCATAACTAGTTTCTTTTTCCGAGGATGGGTAGTTAACCCTCCGCTTAACCCTTCTATTTTATCCGGGCTTGAGACCGGCTGCAGTAAGATGATTTCCGAGCTACTAAATCCACTCGTTCCTCACCCTACCCCAGGCAGCAGCAAAAGAGTAGTGAATAAAAAATGAGAGAAGTGCGTTGTTGATAACATGTGCAATAATAGGAACGAATGGAAATGAAGAATCCGAAGAAGACAAAGAGGTTTTAAATTTATAAATCTACATAATTTTTAACAATATATATTTATTCGACATTTCCAGAGCCAGTGTGCTAATTGTGCGTAAAATAAAACTTTTTAGGGTAAATATGCTACAGCTCGGTGTGACTCAAATAATTCCAAAGTAAAAACTATCGATGTTTGTATGAAAAGAAAATTTCATTTTTGAATGCTTAGAATAATGTAATGGTAAATTTATCACTACGAAACATACCGTGCGATGTCGCGGTGTCTACCCCGCGAATTTTATTAATCTCTTTTAAAAGAATATTGGCAAGTATACATAATCACATAATTGTGGACGGTATCCTGTACCTAAATACTAAGAAGGTTGTCGTTGTAATCTAAGAATAAGTTTTACCATTTACAGGAGAACCATGTTGGAGTTCTATTACCCAGGACTCCCACATGAAGAACATTTAGCTGATAGTTGTGCTCCTATCGCGCATCAGAGTGCTATAGGGGAAAGGGATAGTCTGGAGCATTCGAGCGCGGTGGAATAGTTTCTGTCTACACTGGAATTAATACACCTCGCTCCAATCAATTGTTACACCCGAATGTAATTTTAAGGGGTGAACAAGTTTCACAAACTGGGTTCAATTGCTTTACAATTTTTTAATTTTTTGTGATAAACTGAAGTGATTGATTGTTGTTTTGAAAAAGTAAGCATTTTTTTTTTATTTTTGTATTCTTATCATTATACAAATGTACCTGATATAGTAATATTTACAACATTTTTCATAATATATTCTGAAATGCGCTTTCTTTGACTGATAACGAACAGGAGTTTTAATAACTTCTTGTTATTAATTATGTAGGTATTAATATAATTATGTAGGTATTTAGATTTTTACCTTGTTCTTACTATAGTGCTAAAGCACAAATGTAGTCATAGTCTACTATATTTTTTCCATAGGGGTCATAGTTTTTAACTGTGTGATAGTTTCTTTTATTGTTTTAACTGTTATAAACATTGTTAAAATACTAACAGACTTTTTGTTAGTTTTGATTCTCACCGTATAGTAGGCCAAGATATGGGTTACAAAAACCCAGACACTATCGAACAATTAGACGGTTGTAAATACATTGTTTTAAACAATAGTACATTGTTTACCGGGTAGGAAAAGCTTAACATTCCTGGACGACTGTGAAGATTGCTAAGTCGAGGCGCACGCCGAGACTTAGCAACACAGAGTCCAGGAATGTGGCTTTTCCTACGAGGTAAACATACTATTTTTCCGCAAATCGTTTAAAATTCGACAGATATTGATTGATTAAAAAAAAACGCAATAATTTTATTCCCAAATAAATGGTGCTTTGAAATTCCTAATAAAATTACTTGGGTTACTATGGAAACGTATTGATGTTGAATTGTCAAACTTGACGCTTATAAATTTAATTGCTGGTGTTCTCGAAAGTAAAATGATAAGTGATGATGAAATTTCCATTCCTGGGACTCCTCCAGAGCTGGTTGAGGCAGTGAATACTGCTTCATTAGAATTATTGCCAAAGAAATCAAGAGAAAAGTACGAAAATGCATACAGACCTTTTATGGATTATCGCATGAGTAAAAATACGAGTTCTTTCTCAGAAAATGTTGTAATGGCATACTTCCTAGACCTTTGTTTAAAGATGAAATCTTCAACATTATGGGCCAATTATTCAATGCGGAAGTCAACCCTTGCACTTAAACACAATGTAGATATATCTACATACTCAAAACTTCGTTATTTATTGAAACGGCAAGCTCAAGGTTATAGGGCAAAGAAATCCAAGATTTTAACGAAGGAAGAAATTGAAAAATTTATCCAGGAAGCTCCAGATAAAGAAAATTTAATGATTATGGTAATTTACAAGGTTTTAATTTCTATTTAGATTATAGCTTTATTTATTTTTTAGGTGGCTGTAATATTTGGTATTTCTGGGGCTTGTAGAATGGATGAGTTAGTCCGAACGACTGTACACGATATAGAAGACTTAGAATCTAAGCTTTTAATCAGCATACCTGATTCGAAAACCAACAAACCAAGATCATTTCTAATTAATTAGATCTACTTGAATGTTTATCGAAAGTATGTTTCGTTAAGACCAGAAAATATGAACAGTGACCGATTTTTCTTTAAATATCAAAGCGGAAAGGGTTGTAGACAAGTGGTAGGAATTCATCAATTTAGAAAAATGCCCAAAATAATTGCTACTTATTTGAACTTGGTAAATCCGACAGAATATACTGGTCACTGCTTTCGTCGGTCTTCTGCAACAATATTGGTTGACTCTGGTGCCGACATAACTAGTTTAAGAGGCATGGCGGATGGAAGTCATCAAACGTTGCTGAAGGATATATTGAAGAATCGCTTAACAATAAGGTTGAGGTGGCAAATAAAATTTTCACAGTACAAAATATTCAACAAAATGACACTTCCACCCTGCATGTTGTCCAAAATGTTTCTCATAGTTCTAAGAGTGTTCCTCCAATGTTCAGTGATTGTACTAACTGTCAAATTACTGTAAATATAGCAAATTGATCTTAAAAATGTATTCAGCAATGACTTGATGTTTTCAAAATATAAATTAATTCCTTATAAGCAATGTGTTTTCTATCATTTATGTAGAACACTAACAACTGTACGGAAATATCATTTCCTTACAGTAAGGAAATAACATTTCCTTACAGTAAGGAAGTCCCGACTTTTTCTTCAAGAAATTTTGACAGGAATGTCAAAATTTCCTGGCGATTTGCAGAAAAAGACCTTTTATTAATACATTGTATTTTAACAAAGAGTGAGTGTGAGTGAGTCTTGTCCATAGAAAAAAGAGTGGCTTTCTTCAAAAGTGCAGATCGCAGGGTAATTATCGCCCACACGTAGCGTCCACTTGGCAAAATAAATTCTATAAAACCCCATTTTTTTAAGGAGAGCTGTTCCACTTGCCAAACCACACAGACCTGTGTTCGAGTTCTAATTTATAGTGTTTTGCTGCATCCATCCTACATGGTAAAGTACAATACACCATATTTATTTTGTTGTATGCATAGTCTATACATCAAGTACTTTTACTTGCTATTGAATTATTTTATATTGTGTCGCGATTTGAACCTTTTAATTGAACTTTGTTTTACTTTCGTTTAAAAATTATAAACTTTTTTCATAGTTTGAGCTTTATACCGTTGTGTATTATACAAGTATTCTATTTTTTTTTATCGTAGTGAGTCATTATTCAGACAAAATATTTAAGTCTTATGGTAACTTGATTCTGTAATAAAATTCATGGCAGACGACAAGCGGTTTCATAATCACTAAACATATATTATATTTCTTTATGGGTTCATATGTTTTACAGTTATGGTATTATGTTCGGTCTTATTGTTTTATATACTTTGTCGCTTGTATAAGCTATCATTATCTTGCCGTTCTGTATTTTTCGTTTTCAAGCTTATTTTAATGATATAGACGTTAATCATTTAAAAGTAAATGAATATTTTTTTTGTCACTTGGTTTAAATATAGTTCTTATTGCTTATTTATTTTTATTCGTAATACCCAAGTCGAAAGGGAGAAACCAGCGAGACGAATTTTAGATTAAACATAAATTATACATGTCTCGTTTCTGATGATGGCCACCTATATTACATATATGTATATGTACAGAAAGCAACACTTATTTCAGTTCGTACAATTTGCAGTAATTTTTTTATTGTTATTTCGGGAATTTCACGTTAATACTCTGTTTCTGTTGTTCCGCTTATTTATTTGAGATATGTTACTTCTTTTTCTTTTTCACAATAAGCAATTCTGCTTGTTCATTGGCGGATTAATACCTTTATGGAAGGTTGTCACTTCATCTTTTGCGTGGTCGTCCGATACTTCTTTTGCCGATTGGTGACTTATCTCTTGCTATTTTGACGACACGAGTCTCCTCCATTTTGCTTATGTAGTTATTCCATTTTTTACTTCTATTTTGTGTCCATATATTTATACACTGTACGGTAAATTTTCTTTTAATGTTTTCACTTCTCTTTCGATTTCTCAGCGTATTTCCTGTAATTCTTCTCAGTACTTTCATCTCTGCCGTTTCCATTATTCTTTGCGTTGTGTCGGGTCTTGTTTCTGCTGATGCCATCAATTTCTATTTTACATCTGGTTGGTTCTTTGCTGACTACTATTGTTTTAGTTTTTTGAGATGAGATTGTCATATTAAATTCTTTTGCTCTTATATTAAATCCGTGGACCAGTCTTTGCAAACTATCTTCATTTTGGGCTATTAATGCATAACAGAGTATTTTGATTTCTTTGTTTTCCATTTTGTATCTTCGTATCTTCGTTTGTTAATGCTTTTCATGATATCATCCCCTTGTCTCGTTCCGCTGCCAATTTTTATAAGTTTTGTAAGTTGTCCATCTATTCTGACTTCCATTTTGTTCTTTTGATAGATGTTTTCGATAGTTTTTATAATATTTAGGGGAGCTACTCTATTATACATAATATGGATTACATATTTCAGTCTTACTCTATCAAACGGTGCCTGTAGGTCAATCAGACACAGAAATGCTGATCTATTATACTCTAGTGATTTCTGAGCAATTTGCTCTATAGCGAATATTGCATCTGTACATGATCTTCCACTAAAAAAAATCCGGTTGTTTATCTGCTAAACTTATATTCTGATTTATTAGCAGTTGTAAAATTTTAGTTGTAAGTTTTAGTGAAGTATTTAACAAGTTTATACCACTGTAGTTTTCGGTTTGTTTTTATCTTCTTTTTTGACTAGTAGAATTAGTTCGCTCGTTCTCCATTCTTCCGGTATTTTATTTTGTTTTATAATTTTATTACGTAATGTTGGTAATTGTTCTGTCATTGCTGCTCCAAAATATTTCAGTACTCGTTTGGTATCTCGTCTTTACCTTCTGCTTTTCTATTTTTCAGATTTTCAAGTATTTTCCGAACTTCCTGTACATTTATATTAGGTTCTTTATTTGTGGTAATATCTGGTGTTGCTGGTTTCAGCGTCGTTTGATCTTCTCCTGCATATAGCCTTTTTAGGTAGTCAATTCACGTATCCTTTCTTTGTGTTTTAGTTCTTTTAGTTTCTTTAGTTTCTTCTTTCGGAAAACGTTCCTAGTGATCATTTTTTATTTTTCTGATAAGTACATGAGTTTCGTTTCTAATTATCTTGTAATTATGGTATGCCTATTGTATTTTGGTTGACGTGTATTTCAGGTAAGCTTTTTTATTTTCTTTACATTTTTCCTTCACTTCTCTGTACAAAACCATGGAGTTCTTCGCCTTGGCAAAGATTTATTTTTATTTATATTTCTTTCACCAAGAACTTTTTTGGCCGAGGCTAAGATATTAGACCTCATTTTTGCCCAGCTTTCTTCGACTCCATCACTTTCTGTGATACATGTGTTTCTGCTTTTTTTTGGTTATTCTTTTTTGGAATAGGTATCTTGTGGAGTCATCCTAAAAGCTTTCGACTTTTATCTTTGTAGTGTATTCTGGTATTTTGTTCAATCAATCAATCAAACACATATATGTGTTTTCATTCGGATTTTACACAATACCAATTTCTGATCGCTTCCTATTTCTGCTGATATTAGTGCTCTTACATTCAAGATTTATGAGGTCAATAATTCTCTATTTGACCGAATATAGCCCATCATAGATCTTTGTCCTCTACTGTTTTCAAAAGTGTATTTGTATTGTTCTTTTTGAAGGAAAAATGTATTATTAATATGTATCTCGTTTATGCTTCTGAGGTCCGTCAGAAGGTTTCCGTTTTAATTTCTGATATTTTCGTTATATCGCTGTTTTATTCCTGGAACTATATCATTGCCAACACAACAAATGATGAATATATAATGATATATAATGTCGGTTAATAATTTATGTTTAACTACATTAGCCAAATATTCATGAAATTCCTCCATGACTAAATTGATCGATATTTAAATATATTTCAAGTTCCAAAATGTAGCTGCTGTAAAATTTGAAAATCTACTACTAATATAATTATTGGCAACATCGCAGGAGTTAAGAAGTGTACGCAAAATGGTAAATACGGATCCCAAAAATGGTTTACCCTGCTGTGGAGTCCACTTACTCCTACATGTTGGTCGGAGTCTACATAAAGCGCTACTGAGATAATAATATACACGGTGTATATTCTACTGGAGTTAGTATAATACCGTTTTAGTACGGAGCCTACATTAACCGCTAGAAGTATATATATATATATATATATATATATATATATATATATATATATATATATATATATATATATATATATATATACATATTTTACAATATCTGTTTGTCCTTATATATATACACATTTTAGAATCTTGACAAAGGCAAGGGTTTCCTGCCGAAACGTTGATTGATTGCAATGGAAAATAAAATCTAGTTCCACATGTAACATATCTTTATTGAACCTAAACCCAAGAAACATTAATTTTATATTAAATATAATACGGTTCAAGAAACTCAAAACTACTATATATATATATATATATATATATATATATATATACAGTGTAGGAAAAATTTTATGGTCGGTATGGACCTTACGTGAGATGGAGTGAGAAACAGCTGTTTAGAAAGAGAGAGGTATATTAGGTCCGCCCTTTATATCGCCAAACATGCATGCCTGGAAAGGGGAAGTTCAACGTTGCCAAACTTATTGGATTTATTTGACCTGTTGTTTTTTTTTGCATTTGAACAATGTTCTAAGATAATCCAATTTGGGCGAAATTGATTTAAATGGCAGCTTACTGTTTTTTTTTATTGGGAATATGCCACAAGTTTACTTTACAATAAGTGTAATATAACATTTTGATTTCCACTTTGGAAATCGTTTTATATAAATAAAATTTATTAATGTTTCGTATTTTAAGTACGATTTCCGAATTAAAAATCTAAACATCAAAATAAGCTTATTTTAAAGTCACATTGTGCCTTATTCCCAATATGAAATAATAAACTGCATACAATAACACCACATTAAAAAATATTCATACACAATAATTTATTTGGCAACGTCGTCCGTCTGGTCAGAACACCGAGTAACGGGTAGTAGAGGTGGGTCGTGGTAATTTTATCGTTAAGAGCGTAGGCATAAAATTTCGGATTAATATTTTTTAAATGCATTCATTTTTTTCGAATCCTGATAAAACTAATAAATATTCTTGAAAAATTTAAACGCAGAATGAACCAATACATTATTACCGAGGGCCAAAAGTCCCTGAAAACTTCTATAATGTTTATTTTAATAAGTTATAAGGGCGAAAAAAAAATTAGTGTGATTTTTAATTTCAAATATCTCATTCAAAAAACTTTTTGTTTATTCTAAGGGACTTTCGGCCCTCGGTAATAATGTAATCTTTTATTCTGCATTTAAATTTTTCAAAAATATTTGTTAGTTTTCTCAGGATTCCAAAAAAAATGAATGAATTTAAAAATTTAAATTTTTGTAAACAAGTAACTATGATTGTTTAAAAGTAGTTTCAAGTAAGAGAGTACCTACATAAACAAACATAATGGCTATTATCGTTTATGTGTATATTTATTGAAGTGAAAGAAACTAATGATATATTTATTATAACTTGAAAAATAAACTAAACAATACAAATAGTAAATCGTACTTACATTTACATTACACGTTATTATTAAATCGCGAATAGTCTAAATTGACATTAAAAAACATAAGTTTTTCTACTATACCTACTTCTTATTAACCGTCTTCTTTTTTTATTTCAAATTAAACCAGATTTTGAACATGTGTTCACATTTACAATACTGTATGAATATAGGGGTTAAGTTAGGATATACATGGCGATGGTTTTTCCACCGTTGTAATGGACTCTCGATACAGGTGTACGTGTAGATGAGCCATCTCCAATTAATTGATCAAATATACACCATGGATTTAAGTCATCTTTATTGGTTTCTTTTTCTTGTACTGGTTGATTTTCAATAGTACAATCTTCTTGTTCGTTAATTATAGAAGTAACCAGCTTCTTAACTTTTTCTTTTATTTTTTTATCTTCATTTTTATCAGAAAAACCCTGCACTTTAAATGGTGAATCCATAAATGTACATAATGACAATATGCCACTCTGTTCTATCCCTTTAAATATTTTTGCTAAACCCGATATTAGTAATTGTACTACGTCGGATACTATGGATGTAAGGTTACCGTTTGCTAAAATTTTCTTGCAAGATTCTTGCAGGCCGCGTACCATAACAATCACTGAACTACCCTTCAAGTATTTTTGGTCACTCATTGTACTTGTTATTTCTTTAAACGGCCGTAAAATTTGGGAAAGCTGAGAACAAATAATCCAGTGTTTTTTATTTAGATTTGGTCTAAGTCTAAGTCTGTATTATTTAATACCGATGTGGAACGGAAATACACGCCAGTACACCGAAAATATCAAAATACAGAGAGGAGTCCGCCAGGGTTGCGTGCTGTCCCCACTACTTTTCAATGTCTACAGTGATCGGTATTTTAAGAAGCGCTCTCAGACTCAATAGAAGGTATATCTATCAATGGAGAAGTTTTGAATAACTTACGTTTTGCAGACGATACAGTAATAATTACGGATAACAACAATGATTTACAGAACCTAATGCAACGCCTTAATGAACGCTGTCATGAGTACGGACTGAAGATAAATTTAAAGAAAACTAAATGCATGATCATGACTAAATCTGCACAAATATCCAATTGACTATTGAAGATACTGCAATTAAGAGTGTTAATAACTATAAATACTTAGGAACATGGATAACATCAGATGTAGACCAAACCAAAGAAATTAAGACACGTATTGAAATAGCACGTACATCATTTATTAAACTTAAAAAGTTTCTTTGTTGTCGGGATATAAGGTTAGAACTACGCCTGAGAATGCTTCGATGTTACGTGTTCTCTACTCTTCTTTATGGTCTGAAAGCTTGGACACTAAAACAAGTTCATCTGAATAAGTTGGCCGCCTTTGAATTTTGGTGTTACAGAAGAATCCTACGAATATCATGGATTCAAAAAATGTCAAACATTGAAGTAACTAGAAGGATAGGAAATGAGGCAGAAATAATATTAACTATTAAAAGACGAAAACTTGAGTACTTGGGACATGTGATGAGAGGGCAAAAATACGCATTATTACAACTTATTATGCAGGGCAAAATCCGAGAAAAGCGAAATGTGGGAAGACGAAGAATATCCTGGCTTAAGAACTTAAGGGAATGGTTTGAATGCAGTAGTGCAGACCTTTTTAGAGCGGCAGTCAACAGAGTCGGCATAGCCATGATGATTTCCAACCTTCGATAGAAGATGGAACTTAAAGAAGAAGAAGTGAAACGGATTGCCTCTTCTAACTCAGTCATTCTTTTTAACCTGTAATAGGTGAAGTTCTACCTAGTTTCCACGTCTTGGATTGGCCGTTTGGGAACTTTGTTATGTTGTAATTAATACTTTAAAAGCCTTTCTGAAGATAAGGTACTTTTTTTTAATGTTTTTTGCAGAATTGTCGAAAAAAGGACTTTTTATTTTATCTATTATCAAATCAGTTTTGACATAACATTCCTGAAGTAATGAATCTAACAGTTTTTCTTGTTGGCGGTTTATATCCAGGAATCCACCCTGCAAACTTTTTAAAAGCTGGTTCTTCACCTATAGAAAACGGATGAAACGAGTCTTTGCATAAGTTTAGTAAATCAATAAGTTTAGTCAAGAAAAAGAAACTGATAAAGATGACTTAAGTCCATTGTGTATTTTTGATGAATTAATTGGACATGACTCATCTAAACATACAACTGTATCGAGAGATATACAAGAAGTCGACATGTATTTGTCTGATAATATATTACCCACAATAAATTTCGAACGGAGATTGGAACTGTCCATTACCGTGGTGGAAAAACCATCGCCATGTATATCCTAACTTAGCCACTATATTCATAAAATATTGTAGAATTGTAACAAAATCTTTTCCTTGTGAACACATGTTTAAAATCTGGTTTAATTTTAAATAAAAGAAGAACACGGTTAACAAGAAAAGTAGAAAAACTTGTTTTTAAATGTCAATTTAGACGATTCGCGATTTAATAATAACGTGTAATGTAAATGTAAGTACGATTTAATGTAAATGTAAGTACTATTTGTATTGTTTAATTTATTTTTCAAGTTATAATAAATATATCCTTCGTTAGGTTCTTTCACTTCAATACTTATACACATAAACGATAATAGCCAATATGTTTGTGTACTCGCTAATTTGAATCAACTAGTTACAGTTTACGAAAAACGGTTCCGATAAAAATTTAAAAAACGGGAGGACCCACCTCTAGTTTTTTAGGTATATTAGGATCGGAACCAGAGAATATGTAAAATATCTCTGATCGGAACTATTCGTCTCACTAATGGCCAATAGGTGTTAAAAATATTTGTGGAGGGGAGACCAAGGGGAAATATGATTGTTATCTTTGTCTATTCGCTGAAAATATGATTTTATATCTGCGTTAGATATCCTGTTAAATTTTACCATACCGACCATAAACTTTTACCTATACTGTATATGTATATATATATATATATATATATATATATATATATATGTATATATATATATATATATATATATATATATATAACCAAAAGGATGATAACGGGTACGAGTACTATGTAGTGAAAAGGAGATAATACTGGGAGATACCCTTTTTAACTGAGGAAGCAAAATAAAACTAGGGTGCTTCGTTAGATGTGCTTTTTAATTAAAGGTCTAAGCTTTCGTCAATGATTATTGACATCATCAGAGTAAACTACAAACAAACGTTTGTAGTTTATTGTTTGTTCTCTCGTTTGTTTGTAGTTTACTCTGATGATGTCAATAATCATTGACGGAAGCTTAGACCTTTAATTAAAAAGCACATCTACCTAGTTTTATTTTGCTTCCTCAGTTTAAAATGGTATCTCTCAGTATTATCTCCTTTTCACTATATATATATATATATATATATATATATATATATATATATATATATATATATATATATAAATAGAGTGTGTGTAACGACGCTAAGAATACAATTCTTTGGAGGGTAACTTTCGGGAAAGCGTCAAAACAAGGATCAGCTAGAGATGGTATAAGCCAGCTTGGTGTAGAACTTTATTCTATATGTGAAATTTTCGGTGATATGTTGTCACCTTCATCAGCACCTAAATGGAAAACCTATTATAGTACAGTGGTGGAAATCAACATTTAAAAACCTACATTGAAAATGTTCAGTTGGTCCTAGTTGTAAAAAACACTGTCACAAACATGTTAAAATATTAAAAAATCATTTAAAATTTGAATATTTTTTAATATTTTTAACATGTTTGTGACAGTGTTTTTTACAACTAGGACCAACTGAACATTTTCAATGTAGGTTTTTAAATGTTGATTTCCACCACTGTACTATAATAGGTTTTCCATTTAGGTGCTGATGAAGGTGACAACATATCACCGAAAATTTCACATATAGAATAAAGTTCTACACCAAGCTGGCTTATACCATCTCTAGCTGATCCTTGTTTTGACGCTTTCCCGAAAGTTACCCTCCAAAGAATTATATATATATATATATATATATATATATATATATATATATATATATATACATATATATAAACAGAAGAATGCCGAGAATTTCATGCTTACAAAAAGTTACCGACGATGAAGTTTGATCTATGATCAAACATAGAAAAATACAATACTTGGGTCATGTGTTGAGAGGTGAAAGATTTAAATTAATTCGATTGGAAGGATCATATTGGAAGGTAAAGTACAAGTCAGAAGATCAGTAAAAATAAACCAGAACTAATGGATGAAAGACCTGTTTTTTCTGTTCTTATATATGTAATGGAGTCATGAACAATGAAGAAGTTCTACACAGAATGGGTAAGAGTGCGAACTAGTCATAACCATAAAACGTTGCACACTGAAATACCTGAGCGTATGTTATGCGTAATGAACACTGATATGATCTACTTCGGATCATACTTTAAGGTAAGGTGCAAGAGGTTCAGTAAGAAAAAGAATATCCTTATTTTATAAACGACGAAAATGGTTAAACTTAACCATTGTCAGCAGATAACAAAGTCAAAATAGCCATGTTAGTGTCCAACATCCGTAGTAGATAGACACCATAAGAAGAAGAATAATAGTAGATATTTTGTCATATAATCCCGTTTTCGCAATTGCTTTCTCCTTAAATTGGAGTGATATAATGGTGATGTTTTTATAAATCATGGAAATATACACAAGATACACGTATATTTATTATTCAGATAAAGGATCCATAATTATTATGAATAAGAAATACTTAAAAAGTTAATCAATGATAAACTTTGCAATGCTTTAAACTCGTAGATTTTACCTTTCGAGGTTAAACCAAAACCATCTCCAACATTTGAAAATTGCGAAATAATGTAAGAGTACCGTATATGGCGAGCTGGCAGCTATTATAAATATTTGCTACGGTCGCGCATAAGAATCAGAGCCATGTGATTTCCTCGGGTCGCCTGGAGACGCGTCATGGCTGCTGCTGATTTCCCAAAGGCTGGATAAACTTCGATTTAACGACAGATCGAGATTGTGTCACACCGAAAATTCACTGCTGGTAAACAATGTCGTGCTATAAGATGTTTTTTTAGATTTTCATTTTTTATTTCAATTTTTTTTTATATATTGCGAAGTCTACTTAAACGAAAATCATTTTAGGAATCATGAGTCCCTTCCAATTATTACAATGTAATTTTGTTATTTTTAACTTAGAACTGCAGGCGGCTTTGAATAATCAAATCAACAATTTTTTAATTACTGTCAAATACACGTAGTATTCTGGTGAATTTATGTCGTTTAAAAATGTGTATAAACGAGATTATCGACGAAAAAATTTATTCAATTACTGTTTACAAATTTATTACAAGTATCATGCTATAGTGTAAGAAATATTGTTAAATAAAACTACGGCTTCAGTAGCTGCAAAGACTTGTAATGTAAAAAAAGGATAATTACTGATATCAATAGAAAAGCATTAAGAAGAGTTATTGAAAAAAATCGGCATGGAAATTATCTTAAGCCAACGTTCTGTGGAGTAATGCTGTTGAGAAACGAATTTTCAGATCCACGTCTCACAGAGATACATTCAAGTTAGGATTTAGTACATACAAGTAAGCACAAAATAATTTATTTGCTTAAGAAATGAATAAAACCAGTACTGAAAATTATGAATTGTGTTAGACGATCTCCTCTATCGTTACGTTCCCCTAGTCCTTGATCTCCCATTATTTTTTCAGCTCTTCCCTTGCCAACTTTTGCATTGCAACCTCCTATAACTACTGTGATTTCCTTGTTCTTTGTAATTTTTAGTGCATCTTTAATTTGTTGGTAGAATGTTTCTACTTCATCTTTCTTCTTTTTTGTTTTCTTTTAGTACTCATTGCCATGATGATTGTACTAGAGATATCCAATTGGATCTTTAATATAGTGGTTTCTCCTTGCCTTCTGCATACTTATACCGTTGACCATTTACTTGATTCATTCGCCTTTGGTGCCAAGTTCTTAGCGCCAGGACAGCAAAGTGCCCTTCCACTTACCAACTCATCCGTCCGAAGCCGTTGGTCAGTAAGTGTGGAATTGCTTATACCGACAATCGTGCCGGTGTGGCACGGCGAGCCATAAGTGAGAGTTAGTTGTCTTATGATGAGGACTAGTTATGAAGAACTATCTACCGTCTATGGCGCTCGATGTGGTCATTCCGATAAAAGGTGCTACCTCTATAACACAACTCTACCCTTTTTATAATATTTATATAATATATTACTTTTAAAGAGAGCATGTTTGTCATATTTTTTTATATTTCTCAAACAAATCTTCTAACAGATAGGATCCTCGAGTTTTCCTTCACTCGAAGAAAAGATAGGGTGGCGTCTTTTTTTCCTCTTTAAATGGTTTAATTTTTGTCAATTTTCTTTCTGTTAAGATGATTTATTTTTTTTATTATTTCTGACTTCAGTATCTCCATAAATAAATTAACAAAATAAAATATTTGTCAAAAACTAATTACTATTAATTGAATTATAAATGTTTGCGGCCACTTTTTTATCAATGTATTCTCATAATTTTAAATATATGAAAAATGTGAGTTTGATGAACAACGTTATAAACGTAATAATCCTGAAGTGGGATCCTTTACTATGAGAGATGGGTAGAAGTGGGATCTTTTACTATTAGTAGAACTGATCATTAATTTATTAGGAGCAACAATTACCAGTGAAAACACAGGAGAACGGGAGGTTGAAATACGAATACTGGCGGGGAATAAATCATTCTTTGCCATTCAACATCTAATGAGGTCAAAGCTTCTCTCAAGGCGTGCCAAAATCCAAATGTACAAAACCATAATACGACCAGCAGTGACATATGGAAGTGAAACATGGACATTCAGAAAGAAAGAAATCAATAAGCTATTAGTATGGGAATGCAAAATCCTGCAAATTATATATGGTCCTTGCAGGGACAGCGTGACAAATGAATGGAGGAGCAGATACAACAATGAAATAGAGACTCTCTTCGGGAAAGGAAACATCGTAAGATACATAAAAGCCAATAGATTAAGATGGGCAGGATAGGTGGTACGGAGTAATGACGACAGACTGATTAGCAATGTGTTTTGGAAAAGTACTAGATGGTAGAAGATCGACAGAAAGGCCTAGAAAAAGGTGGAAAGACGCAGTCAGGGAAGACCTGGAGAAGATGGAAGTAAGGCCATGGGAAATAATAGCACAGGATCGGAATCAATGGAAGGCAATAGTAAACGCGGCAAAAACTCACGAAGAGTTGTAAAAGCCAATGATGATGATCATTAATTTATTGAATCGCGTCATCATTTGGCGCACATATTCCTATTATGATATGTAGTTTCAGTTTTCAACAAGTTAATAATAATGATCACTATTCTCTCGGATATAAAAATGTAGGTACTCGTTGATGTATTTTGTTAACCTTTCTTTTTTATTCCTAATAATGCTATAATATCAATCTTCTGTTTTGATATTTTCTCTTTTACTTTAACATATTTATTCGTGTTTTCTTGTAAATTCCACGTACCAATTATTGTCAGTGTCTGTTTCGTAGTAAACAGTTTTCTTAGTACGATTCCCCGTACAATTTATGACTCTTGAATTTGGATTCTTGAGCAAACATTAAGTTTTATAAATGATGCATTGTTAACTCATCTCTTCAACTCCCAACTTGGAGTAAATTTTTTTTGGGGGTTTATTCGCTTAGACTAGAGACTATTCCCAAACCAATTTGTACCGTGACGCCGTTTTATCTTTGTCATTTTTTACGACACTCCCAAAAATTCTTACCAATTTTATTATTCACCTAGTAGCAGGTTATCAGAAATTGGACATTACATATTACATACGTTACATATTAATTGCGCATTGTCATTACTATAAGTCGCCTCATCCAGTTGAATGGCAAATAAACCTGAAAGTTTCTCCACATTTTGCTCATTAAAATCTTCTGCCATATCGTGAATACGGCGACAACTCGTATTGTTTGAAAGAGGTACATTTTTTTACTTCTTCAGCTGCCGATTCTCTAATCATCACTGATACCCGATAAACCGTGGCAAGTGAGATCAGCAATTGCGTGTGATTTCTTTCATTCGGCAACACGGAGAGCTATCGTGCAAGACGTAAGCAATACTTTAGTGCAACTGTAGGAACTCATGCTCTGGAAACCAAAGCCGTGGACTGATGTTTCAGTTCTCGCAATTTCCTTACAAAAAAGACTCTTGACTTACCTTGTAAATGAAGTTATTTCTTCCTACTTTAACGAAAGTAACATTATTGCACTCGCCTAAGTCTTCGCTTCGTTTTCTATTTGTTTGAACAAAATTATCCACGGTCAATTTCAAAACTCTGCATGCGTATTAAAACAAAACAAAAGGTTATTTTTAAGCCTAGGGCCCTCAAGCCTAGGGTATCGCAAAGCATAGTTTGAAAACCCCTATCTTAGATAATATGTTTCAGATTAAGCCAGAAAGTAGAATGCCACTCTATCTTCTTGCTATATAACGACAACCCATTGTACGTGATGCACCCAGTGATAGGATGTGCTGGCACAGCTAAGTTTTCTTTATGGAAGTCCTAATAAATTCATTATAATCCAGTTGGCATTTCTCAGAGTTTTCTTACAATAGGAAAATTGGCACTTTCTCTTGCCTTTATCATTACTTAACCACCAGATTACTATTTCACTTTATAAATAATATATATTTCACATTTTGCAGCTATACTTTTTGTTTTCGACGAAAACGTCGAGTAATAAACGCCGTCCCATGTAAATGGTAAAGTAATATCTTGAATATGTTGCCTGTGTGAGTCCATTTCAAATTAGGTAAAAGAAATAAGAATAAGACTTACTAATAATCAATTTATTCTACCACCAATAAGCGGTTTCGCATACTGTAAATTTGCAATGCATCTTCAGCTCAACGGTACATGGTAAACTAAATGCTGTAAATACAATAACCCGTATTAGGGTGCTGTCTGGTACCAAATATATAACAAATATGTTAGAATTATATGTGTGCAATTTATAAAGTGTGAATTCCAATTAATTAAATAAAATCAAGAGCGTAGGCGCAAATTTTAGATGAAGCGAATCGGCACCGACTGTCCTATCCCTAGTTTATCTTTCTTTACACAGCAAATTACGTGTAGTTAAATTCTCACTGGTATGAAAGCTTTAAAACTGTCGGTATCTTGTTTATCCAGAATCGGCTTAGCACATGTATATCTGTGAAAAGCTGTGTTGTATAGGTATTGCTCAATTAATTCATAAAGACGTTATTTATTTCTTTATTTGCGTAAATTCAAATATGGGACGTTGTTACAAGAAATGTATTAGTGTAAAACGAAGAAATAGACGATTAGCTCAAGTGAAAGTACTTTTTATATAAATTAAATTAATTACTTTTGTATTTTTCTGTAAAACTGATTTGTAAATATATAGTGAAAATGTCATTTATAAAATCGATCAGTAAACTAAGAATTTTTTCATTAAATTTTATTTTCCTTTAAAGGAATAAACTATCTGTTTGATTTTTGTGGATTGTATGTTTGTGGTTATCACTACTAGCATTGTAGTAGAAGGTTTACATGTTATTATACTATAAGGAAACTGTAGGTACTAAGTAAGTAATACATTCATTTGTTTTGAAAATTATTTAATTTGGAATATTATAGACGAGCACGATATTCTTGAGTGGCGGCTCAAAAAGTAGCAGAGATATTTTTATTAAGTAAGCCATACTTTTAATTTTTTTAACATGAAATGAATACGATTTTTCTATAACAGTCAATCCCGTAATTTCGAAAAACTTGCCAAGGAGAACATCTTCTTCTTCTTTGAGTGCCTCTCCTATCGGAGATTGGATATTATTAGGGCGATTCTAATTTTATTTACTGCTGTTCTGAATAATTCGTTACTGGTACAGCCAAACCACTCTCTTAAATTTCTCATCCAGGACATTCTTCTACGGCCTGGATTTCTGCGTTCTTGGATTTTTCCTTGCAAGGAGGAGAACATAATAAAAGAATATTCAGCTACTACGTAAGTTTTTTTTTACCAAATATAAAATGTAGTAGCAGTAAAAAGTGCAGTAAACTTTTAAACATAAATAAATAATTTATATGTCTTTTAGACAAACTACTTCAGATTTCATATTACAAGGAAGAAGAATTGTAGATGTGCAATATTTTATTAGGCAAATACTGCAATTCCCTCACCACAGATTGTTCAATTGCTTTCGGAAGATATTACGGTGACTAGTGAAAAGCGAAAAGGATGTTATTCTAAATTTACTCTCTTTTGCCCAATGTGTCGCATAAAACATGAAGTAGAAACTGAAAAATTTAAAAACCGTCCCTCAACGTCAATTCTGCAGCAATAACTAGAATAGTTAGTATTGGTGGAGGATACACACAACTAACTGAATTACCGTCCAGTCTAAATATCCCACTACTATCAAAAAATATTATTTATTAATTCAAAATGATCTAATTGACTTCTACCATGAAAGTTCTTGGACATCAATGCTTGAGGCTGGACAAGAAGAAATCAAATTAGCAAAAGAGCATGGAGATATTAATAAAGATGGCTATCCTTTTATAACTGTTGTTGCGGACTGCTCTTGGTCAAAGAGATCATATAAAACAAATTATAACGCCAATTCTGGAGCTGCAGCCATTATTGGTTACAGAACCCAAAAGATTCTGTATCTTGGAGTAACGTTAATTATACGGAGAAGATAAAGAACACGTATGTTATAAAAATTGGACAAAAGCTTCGACTACAAGGGAAAGACAAATAATTCTAGATGTTATCAACAAAACGATATAGTTTCGATGGAAAACTAGTACCAATTTTCTTACGAAAGCTTTTAAAAAATAACATATTAAGATTAAGAACTGCTGTTACAAAAGCAACAGAATACCATCAACAGTCAGATAAACCAAGTGACTTAAGAATAAAGTTTTTAAAAAAACGATACATCTAATATGCATCAAGATTAAAATTCCATGCAAATAGTCTTTTAAAAAATATGAGTAACAATTATGCTAAACAATATAATAATGTAATAGCAAAGTTTCTAGGAGGTAAAACAATAAATTATAGCTCTCGGGGGTCCTATGACATGAGATGCCACGCTGCTGGTTTGTCTTCTTCTTCTTATGGTGCCTATCCGTTACGGATGTTGGACACTAACATGGCTATTCTGACTTTGTTGACTGCTGCCCTGAAAAGTCCGGTAGTGGTTAAGTTAAACCATTTTTGCAGGTTATGCAGCCAGGATATTCTTCTCCGTTCTGGACCTCTTTTCCCATGCACTTTACCTTGAAGTATGTCGTACAATTCTAAAGGTCAATATCACCAAGCCCTTCACAAAAGCATCAAAGGAAGAAGTCCTGGCGTGTATACAAAAAAAATTAGTTCAGTATGTACCAAAAATACATTGCGAAGAAAAATATATTAAGATGCAATAGATAGGATGATACTTAAGTATATGAAAGTGAAAGATAATAAATATATTTTAAAGAGAAATGCAATCACGCAAAAGGCAGCCATTTGTAGCAAATAAAAACTTCTGTTATTTTGCGTGTGGACCAGGAAAGGATTGATATTTCAGCTTATTGAAACATATGATCAATAATGGGAGCAAATGGTAAAAAATTAAGAGAATTTTAAATTAAAAGAAAAAATTATTTTAACAATTATCTTCTATTAATACAAGATGTAATTGACGAAAAAAAAAAGTTGAAAAATGGTATACCTAGAATTAACTTAAGTATACAAAAAACAAGATGGCGTTTTAAGGAAATAATGTATTTTTTGTCTAAAGCCTACTCAGAATTTCGTAAAAATATAACACGTTGGTACATTTAAGACACATAATAATAAACAATCAGAATGCCCACTCTCAGATGCCGCCTTTAAAGTTTGTCAGCACGCAAATGCCATGTTTTAGACGAAATCATAGACTCGAATTGAGAAATTTGAGACCAGCTACGACAGAACTGTAATTAAAATTTTAGAGATTAATAATTTAGTCTATTAATAAACTCTGAAATAATTTAATCTATTCTTCAACTAAAAGTACGAATATAATGTGAAAGTGCATATTATGTCTGTAGTTGCCGTAAATAAATTAAACCGGGTTAATTTGTCTATGCACACCATGTGTCACTGAACAGCACCGGTTTCGACTAAAACATGGCTGATTCCTTCTGCGCGAAGGAGATGCGCGTACATCTTTTTTTTTTAAGCAGAGTGGGCATTCTGATTGTTTATTATTCTGTGCTTAAGATATCCTATATATTGTTGAAACGATAATATAGTTAAAGTATAGTCATACGTTCATATACAAAGTGTTCTAATTAAGGAAAAAATATTCTTCTTCTTCATGTACCATGTTCTTTCAGAACGTCGGTTACCATTATAGCTATCTTAATTGTATTCACTACTACCCTAAATAGCATGCTTGTATCAACACCATACCAATCTTGCAAGTTCTTTAACCATGAGGTTCTTCTTCGTCCTGACTGCGTTTGCCTGCTATTTTTTCTTGAATGATATTTTGTAGCAACCTATATTTGGGACCTCTCATTACATGTCCAAAATACTCCAGTTTTCTCTGTTTGGTGCTTTTTATGATCTCAGTGGTCTTGCTGAGACATTCTAGTATTGTGGAGTTTCGAATCTTCTCCACCCAGGAAACTTTTAAAATTCTTCTATAGCACCACATTTCGAAACCCTCAAGGCGATTTAGATCGATTTGATTTACAGTCCAGGACTCGACATCATAAAGTAAGACCGAGACCACGTAGCAGCGAAGTAGGCGGTTCCTCAAAGTCAATTTTAGGTCTCTGTTACATAACACTTTGGACATCCTTCTAAAGCTGTAGCCTGCTCTATCCTAGATCTAATTTCGTCGTGACTTTCTGCGTTACAATTTAATTGCTGTCCAAGATAAACAACTAATAATAATAAGAAAAAAATATTAAAAAATTTAATATAACTAAAAAAAAAACAAAATTTAATTGTGAAATAATTGTGATATAATTGTGTTACAATTTAATTGCTGTCCAAGATAAACAATAAAAAATTTAATATAACTAAAAAAAAACAAAATTTAATTGTGAAATAATTGTGATATACCTAACAAATAATAAAATAATAATTATAAATAATTGACACCCTGTGTATTTGCATATAACTTTAAATACGTCGGTATTCTCTATTATTACGCTTTCCCTACAATTAAAATAAATATTGTTGGGCTAAATTCATTGGTTTAGGAGTTATTATTTTTTTTAATGCCCTACAATTTAAGGAAAATCGAAATATCTTCGGAATTACAATTTAAGGTATAAAAAATGCAATAAAATACGGGAGTTCCATAAAAACAAACATACGTTTGATACGTCCACTTTATGAGACCCCTCGTATATTTCAAAATAATTTTAAAATTGCTTTTACATTCCCATTGCAAATTTATTTCGAATACTTTCGATAATACATCTGTTTTAAGAGTCGACAGACACGTTTTCCTAGAACTGCATCGACATAGATATAATAGTAGGGCATCGACACCCAAAAATTTCAAGCACAGATGTTTTTACCTCCTGTAAACACTCATTTTTATGTAATTTCTTAGGGTAATAAAAAGCATATAAAACAATCCAGGAAACACACTTTTGAAATAATCCAATAATGATCAGTTCATTAATTATGAATAATAGGATCTTATTGCAGAGAATATTTATTACAATTAACATACTTAATATCTTTTAATTAATAGTTTTTATTTTACTTTGAATGTAGGTACCTAGTTATTATACTATGTATTTTCCAGAGGCCTATGTAACCACTTTCTTCTATATCAATAGACAAACAATTTAAGTTTTAAGTCTTAAAAGTACCATTGATACAGTCCAAGATAAATATTGTAAATAAACAATAAAGGTACATTGAACTGAAAGCTACAACATTGAAAAGTGTTTTAATCCTTAAACTCTAAAAAAAAATAAACAAAAAAATATGTAGATGTGTAAAATGAAAAAAAAAGCGTTATACCTCTTCATGAAAAGCAAAACCTTTAATTATAAACTGTTACAATCATCTTTATTATATGATGTCAAAATTTAATAATTCACTCAATATTATCATGCGCCACCTTCGTAGCTTCTCATATCTACACCATGGGCACTTTAGTTTATTCCTAAACTCGCATTTGCGATTAAGAAAACAAACTCTTATAAAATAATGCTTTTATTTGAACTTTAATGACTTCATCTGATACTTAGATCTTCCATAAATAATAAATAATAAATCATTTATTATTAATTTCACATCTTAAATTAATTATTTATCAAATAAACTATTAATATTATTTAATAAGCAACACAAAATATTCCTGAAGCCGTGTCAAACATTTAGTAGCTTTGCCACCACTTTCAGTTCGACAGAGTGCGTTGTATGACAAAGATAGGGAATGTGCGATTTGGAAAATATTACCGCGGACATAGTGTTCATTTTTTTCGAATCCTGAAAAAACTAAAACATATTTTTGAAAAATTTAAACGCAGAATGAAAGATTACATTATTACCGAGGGCCGAAAGTCCCTTAGAATAAACAAAAAGTTTTTTTGAATGAGATATATGAGATTAAAAATCACACTAAATTTTCTCTTCTTTTTCACCCCTGTAACTAATTAAAATAAACATTATAGAAGTTTTCAGGGACTTTCGGCCCTCGGTAATGATGTAATCTTTCATTCTGCGTTTAAATTTTTCAAAAATATTTATTAGTTTTCTCAGGATTCGAAAAAAATGATTGCATTTAAAAAGCATTGGTCCGAAATTTTGCGCCTACGCTCTTAAGTGAAAAAATAATTAAATCAAAATTGGGAATTAAATAATCTTACTTATGTGTTGATACAAGAATTATTATTTATAAATGTTTATATTATAAACGTTTACCAGAGAGTAATACTTGTATAAGCATGTAAGTATAATATTATTTAATGTTCAGTTTTCACTTAATTACTTTTTACTTAATTTTTATTTAGTTAATTGAAATTCTTACTTAATAAATTGCGCACATATAATATTGACATAATTGCTATATATTTTGTACCAGATAGCATCCTAATACGGTCTATTTTATTTTTTGTATATAGTTCGAAACCAGTCGTTGGTGGTAGAATAATTTAATTGTGAGTAAGTCTTATTCTTATTTCTTGTACCTAATTTGGTAAAGTAAAAGTCCAAAACTCTTGTATAACCCTCGAACGACTTATGAAAAACCGTTACTGTCAATCGATAACAATATGAAAGAATATAATAAACCTTTGAAAGATAGGAACAAATGTATAACAATAAAACAACTTTCTTTAAGAGCCAATTATTAGGCTTGGTCTAGAATAATCTCTAAGGTGTGAGAACGTGAAAAATGAGATTTTTCTTCTTCTTCTTCTTGCTCTGTATAAGCAATTCTGTTGTTACTTCATCTTTTGCGCGCTCGTCAGATACTTCTTCTGCCGATTGGTGACTTATCTCTTACTATTTAGACGACACGGGTCTCCTCCATTCATGATTATGTGGTTATTCCATTCTTTTTTTGTCTATTTTGTGTCCATTCATTTATACACTGTACGTTACATTTTCTTCTAATATCTTCACTTCTCTTTCGATCTCTCAGCGTATTTTCTGTAATTCTTTTCAGTACTCTCATCTCTGCCGTTTTCAGTAGCCTTTGCGTTGTGACTGTGTCAGGTCTTGTTTCTGAGGCATATGTCATTATTGGTCTTACAATGGCTTTATAAATTCTTGATTTCATCTCAGAGTTAATGTGTCTGGTTCGCCATATAGTGTTATTAAGGCATCCTGTCTATTTGCTTTTTGTACTTGATCTCTCACTTCTCTGTATAGGTCTCCATAGCTAGACAGTGTAATTCCCAGGTATTTTATTTCCATTAGTTGTTCAATACTGATGCCATCAATTTCTATTTTACATTTGGTTGGTTCTTTGCTAACTACTATTATTTTAGTTTTCTGAGATGAGATTATGGTATTAAATTCTTTTGCTCTATGTTAAATCTGTGGACCAGTCTATGCAGACTGATCTTTATCTTGAGCTATTAATATTGCGTCATCTGCATAACAGATTATTTTGATTTCTTTGTTTCCCATTCTGTATCCTCTTCCTTTGTTAACGGTTTCTATGATTTAATTCATGATCAAATTAAAGAGCATGGGGCTCAATGAATCCCCGGGTCTAATCCGCTGCCTATTTCTATAGGTTTTGTGAGTTGTCCATCAATTCTAACTTCCATTTTGTTGTTTTGGTACATGTTTTCGATAGTTTTTATAATATTTAGGGGAATTTCTCCATTTTACAGAAGACGGATTATATCTTTGAGTGTTGCTCCATTAAACGCGTTCTGTAGGTCAATCAGACACAGAAATGCTGGTCTATTATCCTATAGTAATTTATCGGTAATTTGCTTTATAACGACTATTTCATCTGTATACGATCTTCCACTACGAAAACCCTATTGTTTATATTCTTAACTTATCCTCTGATTTATTAGCACTTGTGAAATTTTAGTTGTAAGCTTTAGCGTAGTATTTAAGAAGTTTGTACCTCTGTAGTTTCTTGGCTGTTTTTTATGTGCTTTTTGAATAGTAGAATTAGTTCGCTCGTTCTCCATTGTTAGGGTATTTTATTGTGTATTAAAATTTTATTAATTAATTTTGTTAATTGTTCTGTCGTGGCTGCTCCACTCTGCCTGCAGTTTTGTTGGGTGGATAGAGTAGCTCGACAGAACTGTTGCCGGTCCCAAGTCCGGATAAAGGAGGACTAGCATCAGAAGCCAGCTCAGCACCCTACTGATAGACTTTAAAACCATACAGCTCATAGAAACAGGATTATGCCTCGCAACAGGAATGATTTCATTACAACGACGAACGCGAGAAAAATGAGTTTGGCTGTGACAAATAAACTAAAATATTAACTAATCATATTTATTGTACAAAATATATATAAATGAAAATTTAATATTAACCCAGCGTCAAGCTCGTGTTTAAGTATGACGTGGTTGGGCGTGTGGGGGGCAGGAGTCACCCATTTTAAAATTGTCGTATGTTTGCAAAAAAGATGGTTTTTTAATATAATATAATATAATATAATATAATATAATATAATATAATATAATATAATATAATATAATATAATATAATATATATAATATAATATAATATAATATAATATAATATAATATAATATATATAATATAATATAATATAATATAATATGACATATATATAATATACTATAATATAATATAATATAATATAATATAATATTAATACAGCGTACAATATAATATAATATAATATAATATAGTATAAGTATAATATAATATAATATAATATAATATATATATATAATATAATATAATATAATATATTTTAATATAATATAATATAATATAATAAAATAGGATAAAAGATGAGTACATACTGGTTTCGTTAACCAATTTTTATTCATGTAGTTAAAAACAGTACAGTATTTATATTAAAGATATGCGAAAAACGGAAACAAGAAATATTATCAGTCATCTAGGTTTTGATTACAAATGTCTTTCAAATAATCAACGAAACCCCATTTGCGAAACTTAATACACATCTCAGGATTGTTCGGTGACGTTTTCGTCCACATTCAGAATATCTTCCACGTGACGATGTCATAGATGCCTCCTGGATCTCAGGTTCTGAAACATTTATTAATAATTTTGTTTGTCTTTGAATTTCTCTTCAGGTAAGAGCCTGAATTGTAGAACGGCTGAATTTTAGAAACGGTAAAATTTGGGGTTTTATGAGCTGTCTCTTTTATAATGTCTCTCTATAAATCTTTTAATAAACCAAACCTCATTTTTTTTTATTTAACGCTGCAACATACTACGTATAAATGCATAACACATTAATGGCGGCTATGTTCAAAATACCGTACCTACAAGAGTACCATGGGCCATCTTATCACGCGAACAGCGTTATTGTTTACACAAAAAGTTGATCAACGAGATCAACGCCTACATTTGTTATATTATAGAACGACACTATCTCTGGTTTCTGTTTGTTATTCGTGAGTTATCTACTGGATCGTCAAAATGCATACTAGATAATAGCCGAACTACTGTTGACGGCTAAGTATAATACGATACTATCTTATCTATTTTTGCGAATTGTACCAACATATGTTAGCTTTTTCTCCTTTAATTTTTGTAATTATAGTTTATTTTTATAAACGAGAGAGTAATTAGCATAATTTTAACTGGTACATCCGACCACTCCATGGGCGTGCTCAAGATTAATTGAAAAATTACTTTGAATAATTGTAAAAAATAAATGAATTATTTCAGTGTTATAAAGTGTTATGTGTATGTAAACAAAAGTGACCTCTTTTATCACACACTATATTAGAACTGACTGGCCTACATTAAAAAGGGTTTTAAAAAATTCACATTTTTTTTAATTTTTAAAAATTACAAAAGAGAAAAAGAGTTTTTAAAACCGTCTAAGGTATGTTAAATAGATGAATAAAAATATTAATATAAAACTTACAGCTACTTGTTACAAATCCAAATCAGATTCAGAAGATGAACTTTCAGAACCAAGATTTATAATAACTGGCTCGATCATTTTATCAGTAATATTGTCCAGCTTCCACATTTTTTCCTCTTCTTTAATAGTGTGATTTACTGCCTTTTCCCAGTTTTCAGGTTTTACATTATTTACGGCCTCCAAAAACAACTGTTTAACATCATGAATTTTAAAAGTGGTATTTTTTCTTGAAACTTCACTCTTTATCTGTGCCCATACCAGTTCAATCGGGTTTAATTCACAATGATATGGTGGGGATCTAAGTACTGTCATTCCACGATTTTTGGCAATTTCATCAATTTCGTATTTTTTAAATTTTTCTTTATGAAGGGCACACAACGAATAAAGTTCCTTTCTTATAGATCCGGGATGGTACGTAATATTTTTTGAACTCAGCCAATTCCGCAAGTCTTTTTTTAACCACTTGGTTGTGGGCAGTCCTTCTATAAGTCTGGAGTGATAACTTGCATTATCCATTACTATTACACAGTTCTTAGGAAGAAGATCTATCATTTGTTCGAACCATTCTTGAAAGACATCAGCGTTCATGTCTTCATGGTAGTCACCGGTACGAGTTGATTCAAAAGTTAATAAACCACCTTCAACAAAACCGTCTGAACTGCCAATGTGTACTATTATCAGCCTGCGTCCCTTTCCTGATGGTGGGTTTAAACCAGTAGATAAGTTATTTACAAAAGCGTGCCTTTGACTTGTGACAGTTTCATCCTGCCAAAATTTATTTGGTGTATGACCCTCGTTGATCCATGTTTCATCAAGATAAAATATTTTTCTTTTTTTTGGTTTTTCATTTCCTTTATGGTTCTTAGAAAATGTCTTCTCCATATGACAATATCGCTTCTTTCTAATAAAATAAACTTTCTGGGATTCTTTTTCCAGCGGAAGATTATTTCTTTTAAAAGTTTCCATAACGTACTTCGACTCATTTCTGGGTAATCCTTATCATCTCGAACTGAGACAAGAACTTTATCCAATGTTGGAAATTCTTGTCTAAAGAAGAATTCATGCACTTTCCGTCGAAGTCCTTCTTTAAAATGATATTCTATTTGAAATTTTGGTTTCCCTGGAGCATTACGTGGCATTTGAAAACTACCACATTTCTCTTCTTTAATAACTCTGTAAATCGTAGATTTCCCAACACCAAGTGTACTGCTAACTAACTCAACGGTCTCATCAACACTTTCACATAAACGTTTGTCTGTAAATGATTTAAAACAATTAAATATTAATGTTTTTTCATTAACTGTTAAAGGACCAATTTTTCGGCGTTTACACGGCACTTCCAAATTTTCCATAACACTAGTATACACAATAAACTGCACCTTGCAACTGAAGTACCTACTTTTAGTGAACTGTTAAGAATTTTGAATACGCCACTTGGACCTTCCTACAAAATGGAAAAACCCACTATCACATTTTCTGTGGAATAAGTTTAGAAGGTAATTATCTAGTCAATTACTGTCGTAGATTCCTGGAATTAAAGAATGAAATGTTTGATTGTTGAAACCCTTACTTCGTGGAATGCACTCATTTCAGATAAAATAAAACGTTTTATTTTATCTAAAGAATTAAACTTTATTTTGCAAATAGGTAGGTACTTATTAAACTTTTATTGGTTATATATAATCAATAAAATAAACATCTTACATTTCTTGCAAATTCATTAGTACCTGTTAACCTCCATCACTCCGACACTGGCAACCTTATTTAGGGATTAGTAACCCTCACAACTATTGTATTCTATTCTGCTCCAACCTTTATACCTGGTGGTCATACTCAATTTAAAATTGTTTTCCTATATACTTCTGTAAACTTGTTGACAAATATCTGTTTTTCATTGAGTCACCCGCATCAACAGTGTAGAGATTTGCATACATAATTTATTGTTTTATTACTCCCTCATACATAAAAATACACTATAAGAGAGGCTAGTGAAATAATTATCACCGGTAATGTTCCTGTTTATATTTTTATGGGTTCTATTAAGCGTAAAACAATGTCCTCTGCTGAATTGTTTACTCGGTAAGGTCCGTCAGGCTGTGTTCCAACATATGGTTCCAGATTAACTGTATAGGTTGTATGGCTATCAACTAAGGTAAAAACTTTCAAACCATACTTAGCAGGTTTGCTAGAAATATACTGGCAAAATGAACACCTGCCTCTAAATGCCAGTTACTGTTCGTCGACTGTTATATACTGTAATATTTTTAATAACAAGATTCTACGCCATTTCTGGTTGAATTGTCATACAAATCCCTGAGATTTTTTCTAGAACACCGTATAAGAAAACGAGAAAAAATACGAACGTATTAGAAGAAGCACTTTTTAAAAGAAAAAATTTCTCTTACTTTATCTATAAAGGTATTCGTAGGAGTGGTTATAATTACAAAAAAAATACCGTCAAAAAATAGCTCAAAAATATCAAGTTCATTGTGTGTTTCACGAGCCTTGTCTTTTGGTCTAGGTAGATGCATAACAATATTACATGCTCTGTATCTAATATTGAATAAATTGTCTTTAGCGATAAAACAAATTTTATCTATATGCTCCTTTTATTCTTCAGGCTGCGAATCGTCAACTTTGTGTCCAGAATTTTACCCACTTATATTATCTTCAATATGATCTTCCTCGTCGTGGTCATTATTGTCATTGGGTAAATCATTATAAGTTTCATCGCTACTGAAAAGATTACTAAATCTACTTATATGGATTCTTGCGCTATTGCACTATGCACTATTTTGATTTTTTTTCTGCTCAGACATTTTCCGATTTTTTTTTTTTTCACAATGTCAAACAAAAATAAAAATGTTGTACAACAAAACTTTAAATAACAAATATGAATGAATAATTTATAACTATTTCAAAAAATTAAACCTTATAAAATATGTACCGAATTCAAATAGAAACATTGTCAAACAACGGGTGACGAGCGTCAACCAATAACGTTTATCCAGCAATAGCAACAACAACTAACTTACTGCTGATCTCAAACAACTGAGGCTATAAGTTTACTTATTTAACCTTAATATAAAGATACATGGGCGGTGACAAGACCCAACCATGCCAGTTGAGGACAATGAGCGTAAATATAGGCGATGGACCCACGGTTGGATCGTAGCTGAATGAGTAGGCTGTAAGTTGATGGAGATGCCGGGATTAAGCACGTTATAGTTCTAAGCAGCTATTGAGTTCTACATATCTAGCAGTTGTCATCCCTATGTGTACTGCACCACAAGGCTTTAGGAAGTTCACTAAAATAATAAACCTTGAGTTAGTGATTGCATACGTTTTAAAATATTTCCTTGCTACATGAAGTGTACAAATAATAATTACAAAATACATTAAATAGAAAATAGCAAGAACTAAATAATATAATAATTATTAAATAAATTAATTAAATTATAATAAAGAATCTAAGTGCATATACATTTAAAAAGATACACGTGGGTTGGAGGTTACGTAAAAAACAAGTCACAAGTTCGAACATGAAACAAAATTGATCAACTAGAAATATTAAATGTAGTTACCCCAGGAAAAGATTTAAATATGTAAATGAATTTGCTAGCAAAAACATCTTAAATAGATAAAATATGTATTAAAAAATATAT
This sequence comes from Diabrotica balteata, assembly GCA_918026665.1. Taxonomy (NCBI): domain Eukaryota; kingdom Metazoa; phylum Arthropoda; class Insecta; order Coleoptera; family Chrysomelidae; genus Diabrotica; species Diabrotica balteata. Next base: position 82,880,883 of record OU898282.1, on the reverse strand, counting down.
TTTCACCACCATTAATAATTAGAAGGTTTAGGAGTGCAGACTGACATGACAGAATTCAAGAGTTACCAACTGGGAAATATACTTTGTCGACTGGAGTATAGAATAGAAAAAAATGGAGTCTGAAGTTGTTAACTCAAATTGGGATCAAGCGAAGGAAATACGTATAAAAGTAGAAAAGGCAAGATCATCGTTCACTAGCATGAAGCAAATTTTTACCTCTAAAAGCCTCACCCTACATCTCAAAATTCGACTTCTGTTAATTAAAAATGTTATCTATTCCCGGTTTTGTTATATGGAATGGAGGCGTGGACAATGACCGCAACATTGATGAAAAAAGTAGAGGCCTTCGAAATGTGGGCTTACCGACGTATATTACGTATATCCTGGACTGAGCACGTGATCAACAAAGAGGTACTACGTCGGATAGGTAAAGAGAGAGAGGTAGGAATAAGTAGGAATAATAAAGAAAAGAAAGTTGGAATACTTGGGTCACGTTATGAGACATAATAAATATGGAGTACTACAGCTGATCGTTCAAGGGAAAATAGACAGCAGAAGGGGTCCAGGGAGGAAAAGACACTCGTGGCTCCAAAACTTGCGGCAATGGTTCGGATAGTCATCTGCTGAACTATTCAGATCTGCCGTAAACAAAGTCAGAATAGCCATGTTTATTGCCAATGTTCGGAACGGACAAGGCACATGAAGAAGAAGAAGTAGTCTGAATTAAGAGAGTTAGAGTATTAAGTGAAAATCAAAATTGGAATTTAGATTATGACAGAATATTTAATATTGTTCTGAAGCTATTTTCTTGTGGCATTGTAAATTAATTACTATTAAACTGGGAATAAGCCACAATTAAAGATAAAAATACGTTTATTGACGTTTCAATTTCCACTATATTTTGAGAACGATTTCCGAAGTGGAAATTGAAACGTCAATAAACGTATTTTTATCTTTAATTGTGGCTTATTCCCAGTTTAATAGTAATTAATTTACAATGCCACAAGAAAATAGCTTCAGAACAATATTAAGAAACCGTTATGGGCCCAGCGTTATTCAAAATTTTAGGAGATTGGAAATTCTATACAAGAAACTGGCACACTGTCAAAATTCAATTAAATTTTTACGAAGATGTAGAGATAATAACCTAATACCAAAGGGCTTGAAGTTACGTCCAGCATATTCAAGCAGAAGGTTGGAAAACATTTTACATAGAGCCAGTTTGTCCATGATCCGAGAAAGGTTACAATATCATAGATCGAATTTATTAGGTATTTTGAGAACGATTTCCGAAGTGGAAATTGAAACGTCAATAAACGTATTTTTATCTTTAATTGTGGCTTATTCCCAGTTTAATAGTAATTAGAATAGTTAATATATAGAAAGTTGATCGAAGAGTTTAGTGCCAACTATTTTTAGAATATAGATAGTAAAATAAAGGAGAAAGTTAATAAATGAATAAAATAAAAAGAAATTTAAATAAAATAACTATTTAAAAAAGTAAGAATTATGAGACATTTATAATGTTACACTCTTTATAAATCAGATCATTAAGCACTATTATAATCAGTTTATTACCCGCAAATCAAACTAATTTAAAAACATAAAACCAAAAAAACTGTCTGCCCTATTTTCAAATATATTCTACGTTTATGTTTAAAAAATAGAAGTAGCCACAAGAAAAGGACATAGAAAGAACGCTGAAATAAGAATTCGTTATTTGTTACATTTGTTTGAAACTTGAGGGGATACTGTGGGAACGTCGAAGAACATTGAATTCTTAAATTATTTAAAATGCTTTGAATTTACGACAGTTCCAGTTTCAAATTTTAAACTTAAAAATTTGGTAAAGAATAATTTTCCCGTTTACCATAATATAATTAAAATTGCTCATACTTTATAATTTAAATGTAATATCCAAAAAAAAACCTTATTTGCTCATTTTGAAATTACACTGATAAAATTAATAATGAAACAGGTACTTAATTGTTTAGTAATTCAGTTTTTCAACTATACGACTATACGGTTGTATTTGCGAATTTGAACGGCCTACTTTTCTATAAAATACTTTGTGTTACAGTTTTTCATGGCAATCCTCATTAATGTGTATCTAGAACTTTCTTGTCACTTTTTTTGGTTAACATCTGTTTTCGATTGGATATGAAATTATTTTAGTTTTGATTCTGATGGGGAATATTATTTTTGCCTCTCCTCTATTTATCCTTATTAGGTTGACCACTTTTCATATTAATAATTGATGGATTCGACCGGTACTTGATGGAAATTCATTTTATATAACAATAAAACACTGAAAACTTGATTTTCAAAACTTTCACAAAATTTAATATAATATCTTATCACTACAGCTGTTTCGGCAGAGTGCCCTTCTCACTTGAGATTTACTTTAATAAAGTTTATTACTATGGGATTGGATACAAATCAAACACACTATCCCACACAAGCTGTAAATGATCTGGAAGACACAGAATGAACAAATCTTAGAGAGGTCAAACATTGAATTCAGATGCTTAAGATTATCTTGGATGGTAACAAAATGTATTCTTTAAAACTCGACTGCTTAATTCTCACTTAAAACCATGTGGACTTCTTACGACGTCGGAAACGCTATTTTTCAAGTTCCTCGCATGGAATGCAGCACAACAAATCGGTGATTAACTAACTCACTGAACAAAGACTACCAAATAGCATTTTGAATTTAAATAAACCTCTTAACTCATGAAATTACGCACACAAATTGCCGGTTTTGAAAACTAATATACACTTTAAACTATTTTCCGATGACAAATAATAAATCTCATAACAGTCTCATTTTTCATTACCCAAATTATTCTCTTCCTCGCAACACTTTCCCGACCAATCTAAGTGGAAAGATTCATGTTTATTTCCTGCGTAATATCTAATAGGCGAAAAAAAGATCAAAAGAAAGGATTTTGTGTTATTATATATAGACTAAAAATGTTTTATTATCAATCTTAGCGACGCAAAAAGATTAAAAATATTTTTCGGTGTTTTAATATATACGAGGTAAATCGAAATGCTACAACTACCGCAATCTTTAATACTTTTTTTGGCGTCTTTGCATGACTTAGTCCACTCCTTAGTGTTACGAGGTTTTTTGATTACAAGATGCTGCAGGGAGAGACGGGTCATATACTATTCTCTTAAGGTTTTTTACCCTTCTTGAATACTTCTGTGACATGTCTATATGACCTGGTCTACTCGTTAGAGCTATTCGTTCCTGTATTCTCTCGTTTGTCCAAAGAGTTGTGACATAACTGACTCTGTATATTTATACAATATATTTATACGCTTTTTTATATTACACTTAAATTGTTCAATTTTTTCTGAAACCTTTAGAACATATTGTTTTCTCCCCTGCCATGCATCCGATGGAAATGATGGTGTTACATTGCGGAATTAAGAAGCACAGTAATGACAGCCTAAATCTCATCGTATGCTGAGCTAGTTGTAGTGCGCCTGTATGGTTATTTCCAAATTAAGCATGGTATCTGTCCAATAAAATTATTAAACAATCCAGGCAAACTACTCTGTATAACTATAAAACAAACTGGATAGAATTTAGGGAACACTTAGATACACAAATCAATCTACAAATTTCAATAAAAACCCCACAAGAAACAGAAGATGCAACAAAAGAATTCACATTCACTACACAGAAAGCAGTGCGGGCAGCAGCCACGACCATTGACTACATTAACACGGAAAAATTTGACACTTAGCTTAAATAAAAATACTAGGGAAAAGGCAGCTACGAAAAAAAATGCAGATATAAAGATGCGCAAGTGATAAAGCAAAACTAAACAGAGTTACAAAAGATCTAACAAAGTTACTAAAAAGTTTCAAAAACAAAGGTATCGAGGATTACCCAAATTCTCTTGTTACCTCTGAAAATACAGACTACTCACTTTGAAAGGCAACAAAAACGCTAAAACAACCACAGCAATATTGTCCTCCAATAAAAGACATGCATGGTAAATGGGCCAGAGATATCAAAAAAAACCCGCAGCCTTTGCTGAACACCTAGTAACATACTGAACACCTAGTAATGACAATTATAGCGAGATTCATGACTTCTTAGAAGCCTCGTTTCAACTGTACTTACCGATTAATCACTTCACGCTTACCGTAATGAGAAATAGAATTATGAAAAATATAGAATCAAAAAATGCCACAGGGTTTGATCTGATTACAGTCAAGTTATTGCAAGAATCTTAACCAGAGCAGGCTACTTTCCGAGTCAATGGAAAATTTTACAGTTATCCTGACACCAAAACCTGAAAAAAAAATAGAAGAGGACCCAAAATCCTACAGACCTAAAGTTTGCTGCTGATTCTCTCAAATGTATTTGAAAAGCTTCTATTGATAAGATCAATTCTAATCTCGTCCAGCTAGGCATCCGACAGTTATTTTGAGTAGTATGGACCTCTATAACAAAAACCTATATGTTTCTTGCAGTCGATTTTCTGGACTTAATTAATTATTAACAAATTAAGGTCAAAAAACGGTAAATTTTCGCTTATTTTGTCTATCAGCAGAAAGTAAAGCGTTTGAAACAAATTTGAGAAGAAAAGAAACTAAGACATATGAAACTAAGACCTTCAAAATGGCGTTTTCTGAACGTTCCTATCCTTTATTTTTACCTTAATTTGTTAATAATAATTAACAAAATCCACAAGGAAAATAATTCCTGCAGCTGGCTGTATACCACGTATCACACAAAAGAGGTTAGATCTTTGTAAATGGGTATATTTAAAAACCCTTAAAAGGGGTACATCAATTACACGAACATTTTCGGAATAAAAATTCTATCATCAGGTTTAAAATGCAAATGGATATGCCTAAGCCACCAAAATATCAGGATAACAACCCTTTAACCATATGTACTTTAAATTATTATTGAATAAACTATTATTCCGAAACACCAATTCGGCTTTAGGTTAAAGCATGGGATAATCGGACAGGTTCACATAATAATAAAAAAAAATCTCCTATGCACTGGAAAGTAAATCCTACCTCTCAGGAGCCTTCTTAGACGTCAGCCAAGCCTTCTATAAAGTTTGAAATAAGGCCTACTTTATGAGATAAAGAAACAATTGCCATATACTTTCTTTCCACTCCTAACTGGCCATACTGGCCATGTACTCAAAAAAACCTAAATAAAATAGAAACTTTGCTAAAAAAATAGCGAATTAGAGTAAAGGCCAAGTCAATACATGTAACCTTCACACTGAAACAAGGTGACTAACCTGCAGTCACACTCTTTGACAAGCATTAAGTAAGGCAAACGACACAAAATACTTAATTATTCATCTTGACAAACGACTAACCTGGTAAAACCACATCTTTAAAACAACTAGGCATTAAATTTAGACATATGTGCTGGTTAATTGTTTGAAATTCTAAATTAACATTGGATAAGAAACTGCTTATATAGAAGGCGATCCTCAAACCCATATGAACATATGATATTCAGCTATGGAGCACCGCTAGGAATTCTAATCTTGCAATCCTCCATGTATGTACAGTCTTCTCTATAAAAAAAATCTGGAAATGCCTTCGCCAAAAGAAGTTGTAATAAGTTACAGTGTCAAATATGTTAAACGGATTAAAGTGAGTCCCAATGTACTCGTAAAGTCTTTCCTGCAAAGGTAAAATAGTATATGTGAAAAAAATCGATTTTTGAATTTGCCGCCGAAACTGGGTTATTTTTTCCGCTCTTTCTTATGCAATTTTTAGATAATTTCTATCTTATTTATTTTTCGAAATATGTCACTGGTAAAACAGTATATGAGTACGTGTACTTGTGTCTATCCTATGGTAAAACAGTATATTCGACAAACTCTACAAAGGCAGAATAGTATACATCATCTTACACTGCTTTGATTGAAAATACAGCTATAAATTACCATGACAAAAAAATATATAAGCATATATCTTTGTTATTCCTGGTATATAGTTTTATCTATTTTTTAAATTATTATGGTAAAATAGTATATATGTGTTATATGCTGTTATACCGTAACAACTTCATAAAAACGGCGTCCAAAATCCAATGCTAAAATAGTATAACATTTCATATACTGTTTGACCATGGTATGACCAATAGGAATTTTTATCTCCTTCAACGGTACATGCGGATAAGGCTTAATATACTCTTTTGACAGTGTATCAAAAACAGTTTGTGTTTGTTTGTCGGCGTTGCTGTTACAACTCTGTGATTAAAAGTAACTTTCAGTGTTGTTTTAAGTGGAAAATATTAGTGCATTATGTCGTCTAGAACCCTGACAATATTATCAAATGCTAGGAAAGCAAAATGTGCCGTAAGTATAGAGATATTTTTATTTGTTATAATTTGAGGTTAGAATATCATTTTGCTAATACAAAAAAGAGGTATGAAATACAATAATACTGCTTTTTTATAACTTTTTCTATTTAATCGGCTCTTTGATAGCCCTGGCAATCAAATACTTAATTGAGAAATTGTACAAATTTTTAACCGTCTGAATTATTTTACTTTCAGGAATTGGGAGACAGTAAGAATGTCGAAATAGTCAGCATAAATGAATCAGCAGTAAGTAGATTAGGTAAGTTAAACTGCATAATGTTAAACTATTATAATAGTTAGGTGGTATATATTACTACATAGTAACAAGTAGCCTTAGAGAGCTTTGTAGATTACCAGGCGACATCGTATAAACTAAACCCCCATCATTTTTTTATTTTTTATCGTACGGGAAAGAATTGGGCAAATCTTTCTCTTTTTCAAATTTCCATTTTACTCATTGTAGAGAAACATGTACCTAACTTTGCTTATATACCGAAGGTGATAAACGGTATATATTGTTTCAATAGAGTATTTATGTATATCATGTATAGTTTGGCTAAAATGAAAGATATTCTTTTATTTACTCTATTAAAAATAGACATCGTTTTTAGATCCGGAAGATACTGTCCCTACGGAGTATTCTTTCTTATGTGATGACGAAATGGATGATTGTGATAATGATCCAGACTTTAACCCTACTTCGAGCAGTGATGATTCTGAAGAAGAGTGTATTCACCCTACAAAACTAATAAAAAAAAACGAGGCCGAGAATAGCCACGCATCTCCTGAAAAAACAAACAGGAATGGTTTGAAAATTGTCATGGAAACGAATGAGCAAACAAAAATGGTAGAAACGCAGAACATTTTGAGAAAAATAGTAGTCGATTTGCGTCATGTAACCGGAAGTTCTGAAACTAATCTAGGCAGAGAAATAGAACATACTAATCAGCAAACTCAGGAAAAAATGGGAATACTTGACAAAATAGAAAGAAAAGTATATTCAGATCAAACAATTATTACTTCACCAGAAATTGCTATTATTTCCGATAGAATTGTACAATTTAAAGACGCTCAAGGCATGGAAAATTTTACGTACGTACAAAATAAACAAGATGATGCAAACAAAGAAAATATATTGGAGGAAAGTGAACAGAATTCAAACGAATATAACGACCTGGATGTCATTGGGCATGATATAAACGAGGACAATAATTTGGAGGAAATGGGACAAAAGAAAAAACGGGATAGATCTTTAGACACCCAAATGGCAAGCAACAAAAATAAACATCCGATAAGACAATCCTGTAATTGTAAAATGAAATGCTGCGATAAGATCACTGCTGAAGATAGAGTTCTTATCAATGAAGATTACTGGAATATGAATCGACATTTACAACGAATATGGCTTTCATCTAAGGTTACTGAAGAACTTTCCAAAAGAAAACTTCAAGCAGGAAGTCGAAGAAATATTACAAGAAAATATGTGTTACCAAAAAAAAATCCAAATGGGGAAATAATTATCGTGAATATTTGCCAAAAGTTTTTTTTAAGTACCCTGGGATACAGCAATGCAAATGTGCTAACATCGTTACGATTATCTTTAACTGATGCAAATGGAAACAAACGATTAGTACCACGACAAGATCAGCGTGGTAGGCATCCACCGTCTAATAAAAAAGATAGAAACTTCATTGTGGCACATATAAACTCATACCATCCTTTGCCGTCGCACTATGCAAGGGAACACGCTCCCAATCGAAAATATTTGCCTCCAGACTTAACTATTAAATTTATGCACAATGATTATAACAGCTCTCATCCAGATAATAAAGTATGCTATGAAGTTTACCGACAAATGGTAGACCAAATGAATTGGCTTTTATGAAGCGACTCCAGAAAAGTGCGGCTTTTGTCTAGAAATGGATCTTAACGAGTCAGAAGAAAATATACAACGTAAGGCTGAACACAAACTGAGGGTAAAACATTTTAATTTACAATTTAGTCCTCATGTAATAATATATACATTTTTAGGTTGACCAAATAAGAGAAGAATATTTAAACGACCAGCAGATTCCATATGCCGAAGCACGTTGTTTTTCTGCAGATATGCAGAAGGTCGTGCTACTACCACGGATGCCTGATGTCAAAGAATCTTTTTTTACATCGAGACTAATCACTTTCAACGAAACATTCGCTTCCATGCAAAAGAAAATGGGCCGTCATAATTTAATTTTATGGCATGAGGGGATAGCTGGTCGTCGTGCCGAAGACGTTGCAAGTGCCTTTGTTGCATTTTTGAAACTAAATAGAGATGCAAATAAAATAATTATTTGGATGGATAACTGCACAGGACAGAACAAAAATTTTGCTTTATATTCATCAATTATCTGCTATATCAATTCTCCGTATTGTTCAACTCATGAAATTATTCTAAAATATTTAGTTAAGGGTCATACCTTCATAGCCGCTGATGGATTACATGGTCGAATTGAGCAAGGTATGCGGAAGGTGAAGAACACCTACGACTTTAATGATTTTAAACAAGTTTGCGCAAAATCTTCAAGTCGCGCAGATATAAAAGTCTTAGAATATTTTGATTTTTATAAATTCGAAAATATAATTCGTTGTCGAAGATCGAATCAAGGCGAGGAATCTATTCCTTTTTTTAGGGACATTGTTTGTGCAAAATTTGTTCGTGGATCAACAGATTTTACTTACAAAACGTCTCCTAGGGGTGATTTTTTATCCACAAAAAATACGCTCAAAAGAAAAGCAAAATTAATTATGCCTACTGCGATGACAACAGACCGAGGAATATCTCTTAATAAGAAAGCAAAAATTGTGGCAGAGCTTGTCTCGAGAATGCCTGCAAGCAGGAAGCAGTTTTGGGTCGATCTTCCAGAAAACGAGACATCTGTAGATTTAATAAATGAAGGTGTTTAGCTCATTTTAACTTAGTGACAATATATTTTGTATGTGACGAAAGTTAGTGACAGTGCATTTCATCTTTTTTTGTTGTTAGTTAATGGGTATCAGCTGTAATATCAACTTATAATGATGTTTTATTAAATATATTTTCTTTTTTTTCCCATGGTAAAACTGTTTATGAATTAGTTATACTATTTATTTCTAGTAATATAAATATAATATCCCAGATTAAACTAAGGTAAAACAGTATATGTGACTTGACAAGCACATTTAAAAAAACTACACGTATTTGTTGTTGTAAAAATTATTATAATAACATACTTTTTTTATATTCCAAATTTCATTTATCTAACTTTATAAATGACAAAACGGCACAGTAAAATAACAAAAAGTCATTTAATCTCAAAACTCACTTTTTTCACATACTGTTTTGCCTTTGCAGGCAAGAAGTGGTTATTTGATATCAATAATGAAGTACGTAGGCTGAAACGTTTTAAACCAAATGATCTACCAAACAGATTTAATTTTTAAGCAAAACCGACTGTATTTTAAATTTTACTCTAATTATGTGGCATGTAGTTGTGATTGTGTTTTATTATTTGATTACTTTTAACTTATATACTTTTTAATTAAACTATTCATAATAAATTAGTAACATTTACAGTTGCTAAATAAAGAAAAGGAACTCTCCACTGGAAGAGGGTCCTAAACGAACGAAAAAAATTAAGCATAGTATAGATATGCATGTGTATTTTGGGTTTGCACGTGGTTATCTACAGTTAATGACATGGTTGCATAGTTGCAATAAGGGGAGGCTATTTTCTAACAAAACTTACTATATAATGCAGCTAAGACTGTTGAGAAAACCTTCAATACATTTAGTAGAATATGATTACTATAAAAAAAAATGTTTTTACAATATTTTTATAAAAATTTTTAGGTCGTTTTAATTCTGTAAAAAGAAGCAAATAATTAAAGCTGATTAACATATGAAAAAACATATAAGTTAAATATATGTAGCCAACGCTTAAAAAATTCATAAGGGAAAGAAAAATACCCATTGCAAATAAGTTAAGTAATGGATAGGTTAATGCAGAATTCGACTCAAAAAACAATTTTGAAGAGATGGTCCACTAAAAACGCGTAAGTGGGAAAACTTTTTGGCATAAACAAGTAAAAACTCTTGCGATGATGCTGTCTACTGTTCTTGTCAATATCTTAAGCTTTGGAATGTGCTCTGTTGCTTGTTTTAATATTATTCCTCTTAATAATTACTCGTATTATTCTCACTACAATCTTAAATACTCTTTTGTAGTGTTTGTCCTACTTTATTCTATCATTTAGAATCCGTTTCGACTGAATAATGAGGAATTTATACGGTGCATATTTTCGTACAGTTTTTCTCATATGTCTAGCCTTACAATGAAGCTGTGCAACAACATATGTCTTAAAATTTACAAAATACGAGACGCAAGATTATATAAACAATCAGAGATGTTATACATACATACATATATATATATATATATATATATATATATATATATATATATATATATATTGTTATGCTATTTAAATTGTATTCTATTGCTTATTTAGAAAAGATCCTGTCTATATTTATTAAATGATCTAATCTCCAATTAATTACACTAAATCAGCATTAATTAATTATAATCTCAGGCTATTTAACTTGTACTATTTACCTTTGATCGTGGATTCAAAATATTTTCCAATTGGCTTCCTAATTGGGATAGGTAATATGACCTGAATAAAATACACAGAATTTCAACTGAAGTATATGTGAGATGTCCTTTATTTTATTGAAATTTTATATAACAATCAATCCTTTAATATTTGCAATACAATACTTTAAATATATGAGAAGTTGTTTTCTATCATGGACCCAAATGTTATTTTACACTGATTTTTAATATGTGTTATAACTAAGCTCTCTTTATAATTTTTTTCTTTAAATGATCGCAAAATTAACTGTCTCTATTATTTATTCAATTTATTTAATTAATAAATGAAAACCACACTCCTGCTCTAATGAAAATTGACTGACCTTTCGTTATCTGCCGTTGCAATTCTATGGCCACGCCATAAAAAAAAACCTTTCTCTGCTTCTGCTCCTATTTTGGTCCAGAAGACGTACACCTTTCTCCTATCTGTCCTTGTATCTGCAACCCAACAACTCGTGTAATTCTATGCAGCCTCCTTTTGAACCAATCTCCGCGCCTGTTTATAACTTCAAATGTTTCCGGCTTCGTCTGATATTAATATTCTTATACCCTTTGGTTTTTCTATCTCTCTGTACCCCGTTCCTCACACTGATCAGCTTTTACACAGCAAATAAACACACCCGGTAAATTACGTCTTCGGGACTTCAAACAAACACAAACCACAAAGCTCCTTCCTTCTTGGGCGACGAAAACTGACTAACTCCTTTCCTCTCTCCTATCTCATAGCCAAAACCACCCCTCCTTGCATTCAAAAATTGACCAATAAAAATCTTCTACCTCTGTGACGTATATCGTTATCAACCAACTCTCTCTATTAAAACGTCATTCGGGTAATTCCAGAAAACAACATTCTTTAATTATTCTAACTAAATCTATCTGCTTTACAAATATTTCTTACTAATAGCTACAAACGATACCTGTTTCTCAATTCAATGTCTTTTGTTAATAAACTTTTACCGATATAATCTTTCGGGGGAAAAACCACCGCACATCCCGGTCTATTGTTTAAACACTTTCTATATACACTTTTATTACGGGTAAATCCATTTCACAATAACCGACTTATTTAAATTTCTTATCGATAATATTTGAAAGTCTTGTCTCTGAGGCCTAATGAACAATTCTTTGAACAACTTAAAATACATATTTTGTCTTATACAGGATGTTTGAAAATTTATATGCCCGTGTCATTATGAAATATCAATAATTTTAATTTTTATTTAAGTAATAAAATTTGTATATCGGTTTTTTTATTGCTAACAGACATTTAAAAGTACAACAAATCCCCGCCTTTGTAATCGATAAAATTTATCAATCTATGCAACTAAATTTTCTCGAGGCAAACTAAAACGCACTTCCTGTATGCTAGCTGTACTTATGCTACGTATTATCCTATCCTACTATCTACTTTATACAAATTTAAATCTTCATTCGTGATATTTATATACATCATGGATATTATAAATACCTCTGATCTTTTCAGAATCCATATGTTTCAACTCATAGCTGTTTACTCCATCTTCGTTGTTTACTATGTATGGCCCTTCGAAAACAGGCATCAATTTTGCGCAAATACCGCTCGGAAGATTTGACACTCTTAATGCTCTTACCATTACTTTGTCACCCTTTTGGAAAGTTACTGGTCTTCGTTTCCTATTATGACCCTGTCTCTGGATGTATTTCTCATTGCTTCTTCTTAATCTCCTCTGAACCGTTTCTATAACCTGTCGATACTCTCTTTGTTCTGGATCTTCCCACGGTCTTATCGGCATGACGCCTTTCATGATGTATTCTGGTGTTTCTTTCGTTACTGTACTTGGCATGGAATTTAGGTACATCTCTATTTCTCCCAATTTTCTGTCCCATCGCCGATGTTGACCATCCGTTGCAATGCGAAGAAATTTCGTTACCTCTTGTATAAATCGCTCAGAAGGATTACTTTGGGGATGCCTGATGCTTACAAAGTTCGTCTCGATTCCCCGTTCTCTAAGCTGTCCCTTGAAACGATCATTTCGGAAGTACGTTGCATTGTCTAGTAAAATTTTTCTTGGGGTTCCTACCGTAGCGATGAAATTGTCTATTTTTCTCAATATTTCTTCCCCTTTTGTGGTGCGGCAACTATATAATTTCACGTATTTTGAGAACACATCCACCATCACCAGAATATGCTTGTTCCTTTGGGTGGTCACAATTAGATCGCTTAACATGTCGATGGCTATAATGTCCAGGTTGTTCCGGGATACAATGCTCTTTGCAATATTTTCGTTTTTAAAATTCCTGCTCTTGTATTTCTGGCATACTTCGCATTTCTGTGTGATCTCTTTTGCAATGCGGTAATCTTGTCGACTGATGTAGTTTTCCCTAAACACAAGCCATACCTTTCTACTGCCAATATGTCCATTTTCCTCGTGTAGCTTCTTTATGATTTTTTCTGCCAATGTCGGTGTCACTAAATATAATTCCTTTCCGTCTATTCTCTTAAAAAATATCTCGTTTTCTAGCTCCGCTCTTCTCTTTTCTCTTTCTTCTAGGCCTTCCTGGTCGGTCCTTATCTCATTTAATGAAAATATTCCTTCGGCTTGTGTCAATATATTCAATCCCACATGTAATGTAATTGTCTCTTTTTTTCCTGTATCTTCGTCCCGTGTTAAAGCGTCAGCTATTATGTTGTCTTTCCCTTTGATGTATCGGAATTCGAAATCATACTCTTGTAAGAGCAGAATGCCTCTGTGTATTCTGTTATTTACCAATCGATTCTTCATGATGTGTATCAATGCTGCATGATCCGTTTCGATGGTGAATTTAGCTCCCAATAAGTAAAACCTTAATTTGTTTACGCAAAATAGTACACTGGCGAATTCCAACTCGGTGACACTGTATTTTCTCTCATGTGTTTTAGTCACTCGAGATATAAAACATATCGGAACCTCTTGGCCGTTTTGTATTTGCGACAACACTCCTGCAAATTTCTGTATCGACGCATCCGTACGGAGTATAAACGGCAAATTGTACATAGGGTGATATATTTTCGTTCCTTTAGCAAATTCTTGTTTCAATATTTTGAAAGCTTCCTCCTGTTCTTCTTTCCAATTCCATTTTGTCCCTTTCTTTAACAATTTTATTAAAGGAATTTCTTTTTGGCTTAAATCGGGAATTAATTTCTTGAAATAATTTATCGTACCGAGAAACCCTCGCAATGTTTTTAGATTTGTTGGTCTTGGGTATTCGTCGATGAGCTTTACTCTGTCCTCGGCTAGACTTACAGTTTTGGTGTCAAGTTTGAAACCCAAATAAATCACTTCCTTTTGAAAAAATTGACATTTTTCAATGTTTAGTTTTAATCCCGCTGTGTCCAATTCTTTCAAAATTATTTTGATATGTTCCACATGACTCTGCATATCTTGTGAAAAAATTAATAAATCGTCGATGTAATGGACGATGAACTCTTCATGGTGATTCAAAATGGTATGCAAAGCTCGTACAAGTGCTGCACAAGCGCTTTGTAATCCAAACGGAACTACCTTAAATCGGTATACTATACCATCAATTGAAAAGGCAGTGTAGTTTCTACACTTTTCAGCCAAAGGTATTAACCAAAAACTATGCTTTAGATCAATTTTTGAGAAAATATTTGATCCCGTGATTCTTCCAAAAATGGCCTCGATATTTAACGGTGATTCATATTGTGATACTGTGTGTTGGTTGATATTTCGGGCATCTAAACAGAGTCTTAACTCTCCACTGCTCTTCTTCACTATCACAATTGGGTTAATATAGGGTGAGTCACATCTCTCAATGATTTGATCTTCTAACATTTTTTTGATTTCTTGCTTTACTTCTTGCCGATACTTATAAGGAATTGGATAAGTCTTCGATCGAAAATTTCCCAAGTTTTTCACCTCAAATGAGTGCTCGTATTTTGTGGCCACTCGGTTTTCCTCATTTATCAGCGTTTCGTAGTCTCTTAAAATTAGACGCAAATCATTTTCTTTGCCTTCTCCACATATCAATTTTTTGTCTCTCCCATCAAATTCTTCGCACATATTCACCGTGTACTCCGTGTCTTCTTCAAACACCACTGTCTCCATTGTGTCCTCTTCATTTTCCTTTGTTTTTTTTTCTGTTGGGCTCGTCTCTTCTTTTGAGGAATCCCAAGTTTTGCTTTCATTTCTTGTCAAAATCTTCCCATCTTCTTCTCCTGAGCTCGTCTCATCTTTTGAGGAATCCCAGGTTTTTTTTTCTTTGATCTTTTTCTGACCTTTTCCCCTCTTTCTTCCTTTTCCTTTGTTCGTCACCAGGTTCATTTCCACCGTTTGTTCTTTCTCTGATTCGTCCGTAATTTGTTTCTCTTGTTCCTTATCCTGTTCTTCTTCTTTTTCCTTTGTTATTTTCATCGTGTTGGTTTTGAAGTCGATCACTACATGTTTTTCCGTTAATTCGTCAACGCCTACAATCATGTCATGTGACATATTCGGCATTATTACACATTGAAGTGCATACATATTTTTTTTCAATCGTACCATTACTCGTATACCTTCATTTATTGTTGCCACTGTCCGTTTATTTGCGCCCACTAAATTCACCCTAGGTATTTTATAAATTAGACTTGTTAAATTTACTTCTTCGATTAATTTTCTGTTGACCAGTGTTATTTCAGAGCCTGTGTCTATCATAATTTTAATTGGTTTCTCATTTATAAATCCATCCACAAATTTTAAATTACCTCCATTTCTCTTTTCATTGTTTCCTGCCAGTTTAATAAATTCCTTGGGGTGACAAAAAATTCCTGTTTGTTTCTTCGTTTTTAGTGAGCGCCTTCTTGAAAACACGCCTGTTGTTCTTCTGTGTTTTCTCGCCCGTCATCTTCTCTCTCATATTCATTTTCTTCTCTTTGCGTATTATTTATTTCTCTTCTGTTCTCTTTTGGTCTATCATTCCCGTATCGGTTACCGCGAGATTCCTGTTCATTCCGTGGGTTATTGTATCGGTTTCCTTGGTATGGGCGGTTATTTCTACTCTGATTTTCCCGATCCCTGTTTTCATTCCATCTCTGGGTTCTGGGTTCATAATTCTCTCTTCCGTTCGGTCTATTTTCGTATCCCTGTCTAGGTATGAATTCTCGTCTTGTATAATCTCTTCTAAAATTTTGACCTCTATCTCTATATTCTTGGTTTTCTCTTTGTCTATAATTTTCTTGCGGTCTTCTTTCTCTTCTTTCATGCCTACGTGATTCTCTCATTTGCAAAAATTGACATAAGCTATCAATGTCCTTGTAATTTTGGAGATTTATGTGGTCTTCCAAGGTATCTTCAAAGTGTCGCGATATCAACTCTACCAATTGTTCTGATGAATAATTATATTGCAAATGTTTTGCATTATTATAGAGTTGTAATGCGTACATCTTTTCTGATACGCCCATCCTCTCATGGTATTTTCCATTTTGTAACTCTTTATTTACTTGTAGTTGCTGGATTTTTCCCCAGAAATAATTTAAGAATCTTCTCTCAAAATCTTGCCAATTGTCAAATTCTTCTTCCTTGCTGACAAACCAAAGATTTGCCTCTTCTTTGAGATGGTTTCTGATGGTTTCCTTTGCTGTTGCAAACGGTCCTATGTATTTGACTTTTTCCTTTAGGATATTTATAAAAGGCACTGGGTGTAGTTTCCTTATATCCCCGCCAAATCGTACTTTTACGTCTTCTGTGCTATGTACGATAACTTCCTTTCTTTCTATTCCTCTTATCTCCATCTCTGCAATTTGTTTAAATCTCCTTTCCGTTTCTTTCCGGTCTTCTTGTAGCGCATTTTCAAATTTTATTTCTATCTGTTCTAATTCCCTTTCTTGCATACTCTGAATATCCTTCATTTTAGTTTCCATTTCTTCTCTCTGCATCTCTAGTTTCCTCTCTGTTTCACTAACTTTTTCTAAACATACTTTTACTTCCTTTTCATATTTGTCCAAACGCTTTTCCATTTTTCTATCATTTTCTTCTAATTTCTGTTCTATTGCTTGTCTTGTTTTCCGTTGGTTTTCTTCGATTTTTAGTGATGTTTCTTTTTGGTTTTTCTCTATTGTCTCTTCCATTTTCTTTGCTGTTTCATTCATTGTTTGTTTTGTTTCCCTTTGATTCTCTTGTATGGCCTGTTTTGTTGATTCTTGTATTTGTTGTGTCTGTAATTGCATCATTGCTAATAATTTTTCTAACATCCCTGTTTCTTTTCTTTCCTCTATTATTGTAACATTTCCTTCATTATCCGATCCTTCTTCAAACATTGTTTCCTCTTCTCTGTTATCCTCCTTCCTTTCTTGCATTTTGCTTTGACTCCTTGTGGTCGACATGTTGTTTCTTTTCGTTATTGTTTTTGTCCCCGCCAAATATAAAATTCCACTGGTCTGTTGCAACAAACGGGACTTTTCTTGTTCAAATGTAATAACTCTTGAGTACGAGTATCAAATTTCAATATCCCACAAATAAATCAAATGGTAAAATATCAAATGTCAAAATCAATCAAATAAATCAAGTATGGTAAAATTATCAAATGTAAATATCACACAAATAAATCAATTATGGTAACCTATAAATTGTCAATATCACGAATAAATCAATTATGGTAAATTGTATCTTAAAAAAATATAAATCTTTATGTCCTCAAATTTTACATAATATTTCACTTTATCCACGGCATATAAACTTTCAAATATCTGCTCGTCTACTCCTATCCTTTCAAATTTGCCAACTAGAAATATTTTTCAAAGATTTACACGTTGGGGGCCATTTTGTTATGCTATTTAAATTGTATTCTATTGCTTATTTAGAAAAGATCCTGTCTATATTTATTAAATGATCTAATCTCCAATTAATTACACTAAATCAGCATTAATTAATTATAATCTCAGGCTATTTAACTTGTACTATTTACCTTTGATCGTGGATTCAAAATATTTTCCAATTGGCTTCCTAATTGGGATAGGTAATATGACCTGAATAAAATACACAGAATTTCAACTGAAGTATATGTGAGATGTCCTTTATTTTATTGAAATTTTATATAACAATCAATCCTTTAATATTTGCAATACAATACTTTAAATATATGAGAAGTTGTTTTCTATCATGGACCCAAATGTTATTTTACACTGATTTTTAATATGTGTTATAACTAAGCTCTCTTTATAATTTTTTTTCTTTAAATGATCGCAAAATTAACTGTCTCTATTATTTATTCAATTTATTTAATTAATAAATGAAAACCACACTCCTGCTCTAATGAAAATTGACTGACCTTTCGTTATCTGCCGTTGCAATTCTATGGCCACGCCATAAAAAAAAAACCTTTCTCTGCTTCTGCTCCTATTTTGGTCCAGAAGACGTACACCTTTCTCCTATCTGTCCTTGTATCTGCAACCCAACAACTCGTGTAATTCTATGCAGCCTCCTTTTGAACCAATCTCCGCGCCTGTTTATAACTTCAAATGTTTCCGGCTTCGTCTGATATTAATATTCTTATACCCTTTGGTTTTTCTATCTCTCTGTACCCCGTTCCTCACACTGATCAGCTTTTACACAGCAAATAAACACACCCGGTAAATTACGTCTTCGGGACTTCAAACAAACACAAACCACAAAGCTCCTTCCTTCTTGGGCGACGAAAACTGACTAACTCCTTTCCTCTCTCCTATCTCATAGCCAAAACCACCCCTCCTTGCATTCAAAAATTGACCAATAAAAATCTTCTACCTCTGTGACGTATATCGTTATCAACCAACTCTCTCTATTAAAACGTCATTCGGGTAATTCCAGAAAACAACATTCTTTAATTATTCTAACTAAATCTATCTGCTTTACAAATATTTCTTACTAATAGCTACAAACGATACCTGTTTCTCAATTCAATGTCTTTTGTTAATAAACTTTTACCGATATAATCTTTCGGGGGGAAAAACCACCGCACATCCCGGTCTATTGTTTAAACACTTTCTATATACACTTTTATTACGGGTAAATCCATTTCACAATAACCGACTTATTTAAATTTCTTATCGATAATATTTGAAAGTCTTGTCTCTGAGGCCTAATGAACAATTCTTTGAACAACTTAAAATACATATTTTGTCTTATACAGGATGTTTGAAAATTTATATGCCCGTGTCATTATGAAATATCAATAATTTTAATTTTTATTTAAGTAATAAAATTTGTATATCGGTTTTTTTATTGCTAACAGACATTTAAAAGTACAACAATATATATATATATATATATATATATATATATATATATATATATATATATATATATATATATATATATATATATATATATATATATATATATATATATATACGTGTTTCACTACGAGTTAACACTATCTATAATATATCGAAAATTACCTACAAAATATGGCGATTAAAATTTATAACGAACTTAAAGGAAATAGTTTGACAGGCATGCTAGTTCCTGTTATACCAGAAATGAAAAGCAACTTAATTATTTTAAATAGAAATTTTAATGAAAAAAGAAATCAGTTGTCTTTCAAATAGTTTAATAGTTACCTATACCTAAAGTTAATACTTTCGTATTTAATAAATATAATATAATCGTGGTAATCGTATAATAAATATAATCGTGGTTTAATATTAAAGCATTAAAGGTAAGATATTTATTGTTTTATTCTAGCAGGCCGTGTATAATATGTTATAATTGTTTTTATTTGTGGTTATTAGCACTTTTGCAAAGCCAGAGAAATCTCTCATTTGAAATTAAACAGTGAAGAATGCGACACTTGTAATACATGGAGAATGTGATAGAGATATCACTAAAGCATGTGCTTTATTTGTTAAAAGATTCCACATCGACCACGAACTACCAAAGCCACTATAAAGAGATTACTCACAAACTTTAAACAAAAATTTAAAACAAAATTTAACAAAGCCAAGCCTATTGTTGATAATTATGATCATACAATTAATGTTCTTGGTTGCTATGCTGTTTATCTCGAAGCGCCATTGCGTCGTTCAGAGAATTATGAAAAAAACAAAAATTTCATCTCTATTCTTTCATGATAGTTTAAAGTTAAAGAAATATCAAGAAGATAATGAATTTTTGAAGAATATTAGGTATATGGTGTAACGAATTAAAATTTACAAAAAACGGTATAATTAATAGGCAAAATTCATATTACTGGAGCAAAATAAATCAACATTTAACAAGAGTACGAGGTTTTCAGAAGTGATGGAGTTATCTTTTTTTGCAATCAGAGACTCCGCTTTTATCTTCAGTTTTTTTAATTGCTGTACCTATCGCCATATTCCAGTATCTACGAAGTTATGCATTGAATTCTGGCAGGCCTTGGCGGGGGAAATCTTTTTTATACATTGTAATTTGGCAACCCATTGTATTGGACATGAGTATTGGCCTTGCTACCCATAAGCAACTAAAATCCTTATGTTAACCGTTATTTTAAATGAAGAATAACTATATTATACTTAGAAAAAACTTACAAATGGCCATACCTATCACCGTAAATCAGAAAAAAATTATTTAAGAATTGCCTATTACCAAAATAAATCAAAAGACGAAAATATTTCCGTGAGGCCATAAACTAATTTTGATATTTACCAGTTCTTGGCTCTCGAGAAAAAAAAACAAGATTTCAGATCCCTGGTCCAATTTCCTCCTCTGCTCTCCTGCTTCTTCTTCTTCATCGCCCCAGAGATCAGATAGTGTCTCCTCCTCAATCTTTTCTCCTTCGTAAGGATGTAGTGGCGGCATATAATTTGTTTAACTATTTTTGTCCAATTATCTCTCTCCTGTGCGTGTTGTTTTTCTTCTGGGAATGAGTAACCAGTTATCTCCTTTATTTGGTGCGACCATCGTACTGGAAATCTTCCTCTGAATCTTTTACCCCCTACGTTACCTTCAACTATTATTCGCTCTATGCCTTCACTTCGTCTAGTTATATGTCCAAAATATATCAGTATATTTTGGTTCATAGTTGTGATAAGTTTAGTTTTTATGTTAAGTTCTGCTAGAATTGAGTTATTTGTGCGATAAGTAGACTATACTATGCGCAACATTCTACGGTAGACCCACATTTCAAAGAACTATTTTACTTCTTAATTCTTCTTAATTCTAATTATTTGAAATGATGAAAGAACTGGACGTAGAAGCTGGAAAGATAGGCCTTAATATGAATTACAGCAAGACCAAAACTATAACAAATACAGATAAAGACATCACAATGAGAATCGGACAAGATGAAATAGAACAAGTTAAGGATTATATATATCTTGGTCAAACTATAAAACTTAACAAAGAGAAAAAAACAGCAGAGATCAAGAGACGAGTTAGACTGGCATGGGCGGCATTTGGCAAACTAAGCTACATTCTTAAAAACAAAAGATATCCACAGCATCTTAAGACCAAAGTATATAATCAATGCGTACTCCCTGTTCTTACGTATGGCTCCCAAACGTGGACATTTACAAAAGCAAACATGGACAAAATCATAAAAACCCAAAGAGCAATGGAAAGAAAAATGTTGCACATAAGACTAATGGATAAGAAGAGAAACGAGTGGATAAGAGAGAAAACAAAAGTGAGGGATGTTAGACAAGAAGTTGCAAAATTGAAATGGAGATTTGCCGGACACAATATAAGACAAAAAGAAGACCGATGGAACAAAATTCTTATAAGTTGGAGACCGTGGGAATATAAACGTAGCAGAGGAAGGCCCCAAATAAGATGGGCAGATGATATCAAGAAGCACGTGGGCTCTAGATGGATGAATGTTGCGACAGACAGAGAAGAATGGAAAAGGATTGGGGAGGCCTATGTCCAAAGATGGACTGAAGAAGGGTAATTAGATAGATAGATTTTACTTCTTATTGTACTTCTCTCCATTCTTTCTCTCCGCTGATCATTACATAATATGTTTGTACCATGTTTCTTTTATCCAGATTGAAATCCATTCGCCTCTCGAAGTCTCCCCTCTCATTTGCCCATCTCTGGTAGTTAAAAATGTGGGCGAGAGAGTCTGGTACTCCACAAACAGAAGAGTCTGCCGATGAAGATTTGCCTATTCTATTTGTGAAGATGAAAAAACTACGGCCAGAAACTTCGTCAGGAAATAGTCTAATTTTCTAAGCTTTCCACTATCATTCACCGATCCTCTCTGCCACTCCCCTATCGTCCTCTCTCTCTTCCTTATGTATATTTCCATCTACAAGAACATTCCACAACAAGACGATCGGTATCAACATTCCAATTGCATACAGGGCCTCATTTGAGACCGTCCTGTATGCGCTAGATACTCTGAGGAGTATTCGCCTTTGCGAAGTCTCCATCAGCTTGGCGTATTCCGCAGTATTCAGTACGCTACACCACACGGAGGCAGCGTAGGTTACCACCGACTGAAAAACTTTGTTTACCAACTCCATTTAGCCAACCCCTGTAGCCAACCATCTCTAGTCTTTCCTACTATTTATTTAATTTATTATTATTATTATTTACAATTTATTTAGTACTTATTTAATATGATATTTTTAAATTACCTTAATTATTTATCTTATAAAAAAGGAATTTAGGAAAATTCGGAATTTCATTAAACAAATATTTCTAAAATATATTCATCCTAGACCAAATAGCAGTTCGTAATACCGATTCTTCAGATATAGGACAGAGAAGTGCA
Source organism: Diabrotica balteata (assembly GCA_918026665.1). Lineage (NCBI taxonomy): Eukaryota > Metazoa > Arthropoda > Insecta > Coleoptera > Chrysomelidae > Diabrotica > Diabrotica balteata. The sequence goes on along the minus strand of OU898282.1, from coordinate 82,858,155 downwards.
TTTTACATGGAATAAACTTTTCAAAATCTTTTCTGATGAGTGTATTCATTTCATGGCCTTGGCCTTATTTATTGTTTATACAATAACTATTTTAGAAGAGTGAAACGAATGATTGACTGTAAAGATGCAAAGACAACGTTAGTAGAACTTAAATTCTTTCCTTTATGTCAAGTTTATGGCCTAACTTCTGTCACAATATTTAACAATAGCTACATTCTTTTCAAAAATAATTCGTTCATGGGATAAGCGTGCCGTCGATAAGCAGTTTTTGTTGAAATACCCGGAAAGATTGGACACACATAAACGAACTAAAATGCGCACGCTGTTAGAACAGAATTTTAACAAAGAGATGAAACAGTTCTGACCTCGTCATGTATACAAATATTTTTGTCAACTTTATTTGAAAGGATAATTATTTATAATATCCCGTAGATTTATTTAAAAAGTTTGTCGTTGTGTTATCTAAACTAAGACCTAGTTAAAAGTAAGACCGAACAATACTTAGTACTTAGTACTTTTCGACATGATCTGCTGCGAATAAAAGTTTTAGAGATAACTTAGTTACGATTACACTTATTGGAAATAGATCATCAGTATTAGATTCTTAAATAAAAACTTGTGAAAATGCTAAAGAGAGTTTTAGAAGATCTTTTCTGTTTAGAGATATTTAGAGATAAAAAGAAGTTTTTAGAGATATTTGAAAGTTGTTTGAAAATCTACTGTAATGGAAATCACTGAGATGCCCGGTTTGTTTAAATTTTCGCTAGATATGTCGTGTGCAGTTACTTTGTTGTATTAATGTTTTTACAGGATAGTATTTAATTGAACTTAATGTAAGCAGTTATGACTGTATGATCTAACTTTCCTTGTGGAGAGCATATTTTGAAATACATATAATATTAGCTGTTCTTGATTAACGAAGTCTAAAGTAGAAGATAAGGCATTATTCTAAATATAGTAGGTTCTGACAATGAGCTTTATAAGCTTTGAATTTGCTACAAAGTTTTGAAAGAAATTGTGAGCGTTTTCAGCATCAGACAATGAAGCTGTGGGCCAGGTGATCTATGAGAAATTAAAATCTCCAGTAATGATAATATTTTCAAAAAATGGTAGTTCATCAAGTTTTTGAAAGAAGATGTTACGATATATGAAGGACGATACGACGAGAAGGATGATATATGCATTACTAAATTAAAGTAAAAATAATTTTTAGTAAAAGGTAAGTGAATAGCATCTAATCTAAAAATATCGAATTGTTCAATGTTAATTATGAATGTGTGAAAGTAAATAAGTAGATGTATACTCCGCCTCCTTCATAATTTTATATCCGTTGATAGTAATAAAAGAATTCAGATTGAGGGTCTAAGCCAGAATTCTGTATCAATACAATAAGTGTAGTTTATGAATTTGCACTATGCATACAAATTCGTCAAATTTATAAATATCTTTATTAAAAATATATTTATATATTAAAAATATATAAAAATATATTATAAAAGTTATGACATATTGCAGATTATCCAGATCTGACTCCCATTGGTGTTTGACATGAAAAAGGATGTAGCTAGAAAAAATATAATTTTAATTATAACCAAATTATTAACTATAGTGATTATTTCTTTAAGCAATACGAATTTTCAATTGACAGATGAAAATATCGATAGGAGGCAGCTGAACTATTGCGGTAAGAAGGTAACTAAAGAAATAATATAATTGAAATAAATCAACAATAGATATTGTTGGCAATTAAATATTAAAATATATTGAAATTAAAAAATATATATGTTCCATTAATACTATTAAAATACCTAATATTAGAATTCATGAAAATGTTACCTTTAAACAACCTAGTATTATTTAAAACTTCCGAATGATCAACCAAAAATTCATTACGACGGACTATAAGATTCCAGAAACTTTACATGCTCTTTTTATAAAATAATGGCTTAGATTATTTATTTTGTTTTTTGGGCTTTAATATTTCCAATATAATGTTGTCAACACTTTGAATGTGGTGTTTAGTAATGTATAGCGTGTATATAATTGCACGCCAATTATTGCATATACTCAGATCTCCTCTTTTCGGTATTTTTGTTATCTATCCCTCCTTCCATTTCTCTGGTAATTTTTTGACAGTCCACATCTTGTTCAAAAGTATGTCTAACATTTATACAGATTGAACGAATTTAAAACGGATCATACAATTTAATATATTATGTCTGTTTGAACTTCATTTGAAATAGTGGACCAATATAAAACTTGGACAAAAATAAATCCATACCTGGGTTTAGACATTGTATAAAATATCGTTCAACTATCTGTCTCGCAAAAATTTGTTTGCGTAACAATGTTGCCAATCGTCGTGTAATAATCCGATTTGCGAATCTTTTTGAGAGTTATATCTTCTTCGTATCTTTAAATAAATCGGATATTTGCCTATATTTTTCATTGTATTTACCAATCTACTACAACAGACTAATAACAAAAATAAACTTAATGGTTTGTAGTTATTTTCTTTTTTTCTTTTTTTCTTGTAAATATTTTATGGATAACACCTTATTTGAGAAACATCTAAAGGATTGAGGTTGGCAACACCGCTCAAAGAAGGGCTTGTCTAAGGAAGCGATAACTGGTTTGTCAGCATAATAAAATCGTAGATGTATGTGTAGCTTTCAATTTTTATGATTTCAGAATCCAGCAGCTCGCTGAAGTATTGGATTTTTATAATATAATTATTTGACAACCTTTTGTTGGCCAACCACCTACAGCAAAATTGAGCCGAAATACATAATATTTCGTCTGTTCCGAATTTATTTCGTTCAATCTGTATTAATTGCTCAGTATTTGCTTTTATTAGGTCAGTGAGAATATTGGCGATCCTTGAGGCTTTGCTATTTTTTAGAAGTTTTAGTGTGTTTCCAATTTCTTCCATTGTAATTTCTCCTATATTTACTTCTAGACTTGTTATTTTATGTTTAGCATATATTTCTTCAAACAGTTTCTTCCATGTTTCTTTCATCTGTTTCATTGTTTATTTATTATTTATCATATATTTCTTGGAAAAAAACAGTGTAAATGAAATTTTATTTATCCATTTTAATACGAATTACAAATTAATCATGATGACCATAATAACCGGCATGTGGAATGCAATCTTAGATTCTCTTGCCGACCAATTTATCAAGTTGTTTGCTTTGCAAGTTTAAGACAGCACAGTGGTAAAAATTTGAATTCGATTTCGCCAGGTAGAAATCGTATGATTTCTCTTTTTGTTATTAGATGGCGTAGTTACATCCGTATATAATTATTTTGATAACTATTGTCTATGATGGGAATAGATTTTGTTTCGATCCAGTGAGGTGGCTATACCGCTCTGAAGAGATCTAAAGAGGTCGAAATACGTATAAGCGGCTTGCCGCCGCTCTATGTTGAAACAAAAATGTAGTACCGTCTTTATATCTGATTTCTTTACTCTGTTTGGAGTACCGTTTGGAGAAATTGAATTCACTACGAATTTCGACCATGATGAATGGCATGTGGAATGCAATCTTAGAGCAATTTATAAAGCTGTTTGCTTTGCAAGTTTTAGAAAACACAGTGGTAAAAATTTAAATTCGATTTCGCCAGGTAGAAATTTTACAAATTAATCGTTTTTATATATATCTATACCCCAGAATCTTAATATTTTTCTCCTTGTAACGAATTTGAATGATTTTTAAAATTGGTAACTTCACTCCAATCGTGTATAATTGTAGCTTTATTACGTTCTGGATTTTATTAATTTATACTACTAAGGGGGTGAGGACGAAAACGGATTTACTAAGAATCTCTACGCCCTAGCAGAAAATTTTTTAAATAAAAAATTGTATCAGATAATTTTGAACAAAAATATTTATTAGCACTTTTTGTGTCAAATAAACCGTTTTCTCAGACACAATGCTTGAAGCAACTGGACACTAAATCTCAGCACGCCCAAAATAAATTTTAAATAAAATTTGTATCAACTCAACGGTAAAAATTCGATATTGATCAGAGTGTCTTATCGACAAAAATAAAAACGCGTTTTACAGATAAAAACTGCAGCTTTCGTATGCTTTTTTAATTGTGGATGTATAAGTTGTTGCTCTGAGGACTCAGAGTCTTCTAACTTTATTTCCACAAATTGGTCGCATTGTTTCTGTAGTGATCCTTTTTCAAGTTAACATGGCCCTTTTCTAACTTTGCTGCATCGTACTGATGACGACCAAATAGTCAGAAAAACATATTTACGGTTTCCTTCCGCCCATATACCTATATTGTTTTTTTTACATTACATTTTACCTTTATTTTTACTTTTTTTAACATTTTGATCGTTTGGCACTACTTTCTTTAGATAGATGTAGGTTCCTCCGTGGATGTGTTAGGTTTTACTCTGAGTCATCAGAGTCTTCTAACTTTATTCTCACAAACTGGTCGCATTGGTTCTGTAGTTACTTTCTCAAGTTAACATGTTCTATTTCTAACTTGGCGGCACTGTACTGATGACGATCAAATAGCCAATAGCCAGAAATATGTATATATATATATATATATATATATATATATATATATATATATACATCCCACCATCATTTCGAACTCTTTTCACGTTGCAGTAATTTAGCATCACCCAGAAATACTATCATATTCAAATTATAAGTCATGTATATTCGTTTAGTGTATCTTTTTAGGCTTGACATTGTTGTCAGTTTTTTAATATATCGATTTTTTTATATATTTATTTTTTTACACTCAGCAGACATTTTAACTCCCTATAGGTCAAATCATTGTGTCTTGCGTCAATACAGAATCACGAGATGTTGCCAAAATATATATATTTATTTGAAACATAGATACATACATATCGATCCGTTTTAGTATAGTTCACCGACCGACATTCAACCTTACAGACCGGTTTTTAGGATTCTCGGATTTATTATTATGGTTTGGTTGTATATTTATTTAGCAGGTAATTTTTCCCAGAGAATTGTGAAAAATTATGAATGAACGATCGAAACGAATTTTGCCGCTGGCAGCAACAGATGAGTAATACTTGTATTATTCTTGTAAAATTGACAAATACGAGAAAAACGTTCGTCTCCAATAAAATATGTTGATGTACAGACGGTTAGTTTTTTAAAATTACTATTAATTTTTGGTTAAATTTTGTTTGTTTATGTAGAATATAATTTTTTTTGTTTCAAATTAAATTTAAAATATATTGTATATGCTACCAGTGCACTGTTCATGTTTATTTGTTTTCTATTAAAATAATAAATAACTATGTAAATGTATAATTTTTTATTTACTATAATAAAATTTGTGGAAATGTTGCTTTAAAAGTTAAAAATACTTAAAGAAAAATAAAAAAATAATAATAAAAAACTTTTTACATTAGAATGAATAACTGATACTAATTTGCAGCACCTTCTTCTTCTTCTTCTTTTGGCATCATAACCCTGGACGAGTCTTTGCCTGTCTGGCTATGTCCTTTCATTCAGATCTCTCTTGTGCCCTTCTTCTCCATTGTCTTATGTTGATTGTTTTCAGGTCGTCTTCCACGTCATCCAACCATCTCGTTCTGGGCCTTCCTTTTTTAGCCTTTCTATGGGCTTCCATTGTAACATTTTCTTTGTTGTTTTTGCATCGTTTTGTCTCTGCACATGTCCCAGCCATGACAGTCTTTGACTTTTCACAAATCTTACAATGTCATAATCTTCATTTAACTCATTAACCTCGTCGTTTCTTCTGATTCTCCATGTGCCATCTTCTTCTTGTACCGGACCTTATACTTTCCTCAGTATTTTTCTCTCGAATGTCCTGAGTTGGGCTTCATCTTTTTTCGCCATTACCCAAGTTTCACATCCATAGGTTACTACGGGTCTAATCAGTGTTCTGTAGATAGTCATTTTGGTTCTTTTGTCTAATAATTTCGATGTCATCAATCTTTTATTAGCATAGTATGTACGATTCCCGCTGGAAATACGTGCATTAATTTCGCTACTTACGGAGTTTCTCTGATTGATTTCTGTGCCGAGATATGTAAAGGCATCCACTCGTTCGATAGTATAGTTGTCTATTGTGATATTATTTTCATTGTCAGTTATTCTTTTGACTGTCATATACTTCGTTTTTGCTTCGTTTATTTTGAGACCTCTTTTTCTTGCTTCAGGATCAATTTGTTTAAACACTTCCATTAGTCGTGGCTTATTCCTACTAATGATGGCTACATCGTCTGCATATGCAGTAATTTGTACTAATTTGGTGTTTATATGGCCGGTTATATTGGTTTTTCTGATGACTGCCTCAAGAACTTGGTTGAATAGCATGGTTGATAGGGCATCTCCCTGTCTTACTCCCATGTTGATGTTAAACAGGGGAGTCAGTTCTCCATCTACTCTGACTGCGGCTTTTGAACCCTGCAACGTCATTTTTATGAAGCTGATGTATTGCTTAGGTATACCTAGATTATACAGGTCTTCCAGCATTCTGTCTCTTGTCACACTATCAAAAGATTGTTTAAAGTCTATATACATAGTATATAGGTCCATGTCGTATTCATAAGCTTTTTCTTGTATCGTTCTTAGTATGAATATGTTATCTGTAGTGGCTTTATTTGGTCTGAATCCATTTTGATAATCACCAATTATATTTTCGGAGTATTCTAATAATCTATTGTAGATTATACCAGAAAGAATTTTGTATATTACTTAGCAATGTAATTGGCCTATAATTCTGGCATTCCCTCTTATCTCCTTTTTTATATATTGGCTGTATGAGGCCAACTGTCCATTCCTCTGGCATTTGCTCCTTCGTCCATATTAATGTTATTAGGTAATGGATTCTTTCCCAGAGTTCGGATCCTCCATGCTTTAATAATTCTGCCAAAATTCCGTCCGTTCCTGGTGCTTTATTGTTTTTTACTTTATTTATTATCTGAACTACTTATATAATATTATTCATAACTCGGACTTTCGATGTGCAGCTCCGCCGTATAATATTTTGTCTCGTTCTGATCATTTTCGTTGTCTGCATTTAGATTTTCTTCGAAATATTGTTTCCATCTCATTATAATTTTTTGCTTATTTGTTAGTAGTTCTCGGTCCTTGTCTTTGCATATCGTTAGTTTTGGTCTAAATGACTGTGTGCTTTCTTTTATGCATTGATAGAATTTTCTGCTTTCGCGTCTGTTGTTATGCTTTACGATTCCTTATACTTGTTTTTTCATAGCCTCCTTTTTCTTTCTTCTGCGTATTCTAGTCGCTTGTATTCTTTTTTCGTTATAAATCTCACTGCTATTTCTTGTGTTTCTTTGAAGTTGGTTAAGCCTAGCTTGCCTTTTTTCCTCTACTGCAGTTCTGCATTCATCATCATACCATTCCGCATTTCTTTGCCTTTTGGCAGTTTCCTCTGCTGACTCTGTTATAATTGTTTCTAATTGTCTAAATTCCTCCTCTGCAGTATCTTCCTCTCTAGTTCAGTTGAGTTTTATTTGGAGAGCATTTCTGTAATCTTGTCTCTTTGTTGCGCTTTTGAATTCTTCGACATTCCATTTTTTGATTTGAATATTTTTCCCTTTTGCTACTGTCGCTATTTTCTACCGTAATTTTGCCCCTACAAGATAGTGATCTGAGTCAGAGTTCGCCCCACAATACGTTCTGACATTAGTTATGTCTGTTGCCCATCTTTTTGAGATGAGTATATGGTCAATTTGATTTGCTTCCTTAGTTCCTGGTATTTTCCATGTTCCTTTATGGATATCTTTTCTCTGAAAGTTAGTACTGACAACTACGTAATTATTTGCTGCTCCGGACTGTGCCACCCTGAGTCCATTTTGACTGGTTTCAGTGTGCAAACTGTGTTTCCCAAATATATTTGCAAACGTTTCTTCTTTCCCCAGTTTAGCATTAAAATCGCCTAACGTTTTAACAGCATCGTGTCTTTGGATTTTATCACATACATCCTGTAGTTCTCCATAGAATCTTTCAACGTCTTCTTCATCAGCCTCTTCCGTCGGTGCATATACATTAACCATTGTCACGTTATGAAATTTACCTTTAAATCTTATGGTGCAAATTCTATCTGATATTGGTGTAAATGCGATAATGGCTTTCCGCAGTTTTTTGGTTATTATAAACCCTACTCCTCTTTCACCTTGTCTCATTTCATTTCCGGAGTAGTATAGTGAGAATTTATTCTTATGAATTTCTCCCTGGCTCTTCCATCTGATTTCCTGCAGTGCCAATATTTCAACTCCGTATTTTTCAAGTTCTTCTGCCATACTTATCATAGCTCCTGCCTTTAAGAAGGTTCGCACGTTCCGGGTTCTAAATTTTAAATCCATAATCATGTCCATTTTTCTGTGCTGAGTTCGTTGTTATGAGATCCGTCCGTTTGTTTCATTAGCCATTGTATTCGCAACAATTGAGTTCTACAAGGAAGGGTTGTTAACCCTTCGCTCAACCCCCTTTTCATCGGAGGACCAAGGCTCCCTTCTTCGTCTGCCCTGACTCCACCATCCACTGGGGTTGGTTACCCAGTCTCCAGTGGGGTTGCTCAGGTTACCGGTGTGTACCAGCGTGGAGGTGAAGATAGGAATTGAGTAGGAGAGGCTAAGTGATGCCAACAGGATACGACATCATGTATTGCGCTTAACTAGTTTTTCTTAAAACAGTTTTTGGAAAATTTTAATATAAATGGTGGACTACCAGTTTTTTAATAGGTAGGTACTTGGAATTTGGTCCTTAAAGACTCCCATTGACTGAAAGTTTAAAATCGCAAAGGGAAATCTTCTTTTGATATCCACTGTTATATAAGAAATATGTTATATGTTCACATGAATAGTAGCTCAGCATTTGTTCACGTAAGTGTATACCACATTTATTTTTATTATATTAATCAATTAACTCTTTTAAATATCAATCCTCTTCTTGATCTAATTCTAACCCTCTGACAACGAAATTCTGAATATATCATGTATATATCTCGTTTATCTCTGCATTTGGTCACACATATTTCTTCAGGACTGTAAATACTGACCATCTCACGTTGTTTTTATTTTCTTTGACAAGTAGAGATTGTCTATTCGGTTATTTCTTAATATAGACTATGAGTAATTGTCTAGATTGTCTAGCTTATTGAACACTATTATAGAAGTTATCAGTGGTCAATCTACGTTTATGTTCACATCTAGCTTTTTTAGATGTCGAAAGCATATTATTTACATCTATTTTTTTTACAAATATAATACAATTTACAAAAACAATTTTATAACTCACTTTTACAGAGGTAATTAACAATAAAAACGTACTAATAGAAACTAATAATTTACGATTTTCAATACTATAAGGGTACTTGAGGAACAATACGTTTTCACGTAATAATAGTTCCTGTATAAGTGAAATTGTATTTTAATGTGCTTTATTGAAGCACACTAGACATATTGCAGTTTTACCATCACATGCTCCACAGTATGTTTTAACTATTTTAACTTTTCTATCGGTCTTTCTACTAGTCATGTTCCTTCTTAAACTTTTGTAATATCTTGTACACTTTCTTCTCTTTTTATTACCTACGTCGCTTTGCCTAAGATGGTATTTTTTGGGTGTAACTGGTCGTGAGCGTTCCAACATTTATTTATTTGCAAATGTCTTCGCGAACACCAATCTGAACTCAATGATAGGTTGTCGCTTTTTCGCCTTTTCTATTATTTAACAACTAAGCATTGGCTACTGCGGTATTAAATATTAATTTCACTGCCACTTTCCGGTACCACTTCAGAATTTTGGATATTGGGTTCTGGTAAGAAGCAATTTGATTACTAAAATCAACACTCTTTTTCACCAAGTTATAATCGAGAATAGCTTGTGGTTTTAGCACTTGTGTATAATTTTTCTTTTCACCTGATTAAACCAAGATAAAACTATTATGTTGAAATATTGTAATAATTAAAACTGGTTTTTTGTTGACACATTTTTTCACTTGTGAAATCAATAATGGGGGTAAATTTCATTATAAGTAACCGGTTGCCACTTTTTTAATCAAGATTTTGGTTTTACATTTTTTGTAGTAGACCATATGCACATAAATTCGTTTTTTAAACTATGATTATAATTCATCGACCAATATTCTAATAAAAAAGTGTTTTTTGCGTCGTCCGGAATGTTATAAACTGGTTCTCTTTCACAAAGCATACGAAATATGGTTTACATTCTACATTTAGAAAAATCTTTTATAATGCAAGTCTTGTTCGTTTACCTAAACTTAATTAATACACAAAACAAATAATCTATTGTTTTTATAGAAATGCATATTCCTGTCGGATTTGTATCAGTGGGGCATGAGTCACTGGTGTCTCGTATATCAGGACCTCTTATTGCATTACAAACATAGTTCTCAATTAGCAGTGTGGTACAAATTAAAGCCGTAATACTGTTCGTAATACCATAAGACCGTATGTTGTAAATAAATATATCCCTACAAGACTTATCTTGAAAAATAGGAAAAATACAATAAAAAAAAGCAATATCAAAAGGTATTTAAAAATGGCTAGTCATTCATGGGCGTACAGTTAAAAACAAAAATTTTCAGTGTTCTATTGCTTGATTATTATTATCTGGTTGGTATATTTTAAAAATACTAGCTAAGTATTCTGCAAATGTTGACATTTTTTTCTGGTCTGATCTGCCTCAACTAACGTCATTTTTTTTAAATGGTGTATTATTTCATATTCTTAAATGTATATTATATATTTCACGTTCTACGATGCATTCCACGTTTGACACACTGTCTTATTTAATTTTCTGTCATTCTATTTGTTAAATCCTATCCAATTTACGTCACAGCGTCAAGGAGCAGTAAATGTGTGCAGTGAACGGGAGGCATATGTCTAACAGTGAATGTTGGAACTTTTTCGCGTTTATCATATGTACAGTAGTTGACTAAAAGTAGACGTATGCAAATCATATGCTATTCGCTAAATTCTGTCACGTAATATGCCATAGACCTCTGTGGGTTATTATGTTTTATTGCTGCCAGTTTACCGTGATATTACATGCCGCCATGTTTACTTTGTCTCCACCATCGTATTATCTCCATTAAATCTTATCATTTAGGCTCCATATGTCATGATTAGACCTATAGGACAGGAGATACATAACTAAGGCTCTTTTGACATAGCATATATAGGAGCAAATATTTATACCTAAGGTCTTTTTGACGTGTTGCTGTATTTGATCTACGTCGTAGCATTCTATTGGTTAAATGATATCATTTGAGGTACTGTATGTCACGATTGGACTAATAGGATAGAAGATACATAACTAGGCCCTTTCACGATTGGACTAACAGGACCGCGGATGCATAACTAAGGCCCTTTTGACAGGCTGATGTATGCTGTATTTTATTTTTCTGTCTCATAGTATTTGATTGGTTAAATCCTATCATTTGAGGTACTGTACGTCACGATTGTGCCACTACAAACGAAGATATGTAAATAGGGCCCTTTTGACATGTTGCTGTATTTGATTTCTAAGTCATTGTATTCTATTAGTTAAGTGCTACCATTTGCTATATCGTACGTGACGATTGGACTAATAGGACCGAAGATACATAACTAAGGCCCTTTTGACATGCTACTCCATTTAATTTTTATACCTTATTGTATTTTATTAGCTAAAACCTTTCATTTGAGGTGCTGCACGTCATGATTAGAATAATAGACCGGAAGATACACAACTAAGGCCCTTTTGGCATGTTGCTGTATCCGATTTTTCTATTTCATTGTTTTCCATTGGTTAAATCCTATCATTTGAGATACAGTACGTCACGATTGGACTTATAGAAACGAAGATATATAACTAAGGCCTTTTTGACATGCTGCTGTATTTGATTTTTCTGTCTTATTGTATTTTATTGGTTAAATCCTATCATTTGAGATACGGTACGTCACGACTGGACCAATTGGAGCGAAGATACATGATGCCAGAATGATTTATGGATGAAAAAAATATATATATTTTTAAATTTACTATTTCGTTGTGGGTAATATTATATTCAACAGCGATGCCAAATTTCTGATGCTAAAATGATTGATAATGAAAGTTGGATATACATTTTTATGTATATAATGACATCGAGTAAACGGTAAAACCCTGAACTAAATATATATAATATTTTCACCGTACCATCATTTTAGACTCAAACATTTTCTGGAATAAACTTATATAACTCAGTAAGGGATAAAAAGAGAAAGCCGATATTTTAAAATACCAACACGGTATCAAATCTCTAATCAGTGAGATGGTTAAAATTCTTGTAACAAGTACAGAAAAAAAGTTACATAGGTGTTGTAAAGTAGCGTCGATATACAGATGCTACTTTGCAAGACGATGCTAAATTGATGGTAAAAGCATAATGTATCGATGCCAAAATGATAGTAGGATGTATATATATATATATATATATATTATATATAAGAAATACTGGATATTATTGACTGTCGATATAAACAAATAACACAGTTTATTAGGGTTGCAGTCAGAATATTGGCCGGGATGTTAAAAAAACACCGGGATGTCTTGAAAAAGGAATAAAACCATTCCGAAAGCTCGACAAAAAAGTCAAAAGAGTGTTTTTTTTAACATCCCGGCCAATATTCTGACTGCAACCCTAATAAACTGTGTTATTTGTATATATATATATATATATATATATATATATATATATATATATATATATATATATATATATATATATGGTATACACTTAACACTCAACATAATATTCTCACTATTATTTTTACTTATTGTCCACGGTTGTCCTCATCTAAGTAAATCTCTAATGCTCCCACTTGTATCAAATTTGCTAATTAATCTACTTACAGCTGTTTGATTAATGCTCTGTTCTGAATAATTTTATTAAATAATTCGTACATTTCTTGCTGACTGTGCAATTTTTCTCCATAACCAACTACAATCATAATGTCTAATATTTATCTCTCATTTAAACGCACAACCTTTTTTTTATGAGGGTGGAAATGTTCTAAAAACCATACCATTGCTCGGCGTGTGTTGGATTCAGGGCGGAAGAAAACATACCAGCTCGTTTCCCCCTGTGTAGAGAAGGTCCTGCAAACGGATACATTCCTATTGCCCTGCCTACCAACTAAAAACATCCCTTATGACCATTATAAAACCAGAAGAAAATTTATGTAAAATAGTGATTATGGCCTTGCCGATGGTATTACCTAAGACCGGGAAGGAACCAGGGGGAAAGTATATGGAATGTATAGGTATACTATACCTATACATTCCAGGTAAACTGGAAAATAACTTTACTGCTGATACCTTAGTCAAATAAACACCAGCTATTTACAATTTTTATAATCTTCTGTCACATACTTTTCTTACTTATGCTTTGTTTGAGGACTTTAAAGAGCATTTGAGAGAGTAACTGAATCAAATTTCTGCAATCATTATAGATTTAATTGGACATTGGTTATATATGAATAATTTTAAGGATATAAGGTGGATATTTAAGATAAGATGTGGTGATGTATTGTATCCCAATGAAAGACGTGGATGGGCTGATAATGGGAAAATATGTGCCTTATGTAATGAGAGGGAGTTGGAAGTTATTCTGCATTTCATGGTGCGATGCTCGGTATTACGTGAATACTAAATGAAGTGGTTCGGAAAAAGTAAGTTGGAAAGGGAAGAGTTGTTGAAACTTATGAGAGATTTGGGCTAAAGGGAACTAGTTGGAAATGCCAGGGATGATGAAAGTGTAGATATAATCTATTGTTGGAATATCCCCATTAGCATCATGCTATGCTAATATGTAAAATTTAATCTAATTTTTTGAAATATAAATTATATTTATCAATTAATGAGTGATTTTTTTCTCTTTATTATATCGATTTATACTTAATACTCTTATTATTACGTGTTTTTGTGTCTGAAGTAATTATTTCCCAAGTATTGAATATTACAATTATCTTATTTAATCGATCGCTTCAGGATATATTTACGATACTGATGCAATTACTATTTTTATTGGGAATAAGTCACAATTTAAATTTAAAATAAGTTAATTTTTAACGTTTCAATTTTCACTTCGGAAATTGTTCTCAAAATGCAAGACGATTTTAAAATGATATTCCCAATATTGTTGAGTTGCGCTCCTGGGACCACTTTATTGTAAGATAGTTCATTGGATTAAATGAAATCAACGATAACTTAAAAATACCCGTCGTGATTACTGTGATTCGTCTTTAAAAAGACAACCACATGTAATAATGACAGTGAAATTCTCCTCTTAGTGATTCCATAGTAAATCATGAAAAAAACCAGGAAAAAAAACCTTCATAATACTATCCCTCATAATAGGGTAAGTATTTTATCTTACATTTAGTTTTCTGTCAATAAACACAAAGAGTCAATACTTTCTGTAATGCAAAAAATAAGTGGGTATTAAATAAACGAGCACAAAAAAAACTTATATAGTCAGTGGCAAAAATTTAAATTTAATGAACAGGAATATTTCCATATATCCTCGAATACTTCATAAAATAATTAGATAATGGCAGAAAACCCACTACTATTGAAGTTGTCTCTTAAAGGAATTAAATGTATAAGGTATCATATTTAAAAGTATGTAAAAAAGTCATTGACGTCATAATTTCGACAAATATAACAGATAAAATTTAGATGTGCAACAAAAAAAACTATATATATATATATATATATATATATATATATATATATATATATATATATATATATATATATATATTAATGTGATTTTAAAAGTCTCAGGTGCGCCAAGCAATTAATAAATTAAGCTTATTTAAATGATGCAATTATGATTCTATCACACTATTTCTATGCTTTACATATGATAGGTAAGGTCCAAAGAATACCGGAATAATAAAGACATATATGATACAACATTATATATTGAAATAAAATTCACACTCAAATATCTTCAATAAAAAGTATCTCATATAATTAATCGTATATACAATATAAATTAAAATTTCAACTCAAAATTGCTGTTATAACTCTCCTGATCAAAATATTCCTATCTTTTTGAAAGAAAAACTTACGAATGGTAAAACTATCTCTCTGATGATGAGTTGTCGAAGTTCTTGTTCCTTGTAGCCTACACTATCTATTCTTAGCAGTCCCCTAGGTATTTAGCAATCTTACAATAAATTATTGCGAGCCTATCGTCTTTAATGATCTCCTTCTAATGCACGTATGGTTAAAATGATGCTATCCTCTTCTCCTCTCTATAAACTGAATCTCTCGTTCTGGTCTGAACAATAACTCTTGAAATATAAGTAGAAAAAGATAACTTACAATATTTTACTGGATAAGCTTTTGTCAGATACACTTACTTCACGAAAACTCACAAACATTCACTTCTACTGCTTACTACCTCTCGGGAACCACCAGAGAAAAACGACTGTTCGCCTTGCACCATTGGAAAAAACTGATTATCTTTTCTCCCTCAAAAATCTATCTAAACGCTTATTCCTACATACCTATCCCACTTTTTTCAATGTCCTTCAATCAAAGCTCGCCACACTTCCCCATCTACCATTTAGATAACAAACAACAATTTTACCTACAATTATAAATTTCCTAAAAACTATTCACATGCTAATCGATTTCTACAAATTCTTAAGAACTAACGGAGAATTATATTGTCTAAATTTTTCTAGTTTCATTTTCTAAATATTTCTATTATATTGTCTTATTCACTGTATATCGACGTACAAGTCTATTTGGAAAACCCGCTCGCATTGTTACACGATTTTACTAAGCTCACTAACGTCACTCGAATATATATTTACAAAGAAAATAATTTATGCATTTTTAAATTTTGTTTACTACAGGAAATTTAGGTTAATGGACTTTCATTTCTTCGAAATATCTTTTATAGTTTATTAGTTGTTAGTTTGAATTATTATATTTTGTACTTTGAAATATATTAAGACCAAAATAATATTGTTTTTAATTTTACATAGCGAAACAATATATATATATATATATATATATATATATATATATATATATATATATATATATATATATATATATATATTGTTGTACTTTTGAATGTTCCATAAGCAATAAAAAACCGATATACAAATTTTATTACTTAAATAAAAATTAAAATTATTGATATTTCATAAAGACACGGGCATATAAATTTTCAAACATCCTGTATAAGACAAATATGTATTTTAAGTTGTTCGAAGAATTGTTCATTAGGCCTCAGAGACAAGACTTTCAAATATTATCGATAAGAAATTTAAATAAGTCGGTTATTGTGAAATGGATTTACCTAGAATAAAAGTGTATATAGACAGTGTTTAAACAATAGACCGGGATTTGCGGTGGTTTTTCTCCCCGAAAGATTATATCGGTAAAAGTTTATTAACAAAAGACATTGAATTGAGAAACAGGTATCGTTTGTAGCTATTAGTAAGAAATATTTGTAAAGCAGATAGATTTAGTTAGAATAATTAAAGAATGTTGTTTTCTGGAATTACCCGAATGACGTTTTATAAAGAGAGTTGGTTGGTAACGATATACGTCACAGAGGTGGATGATTTTTATTGGTCAATTTTTGAATGCAATGGAGGTAGTGGTTTTGGCTATGAGATAGGAGAGAGGAAAAAAGTTGGTTAGTCAGTTTTCGTCGCCCAAGAAGGAAGGAGCTTTGTGGTTTGTGTTTGTTTGAAGTCCCGAAGACGTAATTTACCGGGTGTGTTTATTTGCTGTGTAAAAGCTGATCAGTGTGAGGAACGGGGTACAGAGAGATAGAAAAACCAAAGGGTATAAGAATATTAATATCAGACGAAGCCGGAAACATTTGAAGTTATAAACAGGCGCGGAGATTCGCTCAAAAGGAGGCTGCATAGAATTACACGAGTTGTTGGGTTGCAGATACAAGGACAGATAGGAGAAAGGTGTACGTCATCTGGACCACAATAGGAGCAGAAGCAGAGAAAGGTTTTTTTTTATGGCGTGGCCATAGAATTACAACGGCAGAGAACGAAAGGTCAGTCAATTTTCATTAGAGCAGGAGTGTGGTTTTCATTTATTAATTAAATAAATTGAATAAATAATAGAGACAGTTAATTTTGCGATCATTTAAAGAAAAAAATTATAAAGAGAGCTTAGTTATAACACATATTAAAAATCAATGTAAAATAACATTTGGGTCCATGATAGAAAACAACTTCTCATATATTTAAAGTATTATATTGCAAATATTACAGCATTGATTGTTATATAAAATTTCATTAAAATAAAGGACATCTCACATATAGTTCAGTTGAAATTCTGTGTATTTTATTCAGGTCATATTACCTATCCCAATTAGGAAGCCAATTGGAAAATATTTTGAATCCACGATCAAAGGTAAATAGTACAAGTTAAATAGCCTGAGATTGTAATTAATTAATGCTGATTTATTGTGATTAATTGGAGATTAGATCATTTAATAAATATAGACAGGATCTTTTCTAAATAAGCAATAGAATACAATTTAAATAGCATAACATATATATAATATATATATATATATATATATTTATATATATATATATATATTATATATATATAATATATATATATCTATATATCTATATACAGGATCTAACTTGTAAACACAATACATTTGTAGACAACTATCGCCGGATTCCCGTTTTTCTTCCCCAATCCTCCTGGTCCAAGGCATGCTCCTCCTCCAAACCTCTCAATTCCATCTAATTCCTTCATTCCATGAGCATCGAGGTCGACCTCTTTTTCTTTTTCCAGGGAGCTTACATCTGTAAAGTTTTTGGTGCCAACGTTCGTCTTCTTCTTCAAGTGCCATCTTCGTTCCGAAGGTTGGCGATCATCAGGGCTATACGTATTTTCGAAACTGCTGACCGAAACAATTCGTTGTTGCTACAGCTATACCATTCCCGTAGATTCTTTAGCCAGGAGTTTCGTCTTCTTCCTATGGACCTTTTTCCTGCTGTTTTCCCTTGCATAATTAATCGAAGCAGTTCATATCTTTCGCCTCTTGTAATGTGTCCCAAGTATTGCAGTTTTCGTTTTTTGATCGTAAATATGACTTCCTTTTCTTTATTCATTCTTCTCAAGACCTCGACATTTGTGACTCTCTCGGTCCATGATATTTTCAGGATTCTGTGATACATCCACAGTTCAAATGCCTCAAATTTTTTTATATCAATCACAGAAAGTCGTAACATCTCATCAGGCGAAGTTTCATTTCAAGGCTCAAATCTCTTCTGCAGAACACTCTCTTCATTTTAGTGAATATGGATCTGGCTTTTTTTATTCTTATTTTGATTTCTGTTGACCTATCGTTGTTTTTTTCGTTTTGTTTCTTTTGGAAATGTTGCGAACCCACCATAAGGAGTTCAGACATCCTTGATCCATACAATTTTACGTCCCTTTCCAAATTCTCGTCTATCAACACTTCAAAATTTGCATCTTAATTGATAACTAAATATTCTGTTTTCTTCATGCTGACTAATAACTTTTATTTTACCTATTCTCTGTATAGACGCCTTATCATAAATTCTAGATCATAAGAATCTTGAGCTAAGACAACTTGGTCATCCGCAAAGTTCAGGGAGAACAGTACGTAATTTCCTATGGGGATTCCCATTCCCTGCCAGTGGTTTTTCCAATTTTGGACGGCTGCGTCAATATATAAATTAAACAGTAAGGGTGACATACTTAGCCCTTTAGTTACTGTTATTGGCTCTGATAGTATATTTCCGATTTTTATGTAGGTAGTGTTATCCATGTATACTTCTGCGATTATTCCTAAAAGGTATGGACTAATGCCGAGTTGTTGTAAAGCTTGCCACAATTTAAGTCTTGAAACTGTATCATACGCCTTTTCTAGGTCGATGAAGGCTAGATGTACTTCGGTACTAACCGGTATTCTTTTTTCTTTTAATTCTTGGAGTATAAACAAGTTATCATGCAAGATCTACCACGCGTAAAGCCACTTTGGTCTTCGCTAATTAGATGTCCTATATCATCTTGTATTTTTCCATTTATTACATTTCCAAACAATCTCCCGAAAGTAGGTAGAACACCTAATCCTCTGTAACAGTTTGGATCTTTTTGATTGCCCTTTTTAAAGATGGACATTTGGTGAACGGTTTTTCATTCAGATGGTACATTAATTTGTTGGCAGTATTGATTCATTAGAAAAGTTATTCGTTTTATTAGGTATGGACCTCCTGCTTTAAGTAACTCTACAGCTATATTGTCAGGTCCAGGAGATCGCCTGTTTTTCATTTTAGCTAACGCAGTACTGACCTCGTTGTTAGTAGTATTAATGTTACTATTTGTTTGTCTCTCCATATTGTACTTCTCTCCCATAAATTCCAATCTGGGCTCTTGGAGTAAATTTTTATAGTGACTTTCGCATTTTTCCATAGGAATTAAGTTGCTTAAGGAGTTTATGATTTTGAATTACAAAGCCTCATGATCTCACAGCAAAAAAACTGAAATACAACTTAGAGAAATTGACCCTAGAAGCAAGCAAGTACAACTTAAACGTAAACAAAGAGAAGACCCAGATAATGAAAATATCAAGGAAACAAGGGACGAAAGATCAAATAGAAGTAATGATACACCAACAAAAAATAATACAGAGAAATTCATACTTACAAATACTTAGGGACAGTAATCAACAACAACCGAGACATCAAGGACGATCTTAACAAAATTGAAAACACAGGAAAACTATTTCAAGCACTAAATAAAAGATTTCTTAATGACAAAAGAAATATCAACAAAGACCAAGGTAACAATATACAAAACAATGTATAGACAGACCTACAGTGACATATGGAGCAGAAAATTGGATATTAAACAAAAGACATCAGAGCAGAATTCATGCAGCAGAGATGAAATACCTCAGAAGAACGATTGGTGTAAAAAGAACTAATAAAATCAGAAATGAAGAAATAAGAGAAAACATAATGACGGTACTAGATTTTGATTCGATACAGAGCAGCGACAAGCTGCTTATACGTATTTCGACCTCTTTAGGTCTCCTCAGAACGGAAAAAGTTTGTTAAGAGCTAGGACACCTCAGAAGATTGTAAAATATTGTAATTTATTGAATTGTAATATAAACGGCCCAACACCGAAAGGTACAAATGGGTCTACTAATTAAGTAAAGTAAAGTAAAATAATCTCACAATTAACGTTTTTGGTTTTATCAAAAGTCGAAAACTCTAAAAACCTATTCAGAATAAGTAGATAGATTATTTTCTTATTGATACATTTTCTTGGTCAATTTTTTTAATTCGATCTACCCTATATAACATTACCAATGTTTTCAAACTCCAGAACAGTGGTGATGAGAATATTTAGAGCGGCCAACATAAAGTAGGTACAATACAATTGGAGCTGTAAACTTGTTAACGTAGTCCGGAAACGATTACAAAGACCATTACTTCTGTTCAGGAAGGATATAAACGTACTTATTAATAAGTTTCGGGGTGAAGGGAGCGAAAAGGAGAGGGTGAAAGATGTCTGTAATTCTCCCAAATTCTCTCGGATTTATGAAACGAATCAGTCTGAGCGAGCCGGTCTCGCTATCATGGCTGATAATGTAGCCCGAGGATTTTTATCGGCTGGTGCGCGACGCTTATTGGATGCGGAAAGCGGCAACGTGACGCCCAATTGGTCTCGGAAACTTGTGGGGGAAACTCCGAGGGTGGCTGGGAAGATGAAATCCCTTTCAGGAAAAACCTCATCCCCAGTAGTTTGCAAAAATATATATATTTAATTTAAGCTAATATATACAAAACAACTTTCTAGTTAAAAAAAAATAATAAATCAATAATAAATGATTTTTTCTTCAAACGTCAAATAATGATGACATTACTAATCTAACTTGATCCTGTCAAAGTTTGATGTCTCCGCCGGCAGCATTTTTTTTTCCATTTCTTTACGGCGGAGGGAAAAATGTTGCCGACTGGGGAACTATGGTAATTGTTGATGATACTGATGGTCGAGAACAACTTTCAGCAATAATTCCCGATGTTGGCGAATCATGAGGGTTTAGGTTTTCTAATTTTCTAATTTCGTTTAGGTTTTCCATTTTCGCACTAAATTTGCGCTTGCGGTTGCAATAACAATAAGCTGTCTTTAATAATTGCAAACAACTGTCAAACAACTGTAACCAGGGAGACGCAAATCCCACCGACGACTTAATTATTATAATTTCTAACATCTAGATGACTTCGATAGTTGTCACAGTTAATTTTGAGTAAAAATAGCGTATGAATTGTACTATTTATGGTTGAAAATTGCTACGTTTGAAGAAAAAATAGTATACTTTATTCGTCAAAGAAGCGACTTTTCTTGACTTGCAATCTATTATGCGCCTAAAAAGTCATGCTTCTCCGCCTCATAAAGTAATATACTATTTCTTGCCCACTTTTTCCAAAAACTAAACGAGGCTTTAAGTATATACATTTGATACACTGAACATCTACGACAAACAGTGCGAGAAGAAATAAACACCAGCCTCAGTGTAGCAGAAAGCCAAATCCGCAGAACAGACAACATAGATGAAAAACTTAAGTATATAAATACTATAATAAGAACTACGGGAAAGAAACACCTAACCAAATCTGCAAAGAACATAAGGTGTGGATGACACCAGATATTCTAGAACTAATGGATGAAAGACGTAAAATGAAGAATAATGCAGAAAAATACAAAGAGGTTGATAAGAACATAAAGCAAAGAATAAGAAATGCCAAAGAATCATGGATTACAGAACAATGTGTAGAAATGGAAAACTATGTCTAAACTAAAGAAAGTATGACACGTTCAATATACATAAAAAAGTAAGAGAAATTACAGGAACCCAAAGAAGACGTCAAATAAGTTTGCTTAAGAACAAAGATGGAAAGATTATTGTAGATTTAACAGAGAAAATTAATAGATTGATTGATTGAAATAGATTGAGTGAATACATAAGAGAATTATTTGAGGACAACAGAAATAACATTGTTCTGATATATGGCCAAACCGGACCTGAAATTCTAAAATGTGAAGTAGAAATGGCACTTAAAAATTCCAAAACTGGGAAGGCAAATGGACCGGATGAGGTTCCTACCGAATTGCTAAAGCTCTAGAATGATGAATCAATAGGTATAATATTGCACTTATTTAATACAATATACAATACCTGGCATTATACCTCAAGAGTGGCTGTTGTCTACATTCGTTACACTGCCAAAGAAATCTAATGCTAAAGAATGTTCAGAACATCGAACAATATCTTTAATGAGCCACCTACTAAAGATATTTCTAAAAATCATCCACAACCGAGTTTATCAAAAGTTGGAGTCAGATATTAGTAATACACAGATGGGGTTCAGAAAAGGGCTTGGTGCTCGAGAAGCTCTCTTCGGTTTGAATGTTCTCACACAAAGATGCCTAGACGTTAATCAGGAGGTACATACGTGTTTTATCGATTTTGAAAAAGCGTTTGACAGAGTACGCCATGATAAGCTTAGAGAGATTCTTGAAAGGAAGGACATAGATAATAAAGATCTGCGAATAATTCTCAATCTATATTGGAATCAGAAAGCTAACATCAAAATAGAAACTGAAACATCACAAGCAATAGAAATACGTAGAGGAGTACGACAGGGTTGCATTTTGTCACCTCTGTTATTTAATGTATATAGTGAAAGCATCTGTCAGGAAGCCCTTTTACAAGCAAACGGAGGAATCGTAATTAATGGAGAGATTGTAAATAATATTCGATACGCGGACGACACTGTACTAGTTGCAAGAACAGTAGAAGAATTACAAAGATTACTTACAGACATAAATATTGCTTGCAACAATTATGGTATAAATATCAATATTAAAAAAACCAAGTATATGGTCTTCAGTAAAAACATGACACAACCAGCGTATATTAGTATAAACGGCACTCAAGTTGAAAAAGTATCAAGTTACAAATACTTGGGAACTTTAATAAACGAAACTGGAGACCAAAACAGTGAAATAAAAAGACGTATCGAAATTGCCAGGGCCACCTTCATAAAGATGAGAAAATTCTTCTGCAACAGAAATATAAGCATCCCTCTACGATTAAGAATGCTGAGAGGCTATGTATTTAACACGCTATTATACGGTGTAGAGGCCTGGACTCTCAAACAGAACAACATGAAAAATATTGAAAGTTTCGAGATGTGGTGCTACCGTCGAATGCTGAAGATTAGTTGGGTTGAAAGAATAACAAACTGTGAAGTAATACGAAGAATAGGAAAAGACCCAGAGATTTTGTTAACGCTAAAGCGAAGAAAACTCGAATATTTTGGTCACCTGATGAGAGGACATAAATACGCATTACTTCAAAATATAATGCAGGGAAAAATAGAAGGAAAACGGAATCCAGGCCGTAGAAGAATGTCATGGTTGCGGAATTTGAGAGAGTGGTTTGGCTGCACCACTAATGAACTCTTTAGGTCAGCCGTAAACAAGGTCAGAGTGGCCTTGATGATTTCCAATCTCCGATAGGAGTGGCACAAAAAGAAGAAGATTGGATACACTAACGATATGTCTTTTTAGCTGCTTATATTGTACCCGCTCCACTGGTCGAAGTCCTGAAAAATTAAAAGCACCATACGCATTTCAATTTATATACGATAAAATAGAAGTATCACATTTAAAATTTTCCTCTTAATATTAAAAATAAAATCTAGTTAACAAAGTTAACCCACCCTTACCTGACATAAAAATAATAAAGATAATGATCTGTGGATAAGCGAAACATCTCATTTTCATAGAGGTATACACGGTAATATTATTTCTTTATTATAATATAGAATAGGCCGATCACTGTTTTCAAAATGGCTTATATTTTTGTAGATGTGCAGCTTTGGAGCTCTTTCAGAGCTTTCTTTAAAAAATACTACGTCTTTTTTTGTTCTTTATGTTTATGTATAAGAGTTGGTTATCATGAGAGCGAATCAGCATCCTATCGACAGCCGCTCTGAAAAGGTCTACTCTTATACCACTCACGTAGGTTCCTAAATCATGTTTTGGACTATATGTTTTTTACCCTTCACATTTTCTTGCATAATGAGTCTTATTGTTTCATACTTCTCACCTTTGTTAATGTGGTCTGAATATTCCAACTTTCCTACATATTTTAGTTTTTATGGCTTAACAATCCTTTTGTTGCCCTCTTAATACTTCGGTATTTGTAACTTATTGAATTTACACTTGAGAATCCTCCTGTAACACCATATTTATAACGTTTTAAACTTCTTTATTAGTTTTCTATAATATGCAGAAGATATTAGCAAAAAACTGAAGGAATACTGTGAACATACAGAGGATGTTAAAACAGAATGGAGCAATATAAAAAAATGTATTATTGAAACAGCTTTTGAACATGTAGGGATAGAGAGAAAGAACAAAAAAGAAGAATGGTATAATCAAGACTGTCATAACATGTTAAAAAAGAAGATAGAAATAAGACAAAGGTGGATCAGAACAAATAGACAAGAATATAAAGAAGAATACAACAAATTAAGGACAGAATGTAAGAAACAAATAAGAAAAATTAAACGAACCTAGTTAAATGATAAGATAAATGAAATAGAAAAAGAAAACACAAATAGAAACACAAAAGCATTTTATAAGAAAATTAGCGAGCAGAACAAAACCTTCAAAGGAAAGATAAAAGGCATAAAGGATAGAAATGGAAAAGTATCAGAAAATGACAAAGAGTTTAAAGAAATCTGGACTGATTATTTTAAAGAATTATTAACAGTACAAGAGGACGAAGACTTAAATGAAAATGTGGAAGAAGAGACCACGATGATAGAAACCGAGCTAGAAAAACCAACGAGAGATGAAGTTGAGGAAATTATAAACAGTAGTCGCAACGGTAAAGCACCAGGTATAGACGGTATAAACATGGAACTAATAAAATATGGTGGACATGAACTCAGAGAAAAAATATACCAATTAATAAAAGTCATATGGGACGAAGAAAAGATGCCAGAAGAATGGCACAAAGGACAAATTATCACAATCCATAAAAAAGGAGAATAACAAATGTGTAATAATTATAGAGGACTGACATTATTAAACACAGCGTATAAAATCATGTCAACCTTAATACAACGAAGACTGGCCAAAGCGACAACAAATATCATGGGACAGTATCAATGCGGATTTATTAGGGAAAGTCAACAACAGATGCCATACATACGGTAAAGCAAATTATGGAGAAAGCTTATGGATATAAAATAGAAATTGAACTGCTTTTTATAGACTTCCAACAAGCATTTGATTCAATAAACAGAGCGAAATTACTTACAGCTATGAGAGAAATGAGAATACACAACAAATTAAGACGATTAATAAAAATGACAATGAGCAAAACCGTAGTAACTGTAAAAACACAAGAAGGAGACACAGAAGAATTTGTTATAAATAAAGGTGTACGTCAAGGAGATTCATTATCTGCAACTCTGTTTAATCTTGCCCTGGAATATATAGTCAGAAAAATCAACAAAGGTACACTTAGAACGAGAGAGGGACAAATAATAGCATATGCCGACGATATTGTGATAATAACAAAGAACAGAAAAAAAATGGAAAGTATGTTAAAAGAATTGGTAGCAGAAGGGAAAGTAATGGGATTAGTAATAAATCAAGAAAAAACAAAAATAATGAGATTTGACAAAAAATATGAAAACAAAAAGGTTAGACTGGGAGAATATATATTTGAAGAAGTAGAAAAGTTTAAGTATTTGGGAATATTATTAGCAAACAATGGAGAAAGGGAAACAGAAATTAAAGAAAGGATAATTACAGCAAATAAGACATACTATGCAAATAAAAAGCTTCTAAAAAATAAATTACTGAGCAAAAAATCGAAAATGAAAATATATAAAACAATAATTCGACCGACTATGATGTATGCTGCCGAAACCCTTAGCATGACAAAAAAACAAGAGGAAGACCTTAGAATACTAGAAAGGAAAATACTAAGAGCAATATTAGGACCAATAAAAATTAATGAAAACCAATATAGACAAAGAACGAATCATGAACTACTAAACGAAATTAAAGAGGATATAGTTTGTAAAATAAAACAGCAAAGGGCAAAATGGCTAGGACATATATGGAGATCAGGACCATCTACGACAATATTCTCAATATTGGAATGGACACCAGCTGGTAAACGAAGACGTGGAAGACCAAGATCTACATGGCTACAAGAAGTAACAAACGATCTCAACAGGGCGGGCGTACGACAATGGAGAGAAAAAACCAGAGATAGGAAACAGTGGAGAAAAATAACAAGAAAAATTAAATAAAGAAAATGAGGACTGATCTACCTCGTAAAATAGATCTAGAGAGCTTAAGCGGCGTAACCCCGTACGGGGTGTTTAGCCACAATATATATATATATATATATATATATATATATATATATTATATATATATATATATATATATATATATATATATATATATATATATATATATATATTAGTTTTCTATGTTTAGTATTCAGCCTTCGATTCCATTTTTTTATCTTAACCTTTCGTAAACGGACTTTTTTTTTGTTTATATTTAATGGTAAATAATTTGTTTTTAGGATATATTAGGGCAAAAATAGACAAATCCAAGGTTTTTTATATTATATTTTTGTAATTAGTACAAAAAAGGTGGTTCCATGTGGAACCACTAGGCCACAAGCAAAAAACTTATTTGGTGTGAAATGGAATAAAACAATTTTTTTTCAGATAGACATAAACCTACTTGACATGTAGTACAGTGCCATCTTGTACGACGAGGAGTTGCCTTGGTACTGCAGTGTGTACAACGTACTTTGGCTCCATGCTGAGGCATATGGGCTACTTTGTCAGTTCTTATTTCTAGAGGAACTTGTTTTTTGAACCTGTTACTGGTGCTTGGTTTGTCCATGCTTCTTCTTTCAAATTTAGGCATTTGGAGGTCTGCTCCAATCAAACCGGTGGCCACAGCAATTTTAAATTCTTTCAAAGACATACTCTTACCAGTTGTTGATTGTTTGAAAATTATATATGAGTTTAGTAATGTTAGGTCAACCAAATGGAAAAAATTCTATGCCACCACTTTTTGGATTTTCTATCCAATTCGTAGCAAGATACTAACATATTAGACTTATCTACATAGCCCATATATTTGTTGTAATCTTGTACTAATTGTTTGCAGTTAATTTCCAATGATGTCCCATCCTTTTCTTTCCTCTTCACAGTGACATTTTCTTCAGGTTTGTGAAAATTGCTTAGAAAATGAATGGGTTTTTTATCCATCCATTGCAAAGCTAGCACGCCGTCTTCACTCATTCTCCAGTTTGAGTCACCCCTTTTCATTTTTTATTTGTTTTAAGTTCAGTTGGAAAACCTTTTCTATCTTTTCGAGTTGTTCCACATGCGTAGATATTGTCTTTTATCAAGTCGCGTTGTAATGCAACAGAATTGAAATAGTTATCGAAATAAACTTTATAATTTTTTCCAACTAAATCTCTTGTAAGATCTTTTATTACTCTTGCCCCGAGCTGTTGTTCCTTACATCGTTTACTTTTCCGGTGTATATTTGAATTGTAAAACATATCTGACTGATCAGCACGTACCCATACCTTATATCCCCTTTTTATGGGCTTCATCGGCATATATTGGCGTAAACTACTTCGTCCCTTGAACCTTATCATCGATTCGTCTATTGATTGTTGCCTGCTGGGATAAAATGAGCTTTTATAAGTGGTTGAAAGTTCCTCTAGCAATGGCCGCACTTTGTAGAGTTTATCGTAGTTGCCATTACCTTTCTTAGGTTGTAATGAATTGTCATTTATATGAAGATGAGTAAGCAACCATCCAAATCTGTCACGCGACATACATGAAGAAATAAACTGATCCCTGATAACAAAATTTGCAGACCAAAAATCTCTATAACTGGGCAACTTTTTCACACCCATCAAAAGGTTTATTCCCAAAAAACACTTTATTTCTTCAAGTGTTGTGGAGTGTTGTTTTTGTTATTTTCTTGGACTACATATAAATTAGTTTGGGAAACAAGTGTATTCAACAGGTTCTCACTAAACAAATGAAGGAAGAAATCAAGAGGAGTCTATAGTATCAGGAACATTTGGTCCAACGTTTTCTGAGAAAGGACGGAGTTGAGCGGCATTATTTGGGTCGGTGGTCCATTTTAACTCATCAAGAATAGCAACTGATACCTCGTCTTCACCACAGTCACTGTCATGCGCAACATCTTCATTGTCTGAAATATCGTTTTGTTCATCTAAAACAGCTGACTCCAAAGTCATGTCGAAATCTTCATCCTCGTTCTCATCAAAATCGGATACATCAGATCCCTCCGATGGGATATCTGCTAGTAAATCGTAAGCGTCATGACTTGTTAATTGACTCAAATCAAGACGTCTTTTCATTTTGGAATTCTGTAACAAAACATACCTATTAGTTACTGATCGGCCTAGTGGCACCTATTGGAACCACAATCAAAATATCAAAATTCACTTAGTTATCTACGTAGTTCATAAAGACTCAATACGGCAATACATAAATACATCTATTTATCAACAAATTAACATAATACATACCTTTTATCAGTAGAAGAATGTTTGTTTATTTACAACAATAAATAACCTCACTAGCATTCACTTGTGAGCGCGCCAAATGTATTATGTACAATGTGCACAACTGCTCCTGGAATTTTGTTATCGCGTGGGAAGTGAAATACACGACGTCTACATCGCATTCCGTCTGGTGGTTCCAGCGTACGATTACTTGAGCAGTAGGCAAAAATTTGTTTAAAGGTGGTTCCACCGTGGAGACACTAAGCCTTAAAGGGTTCACAAATGTGGACCTCGCAATTTTAATTCATTCCCTTACTTCTTTACTTTGGTTCTCTTGTGTTCCTTTCCACTTGTGTTCAATTAAGGCTAGACTCCTTATTTATTTCGCTTTGTAATAATTATAAACTTGGTTTTCTTTACGTTCGTTTCTAGTGCATGTTAGATGCTGAATTGATCCACTCTATTTACTAAGTGTTGTAGTGATTCTAGTCTATCAGATAAAACGACTTTATCAACTGCGATATTTATATTATTTAAGATTTTTCATTGGAATTTTCGATCAAAGTTTCAATTTTCCGAATAAAGGAAGACATTGAAACAGCAGCGCAAAATGAAATAGGAACAGAAATTTGTGCTCGTAAAAATCATTGGTTTGGCGATAAATGCAAGAATGTAACAAAAGAAAAAAAATGAAGACTACAGAAAGATGCTTACTCGACGAACTAGAATAACTGTAGAAAACAAAAGAAAAAAATAAAGACTACAGAAAGATGCTTACTCGACGAACTAGAACAACTGTAGGAATTAGCAGACAAAGAGAAGAGAAGAAAAGAGGATACACAAAAGAAAAAACGAAACCACCTAAATACGGAACTTAAATATATAGAAAACATTAACAGAGAGAAAGAATTCAGAGCATTCTATAAGAAAGTTAACATCAACAGAAAAGAATTCAAGGCAACCACAAGACAATGCAGAAGTCAGAATGGCGACCTATTAACAACAAGGAAAGATGTATTGAATAGATGGGTGGAATACTTTAACCAGGCACTTAATATGAAGGAAGAAGAAGAAAACCTGGAAGACGAAAGAGATGAGGTAAGGGAAGCAGACAAGAGGAAGAGGAACCACCAACGATTCTTGAAGTTAAAGATGCAGTTAAAAAACTAGCCAGAAACAAATCACCCGGAATAGATAATCTCCCAGCTGAACTATATAAAGAAGGTGGCCATGATACCATTATGGCATTACAGCAGCTTATAAAAGAAATATGGACACAGAAATCCCTCCCAATGATTGGAATATTGGAATACTTTGCACCATACACAAAAAAGGAGATATCTTTGAATGCTCTAACCACAGAGGAATTACGCTTCTAAATGCAGCGTATAAAATATTTTCCACAGTACTATGTCACCGTATGGCACCATATGCAGAACGGATAGTAGGAAAATACCAGGCTGGTTTCAGAGGTGGTAAATCTACAATTCATCAGATTGCAACCCTGAAACAAATTTTGAAAAAACACTGAAATATGGCATTGATACTCATCACATATTTATAGACTACAAAGCAGCCTACGACTCTGTGAATAGAAGAGAAATGTTCAAAGCAATGAAAGAGCTAGGAATACCAAATCAGTTGGTAAATTTAACAAAACTAACTCTTGAAAAAGTTGAATGTAGAGTACGAATTCAGGGGGAACTGTCTGAACCTTTTAAAACAAATAATGGGCTGCGCCAGGGAGACCCTCTCTCCTGTATACTGTTTAATCTGGCTCTGGAAAAAGTAATACGTATGTCACAAATCACAACTACTGGTTTAATATATAATAAATCAGTGCAAATCCTGCCTATGCTGATGATATCAATATTGTTGGGAGAACGGAAAACGCTGTACGAGAGGCTGATATAGCATTAAAAGAATCATATACAAAAATGGGTTTAATAATAAACACCAACAAAACGAAGTATATGAAAACCACAAATCCTACGACCACTCGTTATAGAAAACGACGTCATCGAAGCAGTGAACGAATTTGTATACCTGGGAGCGCTCCTTAACACTGAAAATAATACTACCGCAGAGATAAACCGCAGAATTTGCACGGCCAACAGATGCTATTTTGGGCTCAATCTCCTCCTTAAATCCACAATTATATCAAGAAATACAAAAATAAAACTCTACAAAACAATAATACGCCCAGTCCTAAC
The DNA here is from genome assembly GCA_918026665.1 of Diabrotica balteata. NCBI lineage: Eukaryota > Metazoa > Arthropoda > Insecta > Coleoptera > Chrysomelidae > Diabrotica > Diabrotica balteata. The sequence continues at coordinate 82,827,235 of OU898282.1, read as the reverse complement.
ATATGGTTCAGAGACCTGGACTCTAACAAAAAATAATGAAAACATGTTAGGATGTTTCGAAAGAAAAGTACTAAGGCGAATCTATGAAGCAGTGAATGACAATGGAGTGTGGAGAAGACGATACAACTTCGAACTTTATAGAATATACCAGGAACCTGATATCGTAAAACATATTAAGATAGGACGTCTGAGGTGATAGGACATGTAATGCGGATGATACAAAATGACCCAGCTAGAAAAATGCTCCTTGATAGTCCCATTGGTCAGAGAAGAACAGGAAGACCCAGAACAAGGTTCCTTGATAACATCGATGAAGACATATGGAAATATGTGCTTGGCGGAGAAAGGCGATGTATAGGGACGACTGGAGAGAAATTCTTGAGGAGGCTAGGACCCACGCAGGGATGTAAAGCCAGAATTATGATTAAGATTTTTCGTTTATATCTATATCGTATACTTCTTCCTTCTTGTGATAATGCTCTCTTAAAATACCTTCATTTTAAAATTTAATTTAAAAAAGTCAGCTACTTTATTGGTTTATTGAATACGTTTCACTTTTTTAATTTTTCAAAACTTTCTCAGTTCATTACAAATATAATGAAGATAACTAAACGACTACAATTATGGATTTCTATACTTGCAAAACAATTTGTAGTTTTTCAGATGTTCTAAAAACTATAAGGTTACTTAACATATAGAGCAAATAACTTCAACAAAGCACTAAAATTTATTAATTAAATTGTCCTGTAGCCCCCTCTGTGGCTCAGTGGTAAGACCGCCTACCTTTGAACCTAAAGGTCGTGAGTTTGAATCTCACCTGGGTGGAGAAATTTTCGTTTATTAAAAATTAATAGATGAAAATAATTTCTATCCTTGTGCGATCGGTACTCACCGGAGGGACCGCAGACGTTCGGATACAATTAGCGTCTTTTAGCAAAGACAATGATGTCGACTTTGCTAAGTATCAAGACAATTACTCTACACACACACTACACTCTACACTAGGTACCTGACTGTAAAAATTCACTGTACCATGCCAATGACCATTAGTTGTCGACGCATTAAACTCAAAAAAAAATTGTCCTGTGAATTTTAATTTCACCGACGGCTTCATTTGGTTTTTTTTTATGGTGACAACGTAGATCGAAAAGACACTGCGAATTACTTTGTTTAGAATATGAGAGCGTCCGCACATGTGTGTATATATTCTATCGATCAGATCTATTCTCTTCTATCCATAACTTAAGCCATGACAATCCACCGATTAAGAATGAAAAGCACTCAAACAATACCAACTATTGGCCCTACTATTGATATCATTTCCATGAACACATAGATATATGACACAGAACAATAGACACTTTTAAACAGTTGGATGTTAGTGAAAATCTCCATAAGATTCGCAACTTCTGCAGATGCGTACGAACATTTTTGCAGGGAGATTAAAATAGTATTCTACAACAGAATCCGACAACAACGCTATAGTTGCGAAAATAATTTGGAATTGTAGCGTAACGAAAAGAAAATTAGGCCAAAACACAATATTAAGAAGAATCACACAGTAGCGCATAATAAAATTAAACTTAGCGTAAGCTTTTATAAGTTTCAGTTGCAATAATATATAAATAAACAGAAAAAAACTTGTCCATCAAAACAGAAGTAGATATCTGTTTAAGTTTGGTTTTATTGTTTCTTTTATAGAAAACGATATAAAAGCTTGTCCCAAAAATTATTTTATCCCAAAACAATCTTTAAATTGAAATATTCATCCAGAGTCAATGCATAACAATGACAACAATAAAGAAAACACAATATAATTTTGAAGAAATTGAAAGATTTGGGTACTTAGGATATTTGGAACAAGAGAATCTAACTGTAAAGAACAAACACAGATAGAACTATGTCGATGAACCGCGACATATATGCCCTCAATAGGTTGTTAAGAAGCAAAAAAATCTCGAAGAGCAAAATTCAGTACAAACAAGACTATAACGATGTATGCTTTGAAAACATGGGTCACAAGAAAAAAAGAGTGGTTATTGGTTTGGGAGCGAAATATACTGCGCAAGATTTTGGATGGGAGAAGCTTAAATGAACAATGGATAAAAAGATGATTGTAATAAAATTCTGCCGTTAGCGATCCCGTAGTAAATCTTGAGAAAAAAAAAACAGGAAAAAAACCTCATGATACTCTCTCGAAATGGTAGGTATTTATAATTACTATTTAAATGGGAATAAGCCACAATTAAATTATTTAGCTTATTTCCATTTAAATAGTAATTACTTTAAAATGCCACAAGAAAATAGCTTCAGAACAATGGTAAGTTTTTGGTCTCACATTTATTTTTACTCTCAATATTAACACCATATTCTGACTTAATATGTATTTTATTTTAAAATATAAAGGATGTATTCTCGATATGTTACTGACTTAATAATAGTGGTATTTTTTTTCTATTAATATGCTCTTTTAATATAAGTAACCAGATCCTATTGCATTCCCCTGAGGAATTTGAGACGCAATTGGATACATTTAACATAATTAGATCCGTTTCTCTGATGTTTTTGTTTTTCTGGAATAAAGAACCGCGTTAATGATTATTTCGACATCCTCTTCGATGTCTTCTTCAGAGCTTTCGAGGTCTCAGTCTCTCGAGTCCCCAGACACTACTACACTGATCACTTACCAAAGCATTACTGCTAGTATCAAACTTAGCTCTAGGTTTAATTGTACTAACCGCGGAAACCTTTCGGAACATTTGTATAACAATAATTTGAATAAATTAGAGTTTTAAAATGGTTTAAATTTCATCAAATTTTAAAAATAATGAGCGTAAGAAGAAAAGTAATATTGTTTAGTGCCACAATGTTCTGTTCGATGTACGAATGATATAAATCTCCACTACTTTCCAAAGGACGAGAAATTGTTAAAAACTGGCCAGTAGCTCTTCGTAGTGCGAATTCTGTGACAAAATTCATAAATGTATGCAGCCGTAAGAAATCGGATTACTTTTTTCCAGGTAAATCATATTTGTAGAAAAATTATTTAGTAGTAATATTGTCTCAGCTTGATTCTTTTTTAATGATTGAAATAACGTTTTACTTATTTTTTAGATGTGGGGACTTGTAAATCAGTATCTATTTCAAAAGATGTTCAGAGATACAGCGGGATTACTCATTGAAAATCAGCACAGAAGAGAAGGCTATCAAGTGACCCAATCTGTGTTAAGTGAAGGCAAAAAAGTTACTTTGATACAAACAAATCGCGATTAAAATGCATTTACTGGAATACCACTCTAAATTTGCTGGAAAAAATTTGTGAAGCTGCTAGTTTATTAGAAAACAAAAATTCGAAGTCATTATTGCTTCAGCTAAAACAACGTATTGTACTAGTGTGTGCTAAGTTAAAAACTGACCTCACTTTTTTTTGCCTTTCTGTTATAATTGGTGTCTCGGCAAACAATTTAGAAATTATTTTCAGATAATGGTGGAAGTATTAAAACCTGCAATCCGTTGGTCAAGAAAAGAAGAGATTCAAAATAGGATATCTGTTAGTTTTAAGAAATTTCCTTAAACACGAATTATTTTGGACTGCACAGAGTTACTTTTACAAAAAGGCAAAAGTGTCGTGTAATGATTTATTCTGACTACAGAGGTGACCACACATTTAAAGTGATGACTGGAATAGCATCATCTGGTTATTACTTATAAGTCTTGTTTATGGTGGCCGTATCTCAGATAAAGAAATTTTAATTCAATCAAGATTATTGGACAAATTGACATCAAATGAGGATGCTATAATGGAAGATAAGGGCTTTTTGATAGAACATGAATTAAATCGAATTAATAAGACCTCCAGTTTTGAAAAACTAAAACAATAATCAATGCAAAATACTCTTTGTACTGCTGAAATTGCTTCACCAAGAGTACAACGTTGAAAGAACATTAAAAATCTTTAATATTCTTAAAGCAAGAGTTAATTTACTCCTAGTTTCTTATATGGACTCTGTTATAAATATTATTTCAAATATTGTTAACTTTTCTTTACCAATACTTAGTAATGGTAAATATTAATTTATAGTTGTATATATCTAAATTAACAGATATGAGTGTAGTGAAGTGTAAATATTTTTTCCAAGTAGAAGTACCTATAAGAAATAAAAATAAAATTTTTATAAGTTTTTTATTTATATAATTGTAATAAAATTGGTAATATATTGTAAAAATATACGCCTACCAAAATTTTTAACATACTTTGTATAAATTCTACATCAAATGGTACTTTGATAATAAGTGTGGACTTATCGAATGGACAAAACACTACAAAATGTCATACTTATAGTCCGGTAAGTAACATTTGCAATAATGTAATTGTACTTGTCCATAATACATATGATTATACATATGATTTTTCTTTAAAATTATATTATTTTCCTCAATTATGCATAAATCTTGAAGTTCACGTAAAACTGATTGCATATATTTTGTTTTGCTGTAAGAGGGCACTTTATTTCTACAAAATATTTTGCTGAAATAATTCCATCTACATTTACTACCAGACATGGTACAACATATAAAATAAGAATTCCCAAATGTTTAACTTTAGTTTAAGTTATTTTTTCATACATTTTTAAAGCAACTGATTCATACTTTTTCCGATGTAATGTTCCAGTATTTCCTTTAAAATTTGAGTTATACAATTAGTTGACTTTAAATGGCCAATTTGGGTTTTTATTATTTCTATAATGTAAATAAATGATAACAAGTGGTTCCAGTTACTCTCAGTCGCCTCAGGTTCTTCCACGCTTCTTCAGTTTGGTTTAGCGTAGGTAAACACATTTCATGAAGAAGAATTACTGTAGCTTACTTCGACATTATTTATCTAAAATATAGCTAAATTATATTCTAGTACAATGTCAGTAGCCCATGTATCAGCAAAGACTGGTATTATAGAACTTTATTGTTGCCAATAATACTGTGACATATAGTTATTAGAAGTATTTCTTCCTCATAGAACCTTGGGTCTTGATGTATAGGAATCATACTTTTTAAAGTCAGACTTAATTCTGAATCTGAATCAATATGGTTGAAATCTAAAATTGCCTACCCTTGAACTAGGGGTTTTTTAAAAATTCCCTATCAAATTTACAATGTCAACAAACGATATCATATGAATATCAATGTGTCATATTGGTGCAATTTTGCGATTTACTGAATTTTCCAATATTGTTTACCCAATTCCAAAACGACATAAAAACACATATTATCAATATATTTTCGCAATGGAAATGTACCTACAGTAATAAGAAAGTACATAAAAATCATACAAACAACAATTCCATGTTACTTTCCATGGAAAGATTGTCAAGACGGATAAGTACATTCCAACACAGTAATGGCATTGGATATCAAAATTGTACGATGTGAACAGCGAGGTTTTATAATGTGTCACTCCGAAACCTTGAAACCTATGAAAATTCAAGTTAATCAAGTAGTATGGAAAAATCAACGATTTTCTCACGTCTGTCATGTTTAGTCATAAATATTCTAACGTGCTAATGATAGAAAATATGACGTAAAATGTAAAAAACCTTTCTCCTTTAAACCATTGAAGATTTATTTTATTTACGATAAATCAAGCACTATTTCGAGTTGGTATAATGATTGGCAAGAAAACTAAAGGAGGAATACGAACAGTGGAGATTGGAAATAAATGTGGAAAAAACTACCTACCTACCCATAGGAGCTGAGTTATCCAATATCGAACTAGAGAATAATGAAGAAATCACATCCTGTAGTGAATATACGTACCTGGGAGTAATCTTCGATAGAACGGGAAAAGACGATGAGGAAATAAAGAAAAGGGTTACACAAGCTAGAAGAACAATTGGCTGCCTAAATGGAATACTTTGGAGCTCTGAAATAGGAATAAAGCGAAAATATAACATCTATGAGTCACTAATTAAAAGCAGTCTACTTTGCGGAGCAGAAACTTGGAGAATAACCGAGAACAACAGAAAAAAATTAGAAGCTGTAGAAATGGATGTGTTTAGAAGATCGTTAGGTATATCCCGCAGGGAAAGAGTTCGAAATGAGGAAGTAAGACGAAGAATTGGAATAGATGGTTACTTAACAACAGACATTGAGAGGAAACAGTTGATTTGGTATGGTCATGTTCAAAGAATGGAAGACACAAGACTACCCAAGAAGATTATGCAGTGGGTACCACCAAACCGCAAAAAACGAGGAAGACCCAAAAAGACATGGAAAGAAGGGGTAACTAAAGCAATGAGTACAAGAGATCTTAGAGACGGCCAATGGGATATATATATATATATATATATATATATATATATATATATATATATATATATATATATATAATGATTGAATGAATCAAACATTTAGTAATGGTTTGAAAATTCATGTGAAGTGTGAAGATTTTCTGCTTAGGCTACTTATATACATACAGAAAAAAAATATCAAGACTACCCTATTAAGTACTTTATTACTGTAATTAAAGTACTATGATTAATATTTAAATACTAAAACTAACTAGTTGGAGGATTTAAGTAGTCCTTAGTATTGCTTATCATTAGTGATACCTTTTTTGATACTCGTCATCATCGAGTTGATTTATGCATTAATTAGTAGCTTTAACCACTAAAGGTGTGCTTTACTTTTAGTAGTTTTTATTTAATTTTCTCAAAAAAATTCGTTAGAAATATACATTTACTATCAAACTTTATGTTAACCTTGTCAAGTCCTAAATGTAACGTCATTCAGGAAACATTGGTGATAACTACACTACAAATAAGCCTTATAAATGAGGGATTTCGAATCCAACAAATTTCTTTGGTGGCTTCTATACCATTGCTTCGTATACAGCAAAAATAGAAATAGCCGAATATAAGATACTCAGAACGAGGTAGAAGCTCAGATGTGAATCCGCCGTATTTCAGAATTTATTATAGCTATTTATTTCAGGGGCTAGATTACATACATATAAACGCTGGTGCCTTTCTCCTTCTTCCCCGTTCTCCCATATTACATCTTCAGAAACCTTATTTTCAGCCATATTTTAAATCTTTTAAATTAAATTCTCTAAAGGTAAGATGATTATTATACAAATAAATAGTAACAGACTTTTATAACTACAATTATTTTTAAGGGATGTCTTTGAGTGCTTGTTTTAAATATATGATCACATAATCTATAGATAATAATAAATGTACACTTATCTTAAATAATATATATTCCTATTTTTTAATATTTATGTTGCCAAAATTACTTTAACTTTTATAATTACAGTTCTTCTCGACATCATCATTTTCTTTATTTTTATTTCTATGTGGGTGAGGTTTTATAAATTTTTCTCCATTTATTTCTTTTCAATTACATCGGTATTAATACCACCACAAAGACGTCTCGAATAATCGTTTCATACCATCTATTCTTTTATTTTTCTCTTCCAGTTCTTCCAGAAACTTGAAACCCAGAGAATCTTATGTTCGATGATAATAATTTTCTTCTGCTTCTTTTGTTTTTATGAGCTCCGCTCGACGTCATGGTGATACGCCGGCTCAATTTCGTGGTGACCCCGATAAAGTCTGGCTCTAAACCAACTCGAGGCCACTTACTTGGTGCTTGTGCCAAATATTTTTGTAAAAAAAATTAATTAATAGTTAATAGATTATATTAGTAAACACTAGAAAAAGTATTGAGCATTGTTGATTACAAATTTAATTTATTAATTGAAAGGAATTTTATCAAAATGCTGACTGATTCTTCAGATAATAATTTTTGCAAATCTCAAGAACAAGGCCAAACTACAAAATATTTGTGAGTGAAACCATTGGAGCAATACCAACGATAAACACAAAACAAAAACTTGAAAAAACTGTTTTAAAGCTAGAGAAAACAACAAAAATACAAAAAAAAGAAAAACCAACAGTAAAAGGAAGATTAAGGGAAGTCAGCAACGTGCTGAAAGAATTGATAAAAGAAAAAAAAATAGCAAAAGAAGAAAAGTGAACAAAACAAGAAATTTTATTTATTTTTACGCACAACAGGCCGTTAAGGCCTAGGGCAATTTTTGTAGGTAAACATAATCCTAATATTAACTAATTACAATTATTTTAAACAAAACTTTAACTTAAATATGTATATACAACATTCTTAACTACTCTGAAGGACCTGGTGGACAATATTTCTCCATTCGCTTCTATTTTGTGCTTTTCTTTTCCAGTCCCTCACCTTCACGTGTTTAAGGTCTTCCTCCACTTTATTAATCCACCTCGTTCTGGGTCTACCTCTTCTTTTGGGGCCGATTAGTTTTCTGGTTATTACTAGTTTGGGCATTCTGTTTGCTTCCATTCTTTCCACATGTCCCAACCATCTGATTCTTTGTGACTTGACGAACTTGGTAATGGTAGGTTCTTTGTATAAAGCCATTAATTCATTGTTGGTTCTTCTCTCCCAACCATCTTCTGTCTTCCGTCCTCCGAATATGCGTCTCAGTATTTTCCTTTCCCATCTTTCCAGAGTATCCTCTTCCTTCTTATTTAATATCCATGTCTCACCGACGTATGTTACTGTGGGTCGAATTATGGTTTTATATATTCTGAGTTTACCTTGTCTAGAAACGTATTTTGAGTTCAGTAGGGCTCTTAAACTACCTAATTTTTTATTCCCTTTTGCTATTCTGGCTTCCAGCTCCCATTCCTCTTTTTCATTTTCATTGAAAACTACACACAGGTATTCAAATTTGTCCACCCTTTTAAAACTATAGCTTTTACCACTTACAGACCTCACACTAAAGTCTTCTGTTCCTCCCATGATCATATATTTGGTTTTGTCTTCATTTAGTTCCAATCCGAATTTTTGTGCTCTTCGATGATTTTCTTTACAACACATCCTATCAGAGATAGGATTAAAAGCTATCAATTTGTCCTTGATACATTCAGCTACTAAAAAACTAGTTCCAAGCATTCTATCTTTACCTCCACTTTTGAAGAGCACCATATCTTCTATATCAGTTATTTCCGATCCTAATTGTTTTGTCTGTTTAAGAGCCATTAAATCTATTTTATACTTCCTTGCCTCATTCATTAGTTCTTTTAGCGCACCTTCATAAAAGGTTCCTCTGACATTCCATGCAGCTAAATGTATCTTGTCTTTCTTCGGCTTTACCTTTGTATTCCTGTCTTGTTTTGTTTCGTTTTCATAGTTCGTAATCCTTTTCTTCGCATTGTTCGGCTTCACTTCTTTCCTTTTCATACTGGTGTTTAGTTTTTTGCTTTGGTCTATACTACCAACGTTTGGTTCATGCTATCCCAGCGCCATATTTTCTGATCGGAATATATTTTCTTATATTCTACTTTCACTTTTCTCCTTTCCTTAGTTTCTGTCTTAGTTCGTGCACTTTCTGTCTGACATATTTCTGTACAATTCTATCGTTCTTTGACAGGTCATCATTGATAGAATATATTTCTATATTTCTCTTCCAGTTCGTCCAGAAACTTGAAACCCAGAGAATCGTATATTCGATGATAATAATTCTCTTCTCTTTCTTTTGTTTTTTATGGCTTCCACGACATGGTGATACGCCGGCTCAATTTCGTGGTGACCCCGTAAAGTCTGGCTCTAAACCAACTCGAGGCCACTTACTTGGTGCTTGTGCCAAATATTTTTGTAAAAAATATTCATTAATAGTTAATAGATTATGTTAGTAAACACTAGAAAACGTATTGAGCATTATTGATTACAAATTTAATTTATTAATTGAAAGGAATTTTATCAAAATGCTGACTGATTCTTCAGATAATTTTTGCAAACCTCAAGAACAAGTTGGAAAAACTACAAAAGATTTGTGACTGAAACCATTGGAGCAATACCAACGATAAACACAAAACAATAACTTGAAAAAACTGTTTTAGAGCTAGAGAAAACAATAAAAATACAAAAAAAAGAAAAACCAACAATAAAAGGAAGATTTAGGGAAATCAGCAACGTGCTGAAAGAATTGATAAAAAAGAAAATAGAAAAAGAAGAAGAGTGAACAAAACAAGAAATTAGAAAGATAAAATAATTTCAAATGATCTAAATAGAGAAGTCAAAAAACAATTACAAAACCATAGAGACGAAAACTGTGACACCTATATCCAGCAGCTAAACCCAATCAAATCTACGTTCTGGAAACTATTAAAAGTTCCAAGAAAAGATAAAAAACTAATTCTACTTTTACACGGAGAAAACGGAATTATCTTCACAAAAGAAAATAAAGCGAAAGTTATGAAAAACACTCTAGGAAGAGGATGTAGGAACTACTACCATCCCTGCGACAATATTGAATTTATTTAAGAAGTTGAACTGGTTTTAGAAAGGGATTCAGCACAACTGACCATTTACTAAGTATGAAAATAAAACGAGCATATGAATACCACATTCCTCTATATATGGCGTTCATAGATTTCGAAAAGGCTTTCGACAGTGTCGAACATTGGGCAGTGAAAAGTTCTTTGATTAACAGCCGAATTGACCACAGATATACGGAACTAATAACCAATATATATAAGGAAGCCAAAACAAAAATTAAAGTATATGAAGGAACAAAATCATTACAAATAAGTAGAGGCATGAGACAGGGTGATACAATATCACCGAAACTTTTCAATCAGGCTCTTGAAGATACTTTTAAAAGATTAGAATGGGAAAAAAAGGTATAAAAATTTGTGGACAACGCTTGAACCATCTAAGGTACGCTGATGACATCGTATTGATAACCGATAAAAAAGATGAATTATTTGAAATAATGAAAGAACTGGACGTAGAAGCTGGAAAGATAGGCCTTAATATGAATTACAGCAAGACCAAAACTATAACAAATACAGATGAAGACATCACAATGAGAATCGGACAAGATGAAATAGAACAAGTTAAGGATTATATATATCTTGGTCAAACTATAAAACTTAACAAAGAGAACCAAACAGCAGAGATCAAGAGACGAGTTAGACTGGCATGGGCGGCATTTGGCAAACTAAGCTACATTCTTAAAAACAAAAGATATCCACAGCATCTTAAGACCAAAGTATATAATCAATGCGTACTCCCTGTTCTTACGTATGGCTCCCAAACGTGGACATTTACAAAAGCAAACATGGACAAAATCATAAAAACCCAAAGAGCAATGGAAAGACAAATGTTGCACATAAGACTAATGGATAAGAAGAGAAACGAGTGGATAAGAGAGAAAACAAAAGTGAGGGATGTTAGACAAGAAGTTGCAAAATTGAAATGGAGATTTGCCGGACACAATATAAGACAAAAAGAAGACCGATGGAACAAAATTCTTATAAGTTGGAGACCGTGGGAATATAAACGAAGCAGAGGAAGGCCCCAAATGAGATGGGCAGATGATATCAAGAAGCACGTGGGCTCTAGATGGATGACTGTTGCGACAGACAGAGAAGAATGGAAAAGGATTGGGGAGGCCTATGTCCAAAGATGGACCGAAGAAGGCTAATTAGATAGATAGATAGATAAGAAGTTGAAAGAAGATACAGAATTCTAAAAAGAAATAGGAGTATAATAGGTATTATGTATACCTCCCAGAAGAAGTCAAGAGACTAATCAAATTTACAAACACCAATAAAGCGCCAGAATCAGATAAAATCACAAACAGAATTTTGAAAGCAGTAGAACATCTATCTAAAATTATATCAACGTCATTCTAAAATTAGGATATTTCCCTGAAAAATAGAAAGAAGCTACTGTAATAATGATATCAAATCATTGCTATAAGCGTATTACCAGCAATAAGCAGAATTGCAGTGCGGCGCATACTAGCAAACATACAGCAACCGACTTTCTAGATGTCAGTAAAGATTTTGACAGAGTCTAAAACAAAGGCTTGCTATAAAAACTAAGCCAATATGGGTATAGTAAAGCGATAAAATGTCTATTCTCATCGTACCAAGCCAACAAAAGATTCAAAGTTGGGATAGGGCCAACCCTTTCCGATGTCGGAACCATAGAGGCTGGAGTTCCATAGGGAGCGATGCTGTCACCATACACACATATATACACTATATATATATATATATATATATATATATATATATATATATATATATATATAGTAAACTCTTAAATATTGGGGAAATCTGCAAGAAAAACTCTAATGTGTATCAATTGTTTCGCCAAAGAGAATTAATTTGGCTTCTTCAGGGCTAAACGAGAATAAATTATAATTAGCTACCATATATTATCTAATAAAAAATATTTACCTTACCGTAAATTTTAGAAATGTCGAGTTATGATGTTAAAAAACTTTAAGCTATTTTCAAAACTTTTTAGAATCCTTGTTAACCCCGGAGTGATATCTCTGAAATAGGGTAATGAAAAACATTTATTGATAGGAGTATCCAAGATTCTCATAACCCTATTTCAGAGATATCACTCCGGGGTTAACAAGGATTCTAAAAAAGTTTTGAAAATAGCTTTGGAAATAATATTAATATTAATAACATTAAACTTAATGTGGCTTGTAGATCAGCCCATAACAATTAATAATCTTTATTCGAAAATAAAAGATAAGACTACCATAGATAGGCTTAGTAATATTGTCTACAACATTCTATGCCTCTCTTGCAGCAATTCCTACATCGGCCAAACATCTCAATTATTGAAATCACGTATTACACTACACAAAAGTGATTCTCGACTTCACCCTGACCGCTGTGCATTAGCCAAACATGTCCATTCCACTGGTCATCACATGGACTATACGAACACTACAATTCTCCACCGTGAGAACAATAAATCTAAAAGAGAGTTCATTGAAATGTCTTATATTTTCCTTAACGATTTTTCCATCAATGTTAAGAGTGACATTAAGAATCTAAGCGATATATACCACTTCTTACTTAAATCAGATACCAAGAACAATACAACATCACAGATAACTAACTTGACTGATATATCTATTAACAACTAACCTACTTTAATAATAATTTTCATTAACTAAAAAAGATAACATTCCCTTGCTTTTCTTAGATACATCTCAATAAGATATTATTATAATAATACATGAACAATATACTAATTAAAAAAGAATTTCAATTAAGAAAATTCTAAACTAATATCTCCCCAGACTGGGATCTAACTTCATCGGTTTTACCAATGAACCTTAACGACATAAATATTCAAAAGCACTACTTGTAATTGTCAGCGCTTGCGTTCTATGAAAACAGAAGCTCACATTCAAACTTTATAACAATCAAAAATTTAGTTATTGCCGACAATTCAAAGAATTACTTCCTTTAAATGTAGTTACAGTGGGTTTTTCGATTAACCTTGGGTAAACCTTTGCGTTTTAAGCTCAAAGCTACCATACATTTCCAACGTTAACAAAAACACTTTTTTGCACATAGTAACAAAAAACACCACTATGTTGTTACTAGCTAAAGTTTTTTAACATCATAACTCGACATTTCTAAAATTTACCGTAAGGTAAATGTTTTTTATTATATAATATATGGTAGCTAATTATAATTTATTCTCTTTCAGCCCTGAAGAAGCCAAATTAATTCTCTTTGGCGAAAACGTTAGGCGAAACAATTGATACACATTAGAGTTTTTCTTGCAGATTTCTCCAATATTTAAGAGTTTACTATTTAACTTATCTGAAAAGATTAAAATTTCTTTTCTATATATTGTTGTACTTTGGAATGTCCATAAGCAATAAAAAACCGATATACAAATTTTATTACTTAAATAAAAATTAAAATTATTGATATTTCATAAAGACACGGGCATATAAATTTTCAAACATCCTGTATAAGACAAAATATGTATTTTAAGTTGTTCGAAGAATTGTTCATTAGGCCTCAGAGACAAGACTTTCAAATATTATCGATAAGAAATTTAAATAAGTCGGTTATTGTGGAATGGATTTACCCGGAATAAAAGTGTATATAGAAAGTGTTTAAACAATAGACCGGGATTTGCGGTGGTTTTTCTCCCCGAAAGATTATATCGGTAAAAGTTTATTAACAAAAGACATTGAATTGAGAAACAGGTATCGTTTGTAGCTATTAGTAAGAAATATTTGTAAAGCAGATAGATTTAGTTAGAATAATTAAAGAATGTTGTTTTCTGGAATTACCCGAATGACGTTTTATAGAGAGAGTTGGTTGGTAACGATATACGTCACAGAGGTGGATGATTTTTATTGGTCAATTTTTGAATGCAAGGAGGTGGTGGTTTTGGCTATGAGATAGGAGAGAGGAAAAAAGTTAGTTAGTCAGTTTTCGTCGTCCAAGAAGGAAGGAGCTTTGTGATTTGTGTTTGTTTGAAGTCCCGAAGACGTAATTTACCGGGTGTGTTTATTTGCTGTGTAAAAGCTGACCAGTGTGAGGAACGGGGTACAGAGAGATAGAAAAACCAAAGGGTATAAGAATATTAATATCAGACGAAGCCGGAAACATTTGGAGTTATAAACAGGCGCGGAGATTGGCTCAAAAGGAGGCTGCATAGAATAACACGAGTTGTTGGGTTGCAGATACAAGGACAGATAGGAGAAAGGTGTACGTCATCTGGACCACAATAGGAGCAGAAGCAGAGAAAGGTTTTTTTTATGGCGTGGCCATAGAATTGCAACGGCAGAGAAAGAAAGGTCAGTCAATTTTCATTAGAGCAGGAGTGTGGTTTTCATTTATTAATTAAATAAATTGAATAAATAATAGAGACAGTTAATTTTGCGATCATTTAAAAAAAAATTATAAAAAGAGCTTAGTTATAAAACATATTAAAAATCAATGTAAAATAACATTTGGGTCCATGATAGAAAACAACTTCTCATATATTTAAAGTTAGTATATTGCAAATATTTTAGGATTTAGGATTACAGGATTTTTTCTAAATAAGCAATATAAGACAATTTAAATAGCATAACAAAAATGGCCCCCAACGTGTAAAGCTTTGAAAAATATTTCTAGTTGGCAAATTTGAAAAGATAGGAGTAGACGAGCAGATATTTGAAAGTTTATATGCCGTGGATAAAGTGAAATATTATGTAAAATTTGAGGACATAAAGATTTATATATTTTTTTTAAGATACAATTTACCATAATTGATTTATTCGTGATATTGAAATTTGATACTCGTACTCAAGAGTTATTACATTTGAACAAGAAAAGTCCCGTTTGTTGCAACAGACCAGTAGAATTTTATATTTCGCGGGGATAAAAACATAATAAATGCCAAACACAAGAAACAAGAGCAAAGAGAACAAAAAACAAGAAGATAAATCAGAACAGGAAGAATATTCAGACCAGGAAGACGTATTAGACACAACAGTAATGGAGACAGAAAAACAAGAATCGAGAATAGAAAAATTAATACAGATGATGCAACTCCAATCACAGAAGATGGATGAATCACAACAAAGAACGGAACAAAAATTGGACAATTTGGAAGAAAACCAAAGAAAAATGGAACAAAAAATGGAAACGCGTATGGACAAATATGAAAACGAAATAAAAGTCTGTTTAGAAAGAAGTAGGGAAGAAACAGAGAGGAAACTAGAATTGCAGAGAGAAGAAATCGAAACGAAAATGAAGAATATTCAGAGTATGCAAGAAAGGGAATTAGAACAGATAGAAATAAAATTTGAAAATGCGCTACAAGAAGACCGGAAAGAAAGGGAAAGGAGATTTAAACAAATTGCAGAGATGGAGATAAGAGGAGTAGAAAGAAAGGAAGTCATCGTACATAGCACAGAAGACGTAAAAGTACGATTTGGCGGGGATATAAGGAAACTACACCAAGTGCCTTTTATAAATAACCTAAAGGAAAAAGTCAAATACATAGGACCGTTTGCAACAGCAAAGGAAACCATCAGAAACCATCTCAAAGAAGAGGCAAATCTTTGGTTTGTCAGCAAGGAAGAAGAATTTGACAATTGGCAAGATTTTGAGAGAAGATTCTTAAATTATTTCTGGGGAAAAATCCAGCAACTACAAGTAAATAAAGAGTTACAAAATGGAAAATACCATGAGAGGATGGGCGTATCAGAAAAGATGTACGCATTACAACTCTATAATAATGCAAAACATTTGCAATATAATTATTCATCAGAACAATTGGTAGAGTTGATATCGCGACACTTTGAAGATACCTTGGAAGA
Organism: Diabrotica balteata; assembly: GCA_918026665.1. NCBI lineage: Eukaryota > Metazoa > Arthropoda > Insecta > Coleoptera > Chrysomelidae > Diabrotica > Diabrotica balteata. The sequence continues at coordinate 82,811,043 of OU898282.1, read as the reverse complement.
CCACATAAATCTCCAAAATTACAAGGACATTGACAGCTTATGTCAATTTTTGCAAATGAGAGAATCACGTAGGCATGAAAGAAGAGAAAGAAGACCGCAAGAAAATTATAGACAAAGAGAAAACCAAGAATATAGAGATAGAGGTCAAAATTTTAGAAGAGATTATACAAGACGAGAATTCATACCTAGACGGGGATACGAAAATAGACCAAACGGAAGAGAGAATTATGAACCCAGAACCCAGAGATGGAATGAAAACAGGGATCGGGTAAATCAGAGTAGAAATAACCGTCCATACCAAGGAAACAGATACAATAACCCACGGAATGAACAGGAATCTCGCGGTAACCGATTCGGGAATGATAGACCAAAAGAGAACAGAAGAGAAATAAATAATATGCAAAGAGAAGAAAATGAATATGAGAGAGAAGATGACGGGCGAGAAAACACAGAAGAACAACAGGCGTGTTTCCAAGAAGGCGCTCACTAAAAACGAAGAAACAAACAGGAATTGTTTGTCACCCCAAGGAATTTATTAAACTGGCAGGAAACAATGAAAAGAGAAATGGAGTTAATTTAAAATTTGTGGATGGATTTATAAATGAGAAACCAATTAAAATTATGATAGACACAGGCTCTGAAATAACACTGGTTAACAGAAAATTAATCGAAGAAGTAAATTTAACAAGTCTAATTTATAAAATACCTAGGGTGAATTTAGTGGGCGCAAATAAACGGGCATTGGCAACAATAAATGAAGGTATACGAGTAATGGTACGATTGAAAAAAAATATGTATGCACTTCAATGTGTAATAATGCCGAATATGTCACATGACATGATTGTGTTGCCGAGAGGGGGCATTTGGGCCTGTGGGACCCATCGCCGGCTCTTCGGACTTCTTCCTGTCTCCGGAATTTGATCGGGTGTTGACCATCTTTGTTTGTCGCTATCAAAAGGGTTAATAATCGCTACTGGTATAAAGTAACAGTTACCGTGACAAGTATTCCTTGACTTACGGAAGGAATAACTTAGTAAACAAGGAAATAAAATGGTATATAAAAATACAATGCATAGAAAATGTTTCTAATTGTTTCTTGACTTACAGAAGAGACAACTTAGAATGAAAAGTAAAATACACAAGAATAAAAGAACAGAAAAGTGCAGAAATATTCCTAAGTGTTTCTTGACTTACGGAAGAAACAACTTAAAACAGAAATATAGATAAATGAAATATGTAAATATGAAACAATGTATGGAAATATTTCTAAGTGTTTCTTAGAACAGAAAACAAACAATAGAATCAAATATAGTAAAATAAGTGTGGTGTTATTCCCTAAATATTAGAATTCACATATATAAAATATTATAATTCATACCCGTGTAACATTTAACATTCTGTTTATATAAATATATTTAGTAATTTGAATCAAGGACATTCATAAATAACATACTCTAATTAGAATTGGTAGTCAGCACTATTGCCGATCACCACATGCTTGGCATAGGTCATGAATAAACTTGACATACTAATAAGTAAACATTTGCTGATATAGCAAGGACTACTATAAAAGCCCCAACAATCATTCTCTCAGGGATCTTAATTAATATACCGACACTATGGCCAGTAAGGCATCATCTATCGTCATCGTCAATTAAGTACTGATATATTTAAGATTAATTAATAGTGAAAGATTGTACAAACAGTGATTAATAAATGGGCAACTAAGTTATAACAAGTTATTTACCACCCCACAACATTATTTATTACATGGCGATCCTGAAGTGGTAGAAACCAGGAATCTTCATCCAGAGAAGATGAGAAGAAAATCATACTGGAAGTTTAGATGGAAATTTGCATACTAGATGTTATATGGAACCAATGCATTTCGAAATGGGAAAATGCATCAAGAGAAATTCCGGACCAGACCAGCCGAGAGCCCCGCGACAGCATTCCAGCTAAGGACAATGGACAGTAAATGGGAAAATGGACTATGGAAAATGGATAAATGGAGAATGGACAAAGGTGAAGTGATAAGGATCATATGTTAAATGTATTATGTGAGTAAATTTATTTTTTATCCCTTATATAAATTATACAGTCTAACAGATTGAAATTATTAATTATTACTTGAGAAAAATATTAGAAATATAAAGAATTTAACTAGTTCAGAATGTTGAATATACAATTTTTATTGCTTTGAAAGTAGAGTAGGTATATAATTTATTTTTAAGTTTTCACTAAATAACTTTATATAGCAAATTCTATTGTTTTAATGAAACAAATGTGTCATACATTTTATTTACTAAAGGTATATTTTTAAAAATATTTATATTGTTGACCATGAAAATACACTGACAGATCGGAAATTTTAAATTACGACGTTATTTACCATGAATGGCATGAATTTGCTTAGATGACAAATTCTTCAAATAATATAGACGAAGAAATTTGATATGACTTTTTATTTTACTATTTAAATTAGGATATTTAGAATTATTGTTACATTTATAAGGAAGGAAAATAATTTAGAAAAACTTTTAAAGACAATTGACCATGGCATCAGAAAAAAATTCATTGCGTTGGAACAATTTCCACGAAAATATAAGTTCAGGAATAAATTCATTATGGAAAAGTCAAGATTGTGTAGACGTAACGCTTTCAGCACAAGGAAAATGCATAAAAGCCCATAAAATGGTTCTTTCGGTTTGTAGCCCATATTTTAAGGAAATTTTTAAGTCAAATCCCTGTCAACATCCTATAGTAATTTTGACAAACGTGACTTACGAAGCACTAAGAGACTTACTACAATTTATATACCATGGAGAAGTACAAATTAGACAAGAAGATTTAAATACCTTCATTGAAACAGCCGAATCATTGCAAATACAAGGACTCACTGGAGACAGAAAAGTCGTAAACGATAATAACATTATGGAAATTTCGGATAAAGAATATACAAAAAATGTAGAAGATTTCAAGCCAGTTTCTTTACCTATGACAAAGAAACAACATATAAAGAAGGAAGAACATAGCGACATAGAGCAAGAAATAAGTATGGCTCTTACAATCAACGAATTTTTAAATATCGCAAGCAAGGTGTTACCCAGCGCGTTTGATGGAAGAGCAGGTAAACTGCAGTCATTTTTAGATGCACTAGAACTACTTGAGAAAATAGCGATAGGACACGAGGAAACAGCAATAACATTAATAAAGACAAGATTAACTAATAAGGCCAGAAACGTTATAACTACAGAAGATACAATCGCAAGAATAGCAGAGGCACTGAAGAGAGAACTGAAAGGCGACAATCCGAAGACGATAATAGCTAAATTGGCGAAGAAAAGACAAGGACATAAAGATGCAGAGGTCTATGCATCTGAAGTTGAAGAATTAGCGGAACAGCTAAAAGTTGCATACGTAGAGGAAGGAATGCCATTGGAACTAGCGAAAAAATACACAACAGAGGCAGTAGTAGCTACAATGAAACGTAATGCCAGCACAGACAAAGTCAAGATAATATTAGAGGCAGGCAACTTTACAACCCCACAAGAGGTAATGTACAAATTTTTATCGATCGACGAGACAAAAGATAGCACACAAGGAAGAGTGTTAAATTACAGGAACAAATACGATTTTGATAGGAGAAAAGGAAGTAAGAATGCAATATATGGATATTATAAAAATAAATTCGAAGAAAGAAAAGAATATAGAAACAAAAATTATAGAAATATAAGTGAATATGAAAGACATGATACGAGGATATATCGTAATAGAAACAGAGGAGATTGGCAATCACAACGAAGAAGAAATAATAAACAATGGACACAGGTGAGATGCCACAGAAATAGAGGCACAGCGAGAGCATATTACGCACCGCATGCGAATACGAATACAGTGACAGAAGAAGATTTTTTTTAACAGAAATGTAGACAAACTGGATGTGGTTCGACCTTAATGGTTGGAATCTACGTCGAGCAGGAGGCTGCTAAGAGGATAAGCTAGGGTGGTACTTGAATCCCAACCCGCTAAGAGTCCTGCGGCTCCAGCACAACAGTACAGTAACTACATAATGGATTAAAATGGAAAAACGAATTTGGAATTATGATTTTTTTTAATGAAGTAAATGGAAAATTATTGAAAAAGAAGTTTGCCACAATAAAGAACTTAGAGGAAATTATATTACAACATAAAACCCACAAGCAAATAGTAAGAAAGGTACTAAATAATATGGAGGCGCATAGACTACCAATTTTGTCTTTTGGAGCAAACCGAGTCTCACCAAGACTGAGTATTCGGGTCAAAAACAAAATCAAATGGTTAGGAAAATGAGCAATAAGATATAGAGATATAATAGGAAAAAGGAAATAAGATATTGAAAAATGTAGAAATATACATATGCGAAGTACCAAAATCGTAGAGGATGAATATAGTATGAATGAATATAAATAATGAATATAATATATACAATTAGTGTATTTATATGCAAGAGAAGAAACGATATTAAATAAAATAAGTACGCACACATGCGGAAAAATGAAGAACAGATTATTTTGAAAAATATATGTCTATATTAGTACATATTAGGCGAAATTAATTTCGAGATCGAACCGATACAAAATACAAATACAGAAGAAACAGTTATAGTAATATAGAAACCAGAAGTTGCGAAGGAATTTACAGAAGAATTAATAGATAAACCGATTAAGATTGTGTTACCTATAGGAATCATAAATGTAAATAATCGAGAAATATAAATTAGAAGATAGATAACCAGGAAAATTTTATATATTTTATATGGAAGGAACAAAACAAAAGAGAAAAAAGTCGAACAACTATTAAGCACAGTAAAAACCATCAATATTTGAAGAAAAAAGGCCCATAGAAAATTGCAAATATGCAGATATTTTTATTTTTTCGGAAAAAGACCCATATATACAAAGAAAATGTTACTTTGCAAAAAGATACGAAATCAAAGAAAAACCGTACTCATAATATTTTATTATGATAACAAAACGCAGTATTCCTAGTATAAACATTACATAACGACATTAGGTTAATTTTATAGCCGACTTACTATTAGATATTTGATATAGTTGCATGGTAAGCAAGGTCATCAATTATGAAATGAGTACAATATAACTGAACAGGTTGATTATTTATTAATATGACCCGTATATTTAAAATTTTATTTACGATGCAAGAAGAACTAACAAGTATGGATTTTATTTTTCGACATAGACGGAAAATCGATGAACAGAAATATGTTCATATTTTTGCTAGAAGAGGAACTCTTAGGACATAATATTTCGAATAAACAGACACCGCAGAATGCAAAAGAAGCAAAGCGATTGTTGCATTTGCAAATTGTTATAGAAAACATGTCATCAATTTTACAGAAATAGCCACACCACGTAACAGACTATCTAGAAAAAATAAAGTTTAATGGACTACTGAATGTCAAGAAGCATTTATTAAGCTCAAGACATATCCCCGTTAGCTAATAAGCCCCGTTATATAATTCCCCGATTTATCGAAGAAAAACAAATTTAGGTTAAGAATTTATGCTTCAGGAATAGCATTAGGAGACAAATATGAATGCAGAAGATTATAAAGGAAATGATAATAATGAAAAATTAGAATAAGAAGAGATGAAAAATAAGAATCAGCCAATTCTTAATGAAATACGAAGAGAAAAATAATAATTTTTTTAAGAAAGTATAAAAGCTTGTATAGTACAAGATAAACATAATACAATCAATACATAATATAGTACAAGATAAGAAGACCAAGGAGAGTTATAAGTACCGACTTCCACATATTACAGGAAGGTTATGGAAAAATAAATAGGATATATTATATTAAATACAGAAATATAAGGAAATACTATTTCTGGAACGAATTACGAAGAAATGTTGAGAAATAAGTGAAATGTGAAGAGATGCGACGACTGCCAAAGGCTTAAGCACTAAATCATAAACAAGGAACCCATGGAAATGTACATGGATGAAAATGGAAACAGATATACTGACGTACAATGCGAATTAAGCAACTACGTAGAAGAATATGTAATAGAAAATGAAACAGTAGCCAAATCATTGGTAGAAAAATTTATCTTGAGGTATGGAGTACCCAGAAAAATAATAGCAGACCAAGGCACAGATTTTATAGCTAGAATAATTAAGGAAGCAATACTTTGCTACAATTAGAGTCAATGAATATACTCGTAATATATACATGTACTTTTGAATGCAAATAATATATAGAGATATTTTTAAATGAATATAATGTGTAAATATAGTTTTAAGTTCGTACAATATATATGTTTTTAAATGTGTATAGCAAAAAGAAAAATGTTAGACTGTATAGTAGGTAAACAAAATAAATAGGGATAAATGAATAAATAGATAAAATGACAAAACTTTATTGTGAGATGTCAAAGTGACTAATCGTGTATATGTGAAAACAAAACTATTACTTGGTACCAAGAATCATTACAAGAATTAATGCTGCATATAGCATTAATATAAGAATTATTATAAGATTTTATTATTATAAATTTATTTATTATGTAAAATATGTAAAGGTTATTGTAAAAATTATGTGCACATAAGAGGGGGTAATATAAGGTAATATAATCTAAATGATTTAACGTAAGGTAAGAAAAAAACGTACGAGTAAGGCATAATGAAGGATACCAGATAGCATATCACAAGGGAACAATTAGGGTAACCTTATAATATGCTGAGGTAAGGTTAGGTTACTAAATTTTTACTAAATGTAAGGAAATATATACCAACATTTGTATAAATATGTATACGGTAGCATAGGTAAACAGTACTTATTTGAGGTTGCAAAATTTCTCTTTTTCCAAAGGGAGAGAGAAATGAGACAGTTGCAAAAGAGAAATTTTTTTTCCGTAAGGGGGATGGTGTGGTGTTATTCCCTAAATATTAGAATTCACATATATAAAATATTATAATTCATACCCGTGTAACATTTAACATTCTGTTTATATAAATATATTTAGTAATTTGAATCAAGGACATTCATAAATAACATACTCTAATTAGAATTGGTAGTCAGCACTATTGCCGATCACCACATGCTTGGCGTAGGTCATGAACAAACTTGACATACTAATAAGTAAACATTTGCTGATATAGCAAGGACTACTATAAAAGCCCCAACAATCATTCTCTCAGGGATCTTAATTAATATACCGACACTATGGCCAGTAAGGCATCATCTATCGTCATCGTCAATTAAGTACTGATATATTTAAGATTAATTAATAGTGAAAGATTGTACAAACAGTGATTAATAAATGGGCAACTAAGTTATAACAAGTTATTTACCACCCCACAACATTATTTATTACAATTTAAAACAAACAATAGAATCAAATATAGTAAAATAAGAATACAAATATTTGTAAGTGTTTCTTGACTTACGGAAGAAATAATTCAACATGAAATGGTAAAATAAAAGAGACAAATATATTAAGAAAATATCTTAGATAAATATCGGAAATAATAATGCAATAATGATTGTGAAAATATTTCTAAGTGTTCTTTTGACTTACCGGAAAAGAATGACTTAGGCACACAATAAAATTAACAAGTCAAATATCAGAGAAATATTTCTAAGAGTTCTTTGACTTACCGGAAAGAACTACTTAGACACAAAGTACAAAATCAAATTTATAAAATAGAAAAAAGTAAGGTAAATATTTCTAAGTGTTCTTAACTTACGGAAGAATAACTTAGATACAAAATACAAGAAAAATAAACAATCAAAATAATCAAATAAAATATCAAATAATCAGTATATGAACAAATATAAGTCAAAGTAATATTCTAACCTGAAAAGGTCTGAATATACAATAATAAAATATAAATGGTTATCAGGAAATAAGAAATAAAACAATAGCTTAGTCTGAACAATAATAGCACCGACTAGGTCTACAGAAGAAGAGGCAAGCTCGACTGACCGATGAGAGAAATTTCGTCTGCTTTTATATAAAACAAATCCTTTGTTTTACGTAGTAAAAGTGGAATTTCCCTACATCGAGTCAATTAGAAATTCGGATTTGCCCACACTTGGAATTTCCAAGTATTTCTCCGAATTTCTAAATGCGTCCGGCACGGCGGTCAGCTTCTGCCTGACACGCCTCCGGAGACAATTGTAGGCGTTGACGAATTAACGGAAAAACATGTAGTGATCGACTTCAAAACCAAGACGATAAAAATAACAAAGGAAAAAGAAGAAGAACAGGATAAGGAACAAGAGAAACAAATTACGGACGAATCAGAGAAAGAACAAACGGTGGAAATGAACCTGGTGACAAAGAAAGGAAAAGGAAGAAAGAGGGGAAAAGGTCAGAAAAAGATCAAAGAAAAAAAAACCTGGGATTCCTCAAAAGATGAGACGAGCTCAGGAGAAGAAGATGGAAAGATTTTGACAAGAAATTAAAGCAAAACTTGGGATTCCTCAAAAGAAGAGACGAGCCCAACAGAAGAAGAAACAAAGGAAATGAAAGAAAAGGAAAAGGATTCAGTTGAAAAGAACATATGGGATTCCTCAAAAGAAGAGACGAGCCCAACAGAAAAAAAAACAAAGGAAAATGAAGAGGACACAATGGAGACAGTGGTGTTTGAAGAAGACACGGAGTACACGGTGAATATGTGCGAAGAATTTGATGGGAGAGACAAAAAATTGATATGTGGAGAAGGCAAAGAAAATGATTTGCGTATAATTTTAAGAGACTACGAAACGCTGATAAATGAGGAAAACCGAGTGGCCACAAAATACGAGCACTCATTTGAGGTGAAAAACTTGGGAAATTTTCGATCGAAGACTTATCCAATTCCTTATAAGTATCGGCAAGAAGTAAAGCAAGAAATCAAAAAAATGTTGGAAGATCAAATCATTGAGAGATGTGACTCACCCTATATTAACCCAATTGTGATAGTGAAGAAGAGCAGTGGAGAGTTAAGACTCTGTTTAGATGCCCGAAATATCAACCAACACACAGTATCACAATATGAATCACCGTTAAATATCGAGGCCATTTTTGGAAGAATCACGGGATCACATATTTTCTCAAAAATTGATCTAAAGCATAGTTTTTGGTTAATACCTTTGGCTGAAAAGTGTAGAAACTACACTGCCTTTTCAATTGATGGTATAGTATACCGATTTAAGGTAGTTCCGTTTGGATTACAAAGCGCCTGTGCAGCACTTGTACGAGCTTTGCATACCATTTTGAATCACCATGAAGAGTTCATCGTCCATTACATCGACGATTTATTAATTTTTTCACAAGATATGCAGAGTCATGTGGAACATATCAAAATAATTTTGAAAGAATTGGACACAGCGGGATTAAAACTAAACATTGAAAAATGTCAATTTTTTCAAAAGGAAGTGATTTATTTGGGTTTCAAACTTGACACCAAAACTGTAAGTCTAGCCGAGGACAGAGTAAAGCTCATCGACGAATACCCAAGACCAACAAATCTAAAAACATTGCGAGGGTTTCTCGGTACGATAAATTATTTCAAGAAATTAATTCCCGATTTAAGCCAAAAAGAAATTCCTTTAATAAAATTGTTAAAGAAAGGGACAAAATGGAATTGGAAAGAAGAACAGGAGGAAGCTTTCAAAATATTGAAACAAGAATTTGCTAAAGGAACGAAAATATATCACCCTATTTACAATTTGCCGTTTATACTCCGTACGGATGCGTCGATACAGAAATTTGCAGGAGTGTTGTCGCAAATACAAAACGGCCAAGAGGTTCCGATATGTTTTATATCTCGAGTGACTAAAACACATGAGAGAAAATACAGTGTCACCGAGTTGGAATTCGCCAGTGTACTATTTTGCGTAAACAAATTAAGGTTTTACTTATTGGGAGCTAAATTCACCATCGAAACGGATCATGCAGCATTGATACACATCATGAAGAATCGATTGGTAAATAACAGAATACACAGAGGCATTCTGCTCTTACAAGAGTATGATTTCGAATTCCGATACATCAAAGGGAAAGACAACATAATAGCTGACGCTTTAACACGGGACGAAGATACAGGAAAAAAAGAGACAATTACATTACATGTGGGATTGAATATATTGACACAAGCCGAAGGGATATTTTCGTTAAATGAGATAAGGACCGACCAGGAAGGCCTAGAAGAAAGAGAAAAGAGAAGAGCGGAGCTAGAAAACGAGATATTTTTTAAGAGAATAGACGGAAAGGAATTATATTTAGTGACACCGACATTGGCAGAAAGAATCATAAAGAAACTACACGAGGAAAATGGACATATTGGCAGTAGAAAGGTATGGCTTGTGTTTAGGGAAAACTACATCAGTTGACAAGATTACCGCATTGCAAAAGAGATCACACAGAAATGCGAAGTATGCCAGAAATACAAGAGCAGGAATTTTAAAAACGAAAATATTGCAAAGAGCATTGTATCCCGGAACAACCTGGACATTATAGCCATCGACATGTTAAGCGATCTAATTGTGACCACCCAAAGGAACAAGCATATTCTGGTGATGGTGGATGTGTTCTCAAAATACGTGAAATTATATAGTTGCCGCACCACAAAAGGGGAAGAAATATTGAGAAAAATAGACAATTTCATCGCTACGGTAGGAACCCCAAGAAAAATTTTACTAGACAATGCAACGTACTTCCGAAATGATCGTTTCAAGGGACAGCTTAGAGAACGGGGAATCGAGACGAACTTTGTAAGCATCAGGCATCCCCAAAGTAATCCTTCTGAGCGATTTATACAAGAGGTAACGAAATTTCTTCGCATTGCAACGGATGGTCAACATCGGCGATGGGACAGAAAATTGGGAGAAATAGAGATGTACCTAAATTCCATGCCAAGTACAGTAACGAAAGAAACACCAGAATACATCATGAAAGGCGTCATGCCGATAAGACCGTGGGAAGATCCAGAACAAAGAGAGTATCGACAGGTTATAGAAACGGTTCAGAGGAGATTAAGAAGAAGCAATGAGAAATACATCCAGAGACAGGGTCATAATAGGAAACGAAGACCAGTAACTTTCCAAAAGGGTGACAAAGTAATGGTAAGAGCATTAAGAGTGTCAAATCTTCAGAGCGGTATTTGCGCAAAATTGATGCCTGTTTTCGAAGGGCCATACATAGTAAACAACGAAGATGGAGTAAACAGCTATGAGTTGAAACATATGGATTCTGAAAAGATCAGAGGTATTTATAATATCCATGATGTATATAAATATCACGAATGAAGATTTAAATTTGTATAAAGTAGATAGTAGGATAGGATAATACGTAGCATAAGTACAGCTAGCATACAGGAAGTGCGTTTTAGTTTGCCTCGAGAAAATTTAGTTGCATAGATTGATAAATTTTATCGATTGCAAAGGCGGGGATTTGTTGTACTTTTGAATGTCCATAAGCAATAAAAAACCGATATACAAATTTTATTACTTAAATAAAAATTAAAATTATTGATATTTCATAAAGACACGGGCATATAAATTTTCAAACATCCTGTATAAGACAAAATATGTATTTTAAGTTGTTCGAAGAATTGTTCATTAGGCCTCAGAGACAAGACTTTCAAATATTATCGATAAGAAATTTAAATAAGTCGGTTATTGTGGAATGGATTTACCCATAATAAAAGTGTATATAGAAAGTGTTTAAATAATAGACCGGGATTTGCGGTGGTTTTTCTCCCCGAAAGATTATATCGGTAAAAGTTTATTAACAAAAGACATTGAATTGAGAAACAGGTATCGTTTGTAGCTATTAGTAAGAAATATTTGTAAAGCAGATAGATTTAGTTAGAATAATTAAAGAATGTTGTTTTCTGGAATTACCCGAATGACGTTTTATAGAGAGAGTTGGTTGGTAACGATATACGTCACAGAGGTGGCGGTTAATTTTTGAATGCAAGGAGGTGGTGGTTTTGGCTATGAGATAGGAGAGCGGAAAAAAGTTAGTCAATTTTCGTCGTCCAAGAAGGAAGGAGCTTTGTGATTTGTGTTTGTTTGAAGTCCCGAAGACGTAATTTACCGGGTGTGTTTATTTGCTGTGTAAAAGCTGACCAGTGTGAGGAACGGGGTACAGAGAGATAGAAAAACCAAAGGGTATAAGAATATTAATATCAGACGAAACCGGAAACATTTGGAGTTATAAACAGGCGCGAAGATTGGCTCAAAAGGAGGCTGCATAGAATAAAACGAGTTGTTGGTTTGCAGATACAAGGACAGATAGGAGAAAGGTGTACGTCATCTGGACCACAATAGGAGCAGAAGCAGAGAAAGGTTTTTTTTTGTGGCGTGGCCATAGAATTGCACCGGCAGAGAAATAAAGGTCAGTCAATTTTCATTAGAGCAGGAGTGTGGTTTTCATTTATTAATTAAATAAATTGAATAAATAATAGAGACAGTTAATTTTGCGATCATTTAAAAAAAAATTTATAAAAAGAGCTTAGTTATAACACATATTAAAAATCAATGTAAAATAACATTTGGGTCCATGATAGAAAACAACTTCTCATATATTTAAAGTTAGTATATTGCAAATATTACAGGATTGATTGTTATATAAAATTTCATTAAAATAAAGGACATCTCACATATAGTTCAGTTGAAATTCTATGTATTTTATTCAGGTCATATTACCTATCCCAAATAGGAAACCAATTGGAAAATATTTTGAATCCACGATCAAAGGTAAATAGTACAAGTTAAATAGCCTGAGATTGTAATTAATTAATGCTGATTTATTGTGATTAATTGGAGATTAGATCATTTAATAAATATAGACAGGATTTTTTCTAAATAAGCAATATAATACAATTTAAATAGCATAACAACATATATATATATATATATATATATATATATATATATATATATATATATATATATATATATATATATATATATATATCGGTAGAATCCAGAACAATGCTAAAAAGTCTATACGCTGACGATACAACAATAGCCGCTAGTAGTAGCCAAAGTACACTAACCAACTACAAGAATGGGGAGTACAATGAAAAATAGCCGTCAACTAAGACCATAAATAGGCCATTATGTACCAGAAAAGAAGAGGCAGACCCAATAATTAATTAACAATATTATAGCCCCATTGAATGGTCAAACCAAGCCAGATACTTAGAAGTAACAATGGACCAAAAGCTGACCTTCGCAGAACATGTGAAAAAAACTGAGAAGCCAACTTTCATTTTTAATCAGACGGAAGATTAAACTGAGATGTAAAACATATACATATTATGATGGCAAATGGTATCATTTTGTCAATACTAAGAGACGATAGGACCCCTGGGGGCATACGTGTAAATCCAATATGAAGACCAAAAAGCGTATGATTAAAGACAAGAGAGGCTATAAGCATACCTTAATACGTCCCTGTAAGGTAAGTATTTATAAACAAAACTAAAAAGAATCTTAACAATAATGGATGGACAAACACAAGAAATATTCAAAAACTCAGGAATAATCCAAACGAACTATTAAGAGAGTTTACAGACTATGATGAAAAATTAAGAACTATATAGACGGCCGAGACAGCAGCTAGCTGGATTCATAATAAAAGACCCAGAAGAATAAGTAAATTATGATATCCTCACGTAATAATCAAAACAAACACAATAACAGAGAGTCCCAAAAAAAGATTATATGCTCATGAGAAGGTATATTATTCACCCCCTTTTATATTTTATTTTCTTTTATTTTAGCCATTTATACCATAAAAATTAAAAGCAAACAAAAATATATACACGGAGTCTGGGGGCCGTATACACTTCACACGTTATTGCTTTCTGTCTTCTTTTTGTTTAACTTAACCCACACTAACCACCTTCCCTTACAGTAACCAATTACACGGGACACGCCACGTCTCATTGGAAAAAATAATATTAGTGCTTTCAGCTACCTAACCACCGTTTACGTAGGTTCAAAAGGACCTCCTACTTCTAAGTGCCTTCTCTGTTGGGGTTGACGATCAATATGGCAAATTTCTCTCTGTTCTGGGCTTGATGAATTAATTCATTTCCTCTTGTGTGGGTCCAATCTCTGATGTTTCGTAGCCAAGATTTTTTCTTTCGTCCTATGCCCCTTTTACCTTCAATCTTGCCTTCTAATATTACCTGGAGCTGCTCAAATTCTCTATGGCGCATTATGTGTCCTAGATATGACGTCTTTCTAATTTTGATAGTATTGACCAGATGAGGGCGTGTGTTCATTACTCTCAGTACTTTTTCATTAGTAGTTCTGATGGTCCAGTTTATTCTTAACATTCGGCGGTACATCCACCTTTCAAATTAATTTAATTTTTTGACGTCATACTGTTTAAATGTTCAGGTCTCAAAAGGACCAAGGACGTGAAAACTGAGCATTCTGGCCACGTACCGACAGCCGTGAGATTAATGACCAAGTCTTTCGGGCACCTAATCCTCAAGGAGAACGAAGTTTATTGCGTCAATTCAACTACTCAGTGACCGAACATATACAGTCCGTCCGGACAGAAATACACCGACCTAGGTGAAAGGAAAAAAATAAAGAAAAAAAGACTTGGAACTCCAATGTTTAGGGGTACTTCAGGGGTACCTTACATCAAAGAAATGCGTCAAAAATCTGGTAGTGACGTTACACCCATAATGGCGGATGGAGGGAGCATATACGGGCAGTAGCCCAGAAGGCAGCGAAGGATGCGTGTGCGAAGGTGAGGGTGGTGCCTAACGTTGGAGGACCCAAATTAGAAAGAAAGACGGACTTACACATTATTGTGCAGTCTGGAGTGGGCTGGTAGCGATACCGACTTACAAGGGTCTCATGATACGAGTAGACAGAACGAGTCTGTTTAGAGTAGCATGCGCCTACAGGACTGTATTTGTGACGACCTTAAGGACTATCATGACCTATGTTCCTCTGCATGTATTAGCGGTAGAAAGGAGATATAGAACATCCCAGAGGTACTTTTCAGTGCGTCACAGTTTTTCGATTTCTTTCTAATGCATTAAGTTGGATGTGACGGAGAAAGCGGTAGTTCGGTGATTAAACAGAACTATATTGCAGCGTTAGAATAAGCTTACATACATAAGCGATTCTTTCCTAACCTACGTTTGATTCGTTGATATTTAGATGCGCGCTTTCTCTAGCCAATCAAATACGCCTATTACTGACAGTTGACGTAAAACTTCGTCCATGCTGGCCATTCTTTCGAATTGTTCCAACAGCAAGTGACGGCTGTCGTTCAGGTCAGTATTTGCAAAGAATATAGACGCTATATAATATATTTATATTCTTTGGGATTTGTATTGTATAATTTTATTTTGTATTTTGTTTTACATAGTATTGTGATTGTGGTTTTATTTGTATTTGTACAAGATGACAAGATATACGGAAAAAAAACAAGTTTTAATATTAAAATTATTTAAATATTTTCAATTGGAAAAGGAGGCTGGACAAACATTACCAATTTCTGCTGTTCGTGAAGTAAGTTGAAAATTACCCTGAAAATAAAATTTTTCTATTTATTGTTTATTTCAGCGTGTTGCTGAGGCGTTAGAAATTTCTTTGCCAACCATAAGGCGATTATCAAATGAAGGAATACAAAAAGATTCTGATTATACCAATAAACTAAGCGAATCAGTAGCCACTAGTTGTGAACCCAACTTGATTTTAAATAAATACAAAAAGATTCTGATTATACCAATAAACTAAGCGAATCAGTAGCCACTAGTTGTGAACCCAACTTGATTTTAAATAAATACCAACATACCATTAGGACTCGTATATACAGAATGTTTAGTAAGGGTAAGTTAAAGTCTCTATGTACATATACATATATATATATATATATATATATATATATATATATATATATATATATATATATATATCTGTAGCTTGGAATAAAAACACAACATGTAAACTCCAGTAATCAGCCATTGTTTGTATTTGGCCATATAGTAACCACCTTCGATTGTAGTTTATAAGCTTATTACTCAATACACATCAATATACTTAAGTTAATATTGGAATATCACTATGTTTGAAACAATTTGTATGCTAGAAATATTATAAATAATATAAAATAAACGGAAACTTAATGCTTCTCATTCACCCATTGTAGAAGAACCATATGATTGTTGTATTTCTGTTTATTAATGGTAATTAAACTACTTATCCTTATTTTATCTATTTACAATAATCCTCAATAAATGAATCATTTTATCGTCAATTTCGAATGTTTCCATATTTATAAATTTAATAAACAATATTGTTTACTTTTTATTTTTATTAATATACGGGATTACTCCCTGTGGCTAAGTACGATCCTGGAATCTGTCAGATTCTTCAATAATTATATGAAATAATGCTCGACACACCTAATTCATTATATGACGTCATAATTAATGACGCACTGAAAAGTACCTCTGGGATGTACTTTATCGCTATGAGAAAAGAGAGCATTTGACGACAGCTATAAAAAAATAAGAAAGGGAAATACCAATGGAACGATGGCAAGAAGAGCGGAACAACACTGAAGATGTTGCCCAGTGAACTAAGATGCTAATCCTTAGCCTAAGGAACTGGGTGATTTACATTTAGGACAAAGGTGATTTAGGGCTTTCTTCATCAGTTCAGAAAGACAGATACACATAAATGCCTATACTGCGAATACTCTGACAATGTTACTCGCATAACGCTGGGGTGTAATAGATGGGCATTGGAGAGAAACATAATGTATAGAAAAATAGGTATGAACCCTGTGATTGTGAGAGATCGAGAAGATGAGAAGTAAGGAGGGATGAAATAGTGCACACAATTACATTCGAGCAGTCATTAAAGAGAAAAAAAAAAAGAGAAATATCAGCCGGACCAACGACAAAGATAAGATCTAAATAAGAGGAGGATAGGAGTAAAAAATAGGAGAGGATGGTTTTAGTTAATAGGCAGGATAACAGGAAGGCATCCGTTTGCAGGAACTCCTTCTAGAAGGAAATGGGCTCGGATGTACTTCTCTACTCCGAATCCAACACATGCCAGCCATCCCTAGGGATGGGTTAACCTGATACGGTTTTTAGAAATTTTTACCCTCAGAGACGAAAAAGAAAGGTCGCGAAATGTGTCTATGACTCGCTGTTACACATTTTTATTGGACATAAGTCCCAAGTAAAGTCATTAAATTCAGTAAATAAAAATATACCCCTAAAATTAGTTGGTTTAAACACATAAAGTAAAAGAAAGATGTATTATTACCCAGGGCTCCAAAGTAAAAATCAGTACAGCCCCACTTTCGTTATGTGCTCTGAGGGAAGGGTTGGAAAGATAGTACGGGAGTCAGATAGGTAGGCACTTCAACGGAGTGTGATCAATTTGGAACACATATGTCTCTGTAAATGCTGGGTTGTACGCTTGTGCGTATCAAATTGTTAAGTGAAACACGCCTTAATTATATTAAACTATGCTCACGTTTTAACATAAACTGTTACCACAACTAGACTTTCCCCAATATAGTCATTCGTAATTTGGCACAAGCATTCTTCTTTCTTTTTAACTACCTACATTCAGGATCATGCATCACAGCTGATCTTCCTTTCAGTTTCCTTTTCAATTGCATTATAATTTTTTTACAACTCACCACTCGCTACCTTTCATTTCGTATATCCAGCACCAAGTCTACTACGCACAACTGCATCTATGTCCCCATTGCGCTATAATACGGAACCTTCAAGTTATTAGCTATAAGATATCTAAAACTATTGTTTTTCACCATTTAAGGTTACCACGTCGTCAGGATTCGTCGTCTGTCCGGCCCCCTATTTCCTCTTAATTTACTTTGCATGATAACTTGACTGAACAAAATATAATATTTTTCTGTGGCCTTTAATACGTTACTATTATCATTTCTAGGAATTATAACTAGATATAGATGATACTAATTCAGCGTCACTGATATCTGCATTGAGAAAAATTCCAATAAAAATGGTAAATTAACATTGACAATAATTCTGGTCCAAAATGTATTATAAAAATGTTTTACTATATAGTAAAAAAATTGTCTTTCTGTTTTGACAGTTTTCTTGATTTATTTGATATTGTTATTACCTCTTATATATATTTACTTTTGAAGGTCACACCCTATTTATTAATTGCGCTTGTAGTAGTTCGTATTAAATATTAGTAAAGTTAAGTTTACCGAAGAACAATCGCCCTTGCAAAGTTTAGATAAGGCATAATAATTTGTAAACCATTTTCTCCCAATGATTTACTTGGAAATTTTTACGATTTGGATAATAGTTGTTTGAATTTGGCAAACAATTGACTCTGGTTTCAGAATACAAACAGTAGCAGTGTCAATTTTCTGTGACTAATCGTGTACATTTAAACTGAAACGTATTCATTTCCAAAAAGAACGTAATAGATCAAAATTTTAAGTAAAATAAGTGACTTCAAACCCCATAGCGAATTCTATTAGTTCCAGTTGTAACAAATATTACCCTACAGTGACCAAAATGTGGTTTATTGAAAGTATAAAATCTTTACAGTCCATCTGATATTTAAGGTCAAAGCTTTGGTAATGGTTATATCTACCTGCCTTTTCGTTTATTGGGGATATAAAAATCTTCAGTTGCAAATAATACAGCACTATATTATTACAGAAATGCAAAGAATGTACCGCAAAGCCGAAAAGTGTTTATTAGTAGAGGGATATAGCAGTTTATTGCTCAAACTAATGCAACAAATTATTGTCGGTAATTCTGATAATAGGAGGCAATTACAAACGAAATTGTTATTTATACCTACTTAGATTTGTGAGAATTTTTGTGACAAGTTTTAGTATTATTATTAGTTTAAGTATTATTTAAGAGTAAAATTATTTATCTTATAACAAGCTTTATTGACATAAAATAAGAAAAATTCGATGTAAAAGTATATCATATACCTTATAACATATGAAAATAAAATAAGAAATTCTGGCATTCAGAAATTCATCAAGCAATGACCAAAGTATACATACAAATCATATACAAATAAAACTATAACTGAAAAAAATAGTGTTGCAAAGTACAATTATAATATGCATAACATAAATCTTTAAAATGTAGGTAAAATTAAACGATATACTTTTTTTACTCTATAATAATAAAATCGCGAGATGACGTTTTGTATCGAAGGTGGCACATACTCGATGAGCAATATCCAGTCAAAGGCATACGCTTTGACAGTTCACAATATTTAAACAAAATGACAAATTTCAAGATTAAATCTTTTTAAGAAAATGCCGACGATAGGGATATTGGAAATTTAACACCACCTAAAATAAATATACGAGCAAAAATAACGTCAGAAAGTTACTGCCGGAGAAATTGCAAAAAACCTACGGAAATGTGTTTTTGCAATTAAGTGAAGAATTGATTTATTTCGTCGAGATATCTAAAAATTTAAATTATCTTACTATGGACCTATTAATCAATAATAAAATATATTATCCATTGGGCATAGCGTGGATATAAGTAAATATTGTGAACTACAATCCTTATTAAAGAGATCATATTATGAAGGTTATAAAGCGAAAAAGGCCAGACATTCTAGACATTCTCCTCGAATGAAATCAAATAATTTACTTAATATTAAAATAAATGTGCAACAAAAACACGTATTTTATTTTGGTTGTATTATGAATGATCG
The DNA here is from genome assembly GCA_918026665.1 of Diabrotica balteata. NCBI lineage: Eukaryota > Metazoa > Arthropoda > Insecta > Coleoptera > Chrysomelidae > Diabrotica > Diabrotica balteata. Next base: position 82,791,294 of record OU898282.1, on the reverse strand, counting down.
TAAAAAAATTAGGTATACTACTTGCATTTAATTGCCATTATGATGTTCGTATTCTATAAGATATTCGCCGCCATGCGGCTCATGTCTTATCCATCATATTATCGTAACGACAATCATTAAACACTCGTTGCATAATATACTATAATATACTCATTATTAGATATTATGAATTGTTTCCAATACTACTCTTAAATTTTGACTATCAGTACAATTAAAAATATTGCAAAAAATTCTATACAAATGTTAAAGAGAAATTTTTGATTAGTTGACCGTACACCATTGTTTAAAAAATACTTACAATGAAGAGTAAAACTTCCAGTGTAAGTCTTCTTTGAGTTTCTCTCTATAAGCAATTCTGGTTATTAGTTGAAGGATTAATACTCTACCTGCCGATTGGTGATTTATCTTTTGCTATTTTGACCAGACATGTCTCCTCTATTCTGCTTATGTTGTTATATCATCATCATCAGGTGGCGCTACAGCCCTTCGTGAGCTTTGGCTGGCTTCAAAACATTCTTCCATCCTTCCCTATCGAGTGTCTGCCTTCTCCAGCCCCTCACTCCAATCTCCCTCAGATCTTCCTGTACATCGTCCAGATATCTGAGTTTAGGTCGCCCCCTTCTTCTTCTTTCGACCGGCCTGTTTAGCATAGTTATTTTAGTGGGATCACTCTCATCCATCCGCATAACGTGGCCCACCCACCTTAGGCGGTTTATTTTGATGGTCTTCACAATATCTGCATCACCAAAAGTCTATAGAGTTCAAAGTTATATCGCCTTCTCCACAGACCCTGTTCGTTTACTCCGCCATATATGGTCCTCAATACTTTTCTTTCAAAGACTCGTAGTAACTCTTCATCTCGGGTCGTCATTGCCCATGTTTCCGATCCGTATGTGAGCACTGGGCGTATTATTGTTTTATAAAGTTTGCACTTTGTTGCTATTGACATACTTCTCGCTCTTAGTTGAGGGCCCAGGCCAAAATAACAGCGGTTAGCCACGCATATTCTTTTTTTTATCTTGTTGAATGTGTTATTTTTGTAGTCTACCAGTGATCCTAAGTAGCAGAATTCTTCTACCGTTTCTATCGTTTCGTGTTGCATCTCTAAGTTATTTTGTTGAATTCTTGATATGCCCGACATATATTTAGTTTTCTGGATGTTAATCAGAAGTCCGATGTTTTCTGCGGCATTTTTGATACGTGTGAAAGCCTCCACTGCTTCATTTTGGGTTCTTCCAATTATGACGATATCATCAGCGTATGCCATTATTTGTATACTACGGGTATATATCGTACCTTTTAAGTTTATTCCCGAATCTCTCATAACTTTTTCTATCGCTAGGTTGAACAGCGTGCACGATAGCGCATCTCCCTGGCGCAGTCCTCTCTTGGTTTTAAATGGTTTTGAAACATCCCCTTGTACGCGCACTTTACATTCGACTTTCATCATTGTCATTTTAATTAATTCTACCAAACCTTTTGGTATTCCTAATTCGATCATCGCCGAATATAATTGGGACCTGTCAATAGTATCGTACGCTACCTTAAAGTCTACGAAGATGTAATGGCAGTCTATGTCGTACTCCGTCGTTTTTTCTAATATGTCTCTGATGGATGATATGTGATCAATGGTAGATTTGTTTTTCAAGAAGCCTCTTTGGTAGGATCCTATTATGTTGTCCGTATACCGTGCCAGTCGTTCGTTAAGTATCAGGGACACAATTTTGTATGCTGTATTAAGAAGGGAAATCCCTCCAAAGTTGGAACATTCAAAAACGTTTTTTGTGTATGGGGCATATAGTTCCAGTATTCCAATCTTCTGGTAACGCGCGTTCTTGCCATACCTGTATTAGTAGTTTGTGAAGGAGAGTTGCAAATGTTTGACCGCCACATTTAAATATTTCTGCGGTTACGTTGTCTGCTCCGGGTGACTTATTTCTGGCTAGAGACTGAATTGCTTTGTTTATTTCTTCCAAAGTTGGTAGTTCCATATCCTCCTGTTCTATTTCTATATCATATCTACCTTCAGCTCTACTTTCTCCATTAAGTAGCGTACTAAAATGTTCCTGCCATCTTTCTAGCACTTCCACTCTCTCGTTTAAAAGAATTCTGTTAAGGGCCTTGACTTGGTTCGCTTGTGGCTTGAAAACTTTTCTTTTTGTGTTAATCTCTTTGTAAAATTTCTGTATTCGTTTTCTCTATTAACGTTTTCCATTTCTTCGAACTCTTTATTGATTTGTTGCTGCTTTCTCTGTTTATGTTTTTGTTTTTTCTCTCGTCTCTTTACTCGATATTCTTCAACATTGCTCCTAGTCCTTCTGTTGATCATTTTCAGATACGCGTCGTTCTTCTCTTTCGTTACTCGTTGGCATTCCTCATCAAACCAGTTGTTTCGCTGTCCTTTGGGTACTTCACCCAGCACTTCCTCTGCGGTCTCTTTGAGGGTGGATTTCATGAACTCCCAATTTGTGTTAAGTTCAATGGGATATACCTCACTTCTGGGATGTTCTGATATTTTACGATCTAAGCATATTTGGAAGTTTCTTACGACTTCAGTACACTTTAATTTATCAATATTATATTTGATTATTTTTGGTTTAGTTTTATCGTTCCTATCGTTTGATATACGTGCTCTGAGACGTCCAGCTATGAGATAGTGATCGGAGTTAATATTTGCACCTCTATAATTTCTGCAGTCTAGTACTTATGTCTGATCCACGTCTTAAATCAATCAGTACGTGGTCTATCTGATTTTGGGTCTGTTGTCAATATCATTCTTTTCTCTTTAGTGTCCGTTCGTTTATACATTGTACGTTAATTTTTTTCTAATTTCTTCACTTCTCTTTCGATCTCTCAGCGCATTTCCTCTAATTCTTCTCAGTACTCTAATTTCTGCCGTTTCCAGTAGTCTTTGTATTGTGACTGTCAGCTTTATAAATTCTTGACTTCATCTCAGTTTTAATGTCAGTGTATTTACGTTTGTACTTGATCTTTCACTTCTTTATCCATGTACAGATAGCTAGAAAGTGTAATCCCATGGTATTTTATTTCAATTACCTATCTAATACTGATGCCATCAATTTCTATTTTACATCATTTTATAATTCTTTGTTGATTACTATTGTTTTAGTTTTCTGAGATGAAATTGTCATATTAAATTCTTTTGCAATGTTAAATCTGTGAACTAGTCTTTGCTATCTTCATCTTGGGCTATCAATATTGCGTCGTCTGCATAATAGAGTATTTTTACTTATTTATTTCTCAATCTGTATCCTCTTCCTTTGTTAACCCTTTTATGATTTCATCTATGATTAAATTGACGAGTATAGGGCTCAATGAGTCCTGTCTTATTCCGCTGCCCATTTCTATAGGTTTTGTAAATTGTCCCTCTATACTGATTTCCATTTTGTTGTTTTGGTAGATGTTTTGAATAGTTTTTATGATATTTAGGAGAACTTCTCTATTATACAGAAGATGGATTACATTTTTCAGTTTTACTCTGCCAAATGTTTTTTAAATTAATCAGACACAGAAATGCTGGTATATTATACTCTAGTAATTTCTCAGTAATTTCTGTGCGAAATCCCTGTTGTTCCTCTGCTAAACTTATCCTCTGATTCATTAGTTCTTATAAAATTTTAGTTGTAAGTTTTAGGGTAGTATTTAACAAGTTTATATCTCTGGCTGTTTTTATCTCCTTTTTTGAGTAGTTGGGTATTTTATTGTGTTTTATAATTGTGTTAATTATTGTTGTTAATTGGTCTGTCATTGCTGCTCTACAATATTTTAGTAATTCGTTTGGTAATCCGTCTTACCTGCTGCTTTTATGTACCTCAGCTTTTTAAGTATTTTACGAATTTTCTGTATTTTATATTAAGTTCTTCATTTGTGGTAATTTCTGGTGTTTTAAATGTAGTTATTAAATTCTGAATGTTTTGTGTGTGTTTTTATACCCTTGTATAATGTGTATCGTAGTTGTGGCTGTGTAACGTAAATTGTGTAAGGTAGATCTATATTTGTGTATTTTGTGTTGCCTATGTATTGTATATAAATTGTAGGTAATATTTTTTCATCTTCCTACTACGCTATTACTGCTCTATTATTGGTATATTATTGTTATTGTCTTCTTCTTTTAGTCTTGGCAATCAAAGCCTTCTACATTCTGCCGATGGGTTTGGTTCACATGTTTCTTCGTTAAGTAGGATAAGAGCTGCTTCTTTTCTTTTTATGTCTGTTTCTTTCATGATTATTTGTGCACCTTTTTATTATTCTCTGTGCTCAGTATTCCAGGCATGTTTGCATATCTGGGATTTGTCTCTGTTTTTAATGTACGTTTCATGCTCATTTATCCCGACACTTAGTGGTCGTGCGATTTCTTCCACGTAGAAATTGTGGCATTCATAGGTTATTTTCTAGATACATAAAGATCACACAAGAAACATAAAAACAGTGCATCTATAAAGTATCCTGTGACTGCAACAATTTCTACGTGGAAGAAACCACTAGGTGTCAAAATAAACGAGCATGAAACATACATCAAAAACAGACAACAGATGGAAAGATGCATTAAGAATCATAAAGTTCTCACTTCGAAGAAAAAATGTATAGCAAACCCATCAGCCGAAAATATAAAACTTTGGTTGCCAATACTAAAAGAAGATAATGACAAGAATATATCAATGATAGCGGAGTAACAGGAAGACGGAAAAATATCACCTACAATTACATTTTAAATAGGTGAGTTTTTACATACGAAACCGTACAGGAATTAGAGATACTCTTTCAGATAGAATACAAGGAAGGCAATTACAATGGTATGGTCACGTGATGAGAATGGAGGAGGAGCGGTGGATAAAGAAAGCCTTAATGTATGTTCCGCCAGAAAGAAGGAAAAGGGGAAGACCACCAAATTCCTGGAGAAGAGAAATTATAAAAACAATGCAATCTAGAGGCTTAGAAGAGGGAGATTGGAGAGATAGGAAAATATGGAGGCTGAAATGCGGGAAGCGGCAATCGCCGTAGGACCCCCGTTATATGATGATGAGTTTTTACATTTTTTTTTTTATATAGGTAAATTGCTTTCCTTGTTTTAAATTTCACCGCACTCCCCTGCTTTCAGTTTACAGGAAATGATATTAAACTGGAATTAGTTTAGACGTGTAGATCAACAGTTATGCGAAAGTAAAAATTTTCAGATATCAGGTGCGATCATTTTCAGAGATAAGTATAATGTGCGGTCTACCTGAAACACCCTGTAGATTATGATGTACCTAACCAGCCAATTTCTAGATCATCCAATAAGTAAATAAAACTGAAATAACGAAAATAAGTACTTATAATATTTTATAATAAATACTTAATTCTTTTTATAAACAATAATATCTGTGGCTATTTGCCAAAACTTGATATGTCAAATAGAACAAGTTTTCAGTAGAGCGAAATTAAAAATATATAACCTCATGACAATTTGTTTTTATTTTTTACTCGCTCAAATTTTATTAGATTTTTATGAAATTTCGTATATAAATAAATAAAATGCTGCTTAAACTAACAGTGTACATTAATTTTGGAAATTCTATTGTGAAAAATGATTTTACTAACATATCATGTTTTGGCAAATATCTTAGATGGCATATATAGACATATCATGTCAAAGTGAAGTATATAAAATACGTGAATATCATAATTACAAAGTAGAAAGTGAAGAAATTTATACTGAAATTAAAACTTGATATTTAATAAAGATGGTTACTTTTAATCAATTTATAAAATAATGTAAAATTCACCAATTTATTGAATATCTAAATTTAAACTTTAGTATAAATCTCTTTGAAATGAGTAATGACAATTAGCAAAATTATTTTTATTATTCACTGTTATCAATCTACATAAAAAGCAATGTTTATCATTTAAAAATAAAACATTAAATTCCATCATTTACATTCTCACTAGTCTTGAGTCCGTGGTAAAATGGATGGTACACTGGATCAAGGTATTGCAGCAGGAAAAGCAAGTCTTCCTTTTTTTGATGTTTTATGGGTTTAGTTCCACTATAAACAGGTTCTAATGTAGGATCCATCTGCTGCCCTCTTCGTTTAATATTAAGGGTAGAAACGTCAAGACCTTTATGTGCATATTTAATGTCTATAACACCCAACTCTTTACCAAAACGTAGAACTTTTATATCATGCCATTTCACATTTTCATTATCCACACCTTTATCACGCTTTACATAGATATTATGGAAAAGTTTTGAATACGCTAGAAAATCTTTCCTCTGCATTTCGATAACCTGGAACTTCTTCTTACCGGGGACAGTTCTAACAAACTGGTACTAGTCATGAGGTATCCTTATTTAAATTTGTGACGATTTTTTGGCACGCTCAATTGTTGCATGGTCGGCATCACATTCCATTCTAGTATGACCAACTTCTAGGAACTTGTGTTGTATTTCATTTATGGTTGTTGATCTATAAACAAATAAAGACAGTGCTCCTGCAACAATGTTATTTTTGTTTTGTCCGGGACAAGAATCCGAATATAGAACAACTTTTTCAACTGTATCAACTAAGCTGTCAAGGTATTTTAAAAGACAAGAAGCAACTTGATCTGATCCACGGTCTGACAACCCCTCATGCCACATAAAACATGAAGTGGTATTTTCAGTGCAATTTCTGATGGTGAGGTTATATGTCCAGAGCACTCTTTTATAGTAGACTACATTTGTGCTTAAATTGGGTGTTGGTAGGTTCTGTTGTAAGTCAAATACTAAAACAACCATTTTACCGCTACTGTTTCTGGAGAACTCTATATCTGCTTTTTTTTTCACCATAGGCAATCTCTGCTAGCTGAAGGTGTTTATTTTTCTCTTCATCTACGGCTGCACGTATCTCTTCACTATTAGAGGATTTTTTCTTATTTCCTAGATAATCAATCAAGTCTTACATGTATCGATACTAGGATTTTTAAATTTATATCCAAGTTCTTTATAAATCTTAGGATGAAATGAATATGATACAGGCATTGTTCTGTTTGATACATAAAGATCATACATAAGTTTAATATTTAAATTGGGAGCTAAATAGAGTCGACTTGTGTGTCTTCGAGAATAGTGGCTCTCATATTTTGGAAAAGACTCTATGTGTTTTATAGCTTCAGCTTTTTCGTCTGGTCGAGCGTTATGTGGTTGGCGTTTTCCAGATCCATTAGGTTCTATAAAACCCGTGGGTGATATTTGTTTTTTTTTATCAAAATATCAATTTTTCCTCTTGTGATACCATGTAGATTCTGGAACATGTATTTGCAAACTTTTGACGTTTTGTCGTTATATGTAATATAATAGGAAACCACAATTTGTCTGTTTTTATTATTTCCTCGTTCTCCTTTATCTTTTCTTTCTGTCTTCTTTGACTCAATCTTCACTCTTTCAGAAATTACTTGGTCTTTGTCTTGCACTTTTTTAAGAAAATCATAAAAAATTTCTTTTTGTTCATCTATGGAGAGTTTCTCGTGACATTTATTGCGACAGCAACTAGTAAGCGCTTGAAATACTTTTGCAGGTTTTTGTATACCTTTTCTTGTAATATGTTCTTCTCCTAACATCTTCTTTTCTTTCATTTCTACTCTGTTATATTTAGGTTTTTTAGGTTGAACATTAGAGCTATTTATTTGGTCTTTGCCATCGTCACTTTTATTTGTAAAAGTATCATTACTTACTATATCATCCGTATTATTACTGGAAGTGGCTGTTGTTTCACACTTTTTAGATGGCACTGCTTGATATTTACCTGGCCTCTCATTGTCACTTGTGTCAGATGAAGTGTCCGAAGGAATATAATCTTCATCTACATCTGAATTATCACTATTCAAATATGACACTAATTCTTCAGAATGGCCAGTGGATGCAGAAGTTGAACTTATTTCTTTAATTTCGGCATCAACTAAACACCTTTTCAATCCTCTTATATCACTTCCCACTGATTTTTTAAAGTCCTCACTTTCAGTCTGTAATACTGTTTCTTCGAAATTTACTAAAACCGCCGAATCTTCATGTTGGCTAATAACCATATCAACTAACAGCTTTCCACGCGACATACTTTTACTAATAGTTTTCTTAAGACAACCAAAGTACCACCTTAATTTAGTAAAATGCACAACAATAAAATTAGGTTATGTTGTGGTCAGCTGGTAACCAAAACTTGATATGTCTATAAAACATCCGTCCACATTTTAAATCTGATGGTGACAAAACTTGATATGTCGACTTATCAACTTTTGGCAAATATTAAAATGAGGTAATTTAATATATCATGTTTAGTCTTTAACTTATATCTTTAATAATATTGTCCTTAGACATATCAAGTTTTGGCCAATAAAAATATAAGTTTAAACACATATCATGGTTCGCAAAGCTGAAAACCATGATTTTTGACATATCAACTTTTGGCAAATAGCCACAGATATGATATACACTCCATATTTTTAGAATAAAATATTTAACTTTAGGAAAGAACAAAAATATAATCATAAAAATGATTAATGAAAAAATATCTGAGTAAAACAATAAAAATACTAAAATATTCGCGCACTTCGTAGATACTGTTGAAGTGTAAATATCCCTAAACAGTTAAACAATAACCCTCCGGATTGAGGAGTTCATGAGAAGGGAAGAAACAAAGAGATAATTGTCGAATTGGGAATTGACCCCTATAAAAGTCCAAATCCGTGGGTCGACACAACCAACACAAAATAAACAATTTGTCATCTCTTAATTGGCAAGAGTTATGTGCAGCTGAAGTGTTGAAAACATGCACTGTTTTTTACATCTGAGGTCTTTATGTCAGCTTCAACGAGGGTGGAAAAATATGAGCTAGTCAAAGATAAAGCGATGGTTTAAACGTTTGAGTGATCAGTTTTAAATGACTGTTTTTAAAAATAGAAAAAATACTACTTTAGGAAATTTGAAACTTAGCTACCTAAATCAGTGTTCATAGTTATTTAAGAGTTAAAAAATATTCTAGGGAGAAAGGAGGAAACTTAAATAATTAGACTAGTAATGAATTGATGTATATAAATTTATTTTTTAACACGTTAATCGCCACGCGGCATTCACCGTCTGCCGCACTAAAAAATTAGTTTAAGTTCTGTGGCACAGCAGCTACGCCGCATGTTGTTCCAATGTATTTTATGACGTAGCATTTCTATCATACCTCGGTTGCTATATATTTATATGGTAGTAATAAATATTTGGCCTAGCAGACCGAAATGGAATTTCAAGTTTCGGTTACCAAGAACCCAGTATATGCGGATAGGTTCTTTTATTCCTATATCGTGAGAAAATTGTATAGGGTTTGAAAATTTGTTTATTAGAAAAAAACTAAACTTATTCTATAAGAAAAATACAATATAGACTTAAAATTAGGAACAACATTTGTAAAACTATATTTTGTTGGCAGAATGGGCTACAAAGAAGCAGAAAACACAGTGATGTGCTATACATTTCCAGGGTGACCAACAAATCTCATTGGAGGCAGTTTTTCTGTCGTTTCTTATTGTATTTGTTTGTGATTTTCTTGAGGCTCTATTTTCTGAGGCGCTGTGGATAGAGAGAACATAGCTTCAAAAATAATGTTTTTTGAACTCAGTGATTGACATCTTGGCATTTGTTACTTTTTTATGTAGAATACAACTGTGGGATTTACAACTGTGGTTTCTAAAATTAGCTAAAAGTCCAGTTTTCTGTACCACTTAATCCCTGTCCTGGGTGAATGATTGTAAGAATATATCTGATCTGAAAGGTATATGAACGCTTGTGAGTTATTGTACTCGACTATGAGTTCAGGGCTTTCTACATTATTTTCAGATTTATTTTTAAACAGTTTTCATAATAGTATCAGTCTGTTTGGTGCTGAGTATCAACACTTCGCGCTTGTCTTTTCACTTTAGCAACACTCCCGTATCACTTTCTCTGGTACATATACCTTTCTATAATTTTGCTTTTTTAACTTCTTGGCAATTAAGTTTTCGATTTTGTCTTACTGTTCCAACGAAGTAAGTTTTATGTTCCGAAAGCTTATGAGCCAAAGTAATACTTGCGTAAATAATTGTCGGTCTAAATCATACGACCATTTTCAAGCAAGTTTTATGTGAGATGTAAAACTACACGTGTAGAGGCTCCCAGTTAGGGATGGGAAAAACCTACCGGTTTTAACCGAAAACCGGTTTTTTTACTTCGCAATAACCGGTTTTATCGGTTGTTTTTGTGTCCCGGTTATAACCGGTTTTTTATTTTTAAAGTAAAAACCGGTTATTAGGTTATTAGGTTTGTTTCGATTCGGAAATCTACCGTTTAAATTTGTTATCATCACAAAAAATTTGATATTATTTTCAATACGTTTGTATTAAAATTTATTTGATACTTCCCTGTATTGTTTAAAAATTAAATACAAAGAATGAGAAATCCCGGAAATTGGTAATTGTAATTTGATCCCTAAACCATAACAATTAACATCATTGGGTATCGGCACGTATTGGTAACCATAAATCATTCACCCACTCTTAAAATTTTATGTATATATGGTAAATATTATGACCTAAATTAAATTCTGATCTGATGTGAGCCGCCTTTGGTCCCATAAAATTTGAATTATGGGTGTTTGGAATAATACGACCTAATTATTTAAGGTCTTTAACTTTTAAACAGCGTTTCTGCGATTGCCATACCAATAATCACTCTAAATAGTTTCATTTTCATTCTTTCGTTAGTAAACATTTTAACATTTAAACCGCATATTTATAATAGAAGGCGATACTATTGGTTCTTACGTCACATATTTAAAGCATAAACGTGTTTTATTTATATAGGTAATAATGTTCTTTCGATAGTACTAATTTTGATCATATTGAAATCGAGTCGAATGAAGTATCGCAAGCTAAAGTTCATTGTTAATGTAACTTTGTAACCTATTGGATTAAAAAAACCGAAAACCGGTTTTTGGAAAAACCGGTTTTTTTTGGCCGGTTATAACCGCCAGGTTAAACCGTAAGCAAAAAAAAACCGGTGTTTTGCCAAAAACCGCCATCCCTACTCCCAGTGTATCTTTCCTGCAATACATATTAAGGTCAAAGGGGTATCCTCCTTGCAAACATAGTTGTACAACTTAACTTCATATTTATGACGTTTATTTTGATATACTGTCGAAAAGATAATTGTCGCCAAAATGGAACAATTGTCTCATCAACACATAGTTCTTTTTCTGGTACAACAACATTTTAAAATCTCTTTTTTAGCATAGATAGAAAAGGTATCAATTTCCTTATTTTATTATTGGGGTCCAGATTTATAGATTCATTGGGGTTGAAATGAATAACTGGTAGTATTAATTTAAAACTATTTCTAATCATGTGGTGCATTAAGTTATTATTGTACATAGGACTTTTGGACCAATAATTTGTTATTTTTGGGTAGAAACATAATCCCATCCATGTGACAGGGCCTAAAACTGTTTCAATTTCTTCAGTTGTTGTCTCGCACTACCATTTCAAACAGGAACTTTTAAATTTTGATTTGGGTTTTCTTCTGCATTGATTACCTGTTGGTTTTTTTATCTTAGCAATAATTTCATCTGTAAATAAAAGTTTATAGAATTCATATGATCTCTTGTCAAGATAACCGTGAAATATGTGGGGCTTTATGACGGGCTTTGGCTTGACAAACGAAAATAGTTTTATAAAGCTGCCATCTGGTACATACCAATAAATATTGTTGTTCTCACTTATTATTTCCTTACCATCTTTATCATCGTTATCTTTTTCGTGCATTCTGAACTGCTTCAAAATCGCAGCAATCATATTATCGATATAATTTAAAACTTAAACTGGTTGTGAAGATCCTTCTACATCTGATCGAATTTGATCGTGGGTGAATTCGTCATTGACATTATCAACATAATCAACCAACGTTATAAACGTTATAAAATGTTTTACTTAATTTGAACAGTAGTAAATCTTAAATACTATCGTCCTTACTGGTCATGTGTTGTACTTTTTTACGTTTTCGTACAGGAATTTTGGGCGGTATCGCTTTTACTACCTTCTTTACACAGAGTTTTCGCCCCAAAAATTGCTTTCGTCGCATTTATTATCAGACTACATCTCGTATAGAACCATTTGAATTCAACGATGTTTTTTCTCATAACTCATTTTTTCATCTCTCTATAGAATAGATAGAACTATGATAAACTGAACTCCTGAAGGTGCGATTACAAATGATCAAACAGTGTAAAATGTAACACGCAAATTACATGAAGATTGCAACAGACTTATACCTCGACTTTCCTTTACAATGTTTTGAACAAGTCTCTAATCCAATTGGCAGCATTCTAGCTCTGGCATGACTAATTTTTGCACGTTGGACTTCAGCACTTTCCCTCTCAATTGAAGTAATGTTTTCCATACATCTCGGTAGGTGTCTTGGTCATGGGCAGTGTCTTTTGTTAGCAAATAGAAAGGGTAACGTGATGTTGAAGTTTCAAAGCTTTTCCGCGTTAGCTAGAATGCTAGCTGGCATTGAAGTTCAGCAACTGGACCAAACCTCCTTCGAAACTTGGATGCCAATCCTTGTGCATTTTTAATCCTGATCGTAATGGTATGAACCAGTGAATGGTCATCGGTAAGTACGAGTGGATCTTGCTTTTCTTCAGTGGTAACACCATGACTTATTTCACTGGTCCCATATGCCTTATGAATTCTTTAAATTCTCAGGGAGGGATCAGGTACTTCTTGGACTTGGTTTACTTCCACTTCTCCATAGACGTCGTAATCTACTTCGATAATATCGTTAATCTTCATCCGTATAAGGTAAAGACCTTCTAGACCGTCCCAAAACTACTGCAACTTGAGAGAACCCCCTTTTTGCTTCTTTGTATTATAGCACCAGATTTTGATATTATTTTTAAAACATCACTTTTTGGCTGGGTATCGTACCATTTCTTCATTTAGTCGCTAACGACCTGAAGATGGTAATGGGCCAACTCGCGTATATTGTCCATCCTTCTTCGTAAATAGTTTATATAATCTTCACCAGCTACATCTTCCTTAGGTCGACATCCAAACTCTAGATCACAAGATAGTCGCCTCTCGTATCCAGATAAGATATTTGTTAATGTTTTGCCTGTTGAGTCAATAACAGCGGATCTGTAGCCCCTTGCAAATAATGTAGGGTATTGGTCCCAGTCTCACTGTTGATTAAATAGCATTTTTGTCAAATACTTGCCAACTGTCTTATTCATTCGCTCTAACATTCCATCCTTGCGAGTGATAGGCTATAGTTCTTGTTTTCTTTATGCCTAGTCTACCGCAGATTCCATGGAATAGACCGCTTTCGTAATTTCTTCCTTAGTAACTATAAATCTCCAAAGGTACGTGTACTCTCTGATCAACACATCTGCAATAGTGATAGCCTTCTGGGTTGGAATTGCGTAGATCTCGATCCACTTCGTAAAGTATTTCATCACGACTAACATGTACTTACACTCATTTTCACTTTCTGGAAATTGCCCGGCAATGTACAAACCTATTTTCAAGCAGACTTCCACCATTGTATTGTCTTATAGGAGCCTTCCTTTTTCATGATGATCCGTTTCTCGTGATATAGGTAGTACATTTCTTATACCAGTCCTGTACGTCGCCGAAACTATTCAGCCAATAGAACCATTCCCGAATTCTCTAAAGAGTTTTATTTACACTGGCATGCCCTTCTAATGCTGTTGTTTAACTGACGAACTACTTTGGCTATTCTGCTCGTTGGAATCACCAACTGAGTTCTCTTTCCAGAACCATCGTCATTTTCCAGTACTCGTTTAAGCAAGCCGTCTTCCATGAGAAAGAAGTCGCACTGGGTCCAAAAGGTTTTAACTAATGACCTTAGTAGGCCTCCACTCCTCATTTACTAACATTGTTTTTGTCACTCCTGCTTTCTTGGATTCTGTTTTGTCCCAGTGGGAACCTTCTAGATAGAGAATCGGCATTCCTATATTAAGTTTTTTAATTATAATAACTATTTTATTCTAATTTTTATTTCTCCTTGTCTGAATAAAGATGATTGTCGTGTGTGTCTGTTAGTCCTATATCCTTGTTTTTTCTGGAATATATATCTCTTACATCCTTCAGGTTTGGTGTAGTAAGTGTTAAAATGGCTGTACTCATCTTCCAGCATGTCTTTATTCTGGGTAGTTGCGTCAACTTAGTTGAAGATTCTGAATTATTTCTTGGTTGTTAGTTTTCAATTCCTCTCCTTTTTTTTGAGCATATTAGCCATATTTAAGTCTGCTGCTTCGTTTTTTCGTTGTTTGATCAGTGCGTGGTATTTGTTTAATATCGGTTTTTGCTGTGCTGTATTAGCAACCGTTACTATCTCGTTCATTGGATTTGAATTGCCAAGATCTTTTTTTTTGAGAGGAGTTCATCTTATTCTTGCTTGAGTGTGTGTTGAGTTAATTTTCTTTGTTTCGTGAATGCTACATTACTGGCTGAAATATTCAATGCAATAGATAAACGGAAATTTACTAAAGCCCTCTTCACTGACTCCTCGTTCGTGTTTATTTTAAATATAAAAAAGAGAAGCATCCTCACATTCAAGGTCTTGATTATACCTACCGATACAAGACTCCCTGATTCATGCCATATCCGCGTTCAGTGTATCGGTTGATGTCTACTAATTCAGGTTTTTCAGATTCAAGGTAATAAATAATTATTTTAAGCTGTAAGTTAGTAAACTGTTCCGCTCTAAGTTTTTATTGGTTATCGTTCGTACATCCATTGCGGTAGTACAGCGGTCACAAATATCTTTCGTGTCAGGACCACCGATAGGCCTTGATTGTCACAGCGGGGTAATTAATAAGGGTCTAAGCACCTTCTGTACCACCGTGTGCTCTGTAGAGGGCTTCGAAAACATCAACGATAGCTCCTCTACTTAAGTCCATTTTCAAGGTATGGACTCGAAAATGTTTTCTTCTGGTATCTTGCCTTGAAAAAGGCAAGATATTTCTTACATGACAAAGGTTAAGTCGAAATAAAAATACCAGGTTGCAGTAGAATAACATCTCAGCCACAGAGTATGGGAAAATCTAAAAACAAGAAAGCAGAGCCCCGAGAGCACTATGCTCTCGGAGAGCCCGTGAAGGACTGACTTATTGACCTGAAAATCGCCTATTTTTATACTTTCTGAAGTAGCGATTAGGGATTTCCAGGTCAGGGAGGGGCCAACGTGAAAAATAAGGGGCGGGGCGATGCGTCTCGAACGTGAACTAGTCGCGTCCGAGAACATCCCCCATCCTCTGGAGGCTCTGTGGCTGGGAAAAAATTTATTGAAAATACAAAAATATCAAATTACAATAAAATACATGTGAAGTAACACAAGAATAAGTAAAAAAAATTGTCTTTAAGCAAACTCACTGCACAACACTA
Organism: Diabrotica balteata; assembly: GCA_918026665.1. NCBI lineage: Eukaryota > Metazoa > Arthropoda > Insecta > Coleoptera > Chrysomelidae > Diabrotica > Diabrotica balteata. Next base: position 82,775,829 of record OU898282.1, on the reverse strand, counting down.
ATAGGGAGGTCGGTGGTGCTGACGGCATCTCCGGCTCCTGCAAGTCCATCCTCGATCGCTGTGCCAACTCATTCGACGGGTTCGTCTTCTTCTCGGTCGTCCGGATCCCATCAGCCACATCCAGGGGTTTCGCAGAGTACCAGGGTGCCGAAGCCTACGTGGTCGTCCAACCACTTTCGGTAGGGGGGCGATGACTGGGTCTACTTCTGGACTTCCATTGGCATCAGGGGCTTCTGACTTCGAAGAAGTTTGGCTCGTCAAAGGTGCCTGCACGTCGAAGGCATCCGGTCTGCAGAAGGCCTCGATGTCGGAGTGTTAGAGTATAGCTTTCTAATACTCCGTGGTTCTCCCCATTCTTCTCTTGACTTCAACCCATGTTGAAGTCAATGGTTGTAGACTTCTGCTGTGAGTCTAGCTGGGTCGTGGGATCGGAATAATCCACGTTGTTGGGCGCCATGTCACCGCGGGGTAATTAATAAGGGTCTAAGCACCTTCTGTACCACCGTGTGCTCTGTAGAGGGCTTCGAAAACATCAACGATAGCTCCTCTACTTAAGTCCATTTTCAAGGTATGGACTCGAAAATGTTTTCTTCTGGTATCTTGCCTTGAAAAAGGCAAGATATTTCTTACATGACAAAGGTTAAGTCGAAATAAAAATACCAGGTTGCAGTAGAATAACATCTCAGCCACAGAGTATGGGAAAATCTAAAAACAAGAAAGCAGAGCCCCGAGAGCACTAAGCTCTCGGAGAGCCCGTGAAGGACTGACTTATTGACCTGAAAATCGCCTATTTTTATACTTTCTGAAGTAGCGATTAGGGATTTCCAGGTCAGGGAGGGGCCAACGTGAAAAATAAGGGGCGGGGCGATGCGTCTCGAACGTGAACTAGTCGCGTCCGAGAACATGATAACATATCAGCGATTCGATTCGTTCGTCCAGGAGCATATTCAATTCGTAGCATTGCTCTTCCAATGACCATCCAGCAAGGCGGCCAATAGGAGATTTTAGTGACATTAACCATTTTCGTAATCTAACGAATTCGTAGATTCGTAGATTATGAAAAGGCTTTCGACAGCATTGAACACTGGGCGGTTGAAGAAGCTCTGGTCAATAGTAGAATAGATTCAAGATACCGACAATTGATACATAATATTTACCAAAACGCAACCATGACCGTAATTCTGGACGACAAATTAATAACGGATAATATAAAAGTTAAACGAGGAGTCCGACAAGGCGATATAATTTCACCTAAACTGTTTACCTTGACCCTCGAAGACATAATAAAATCAACAGATTGGGAAAACAGAGGAATATGTATTAACGGAAAATACCTAAATCACCTTAGATATGCGGATTATATACTCCTGATCTCCTCGGAACGACAAGAACTGGAATTAATGCTGAATGAACTTCATGAAAAATCACTGCAAAAAGGCCTAAAAATTAACTTAAACAAAACAAAAGTAATGACAAACACGGAAGACCAAGAGGCAATAAAAATAAAAACAGAAAAAGTAGAACAGGTAAATGAGTATATTTATCTAGGACAAGCAATCAGAGCTAATAGAGAAAATCAAACAGCCGAAATATCGAGACGAGTAAGAATGGGATGGGCAGCGTTCGGCAAACTTTCTACGTTCTAAAAAATCAAACAATGTAACTCCTGTATCATACCGGTGCTCACCTACGGAGTACAGACATGGACATTTACACAGGCCAATTTGGATAGGATAAGGAAGGCACAAAGAACGATGGAGAGACAAATGTTGGGTGTATCACTTAGAGATAGAAAACGTAACCAGTGGATCAGAACCAGAACAAAGACAGTAGACGCGATAGAACAAGCAGCAAAACTGAAATGGAAATAGGCTGGACACAATGAACGTCTCCAAGACGGACGATGGAACAATGCCATCGGAAAGTGGCGTCCATACAATGCAAAGAGATCAAGAGGCAGACCACAGATGAGGTGGAAAGATGACATCAGGAAACAAGGAGGTCCCACATGGCAGAGAACAGCTCAAGTGCAGATGAATTTGCTTTTGTTTTTATTACAAAACAGTAGAAATAAAAGTCGCATGTTGAAGAATAGGAGCTTCCGTAATCAATATTTCAGGAGTTTCATAAACAGTTTCCAAACAAATGCTATATTCTTCTTAGTTAAGAAAACTTTTGGTAAAATGGTACAAAATTTTATTATTCAAATTTTTAAAAATTATTCAAGGTGGATTTTTAAATTTTCAGAACGTTTTCGATCCTATCAGATCATACTCAGTCAAAAACTCAAAAGTATAACCCCTTACAAATGAAAACAAAAGGGTAAAAATTTGGACTATTAAATTGAAAATGTGGTTATTACTTACTTACGTATATATAATATTTGGAACTAGCCACATGATGAGGTCATTATTCAAAACAGGTACATTCAAAATTTGAATAACTAAAATTGAGATTAATAAGACACTAGGTCGATCATAAAGAACTACATTCAGCTCAAAAAGGGAACCTTAAGCCCTGAGGGGTAACAACCAACTGTTGGCAGAAGGAAGTAAAAATTGTTTTAAAATGGCAAGTCCTTCAAGACACGTGATAAATAGTTTTTTAAAAAATCATCAAATAGTATATGGAAAATTCAACAAATAATGAACTATTACGAGAATTAATAGTAATTAAATTAATATCAACAATATTTTCTTCGATAGCCCTGGCAAGATGGATGAACTTTAACTCATAGGTGCAAATAATTATCGAAATTTAAATGGTTGCAATAAACAATCAAAAACAATTTAAAGGTTCAGGTAAAACTATGTGAACTTACCGCTAATTACCATGGTATACATTACTTTACAAAACAACTTCTTCTTCTTCTTCGTGTAACTAGGATTACTTCTGTTTGTCTGCCTCTTATTCTGTTTCAGTCGTTGTTGACTGTACATTATCTTTCCACCTTTTTGGCGGCCTTTCAACGGGTCTTCTGCTATACGATTTGTTGTTTTTACAGATGTTCGCTAATCTATCTGGTCACATTCGATTTACATGTTCGTTCCAGTTTTTTTTCTTGTTTTTATCCACCTGTTAATATTTTGAATTTTGCATTGTTGGCGTATACTTCTGTTGGTTTGTCTGTCCCTTAATAATATACCCGCTATTAATCTTAATACTTTCATTTCGATACTTGTTCTACAATTTCATTACTTGTTCTACAATTTTACTGTCTATCTCTAGTTTACATCTACGCGGCTCTTTACTGATCAGTAGACTTCGGCAAATACTCATATTGCATATTTTGCATATTGTGCATATTTTATGCAAATATTTCATATTTTGGCATATTTGTATAAAAGTTACCATACCAATTTATTTCAATTCTTGTATAAAATTTTGTAGTCATTTTAATCAAGAAATGATCTAAGGACAATTTCAAAGAAGATCAATTTAAGTAGCCCTCAACATTCTTAGAAAGTCTCGGTCACTGAGGCATTCAGTTATTGGATAATCGCTAAGGGTTCGCTCATTTGCATTTTATGATCTAATCCCCAAATCTATCTACAATTTATTGTATCTTAACAGCAGGTAAACGGCTAATAGTTTTGTTCCTAATTTAGGAATTTTCCAAAATCTCCCAGTTTATTGAATTAGGTACCTAAACATTTCTAATTTGATGCTCAGATTTGTAAATCATTTTTGTTTTGATATTCAAAGCGTAAACACTCGTTGTGCGTAACAAAAAGGAAGATTGTGATTTTATAATGGCTAAAACAACCAGTGCTTCAACTTGGATTAAACCTTATAAAGAGCTGTCTATGGATATGGGAAAAATCTACTGTTCAGTCTGTGGCAAAATTGTAAGTATCTAATATTTTCTATTAAATATCTAATATTTCATACATACAGGGTGTTTCCAAATGACACTTACAACGTTTGACTGTAGATACTTCTCGAAAAATTGAACAAAACGATATAGTTAATGAGGGGTCAAACTTATTTACTTTTCGAGATACAGGGTGTTAAAATTAAAAAAAATTAAATTCTTTTTTTTATGAAGTCAGCTATTCTAAAACACAATTATTTTTATTGTAATTGAATTAACAAAAAAAACTTATAAAATTTTAAAATAAGTTATATGATGTACTAATGGTTAGTAACAAAAACTAATTTGTGGATTAATACTGCATTTAAAACACTTAGCGAGTGTTTTTTTTCCAAACCAGTTATTTGATTAACCAAAAACACCTTGTATATTTTTTATATTTTAAAGGTTGGGTTAAAATAAAGGTTTTTATTTTTATTTATAGATAGCATGTAAGAAGAAATTTCAGATAGACTAACATGTGAGAACTGCTTCACACATTGCAAAAAAAGGAAAAATAGGAGGAAAACATCAAACTTCAATGGCTAAATGTTTCCAATCTACTTAAAAAAAATTAGATGAGCAAGAAACTTTTAATGAAGACTTGTGTCGCACATTAGTGTCTGCAAACATACCGCTTTCAAAATTAGCAAATGTAAATTTTAGTTCGTTTCTAAAAAAATATTGCAAACTTAATGTTCCAAGTGATTGGTCTCTAAGAAGAAATAATGTGAACGGGCTATACTCGTCGGTGTTAATTAATATTAAGGAAGAAATTGCAGATAATTATTTTTACATATCTGTAGACGAAACCACTGATTCCTCAGGAAAGTATATTACTCATTTATTGATTGGTGTTCTTAAAGAAGATACCTTACCAAAATCTCATTTTATTTCATGCCAGCAACTTGAGAAAACAAATGCTTTAACAATTTCGCGTTTTATACAAGAAACATTAGCAACTTTTTTTCTTCCGACAACTATTCCTTCTAATAAATTACTGCTTATTTTATCGGATGCTGCTCCTTATATGGTGAAAGCAGGACAAAATTTAAAAATATTTTTCCCAGATTTAATACATGTTACTTGTGTAGCGCATGGATTAAACAGAGTTGTAGAGGAAATACGAAAAAAGTTTCCTCTTGTAAATACCATGATATCCAGTGTCAAAAAAGTATTTCTTAAATCTCCTATAAGAATTCAACTTTATAAAGAAATGCTACCTAACATTCCTCTTCCACCACAACCTATTTTAACGCGATGGGGAACATGGTTAGAAGCAGCTAATTTTTATGCAGATCATTTTGTTAAAATAAAGAACATAATTGATACGTTAACAGATGAAAGTTCCCAATCTCTTTTGGATTCTAAACAAACTTTTCAGAGTAACTTGCTTCAACAAGAACTTTCATTTATAAAATAAAATTTTAGTTTTGTTCAAAAAACAATTACTCAGTTAGAATCACCAAAACTGTCATTGTTCGAAAGTACAGCATTAATAAAAGAATTTGCGTCATGTTGTCGGAACGTTAGAGGTAATATTGGAAAAGATATTTTAAAAAAATTTGAAGCTACTATGGAACAAAATAAAGGTTACCATATTCTTTCTGAAGTAGTCAGTGTTCTAGCTGGAAATATTTCGGAAACAATTAATTTAAAACCAAATGTTTTGGTTAGTTTGAAAAATGCTCCCGTTACATCAGTTGATGTTGAACGAAGTTTTTCCATATATAAATATATGTACTCAGACAGAAGCCACAAGTTTTTGTTAGAAAATTTTGAACACCACTTGGTCATTTATTGTTACCATAATTCTAAATAAGTTTATTCATACTTAAAAATGATGTAGTTACTTAAAATAAATGTAAATCTTAATGAATAGTAGGAAATATTTAATTATGTACACTTTTTTTTTAAATAAAATTGTTACTATTTTACGATTTTTTTATTTATTTGTATGCATATTTTGTAAAATATTTGCATATTTTCGGGTAAACACGTGCATATTTATGCGCATATTTTCTACATTTTTATTTGCATATTTGCCGAAGTCTACTGATCAGTGATCACTATTATGTATTTAGTTTTATCTACTGATATTCTCATATTAAGTTTTTTTGCTGCATGGGCGTATAAATAAAAATCTTTATTTATACGTCCATGGTTTGCTGTGATATTGACGGTGTGGAGCTGCCTTTGTAGGTCATTTTCGTTATCAGCAATTAGTACTGCATTATTGGCATAGCATAGTATCGTGATTTTATGCGCTCCCATGTGGTATCCGTGTCGTTTTCTTACTTCATGAATTATTTGATTCATCACCATATTGAACAACAATGGGCTGAGCGAGTCTCCTTGGCGGATTCCTCCTTTTAGTTCTATGCATTCTGTTTCTCCTGTTAACATTATAACTCTGGTTTTGTTGTTCTCGTTAATTTCATTAATTGTCCTTATTGTCTGATGGTCTATTTGTTCAGCTTGTAATAAATTTAAGATGTCATTTTGCTTCACTCTGTCAAAAGCACTTTTTAAATCTACAAAGCACATGTATGCTGGTTTTCCATATTCAATAGACTTCTCTATTATTTGTCTGATAATAAAACTTGCGTCTATTATGCTCCGTTTCTTCCGGAAGCCTTGTTGTTCATCTGCCATGTTCGCTTTTTCCTCGATTTTATCTTTTATGACTGCCGTTAACAATTTTAATGTACTATTCATCAGACTAATGCCTCTATAATTTTCAGGATTTCTTGAGTCTCCCTTTTTAAGTATCGGTAGCTGGAGACTTTCTTTCCATTCCGCTGGTACTACCCTACCCCGGTATTTATTATATCGACGAATAATTTTAGGAGCCATTTGCGTAGTGTTGTTCCTTCATATTTAAGCAGTTCATTGTTTATCTTATCAGGACTAGGTACTTTTCGGTTTTTTAATTTTTTTATTCGTTCTTGTAGCTCTTCTATTATTAGTACTCTATCGTGGGTTTCGTTAATGATTATTTCTCTGTTCTCTTCCTCTCCTTCTCCATATAATTTCGTGAAATGCTCAGTCCATTGTTCCTCCGTAATGTTATCTATGCGTAAAAATTCATTTCGGTTTTTTGTCTCCTTATCATCTTCCACACCTTTTTTTGGGATCCATAGAGGTCGTATTCCATATCTTTGGTAAATTTCTCCCAGTGTTCTTTTTTGATGTTATCTATTTCTTGATTTACTCTATTCTTGATTTTCACGTAGTCTTCTCGTGCCTCTAGAGTCTTCACTCCTTTGTATGGAGTTTTGTATTCCCGTTTATTTCTGTTAACTTTTCTTTTACGTTGTTTACAAAACAACGAACAAACGATTGAATATAAGTGCATCGGTTCGCGGTCGGGTTGCGTCTTTTCCTCTCAACGACTTACGCGCTCTTGTGTCTTAGCAAGATGTATTCCCGAGCCCGAGAGCGGTACAAATAGGGATCGTAGGAATACAGGGGGGGACAAATGTATTGATTAATTTATGCAACCGTATTTAAATTTAAACATAGTATATGCCGAATAAGGGTGTTATTTAAAATTAAATTTATATTATTGTTTTAAATGATATAATAAAAAATTATTTTTATTTGTTGTTGAAGAAAAAAGAATAATTTTACTATGAATAATTAAAAAGTTAGATAAATATTTGCTTTTGAGTGATGACGTCATTCAATAAACTGACTTAAACTGAATGGTGCTAGGTTAAAGTTAGAGAATATACTGTTGACTATTTCACTCATCTTAAAATTTTCACATAATCTGACCAATCACAAACCAAAGACAGCTTGTGTTATCGCGAAAACACCAACTGTCTTTCAATTCTGATTGGTCTATCAGCTTAGTGTTTTCAACGACGTAACCATGGATACCGATCGCAAAGCAAAATTTGACGTTCGCCAAAAAAAAATTATTGTAGCTGTATACGTTAAAATGAGTCGTTTCGGTGGTACTTCAAACGAAGTTATAAACCAAAACATTGAAGAAAATATACCGAGTAACACAAGAAAATCTAAATCAACAGCGCCAAGAAAACATAACAATACATGGAGAACAAATTAAAAAAGTTGAAAAATATAAATATCTGGCTACAATAATTAATGAAAATAATGAGTACACAAAGGAGATTAAGACAAGAATAGGACAGGCAATAAATTCTTTCAAGAAACTGAAAAAAGTACTCTGCAGCAGGGACATTTCAATTTCTTTAAAGATAAGACTTCTGAGATGCTACGTGTTCTCCATATTATTTTATGGTTTGGAGGCTTGGACTTTAAAGAAAGATGTTTCGGACAGATTGGAAGCCTTCGAGTTATGGGCCTACAGAAGGATATTAAGAATAAGTTGGGTAGATAGAGTCACGAATGTCGAGGTGTTGAGAAGAATGGGAAAAGATAAAGAGGTCTTAAATACAGTTAAAGTCAGAAAACTGCAATATCTGGGACATGTTATGAGGGGCGAGCGTTATAACTTGTTGCAATTAATAATGCAAGGAAGAATACAGGGTAGAAGGAGTCGTGGAAGAAGACGCTTCTCCTAGTTGAATAATTTGAGAGCTTGGTTTAACTGCACTTTTGCTGACCTCTTTAGAGCAGCGGCGTCGAAAGTGCGAATTGCCATGATGGTTACCTTCTTAGAGGAGATGGTACGTGAAGACGAAGAAGAATATGAGGATTTTGTAGACATGACCTAAAAACTGAAGATTCTGATTGAATTCAAAAAGTGTTGATGGTCAACACTTAATGAAAACGATCAATAAGCCTTTGAAAGGTGGCAGGCGCGTTTCGACAACCAAAAGACATACGATTGAATCTAAAAATGCCAAAAGGAGTAATAAAAGAATTTTTATCTACATCTGATCAACGAACACTTATTTGATGGTAACCACTTTTCAAATCTAATGCTGTCATAAATATTGTCTGTATGGTTCTATGCAATAGATCATCCATCCTAGGTCGAGGATACCTATTTGGTACAGTTATTTCGTTAAGTCGTCTATAATCAGCGCACATGAGAAAAGTACCGTCTTTTTGAACGAGCACAGTAGGCATAAGGTGAGTCGCATTCATCAATGATTTCCATTTCCAATAAATGATGGATTTCAATTTTCAGTATTTCCGCTTTCTAAGGAGTTGTTCTATCAGAAGGCACAGCGATTGGAATATCACTGGTTAAATTAATGCAATGGTCAGCAAATGGTGTAGGTTTATTATATTCCATAAAAACTCCATTGTGCTGATTTATCAAACATAAAGTAAAGTAAGTTCAAGAAGATTATATGAAGCAGTGCAGGAGTTGGGTTCCCTTAATAATTTATGTTGAATATCAGGAAAATCAGCAAGTAAAAAATTTCATTTGAGGGATATTTATATCAGCATTTTCTAAGACGTCTATGCCAAGAAGTTTTAGCTGATGTTTGTTCAGAAAATGCAACAAAAGTTGTAGGTATGGATATAGGTATCTATAAATGGTCTATGATATAAAGTCTTGTAATAGGAGAACAGAACATTCAAAAAGATGAGCTGTTACCGTTTGGCTTACATAGAGTAGTAGTGTAGACCTAGAACATAGTATAAACCTCGTTTAAAAAATGTTCTAATTTTAATTGAGTTGAGGAATGGGGGGGGGGGGCAATTATTCAAATTGTTAATTTCCGCTTAAAGAGGCTCTACAGAAGAGGTTGCTTCTGTGGTAATTGAATTTACAGAAATTTTTACAGTTAGGACAATTTGTGCGAACATAAACAGAAGTATTACAACCATAAAAAAGTACATTGGAAGAACGTTGAGAAGGTGCATTTGAAGTACTATGATTCGTATTAAAACTACTAGGAAGTAGGTACATACGTGCTAACTGAATCATTAGAATTAGAAGTCATCGATTACTTAGTCTTTTGACTAATATTGTGAAATTGTCTACATTCTGACTAAACCTGTTCAAAATATTTCGAAAATGTACACTTTGGTCGTAATTTTATCAGAGTCGATAGTAACTAAACCTTCTTTTAAGAATGCTTCAATTTCTCGAGATTCCATTAAAAGTTCCTTAAAATTTATTTCTTTGTAGCCTTTTTCGTAATTTTCGTGGAGAAAATGGGGGTGACACAGTGGGAAATAGTGGCACATGAGTAATGACGATTAATCTTATGATTATAGAGTTATAGTCCATTTAGTAAAATGTCTTCTACTAAACCTATCGTCTTCACTAGATGTGTGATCTAAATTAACAATAAGAACAAGAACAAGTTAACTGCATTAAAAACAATAGTAGGTAAATGGTAAATAGACTACCATCTACACATACTTTTTGGCAAACTCATGAAGTATGCAAAATATTTATAAATTAAGTTTGTTTAATATTATCACTGTTTTAATAGTAACGGATGTTTTTTTTACAAAAGTGTGGTTGGTATATTTTTATTTTACTTTTGGAATATCATATTGTTAAAATTGTACCAGAGATAGGAATTGATATACACTACTCAACAATTGAAGTGGATAATTTTAAAATTTCTAAAATTAACATATAAAACTATTTTTTTAAAAATTGCCTATACTATACTCTATATGCTATCTTTATTGCCAATATTTTTTGTATGTGGTTTTTTTCTCCCTATTCTTATGGGCCCTTATCTCATACAAAGAGAGAAATATTGTTCCAAACATGAATATATCATTCGTATTGGCATTACCAGTTCAGGAAAGTCAAGAAATCTATTTATCACAAAAACATTATGCCACAAAGACGTTTAGAACTAGTGCAGCTCGAGCAATTAGTTCGTTGGATCCAACAAGGAATAACTCAACATGAGGTTGCTATAAGGCTAAATGTGTCGCAAAGTGTGATAAGTCGTGCATGGAATCGGTATGTAACAACTGGATCTGCAACATACAAGCAAGGAGGAGGAAAAGAACGATCTACAACTCGTCGGAAAGACCGATTTGTAGTTCTGACGGCAAGAAGAAACCCAACATTCACGGCTTCCAGAATTAACAGAATCTTCAGACATGCTACTGGCCGAGCAATTTCCAGTCAAAATGTCATAAGACGGTTACATGCATCCAATTTAAGGGCTACCAATCCACGACTAACTAGGGAGCAGCGTGCATGCAGATATAGCTGGGCGATTGAACACTATCAGTTGAATTTCGAAAATTTGAGGAATTGTTTCTTTACTGACGAGTCCAGATTTTGTTTGTATACGAATGATGGCCGAATATTGGTGTGGAGGGAAAGAGGACAGCGTTACAATGAAAATCTGAGTCCCAACCACTCTTTTTGGAGGTGGATCCGTTTGTGTTAGTAACATAGTAACAAATAGTTGTTCCATTTTTTGGTGCAATAGGCGAACAATTTGTTCTGATTGATGAAAATGCTCGCCCTCACCGTGCGAGAATTGTCAACGAGTGTATAGAAGCCCATGGCATTACAAGAATGGAGTGGCCAACATGTTCACCTGATATGAATTGCATTGAACATGTTTGGGTCGAAATGTCAAGGCAACAAAACAGGCTCCTTCAACCGCCCCAAACCTTGGATCAGTTGGCCAATACATTATACGCGATTTGTGAACGTATACCGCAGCAGTTCATCAACAATTTAATAAGAAGTCTTCCAAATAGAGTTAGAGCACTAAGGCGACACAGAGGTGGACCCACAAACTATTAATTTTTCTTTTCGGGATATTAGAAATTGAGCAGGAATAGAAATTTTAGGTTGTTAATTTTACAATTTTTGTTTATTTTTTTATTTCTTGAAAATTTTTTTCTTTCGGTTCATCCGTATGAAAATATGAAGTAAAAATAAATCTCTATTTATATCACTCTATTTTTCTATTTCACCTTATGAACAAAAAATAAAATACACATTTTCATAATATCCACTTCAATTGCAATTCAAAAATAAAGAAACAAATGCACAAATGGTATTTATTGATCTTTAGAAAGCATACGATATAGTTTCTCGAAAAGTTCTGTGGTAGGTGCTCAATAAGAAAAGAATTTCCTATGAACATTGTAACCACTAGTGTTGGAACATAAGCGGGACTGATAAATTTTAAGTGATGGTAGGATTAAGATTTAGAACAACAATTGGAACTCTTTTCCTCAAGAAAAAAAAGAGAAAGTAGATTTAAAACTAAGTAGGACAAAAATAGAGTATTTGGAATGTTAACTTGAAGATAGTGTTGACACTACAAATAAAATGATAACTTTATTGGATGGTAAAATTGTTGTGAAAAGTAATATTTATAGCATCAGTATTTCAGAATAATGCAAAAATAGATAGAGATGTATGCAGTAGAGTTAGAGCGGGATATATACAGTAAAAGGGTGTGTTGTGTGACAGAAAGTTTCCAATACCACTGGATAATGGTCCAAAAAAGGATAAAATTAAGAATTAGTACATTAGAGGAAGTCTATTGGATGCACTAATTAATACCAAAATGAGAAAGTGTAGGTTAAGATGTTTCAGGCATGTTCAATGTAGTACAATCTCCCACTATAAAGAATCTTTGATCTACTAGTACCCGAAAGTAGGATTAGAGCACAGCCAAGGAAGACACTTAAGCAAGACATAACAGTAAATCGGGATGATATTAGTATGTTACACACATATAAATTTATGGAGAAATTTTAGATAAGCAGACCCCACATATTGATAAAGGAAAGGACGAGAAAAGAATGATGATGGTTGTTAGTTTATATGATAATTTATTATCCAACAATTTTCTTAAATCTTTCAATCATTAACCTATTTATAAACTCTTTTTTAAGTTGTACTATATCGACAAACTAATATTTCCCCTGTTGATAATTCACAATGATATATCTTGCACCCCATAATTCAATGCTTGCATGGGCTGGTGGTGAAAGATTAAATATCTAGATCAAAAATGATATCAATGATATAAACAAACAAATAAATAACAATCCACAAGGAATCTACGTTCCTGTAGTTGGCTGTATACCATGTATTAAAAATTTAATTAAAAATCCTTTGTAATAGGTATATATTTAAGGCCCAAACGGGCTAAGTTAAAAAGACATAACGTTTTCGGAAACCATGTTCCATCATCAGTGTCTAGGAGTACATGAATGTAGCCACCAAGATTAAATATATGGGTAAAAACCCGTTAACAGATGTTTAATTACATTTAGTTTTAAAAATATGTTATAATTATTTAAGATTATAGAGTTACCGATGGATTAGGTAACATGGCGACATATGAATCCACGTTGAAGTCCTGAGGAGGACTAGCAACTTCAACGTGGAGTCATATGTCGCCATGTTACCTAATCCATCGGTAACTCTATAATCTTAAATAATTATAACGTATTTTTAAAACTAAATGTAATTAAACATCTGTTAACGGGTTTTTACCCATATATTTAATCTTGGTGGCTACATTCATGTACTCCTAGACACTGATGATGGAACATGGTTTCCGAAAACGTTATGTATTTTTAACTTAGCCCGTTTGGGCCTTAAATATATACCTATTACAAAGGATTTTTAAATAAATTTTTAAATAAATAACAAATAAAAAAGTACATAATAGTAGAGTGCATAATAATGAGACAAATACTTAGACTGATTCTTTGAGTTTTTATTTATAAAAATTAAATAAATTACATTTACATTAAAACATATCTGGAGAACTCTTAATTTTTTCATATATTTGTTTTTCCAAAAGTGGCATTAACAACCTATCTTGACTTACATTGCAACTTAAAAAAACCACCTTATTCAACTTTTTACATAATTTAGAAGTTGTATTTTTTGAAAAATCTTCATTGAAGTCACCCACTAGAACAGTACTAATTGGTTCACTACTGTAGCGATCCTTCATGGCTAATGCTAAATTATTAAATTCAGGTGTATCATTTTCATTTACATATATAATAACAGAATCCTTCATTTTAATTACTTGGCATGTTATTTTTCTTTCTAAAAATATATAAAAAAGATCAGTTGAATGGAATAGCAAGGTATGAAATGGAAAATATAATTAGAACTTTAATTACAATATTGCTTATTAAGTGATTAGATGCTTACAGAAAACCTATTACTTATAACCAAAACTGTAAAAGAAGCCAACTAGCTAACAGGTTTTTTGGTAAATACTCTATATACTATATTCTTATACTTCCACCACCTCTATTGAAACAAAACAATTTAACCTCTTTAGAGAGATTGAGGATTTTAGCCATCTCAAAGCTTATAAGATTGGTCACAATTTTAAATTATATATAGTCCAGTGTACAATGGTAAAAATATAGTATACCCTCCAATTTCCATCAACCAGTCTTAACTTTGGTGAAATTTAGGAATGAACCTCTATTTACTCTTAACTTCAAAGTTTACCCTATGTGTGTGCTTTTGTCTTGGGATGAAATTGTATCATATTCTATATATGCAGATCTATATAGCAGCAGTTCTGCAAATTCAGTTCTATGTAGCAAATTTTACATATCTTCAACAGTACTTATCTTCTAATATCTTAAATAGTATCTTATTTTTACCATAAATCATAAAACATAAGAAAAATTGAAATTTTTAATCACAAATAAATCAAAAAGTATTTGATATTTTGAAAAAACTAGAAGACATTTTTTACTATTTTCGTATTGATTCTTGAGGATATTTTCAATAAAAATGTTCCAACCAGTTGGGGTGTATTTCACCCCCAATTCTCCTCCATTCCTTGCGATCTTGTGCTCTTTGTTGCCAATTTTTCGTGATACGCCTAATGTCGTCAGCACAACATGTAGGTGGTGTTTTTCTACTACATTTGTCTGCTATTGGCAGACAATGGCTGCAATTTGTAATTTTGCTCATCCATCGTGAGTCATGCATTCCCGCTACATGGCCTGCCCAGTTCCATTTCACTTCCTCTATGCGTTTCACAACATCAGCAATACTTCTGCAGATTTTTTGTATAAATAAGGACAACTTAAATGTAGAATATTACAGTATTGAACAGTTTAATTGTTCATAAAAATGAACACACCACACAACACAAACTGATTATTCGGTTAATAACCTTGCAATGGTTGATGAGGACAACTACAAATAAAAAAATATTCCAATGGCAACAAGACACATATGTTTATCCACTAGGAATCAGTTCCTGTAGGTGGCTGTATACCATATATTAAAACATTTATTAAAAATCCTTTGTAAAAGGTATATTTTTTTTAACTTAGCCCATTTGGGCCTAAATATATACCTTTTACAAAGGATTTTTAAAAAATTTTTTACAGATGTTTATGTTTCAAAAACTATTGTTTTTATCAATATATTAAAATACCTAAAACATATTGTGCACCAGTATGGCTAAATAGTGCACATACAAGCAAAATCGATGTCCAACTTAACCAAACCATGAGAATAATCACTGGAACAATAAAATCAACGCCAGTGAGATGGCTGCCTACTCTGAGCAATATTGCTCCACCAGATCTACGCCGTACAGCAGCATTAGTGAGAGAGTACCAGAAAATTGTAGCCAACGTACAATTACCAATACATCAAGATATCCCAGACATCTCAAAAGAGCACCAACGATTGAGATCTAGAAATCCTCCAATACGATCTGCCCGAAAAATTGGTAATTCCTATGATATACATAGGCAATGGACAACAAGATGGATGCCAACAGTAGAATCGGACTATATTAAGATATCCACCCCAACTCAGGGTTTCATCGCATCAAATCTGCCCCGGTCCATTTGGGCAAGGCTTAATCGTATACGTACCGGACATGGTAAATGTGCTGATTCGCTGTTCAGGTGAGGTCGTGCAGAAAGTCCACAGTGCGATTGCGGAGAATCTAGACAGACCATAAGCCATTGTGTTTCAGACTGCTTGAATCGTGCCTACCGTGGAAACCTCCAGGACTTTGCGGAATGTTCCCCAGAAGCAATTGAATGGCTATGTAAATTGGACATTAATATTTAGTGTCATTCATTCTATTCATTCTATTTTTACTATTTTTAGTGTTTGAATAATATATATATAATATATATGTGTATATTATTGTAATTGTATTTGTATATTTATCGTACTGTGAAAGTCCATACGCTAAATAAATAAATAAATAAAATACCTAAAACATCCAGTTGGAAGATATTTGTAAGTAGTTTGGAGGGAACATATTCTATATGTTGTTCTCCTGATGTTTTAGTCATTTTCCAAACTCCAAAATTACTCCAAATTCAAAGTTTAAGCATCTATTTTGGTTTATGATATTAAATAAATATAACTACATAACACATAAACATAACCACAAATTATTATTCTTCTTTTTCTGTAGAATGTCTACTGGTAGAATTTAGAATGCTTCAAAATAATAATGGTAGTTATCTGTATTCAATTTCTTTTTATTATTATGTTAAAAATCTAACCTAATCTGAAAATGTGATTTCTGTGAAACATTTAAACTATTTTTGTCAATAATATTATTTTTGCCCATTAATACAAAAAATATATTATGTTAAAATTCATCCAAATCTTGATTGTATTTGACATCTCTAGACTTCACTCAGAAGTTATCTTTAAATGTGCCATGTGTCAGTGTCACTATCATACATAACCCTTTAATTTCAATGCACGTGAGAGTATACATGTATGTTTTGATTTAAGTCTGTTTTGTAAATAATTAACAATGGTTTCGAAGCGGAAGAAGAAGGTAAAATTAATTAAGTAAAATGAAGAATACCTTTATGATTTGTTTAAATTTCAGTATACATCTGGAGAAGGTGCTCAGTTTATGACTAGAAAAGCAGCTCTTAAGAAACTTCAGTTATCCCTTAATGATTTTCGCAAGCTGTGTATTTTAAAAGGAATATATCCAAGAGAACCTAGAAATCGTAAAAGAGCCCAAAAAGGGAAAGCCGGAATTAAAACCTTGTACCATGTGAAGGATATACAATTTTTACTACATGAACCAATTATTTGGCGTTTAAGGGACTACAAAATATTTAATAAAAAAGTTGGACGTGCTAGAGCTGTAAAAGATTTTGAAAAACTAAATAAGTTTCTTAATAATCATCCCACTCTTAAATTAGACCATATTGTAAAAGAACGCTATCCAACTTTTATGGATGCATTGAAAGATTTAGATGACTGTCTGACGCTATGTTTTTTGTTTAGTACATTTCCTTCATTAGCACATGTACCAAGAGATCAATCTGCTTTATGTAGAAGGTAAATATATTCTTTATAATAAATAGATCATTGGTAGTGAAGTAACACATAAAGTTAAAATAAAATAAATGACATCTTCTAAATCAATATGAATACAGAAAAAGAAGATAGCAAATTATAAATGTATCAAAACAGATATACCTAGTATCATATTAGCAAAAAATAATAAAAACTGGAATGAGTCATTTAAATCTCCAGTAATAAAGGGCTCTATTATAAAAAAATATTTTAATTTAAACTTTTAAATGTTTATTTTTGAAATTTTATATTTTTTTGTAGCTTAGTATTTAGAAATGGAAAGTTTTTAATCAAAATGAATAAACATAGACTATGAAGAAGTCTGCAAGAGTAAGTTTATGTGAACTATTAATAGGGAGCAGTAGGAATGTGTGTTATATATTTTTGACAATGAAAATACTTCATTCAATTCAATCAAAATATTCGTTATAGTAATGTAAAATATGATAGATAAAATCTCTCTACTGAAGAATAAAAGTAAACTCAAATATATAACAGAACAAAGCATAGTATTTTCTAATATGAAAAATTGGAAGAGATATACAGGCAGTAATTAAGAAAATGGCAAAGAAACAAACAAAAATAAGGGAAAGACAACAAAAATAATTTACAAGAAGCTAAATATTAAGTAACTGAAAAGAATTGAAATGGGTTAAAGATAATGGTAAACTAACCAAAATACCAGAAACACAGTGGGAGGATACCCAAAAACTATTACAGAATGCAGACACTATACCTTCAGTTATGATATCTAAGGTTGTAACCATTGAACAATCCATCAGAAATGGTGGATGCCGATGGCTAGTGATCCTCAAAATGTTGGGACCCTTAACAATAAAACTCACAACTTTCTTTGGGAGCCAATTGTTAGACCTCATCCAGCTCAGTCTCTCAGGTGTAAGAATGTTTTATCTTAGAAGTAAATGTGAAAAATGAGTTTGGCTGGGACAAAGATCTTAACTTATCATATGTATTGTACAATATAATTGAAGTTTTAATATTAAATCAAAAACAAAGCAAATCTTACCTATAGCTTTACAAAAATTTTAAGGTGATACTTATGGCTTCGTGTGTTTGACACAACAACTTGCTGATGGCTTTTGATGTTGGCTGGATGGATTGTGGCTGATTGCATAGCTTTCACGTTGGTGGAGATATTAGGATCCAGCCTGTTGTAGTTCTATATATATGTAGGTCTGCATATCTGCTTTGCTGCTGCAGTTGTCATTCCTCTGTATGGTGCACAATGAGATAAGTTCCACCTAACATAGGAGAACAGGAAAATTTTATTTTATGCAAAAAACTTAGGAAAGGATTTAAAGATAAATTAATTTTAAACTGAAAATCCATCTTAAATAGGCAAAAGACATTATAAAAAATAATTTCTCTTCTGTATTGAAGTATAAATGACATGACAGAAATCAAGAGTCACCAACTGACAGATATACTTTGTTGACTGAAGTGGAACATAGAAATTTATATCTGTTTATCACATAGAACATAATGGGGTTTGAATATAGGGAATTAGAATAAGGTAATAATTAAAGTTGGAATTTAGATTATGACAAAATATTTAGTAAATAGGAAGTTGATCTAAGAGTTAAGCAACAACTATTTTTAGAATAAAAATAAAATAATTTAGATTATTCTAAGACAAAGTTATTCCGATTTTATCTTAAAATGCTTACTTTAAGTGTAAAATGCAAATAAACAATTAAAAATCCTGAAAAATTAATTTTTAGCATTTTTTGAATCATTTTTTAATAGGTTGGACAACAAATCTAAGAAAATAACATGAGGTGAAAGCTTAAGTCACTGGTTTTAAAATGAGTAATTCTATTTTGAGTTTAAAAGTATAAAATCAGTTTAAAATATACATAAACTAATTGTTATACTGAATCTGAACTTTAATGTTTGAAAACAGATTGTTTATTTCTAAGCTACAAGCTGAATCTTGTTTTAATCGAAAACAAATAACTACTTGACTTAATCTTTAATCTCATATTTTTTGTATTCATTTTTTGATTAGATGTCCAATCTATTGAAAAATTCAAAAAGTGGCTTATTTTCGGCATTTTTAATCGATCATTTGCATTTTACGCTTAAAGTAAGCATTTTACGAAAAAATCACAAGAATAAATTTCTCCTTATTAAAAAAGTGGCTTTGAGCAAAAAAAAATGAATTTTATATAATTCATTTAAAATTTGTTTTAAATTATAGGTCCATGGAAAATTTTCAGCAAACTTTTAAATATTATAAACATTTTCATCATAATCCATTGATTAAAGAAGTTTCAGTTACCACATATGTTGCCCACCTACCTAACCGTGGTTTATGTCTTGTTTGTTACAATAAAGCCGCTCTGATGAATCTCTGAGCATGAAAAGTGTCCTCCTTGTACAATCCTGTATGAATGAATACTAATATTTATATGTAATTGCGTGGCTAAAGGTTTTAAGCCAAAGCCAATAATAAAAAAAAGAAGTTTCAGCATGTGGGTATGAAATCAACTTTTTCCCACAAAAGCCACCAGCCTAATTAATATGAAGAGAGATTTATTACATATGTTCTAATGTATTTTGGGAAAAGTTGGTATTTTGAGTTGAATGATTCATAATAAAAAGTATTAAGATATATTTAATCGCTGTTTAGTAATATTCCTAAAATATTGTATGAATATTTATAGATCTTTCAAACTAAAAGAATCTATTAAGTGACAAATTGAGAAAAAGCTTTTTTGTAATAAAATAAACAAATTCTAAAAATTCATAAAATGATGCTCCACTGGAATTGTGAAATATTCCGGGATTTGGCTGTCTATAATTTGGTTCTTGTCCTTGATTCACTCTCTTGTAATGATTGTCATTACACTAACTATAACCAACCAGTCATATAAACATGTAGGCAATAGATGTTATACAAGTATGCTACTAGAACCACAATAATACATAAGTAACTGCCGGGAGTGTACTATGGAGTACAAGTGTTAATAAAATGAACAAATTATTCGATAAAGAGTAAAAGAATGACGGGAATCTATATGATCCTTGTTATCAATCTTACCAAAATTTCCATCGATATAAAGTTTATGACCACTTTCATAATGGCACATTTTGATTATTTCTATTATTTTTAGTATACTCATGAAATTTTTTCTGAGTAAAGATAAACTACTTATGAAGCATGATCATATTTGTTCATTTTCAATCTTTCCATATCGTCCCTACCATTTCCAACTATCGAATGTGAAAAGTGCTACTTTTCGGGAGAGGAAGATAATTCTTTTTTAGAGGATCTTACATCAGCGCCTTGATAAATGGAACAGTTTTTATATTATTAATATTCAATGTTTAATCCTTGTTAGATTGGACTACACTGGGCCGCTTGTAGCCAGTTTCTCGCTACCCGTTTTATATCATCGGTCCATCTAGTCGCTGGTCGTCCTCGGCTTCTTTTATAGTTTCTGGGCCTCCATTCCATAGTATGTCTTGTCCACCGTCCATCTTGTGTTCTGGCTAAGTGCCCTGCCCAATTCCACTTAAGCGTCGTGGTTCTTTTTGAACTCCTGATCGTTGCCTGATTTGTTGTTTGTTATGTGGTCTCAAAGGCTAACGTTCGGCATTGCATGTTCTACGGCTCGTTGTGTAACTCTGAGTTTATTTGCAGATTTTTGCGTGAGTGTTAAAGTCTCTGCTCCATAAGTTGTGTTTTCGATACACACCAAATAATAGAATCTGTATAAATTACTTTCTTAAACCTTCCTGATTTGACAAGACAATAGCGTAATACAGTTATGTGTGTGTGTGTTTGTGAATTATTGGCTTCGGAGTCTCTGTAAATTCGGCATCTTACTTTTATGGAATTATTTTGTATTTTTTGTTCGGAAGCTTTAAAGGAGTGCTCCTTGCTTTCTTCTCGTTTGCTATACAATCATAGTCCTGCTCTAATTTTACAAAGAAATATTTTCTATATATCTAATTTTACAATTATACATTAGATTTTTATTTCTCTTATAACATATTCAGCTTATTTGAATTATTTCCTTTTGTTGTGTGTTTTTTTTTTATTTATTTTTTCCTTTTTTTATATATACATATATACACACATATATTTATTTATTTGTTTTGTTTCTCATCTTTTTATCTTATATAATTTGGGATATTAGACTATGATGCAATTTGACGATCAGGGGTCGATCAGATCATTTAGACGAGACAGGTGGACCTCGGATAGACTTAGGACTTTGCACGAAGTGAAAAAAACATAGGTTATAAACTTAATCTAATACATAAAATATGTTTATACAAAATTTGATAAATATTACAATCTTCTGAACTTAATAATTGGGTTAGGTTATATGGTTTGGTGATTTTGGGTATTTTGGTTATTTCTTCATTTAATACTTTTACTTCATTACTTATTTTAGAACAGCCTAATATCATGTGCTCTGTTGTACCTTCTTCTCCGCATGGACAATTAGGAGAATCACTTAATTTTATTTTATATTTATACTGCGGAGTTAAAACATGGTTGTACTTAAAACACGCTTACTTCCCGACAGTCTTGAGAACCAAGATTGGCTAGGAGACTCGGTAACTATGTTTTTATAAAATTTTCCTTTTTGACTTGTGGCAAGCAATTTCATTGTGAGGACATTTATACCTTAAATATTCTCCTGTTCTACTTCCTATTTTAGCTTCTTCGTCTACTTCTTCATTTTCTTTTATTCCACAATGCCCTTTAATCCAAACAAGTGATACATTAATTTTTTGAGATTGTAGTTCATGAAGTTTAGTAATTATTTTGGTAAAAATATAATTACTATTGACCTGGTGGATATTTTTTTATTTTGATAACAGCGCTTTTACTATCTGAACAAATTGCAAATGATTCTTCTGTAACTTTCATATTACTTATATATAGAAGAGCTTCTAATATGGCGATTAATTCTGCCGTATATATAGTTAGTTTTTCATTTAATTTATAAGATTTTTTATGTTATTATGTGAATAAAATATAGCGCAACCTACTTTATTGTTACTCTTTGATGCATCGGTGAATATATATCGACATCTGGGAAGATACTTTTCTAAATCTTGCTTAAATATGTATTGTCTAATTCTTGGGTGAAATTTTGAATAATCTTGGAGAGAAACACAGTTAATTGGATGGATGTTGTAAATATTTATACTATATAATGGATCTATATCTGAAGAGTGTATTTCTTCTATTACGTTATGTATTACATAGTATGACTCTGTAATAGTTAAACTTTTTTTCGACTTCCAATAACTATGGGTAAGATCCGATGTCAACAGTATATTAATTTTTTGGACTAAGTCGCTTTTTTGGAGCTTAATTTAGCTATAAAATTTGAAGCTAAAATCTTTCGGCGATATTTTAGTGGAGTTTCCGCTACTTCTGCAAATAAACAATCAATTGGTGTACTTTTTAAAGCTACTAGGCATAATCTTAGACACTTATTTACTATGTGGTCTATTTTTTCTAGTTGACTTTTTGAAGCTTGGTCGTAGAAGAAACAACCATAATCCAGTATTGACCTAATGTAGGATTTGTACAAAAGGATTGCTACATTTGGATCTGATCCCCATTTTGTTCCACATACTGACCGTAAGATGTTAATTCCTTTTTCTGTTTTCTTGATTAGATAATCTACGTGATTTTTCCATGTCATTTTTTTATCTAGATACATTCCTAGGTATTTTACTGATGCACGTATGCTATACTTTGTTGTATCCAATGTTAATTCGGTTGGAATGTTTTTTCTTTTTCTCGTGAAAATGCAAACTTCTGTTTTTTTCCTGGAAATTTTTAGACCATTTTCATTACACCATTTATTGAGGTTCTTATAAGCTATATTTAATTTTTTGCACCCTTCTTCAATATATTGGCATGGTGAATATATACAAATATCATCGGCAAATTGTAGTATAGAAATGGTCTCACATTTAATTTTACATTCCAGATCTGCTGTGTATATTAAGTATAGTACAGGGCTTAGTATACTTCCTTGTGGTAACCCAATATTGGTCGTTTTAGGGCCCAATATTTCATCATTTATATTTATTGAAACTGTTCTATCGGAATATAGTAATCTGATACGTGAGGTCAAAGCTTGAGAGATTCCCATTTTTTCATAGAGAATGTCTAATATTACATTATCATATGCTGATTCTATATCTACAAAAATTGCTGGAAGTGATTTGTTGTTAGTAAAAGTGATATTTATATCACTTACTAGGTTACCTGTTTTTCAATGGTTGAACATCCTCTTCTGAAGCCAAACTGCAATTTAGGTAATTTTTTATTGTTTTCAAGCCAATGAACTAGTCTGACTTTGATCATTGTTTCTAAAGTTTTTAAGACACAAGAAGCTAGAGAAATTGCTCTATATGAATCTGGATCTTCCGCATCTCGATTTGGCTTTAGAATTGGGATTGCTGAATATTCCTTCCAGCTTGTTGGAAATTCTGCCCGATTCCATGTTGTATTTATTATTTTGCGAAAAATTTCTATACTTGATTCTGACAAACTAGTAAGCATTTTTTGATGTTTTTACTACCTGATTGTCCCTCGTATCAATAGTGTCTATTTCCAATATTGTGTCAAATAAAATATTGTTTTTGCCTCTATTAGGTGAATATTTATTGTTTCCTAATTTTTTTGCTGAATTTTTTAATTTTACACTTTTTGTCTTGTTTCATTTTTCTCACTTATCCCAATTTAAAAACAAACTCACTCACGGACTAATTGCTATAAGAGTTGCTATAATTGCTAATTGTTATAGAACCATTCACAAAATATCACTCACCGACTAATTGCTATAAGAGTAGCTCTAAATTGCTAATTGTTTTAGAACCATACTTGAGCAAAGTCAAAATTGAGCTGATTGTGCTAGTGAAATAGGAAGACTTACACTTTCACCAATACTGTATATTCCTGTACCCAATCCTTTTGCAGTTTTAGGTCTGTATACCAGGTATAACCCTACAGCCTGAGTTGTGTGTTCGCTCTACCCCATCTCTCTAGTGGACGAATGTCCTCCTGGAAAGGCAACTTAATATTTAGAACTTTTAATCTTATATTGTCTCATAACTTTAGTAGAGCAGTGGCATGTTAGGTTTTCAGTAGTATACAACTTGCTGTATTCATGTACCCTTTAATCAGTAATATAATTCATTAATTGATATTATTTTAGATTGTTAACATTTTAACATATAATCTCTTGTGAAGTGTTATATCTGTTCAATGGCACTTGATGCTGTAACAACGAATTATGGTTAATTTTGGACGAATTTGTTGCCAGTCTATGAGTTTTTTATTTAATGTCACTTTTTGTGATGTTTAACCTTTCAAAATTTAGCCAGTATGGCAAATGTACCATAAATGACAATCTAAATGAGAAAACTTATATACACAATTTGAAAATATGAAGGAATACATGAAAACAGTTTACTGACAGTGTTAGTGTTCCTAATACCTACTATCTTTATATTAGTTTCATATTAGTTACTGTCTTCAGAGTTAGAGGTAATCATAAATATATATTTGTACTGAAGCTATATAAATTAATCATTAAAGACAACAAGTAATGTACCTAAGTACTGTGTTTAATACATAAAAGTAACTTTTTCTGGACACTTTCGGTCTGTTGTACATCAAACAAGTATTTTGCTCTTGTTGTTAAATAATTAATTTATACGAATGTGTTCAGGATTCATAATTCATTTAAGTTTTAAAATTGCTTGCTTATAGTATTATTTCTGTTTTAGACTGACACTCGAATTTCTTCATGCAGTAGTTGAAGGGAAGGCGTTAAGAAAAGTATTTATTTCAATTAAAGGAATATATTTTCAGGCTGAGTTTAAAGGCCAAACAATTACTTGGGTTACACCTCATAATTTTTCATTTACACCACAGTCTAAAGCGGAGGTAGATTTTAAACTTATGTCTACCTTTGTTGAATTCTATACTGTGATGCTTGGATTTGTAAATTTTAGACTTTATCATAGTTTAAATTTGTACTATCCTCCCAAATTTACATCTGTAGAACAAAGTAACAGTGAAAAAATGTTAGTAGATGAAGACATTTTTGTATCAGAAAGAGTAGCAGCATTGAATTTTTCTTTGTCAAAAACTTCTAACGAAGATCTAGAGGATGATTTAGAAATTGATAATTTTAATGCAGATGGAAGTGAAGTGAATGAAGAAAAACTTGAAGAGATTCGCAAGGAAGCAGAACAGATTAAGAAACTTAAAACACTATTTAAGGGGCAAAAGTTCTTCTTAAATAGGGAGGTTCCTAGGGAGCCCCTTGTTTTTGTAATAAGATGTTTTGGTGGAGAAGTATCTTGGGATAAGACAATGTTTGTTGGATCAACTTTTAATGAAGATGATGAATCCATAACTCATCAGATTGTAGATCGGCCTTCTATGGAAAAGCAATTTATATCTAGGTAAATTTATATTACGCATATGTGTGTTGAAATAAATCCTAACCTAATCTATATATAAAATATTCTCCGATGACATTTTTTAGGTATTATATCCAACCACAATGGGTTTTCGATTCCGTAAATGCCCGAGACTTACTACCGGTACAGAAATATTTTATGGGAGAAGTTCTTCCTCCACATTTGTCACCTTTCATTGATAAAGAACGAGATCAGCAATACATTCCACCTGAAGCTAGAGCACTATACAATGAAAATGAATTAGAAGAGCAACATATGAAAGATGAAACTCAAGGAACCGAGAATGTAGATGACAATGAGGAAGAAAGTGAGGGGGAAGATGAGGAAGATAATGATGAAGACAATGATAGTGAAGAAGGTACTGGTCAAGAGGAATCAACAAAATCGAAGGTATTTATATTTAAGCACATTCATTTTTTAATAACTTGTTCCAAATTTGTAATAAATAAGATTTCATTATGTAGATATTTCTTTGTCAAATAAAACAGTTTTTCTAGACTGCAATAAGTGTTACATTTTGTGCAGCACTATTCTGTGTAGAATTAAAGAAGACTTAGATTGTAGATAAATGGTTTCTTTGTCCTCATAGACCTTTTTACACTTTCAATTGAAAGATCTTTTGTGTATATCCTAGATCTATTTTTGTGGTTCTGGAATAGTACCTGCTGCCTGGTTTTAACGCCTATTGCGTCTTTTGGGTGTATTTGGTATTAATGGTAGGTGTATTTAAAACAATATTTATTTAAGATTTCGTCTTTCCCTCTCTCTTTTTACTTTTGCTATTTTTCTATTCCTAATTTATATTTCCATTTGTCTCTAAGTGTAGATTTACCTCAGTTTAGATTTATTACTTAATTTGATACTGATTGGTGAGTAGTTTATTGTGGAATTTTGTTATTGACTCTGATCCTTTATATATTTTCATATTGCAAGAATCAAAAAGTCTGTCAACGTTGTGCAACGCTTTGCCTAAATTTTTTCTCGTCTTCCCAGTTCAATTCTGGCAGGTTTTTGGAGCACAAGGCTTTGGTCACTCTATGTTTTAAATTTGTCTTTGGATTTCCTATTTTCCAATGTTTTGTTGGTTGGTAGTTCACTGTTTGCTTAGGAAGTCTTTTTCTAAGATAGTTTGTATGGGTCTATACAACGTCAACTGTTTTTCTGGATGTCAACGATAATGGTTCTTTCAATATCCATCATTTCTTTAATAGTACCATTTCTGACTATATATTTTCTTGAAATTCCGAATGATCTGATTGCATTCCTTTCAAAAGCTTCTAATCTTTTCTTATATTTCTCTGTTCTAATTCTGAGATCCATACAATAAACTGATTTTTATTGAAGTTTTATATGTATATATTTAAATTTTATTTTCTATGTAATGTTTTTATTTCATAGAATACCATTGGGACAGAATATTGCTTTTTTTCGCTGTTGATATTGTTTTTTTCTATTGATATTTTTCTATTTTTTTCCATTCTAATTGAGTCCAAATTTACTTCCAGATAGTTATAATCTTGGTAATGTGTTAGTGTTATCATAATTTACACTATACTCTGTTTTTTAACCAGGAGGAGTAAACCAAAAAGACAGATTCACACCCAAGAAAGTTACTAGAAAAGTCACCAAATATATCTTCTTTTTTTGTTCATTATCTCGGCCTTGCGGAAATCGAGTAATCAATATCGGACAACCTTACACGTCAATTTTAACCTAACTTTGTCTATTTATGTTTGAATAATATTTTTTTTCAATTCACTTTCAATTATATTACAATTATTGCAATAAAAAAAGTACGTTTTTCACATTTGGTCCCATGTATATATATTTAAATATCATATGATCCAGTTTTATAGATCTCTGGTGGTTGAGTTTAGGGTATTTAATTATAATTTAGAGAATATTTTGATCCGGAGAGTCAATAATGTTACAGATCTAAGTATGGTTTTTTACAGAAATTTGTCTTTTAATTTGCAAATAGATCTTATATGCAACAAAGCTATGCAAATGCATGTATCAAAAAGTTAGAGAGAGTTAAAAGATTTCTGAAATACTGTTCTTTGAAACTGCCTAGATCATATTCTTATTATGGTGTGATCAATTTCTTGAATCTAGTTTTTTTTTCTTACCAGAAGAGTTAACTTTGACTTTGATCATTATTTTTAAGCTTAATAATCCAATCTCCTGAATTGCTTCAGCCAATTTGTTTTACATATTCCTTCCCATTCACTGCTTTAGAATTCACTTTTTCATGTTTCCCATCACAGAATAAATTATGGTTTAAATATAAGTGTAGTCATTTTTCATGCATGGTAATCAGTTACCTCATTAGATAGATTTGTTTAACTCATATATCAATATCTTTAGGTTCTATTATTTGAAGCACTCAAATGCAAAAAGTTACTTTGTTTAAATAAGTGTGTACTTACAATTTCTTTAATGCTGGATTCTTGTATAATTTTGAAAGTGTCAGAAATCGATTTATATATTAGGGGAAAATAATATACTGTGTATAATATAATAAATATTCGGGATGTATGTAAAAATAAAAATTTAATAATTTTAGTAATCTTCCAAAATATTTTCTCCATTTTTATGTCTTGGTGAGGTTCATGAACAACTATATTATTTTGAATTTCTTACTGTTCCAGTCTGTTTATTCTTTAATTGTTCGGTAAATAGTTGTTATTTTCATTCCAGAATTATCAATTTTATGTTACAGAATTATCAATTACATGTTTATAATACATTGTTTCTCATTTGATGATAAATGACCCAAATCTACTCGGCGTTTTTAAGCTGGAGAAGAATAAATACCACTCATTGAATTCATATTTTTATCTTAATAACACTAATATATCGTTAAATAGTTCTGAAAAAAACTGATTTTTATATAAATGCAAATGAAAATCTAAAAATGTAATGAATAACGCAGAAAATACAAAAAATCGTCGATATAAATTTTGAATTTTAAGATTTCACAAATGTCATTAGTGTCAATATATCATAATTTAGTGGAGTAAACTTGCCTGCGGTTGGACCAATTACAAACAAGCATCACGGCGCGGAAAATTTGAATTACTCCTCCTGGTTAAAAAACAGACCATAGTCTATCTGGGAAAAAATCATTGATTTTACGTAAAAATCTTATACAGATATTTAAAGGTTCTAAAAGGTATATGAGGGGTAGGTGATGAAAAATCTGTGATGAATTCTATGACCAATTCGCTATGAGCACGTTCGGAAGAGCGACACCTAGTGTCATAGATCAGCGAAATTATTAGCACTTTTAATACATTACTTTTATGTAAATTGCAAATAAAATGACCTAAACTTGTTCATTTAATACAATAATTATTGTAATTAATATTAATATTTAACTTAGAAAAATGTTTAATGGACTTTTAAATGAAAAATGGGTATATATATTTTTTACGTTTAGATTTTATCATTTGAATATTAAAGATATATATTATTAAACGGTAAACATACACCTAGTGTCATAGATCAGCGAAGTTTTCAGTAAACCGCAAATAAAATGACTTAAACTTTTTATTTAGTACAATAATTATAATATCTATTATAAATCCACTTTTCACTTCGCTTTAAGTTTTGCTTATAATCGTGCCGCTTCACGTGCACGATAGTCTCTCGTATTTACTTTAAGTAGTTGCACACGGCGAATAGGAAACAATATACCATTTTTTTAACCATATTTCTTTACCATTTATAATTTACCATTTTTTTAACCAACTGATGTACCGATGAAACCATGAAGATCTAAATTTTATGGTCCAATTTATATATATGACATACAAAGTTACAAAGTGAAGAAGTAAAAAGTGATAACCTGTTAAATTGATGGTACTCGTAAAATACCGTCATGGAAAAGTGAAGGGGATAATTGTCCACTGCAATATCTCGGCTTGTTTCTTGTTATTGGTCATACGTTGTCTTTTTATGGAAAGTGTGTTTTTTCACCAGATTTTCATTGAGCCTACTTATAACCGTGTGATATAAAATATATTAAGAGCGTAGGCGCAAAATTTCGGGCCAATGCTTTTTAAATGCATTAATTTTTTTCGAATCATGAGAGAACTAATAAGTATTTTTGAAAACTTTAAGCGCAGAATGAAAGATTACATTATTACCGTGGGCCGAAAGTCCCTGAAATCTTCTGTAATGTTTATTTTAGTAAGTTGCGGGGGTGAAAAAGAAGAGGAAATTAAGTGTGATTTTTAATTTCAAATATCTCACTCAATAGAAAATTTTTGTTTTTTTCTAAGGGACTTTTGGCCCTCCGTAATAATGTAATCTTTCATTCTGCGTTTAAATTTTATTAAAATATTTTTTTTAGTTTTTTCAGGATTCGAAAAAAATTAATGAATTTAAAAAGCATTGGCCCAAAATTTTGCGCCTACACTCTTAAAGTTATTAAAAATGTTTAAAAGCTAAAAAGTCAAACTGTTTTTAATATCAAATTTAACAGAATGTCGAAGTTTTTTTAATATATATTAAAAATAAAGCCCCTAAGAATCAGTTACTATTAACAAAATACCTCTAGAGTGACTGTTTAGGCAAGTACCGTTGTTTGAATAATCGCTCTCCGGCATAAACAAATTGAACTTAAAAGCTAGTTGGTGGATCTATTTGAAATTTGGCACACTGTAATAACTCATTAACTGCTACAATTGTGAGTAGTTATATTAAGTGTCACTATGCGAAAAACAAATTTATTAACATTTATAAACTACTACAAAAATAGGGGTTTTTTGCAATTATCTCTGTCAATTATTCATGTATTTTAATTTGGAAACTTTCAAAACAAAGAAATTTTTGTGATCGACAACTTTTATTTCAACTATTTTTCTCTAGAATGTATAGAAAACGTTTTATATACAAAACATATTGTTTTACTTTTTAAGATTGTTAAAAAAAAACAAAGTAAAACCAGCTATTCACGGATTTTTCATCAGTATCCCTCATACATATACCTTTTAAAACATTCAAATATCTTTAAGATGTTTTCAGCTTGTTTTCTTTATTGACTAGGGTAATTCAATGTTAGATTAGTAGGTTCTCGACTGAACAGAGATGTTTGGTCATTTGGATATTGACCATTAAACCAAAGATTTCGTGCTCTTTAATTAACTTACGCATTATCCATCATCATCAGTGGCATTACAGCTCGTTATATGCCAAAGCCTTTTTCAGAACAATCTTCC
Source organism: Diabrotica balteata (assembly GCA_918026665.1). Classification (NCBI taxonomy): domain Eukaryota; kingdom Metazoa; phylum Arthropoda; class Insecta; order Coleoptera; family Chrysomelidae; genus Diabrotica; species Diabrotica balteata. The sequence goes on along the minus strand of OU898282.1, from coordinate 82,745,015 downwards.
ACTCGCCCCTGTCTCTGGCAACTCCTCCATGCTTTAACTCCGATGGATTTTAGATCATCGTCTATGTTATATTGATGTCTAAGTTTTGATCTTCCTCTGGCTCGTCTTCCCACTGGTCCTCTTCGTTCGAAAATTTTTCTGATCTTTATCTCGCCTAATTACATGTGCTATCCATCGAAGGCGTACTAATTTAATACATTTTAAAACGTCGGGTTTCTCAAAACTTCTGTATAACTCAAAGTTGTAGCGCCTACGCCACACCCCCTGTTCTTGGGCTCCCCCATATATTTTTCTTAGAATTTTTCTCTCAAAACGTCAAAGCAATTCTTTGTCGTTCTGTGTAAGTGACCACGTTTCTGACCCGTATGTTAACACTGGCCTTATTAGTGTTTTAATTATGGTAACTTTAATTTTTCTGGGTAGTTTTAGGGTCATCTGTTTCCTCAAGCCATAATATTGGCAAGCACTTAATCTTCTTTTAATTTCTTCGCTGACTTTGTTGTCTTTAGTCAGCAGCGAGCTCAGGTAGACGGTGTCCACACCTTCCAGTTCCAGATCATCAATTAATAGTCTAGGTATCTGGTTGCCTGATCTAATACAATACATATACTTGGTTTTCTGTGCGTTTATTTTTAATTCCATTCTCAGTGCAGACGCCCTTAATGATCGAAATGCTTCGATCAGAGATTCTGTAGACCAGACAGTAGCAATAATTACGCATTATCCACTCTATTTATATTCCTTATTGGCAAACGCCCAAAGTGTAAAGGTTCGTCTTTTTGAGTTATATTCCCATTATTGAAATTTTTTTCATAGGTTTAAAGCTGCTGCAACTTAGATTCTGATCAATGTTGGCGATATACAACATTCTTCTCTCAAACCTTTATTCCCTAAGAATTCATCTGTGATATATTTTTATATTTTTACTATTAATTTTGTCCCATCATATAGATTTTGTATACCTGTGATGAGAGTGTGATTTATATTTGTATCTTTTAAGACGTCCCAGAGTAAGTTCGACAATAATTATTAGTTTGACAACTGCAAAGCTATTATGTGTATTATCTTTCCGACAATTATTGTTAACCATTTCTTCCAAACAAATAACGCAACACATCATCATGCAATCATGCTCTATCTTCATCCTGAGCGATATTAAAATAGCAGCTTGTTGAAATTATTTTACTTCTCTATTTGCTTTATTAACTTATATATGATTTTTTAGAAACCTAAGCTGTCAGTCAGTACTGGTGAAGTGTACAAAGAAGTTCCATGGGAAAAAGATCGCCAAGAGAGACAAGAATTCCGTCTTAGAGAAAAAATGGTGAAAAATAAACACCGTAAGTTATATAAGAGTATGATGGAAGGAAAGAAACAAAGAGCTAAGGAAATATGGTTATTGAGAAAGAAGCGAAGATTACACGATGAAAAGGAACAGAAGCCCGGAAAGAGTGGACAGAAAAAAAATGTGACAAAGAAAGCTAAGGCTTAAATATGATACGAAAAGTCAATAAATAATATTCTTAATAATATTTGGTTTTACTTATATTCCTCTTATGAAAATCGACAATACAAATATATTTAATACTATAACAATACAAAGAAATATTTATTAATTCTGAACTATATTTTGATTTGTCCTTTATGAAATGAAATATATTGTCTGTCCGTCTCAGAGATACTTCTTAAGAGCGAAGGCGCAAAATTTCGACCCAATGCTTTTTAAATGTATTCACTTTTTTCGAATCCTGAGAAAACTAATAAATATTTTTCAAAAAATTTAAATGCAAAATGAAAGATTACATTATTACCGAGGGCGGAAAGTCCCTGAAAACTTCTATGTTTATTTTGATTAGTTACAGGGGTGAAAAAGAAGAGAAAAATTAGTGTGATTTTTAATCTCAAATATTTAATTTAAAAAAACTTTTTGTTTATTCTAAGGGACTTTCGGCCCTTGGTAATAATGCAATCTTTCATTCTGCGTTTAAATTGTTGTCCGCGGTAATATTTTCCAAATCGAACATTCGCTATCTTTGTCATACAACGCACTCAGTCGAACTGAAAGTGGTGGCAAGGCTACTACAGCTTCAGGAATAGTTTGTGTTGCTTATTAAATAATATTGATAGTTTATTTGACAAATAATTGATTTAAGACGTGAAACTAAAAAAAAAATATTTATGGAAGATCCATTTATTTTAAGTCATTCTGTTCAAATAAAAGTATTATTTTATAAGAGTTTGTTTTCATAATCGTAAATGCGAGTTTAGCAATAAACTAAAGTGCCCATGGTGTAGATAGGAAAAGCTCCGAAGGTGGCGTATGTCAATATCTTGAGTGAATTATTAAATTTTGAGATCATATTATAATAAAGATGATTGTAAGAGTTTATAATTAAAGGTTTTTCTTTTCATGGAGAGGTTTAACGCTTTTTTTTTCTTTTTACACATCTACATATTTTTTGTTTATTTTTTTAGAGTGTAAAGAGTGTTCTGTGATCAATGTACCTTTATTGTTTATTTAAAATATTTATCTTATACTATATCAATGGTATATTTAAGACTTAAAACTTAAATTGTTTGTCTACTTATATAGAAGAGAGTGGTTACAAAGGCCTCTACAAAATACGTAGTATAATAACTAGATACATTGAAAGTAAATTTATTATTATTAATCATAATTAAATAGTAACAATATTTTACTATTAATTATAATTAATAACTTATCATTATTGGATTATTTCAAAAGTGTGTTTCCTGGATTGTTTTATATGTTTTTATTACCCCAAGAAATTACATATAAATGAGTGTTAACAACAGGTAAAGATGCTTAAAAACATCTGTGCTTAAAATTCTAGGAAAACGTCTGTCGACTCTCAAAACGCATGTATTATCAGAGAACTACGAACACTGCGTTCGTAGGTAGTTCTCTGGTATTATCGAAAGTGTTCAAAATAAATTTGCAATAGAAATGTAAAGGCAATTTTAAAATTATTTTGAAATATACGAGGGGTCTCATAAAGTGGACGTATCAAACGTATGTTTGTTTTTATGGAATTCCCGTATTTTATTTTATTTTTATACCTTAATATTGTAATTCCGGAGATATTTCGATTTTCCTTAAATTGTAGGGCATTAAAAATAATAATATCTCCGAAACCAATTAATTTAGCCAAACAATATTTTAATTGTGGATACAAGCGTAATAATAGAAAATACCGACGTATTTAAAGTTACATGCAAATACACAATTATTATAATTATTAACAATTATTATATTATTGTTTATTCTATCACAATTATTTCACAATTAAATTTTGTTTTTTTTTAGTTATATTAAATTTTATAATATTTTTTCCTTATTATTATTAGTTGTTTACCTTGGACGGCAATTAAATTGTAACGCAGAAAGTCACGGCGAAATTAGATCGAGGATAGAGCAGGCTAGAGCTGCTTTTAGAAGGATGTCCAAGGTGTTATGTAAGAGAGACCTAAAATTGGCTTTGAGGATCCGCCTACTTCGCTGCTACGTGTTCTCGGTCTTACTTTATGGTGTCGAGCACTGGACTGTAAAATCGATCTAAATCGCTTTGAGGCTTTCGAAATGTGGTGTTATAGAAGAATTTTAAAAGTTTCCTGGGTGAAGCGAAACTCCACAATACTAGAACGTCTCAGCAAGACTAGTGAGATCATAAAAAGCACCAAACAGAGAAAACTGGAGTATTTCGGACATGTAATGAGAGGTCCCAAATGTAGGTTGCTACAAAATATCATGCAAAGAAAAACAGCAGGCATACGCAGTCAAGGACGAAGAAAAACCTCATGGTTAAAGAACTTGTGAGATTGGTATGGTGTTGATACAAGCATGCTATTTAGGGTGGCAGTGAATAAAATTAAGATAGCTATGATGGTAACCAACGTTCTGAAAAGACATGGTACATGAAGAAGAATATTTTTTCCTTAATTAGAACACTTTGTATATGAACGTATAACTATAGTTTAACTATTTTATCGTTTGAATAATATTTAGGATATCTTAATAAAAAAAATAAGTCGGAACCGGTGCTATTCAGTGATATTTTATCTGGTGTGCATAGACAAATTAACCCGGTTTAATTTATTTACGGCAACTACAGACATAAAATACACTTTCACATTTTATTCGTACTTTTAGTTGAAGAATAGATTAAATTATTTCAAATGTACTAAATTATTAATCTCTAAAAATTTAAATTACAGTTCTGTCGTAGCTTGTCACAAATTTCTCAATTCGAGTCTATGTTTCCGTCTAAAACATGGCGTTCGCGTGCTGAAAAACTTTAAAGGCGGCATCTGAGAGTGGGCATTCTGATTGTTTATTATTATGTGTCTTAAATGTACGAACGTGTTTCAACTTTATTGACAATTCATATTTTTACGAAATTCTGAGTAGGCTTTAGTCAAAAAATACATTATTTCCTTAAAACGCCATCTTGTTTTTTGTATACTTAAGTTAATTCTATAGGTATACCATTTTTCAACCTTACTTTTCGTCAATTATTTCTTTTATTAATAGAGGAAGATAATTGTTGAAATAAAATTCTCTTAATTTTTTTACCACTTGCTCCCATAATTGCTCATCTGTTTCAATAAGCTGGAATATCAATCCTTTCGGGGTTCACACGCAAAAGTAACAAAAGTTTTTATTTGCTACAAATAGCTGCCCTTTGCGTGATTGCATGATTTCTCTTTAAAATATATCTATCATCTTCCACTTTCATATACTTTAGTATCTTCCTATCTATTGCATCTTTAGAACATATATCTCTTGCTGAAATTGGATTTAATTTCGACAATCATATTATTACCTATGAGTCCATTAGGTGTTGCAGCTAAAAAAGGATATTCCTGATAAACAATTGAATACATTCCTCATTATTCTTATAGAATAATGAGAAATCTATCGAATTTCCGATAGAATTTTTTTTTAATTTTCACTAATTCGTTATGATCAATTTCTAACGTTTTTTGTGCTTGTGGTCCATAATCTTCATCTGGAGCATGGTTTTTTGTTATATATTTTTTTGATTTTTGCAAATTTTTGTAATATAATTTTCTTCGCAATGTATTTTTGGTAAATACTGAAATAATTTTGTTTGTATATACGCCAGGACTTCTTCCTTTGATGCTTTTGTGAAGGGCTTTATTATATTGCTCAGCATAATTGTTACTCATATTTTTTATAAGACTATTTGCATGGAATTTTAATCTTGCTGCACATGAGCTAATATATTTCATTGGTATCGTATAATCTGTTTCTGATGATTTTCTGTAACAAAAATAATCTGCGCAATTCGAATGATTTCCAAATACATGAAGATGGCTATTTGATATGTCGTTTTTAAAAAACTTTATTCTTAAGTCACTTGGTTTATCTGACTGTCGATGGTATTCAGTTGCTTTTGTAACAGCAGTTCTTAATCTTAATATGTTATTTTTTAAAAGCTTTCGTAAGAAAAATGGTACCAGTTTTCCTTCGGAACTATATCGTTTTGTTGATAACTCTTTTAATCTTGTACAATAGTTTCTTAGGAGGTGGTTACGACATTCAGTTTTTTCAACAACATTATTACCATATGGTCTATTTTCTAAAATTTTTTGATAAACACTACTATCTCCATCGGCTATTAAAATTTTGTAAGTAATTCCATGCATGTATTTACTACATTTAAATCCATCTAGAATTATTTGACTTTCCATTGCAGTCGAAGCTTTTGTCCAATTTTTATAACTTTGTTATGTGTTACGTGTTCTTTATCTTTTCCGTATAATTTACAGTAGGAACAGTATTTGCTCCTAACTCCAAGATACAGAATCTTTTGGGTTCGGTAACCAATAATGGCTGCAGCTCCAAAATTGGCGTTATAATTTGTTTTATAATGATCTCTTTGACCAAGGTCAGTCCGCAACAACAGTTATGAAAGGATCTTCTTCATCTTTATTAATATCTCCATGCTCTTTTGTTAATTTGATTTCTTCTTGTCCAGCCTCAAGCATTGATGTCCAACTTTCATGGTATAAATCAATTAGATCTTTTTGAATTGATAAGTAATATTTTTTGATAGTAGTGGGATATTTAAACTGGGCGGTAATTCAGTTAATTGTGTGTATCCTCCAACAATACTAACTATTCCAGTTATTGCTGCAGAATTGACGTTGAGGGATGATTGTTTATATATTTCAGTTTCTACTTCATGTTTCATGCGACTCATTGGGCAAAAAAAGTGAATTTAGAATAAAATCCTTTTCGCTTTTCACTAGCCACTGTAATATCTTCCGAAAAGCAATTGAACAATCTGTGGTGAGGGAATTGCAGTATTTGCCTAATAAAATATTGCACATCTACAATTTTTCTTCTTTGTAATATGAAATCTGAAGTAGTTTGTATATATAAACATATAAATTGTTTGTTTATATAAACATATAAATTATTTATTTATGTTTAAAAGTTTACTGCACTTTAAATACATTTTATATTTGGTAAAAAAAACTTACGTAGTAGCTGAATATTCCTTTATTATGTTCTCCTCCTTGTAAGGAAAAATCCAAGAACGCAGAAATCCAGGCCGTAGAAGAATGTGTCCTGGATGAGAAATTTAAGAGAGTGGTTTGGCCGTACCACTAGCGAATTATTCAGAACAGCAGTAAATAAAATTAGAATCGCCCTAATGATATCCAATTTTCGATAGGAGAGGCACTCAAAGAAGAAGAAGATGTTCTCCTTGGCAGGTTCTTCGAAATTACGGGATTGACTGTTATAAAAAAATCGTATTAATTTTATGTTAAAAAATTAAAAGTATGACCTACTTAATAACTATCTCTGCTACTTTTTCAGCCGCCTCTCCTATAATAGTCCAAATTAAATAATTTTAAATAAATTAATGTATTACTTACCCACTTGGTACCTACAGTTTCCTTATAGTGTATTAACATGTAAACCTTGTACTACAATGCTAGCAGTGATAACTATAAACATATACAATCCACAAAAACCAAACAGATAGTTTATTGTTTATTCCTTTAAGCCATAATAAAATTTAATGAAAAAATTCTTGGTTTACTGATCGATTTTATAAATAATTTTCACTATATATTTACAAATCAGTTAGAATAATACAAAAGTAATTAATTTAATTTATGTAAAAAGTACTTACTTCAATTGAGCTTACCGTCTATTTCTTCATTTTACACTAATACATTTCTTGTAACAACGTCCCATATTTTAATTTACGTAAATAAAGAAATAAATAAAGTCTTTATGAATTAATCGAGCAATACCTATACAACACAGTTTTTCACAGATATACATGTGCTAAGCCGATTCTGGATAAACAAGATACCGACACTTTTAAAGCTTTCATGCCAGTGAAAATTTTACTACACGTAATTTGCTGGGTAAAGAAAGATAAACTAGGGATAGAACAGTCGGTGTCGATTCGCTCTGTCTAAAATTTGCGCCTACGCTCTTAAAGGAAAAATACTAGTCTTAAGTTCCTCCTAGTCTAAAGAAGAATTCTCTTCAATTTTGAATCAATAGGCCAGATATCACCAAAGTTACGGATAACTCCTGTAAAGAGAGGACAGTCTTCTTATTGAACCGTCTTCTAACGAGGGTGGCGACCACCTTTAAACACTTCCCTATCTTTTGCAACGTGAAATATCTTTCAACACTGAGGTTAGTCCAATCTCTGATATTCCTCAGTCAAAATTTCTCCTTTTTTCCCTCTACTTTTCCTTGCATAATGACGTGTAGCAGAGAGTATGTATCGTTTCGAAGTATATGTTAGACTATTACAGCAGTGGCATACTGGAGGGTTTTCTGATGCCATAAGGTATCCGTGCGTGAGACGTGTATGACCTATTCGTAGTCGGTGAATAACCGATTTTTCTTTCCTGTTCATAGAGGATATTGACGCGAGATAAGTTGGATTGAACGTCATGCAGCTTAGTTTTTGTTTTACTCCACAGGTCTGCCCATGAGCTGAGGATTTTTGTTTTACCAATATTTTAAGATCCGTATGGATTTGGACCTCTTTGAAGACTAAGTTGGAAGAGTATGCTGCTTTAGCGGCTTGGTCTGCTTTTTCGTTTCCCAATATACAAACATATCCAAAGTCCAGATCATTATGACTTTTATGTTAGCAGAATATAGTTGGTTACAGATAGCGTGGATTTCCTGGACTACTGGGTTTTTCGAGAGAATGCATCTTATGGAATGAATCGAGGAAAGAGAATCAGTACAAATGGCGTTTTTATGCTTTCATCTAAAGTTGGATGGATTGAAGTCTTTAATGCTTGGAGTATTCCATATAATTTTGCGGTGTAGATACTACAACTTTTAGACAATCGCACAGAGCTTATTGTCGTCGTCAGTGTCGACACAGCGGAGCCGCAACAGTCTTCATTCTTGGACGCATCGGTGTATAAAATTTTATCAAATTTTGTTAAGTTAAGCATGTTTTGGAAGGTTTTTCTAAGGATTGAGTTTGGGGTTTCTGTTTTGTTTAATCTGCATAAATCCGTATTGAAAATTGGAAGATTGTGCATCCATGGAGCTGTCTTGGGGGTATAAATATAAGTAGTATTGGAAAGGTTGATGGAATCTAATAAAGGAGATAATATTTGTGGTAATGAGAGAGACTGATTGGATGCGTTTGCTGCGGGAGGTTCTATGGGATTAATTAGATTTATTACCGGGTTACTTGGGTTTGCTGATATTCTTACAAAGTATGAAAGTAGAAGCTGTTACCTTCTTAGATGGAGTGGTGGCTCTGAAGATTTAACGCAAACACTATCAGCGGGGCTTGATCTGAAAGGACCAAGGCATAGTCGTAGGGATGTATTTTGAATCGTGTTTAGAGACTTTAGTAGGGAGGTACTGGATAGCATATAAAGAATACTGCCATAATCTAGCTTAGAGCGAATTAACGCCCTATATATTTTAAGGAGAGATTCTTTATCAGCTCCCCGAGAGAAGCTAACAAGAGATTTGAGTAAATTGATTCTTTGGGTACAGTTTCCTTTAAGTTTCTGAATATGCTGTCTCCAGGTAAGTTTTTTATCAAAGGTAATACCAAAAAGTGCCAAATATTTTACTGTTTGTAAACGAAGTCCGTTTAGAGTTATAGAAGGTGGACTATGTCTATGCTTTTTGGTAAAGTGAATTACTTTGGATTTAGGAGCTGAAAACATAAATCCAGCACGTATATACCAGGTGTCTATTTTGTTTATTGCATTTTGTAGCAAAGTGCTGGTGGTAGCTGTGACTCTGCCTTGGCAGTATAATATAATATCATCAGCATATATCGAGTACCTGACTGGTGGTTCTATATATGAGGCTAAGTAAAAATAAGGAAGAGCTTAAAACTCAGCCTTGAGGCAAACCGTTGTCCAAAGAATGTAGTTTTGATATTTTTCCATTTGTTAATAATCTATAATATCGATTGGTTAAAAAATTTTTTAAAAATAAATAAATATTACCAGTTAAATTATATTTCCTTAATTTTCTTAGAATTAAAGGTCCTTGTCAGTGTCAAAGGCACTTTGGATATCTAAAGTTACTGCTATGACTTCACTTCTATTCGAAAATGCGTGAACAATGTCAGTGTGTAGTCTTCTTCTTCTACGACACTACAGCCCAAAATGAGCCTTGGCCTCCTTTATTTTTTGCCTCCACCCTTGTCTGTCTGTGGCTGCTCTTCTCCATACACGGACTCCTAAAAGTGCTTGTGCGTCGCTGCTTACTGTATCTTACTGTGTCTGTGTCAGTGTGTAGTGTGACTAGGTTATCCATTGTACTTCGATTTGATCTGAAGCCTGTTTGGAATGGGTCAAGAATATTATTTATTTCTAGATACAATAATAAGTGTTGATTGACCATCTTTTCTAATAGTTTACATAGTGAACAAGTGAGAGAAATTGGTCTATATGAATTTAGAAGATTTGGAGATGAGTCATTCTTTTTGATAGGAATTGTAGTTGCTTGTCGCCATAACGTTGGGAACTAGTTTTGAGACAAGATCTTATTATATAATTCTAGCAGTTTGGGATGTGTGTCTGGATGAAGATTTTTTAAGAATATTGATGGGATATCGTCAGGACCGGCTGCTGAGTTTTTTAGTGAAGTTATCGTTTCGTTTAATTTTAGAAGATTAAAAGGAAGATTAATAGAGCTAGTGTCAGAAAATATTTTACGGCTAGATATGTTGGTATCTGAGTTATTGGGAAGATTCGGAATGTTTGACTTATCTGAAAAGTGAGAGGCAAATATATCTGCAATATGTTGATCATCGGTAGGTGTTTGATCCTGCAGGGAGATGGCGGCAATTTTGCTGGATGTATTATGACCTTTCATACGTCTTATCTTTGACCACATTTGCGATGGTGAGGTATCTTTCTTGATTAAACTAACGTATTGATTCCATGAGACTTTCTTACTTTCTTTTAAAATATGCCTAGAATTGGCCCTGAGTTTTTTTAAAATTTATTAAATCTGTGGGAGTACGGGACTTTCTGAATTTATTTAATGCTTTTTTTGCATTGTTTGACAGCTATTTTGCACGACTCATTCCACCACGGAACAGGTTTCTTGGAAGGATCAATCGCGCATTTACCAATACATTCCTCAACAGATTCTGTTAAACAGTTATTAAATAAAATCTCAAGGAAAATAATTCCTGCAGCTGGCTGTATACCACGTATCACAAAAAAAGAGGTTAAATCTTTGTAAATGGGTATATTTAAAAAACCCTTAAAAGGGCTATATCAAATAACACGAACGCTTTCGGAATAATAATTCCATCATCAGGTTAAAAATGCAGGTTAACATGTGTGAACCACCAAAATATTAGGGTAAAAACCCTTTAAAATACATAAGGTTAACAAAGATTGTACATAATGTTATTAATATTTGATGTTTAATATTTAAATAAATTTTACTTTAGGTAACATACACCCATGCCTTAAGTGAGTTCGAGCGTCCGGAGAGTAAACCTCTTCAAACTGACTTCAGCTGGTAACTCCAAGTTACCACGCTGGAACTCACTTAAGGCATGGGCGTATGTTACCTAAAGTAAAATTTAATTAAACATTAAACATCAAATATTAATAACAACATTATGTACAATCTTTGTTAACCTTATGTATTTTAAAGGGTTTTTACCCTAATATTTTGGTGGCTCAGGCGTGTTTACCTGCATTTTTAACCTGATGATGGAATTATTATTCCGAAAACTTTCGTGTTATTTGATGTATCCCTTTTAAGGGTTTTTTTTAAATATACCCATTTACAAAGATTTAACCTCTTTTTTTTTAGTTATTAAATAGTTTTACATCTGTATCTATATCATTGTTAAAAAGTAATTCATCGATTTTTCCCTTAACAGTGGTTCTAAACAGATCCCAGTTTGCTTGTGAAGGCTGAAATTAAAATATAGTGTTTGGATTTTTGCGAGGTTTGTGAACTGTCAGACAGGTATTCGTTATCACAAGCATCCTGGGAACTATCAAGACTGTTTATACTTTCAGAATCATCTGTTGCAGAATGTATTTTAGTTTTAATTTTTTTAATTAAGCGCTTAATTCTGAATTTGTAGATCTTTCTTTAAAATTTGGGTTTATTGATTGCAAAGTTAGAATAAGTGATTTAATATCTGTTGTGAATTTGAATGCTTCTGAGACAGGGTCACAGCTACCGTAAGCGTTCTCGAAAAAGGCAATTATATTATCAGGAGGGACTGCAAAAGCTTCTGCGTTTTGTTTATAGGCTTCGTGAATTACTTGTTTGGAGTCAGTGGATAGACTGGGGTCGAGAGAACTACGTTTTCGTTTCTTTTTTGTACTGGAGGAGCTAGGAACTGTTTGTTTGGGAGGAAACATAGTTTGTTCTGTTGCGGGGTTTTCCCTAGATTGAAGGTTATTATCGCTTATAGATGATACAGATGAGCATGGCCTCTTCTGTGAAAGTTGAGAAGTTAAACATAGTTTATCTGACTTTTCAGATATTGTATCATTTTCGCAATTCTCTGGAAAGGAAGACGTATCAGACGTAGGAAGATTTGTTTGGGAGGAAGACGGTTCAGAATGAGATGGAGATTGTTTATTCTGTTGCTGTGACGTTGATTCGGTGGGGGGACTAAGGTCATGAGAAAGAGTAGGATTTTCAGATGTTAAGTTGTCAGATGAAGTATTGGGACAATTAGAAGCAACATGACCTGATTGTTTGCATAAGAAACATTCCATCTTGGCCGTAGACAGAAAAATTCTATTATCAGTGCCTTCTAAAGAAATTAACAAGGAGGTGTGAAGCTCAAAATTATCAGAGGCAGGAAAAATATATACTTGACGGCGGAAGCTAAGGATGTGGGAGTATTCATCACCTGGAATGCCTGCTTTAAGGAAGGACACGGGGGAGGCTATTTGGAAACCAAGACTCTTCAGTGCATTTTCGGCCAGTTCATGGGAAATATAAGGAGATGTTCGAAATTAATATTCTTTTTGTTGGGGAGACAAGTTTACGAATACTTAAAGTGAGGCGTCCGATTTGAACGGTTGGGTGGGATTACAGAAGTTGACCAACGAGATTTGAGTTCGCTAGATATATGCAGATCCTATTGTTAGATTAATTACTATTTAACTCGGAATAAGCCACAATTAAAGATAAAAATACGTTTATTGGCGTTTTAATTTCCATTTCGGAAATCGTTCTCAAAATACAAACAGTAAATTAAACAAATTTTGTTTTTTGTTACATAGTGAAAAATTTGTTTAATTTACTGTTTGTATTTTGAGAACGATTTTTGAAGTGGAAATTGAAACGTCAATAAACATATTTTTATCTTTAATTGTGGCTTATTCCCAGTTAAATAGCTTCATATTCTGGATGCAAAGGTAATATTTTTTGGTCCAATAATATCACCGATGGCTTTAACGTAGTCTAGAAGTTTGAGGTTTTCTTCTGCGTGGAGAACTATAGCTTGTTCTTGTTTTGAAAAAGATGGTTTGGGGGTAGATTTTGCAGCGGCTATGTACGAAGGGGGTGTAGTTGCTGGAATGTTGTTTGTAGCAGTTTGTAGGGCCATGGTTAAGGTAGAAACTGTAGGATTGTTGTTTATATTTGTACTGTTCATGTAAATACAGACAGTAACCTCGTTTTATTTCTCTTCTTTAACGGGTTTTGCTATCAAAAATTATATTAAAATCCATTGAATTGGATGGCCAGCAAGAACCAGCAGACTGGTAAAACCAGTCTCTGGTATGCACTTTGGATAAATTAAATATAATTTATAGTATTTAATAATATTATGAAAACAATACGTACAAAACTAGTCCAGCAATCACTTTTAGAAATTACACTATTAAAACTAAATTAGGCACTAATTACTGCCGATAAGCAAACTGGATTTTAAGTGAACTTACGTACACACGTCTTACTCGTATGTGCTAGAACAGGAATATTTTCGTATTTTAATTCTGTTCATAAGCTCTGTATCCAATTCATCCTAACACTCCTTCGTTTGAGATTTTGCAGTCCAAGGAATTTTAAGAATAAACATATATAGCCACATTGCGAGTGCCTTAACGGTTTACCCTCCAGTGTTATGTTTGTTGTCAACAGGGGTTTTCGAGATCACTATGTATTTGGTTTAATCTATATTTATTGTTAGTCTCATCTTTTTGTTTTCTCTGTTAATTATTTCTACAAGAATTTGTAAATCTATATTTTCTGCCATGATTGCGGCATCGTCTGCAAATCAGTCCCTCCTGAAATATTAGTTGGGAGTATACATTAAATAATTGTGGCGACAACACACATCCGTCCCCTCTTTGAGTTTCTACTTGGTTTGTCACTAACTTCTACCAGTACGACCGCTGTTTGATTGTAGTATAGATTGTTGGGATCTATGTATATGTGCTTCAATTAATGTACTAGTTTACCATGTTGAACTATGTCAAACGCTTTTTGGAAATCTATATAACATGAATACGTTTTTATTATATTCCCTGCATTTTTGTAATAGTACCGCCATTGCGTCTCTTGTTCCCAACCACCTCTAAATCCAAGTTGTGTATTGTCTAATTGTTCTTCACATATTTTATATATAAGCTGTTGAATAACTTCGAGTAGTATTTTTAGAGTGTGGCTCATGAGGCTAAGTAATCGGTATTCATTGCAAGATTTAGGATTATTTTTCTTGGTTAATGATAAACAGATATATTTTAACCATTTATCACGAATTTGACTGTCGTGGTATACTTTATTAAATAATTTAGTTAGATACTCTATATTTTCGGGATCTATATTCAGGATTTTTAATACTTTTACTGGAATTTCATTAGGATCTGGCGCTTTATCACATTTTGTGAATTTAATTGCCTGTTTCAAGTATGATATTAGAATTTCTATATTTTCATTAGTTGTTAATGTTTCATTTTCATCTATTCCGTATTTGTAAATAAGTCCTTGATATATTTCTCCCAAGTTTGTTGTTTTTCTTCGGATTATTGAAGATCTCCATTGAAGTTTCTTATAACTAGTGGTATTCTCTTAAGTGTATTAACCGTAACTTCTTTCTTTTTCATATGTAGTTTATATGTGTCGTGTTTCATATTAAATTCTTTTATTTCTTTGTAATTTTCTTCCATCCAGTGTTCTTTCGCTTTCTTGATCTGGGTTTCTACTAGTTTCTTCATTTGCTTGTATTTTTCTTTATTTGTGTTTTCGTTTTCTACTATATACTATATAATATTTGGTGTCATCCAGTCTTTTTTGAAAATTGGTTCTTTTCTACCCACAAACGTTTCACCAGCGTTAAATACTACCGCCTTCATTTCGTTCCAGGCACTGTTAATCTTTTTTGAAGATTTTGTAAATACTGGTGAAATTTCTTGGTTTATTTGTTGTTGATATGTTTTATCATCAAGCGTTGACAAACCTAGTCTCTGAATTTTACTTTTTTCTGTAGTTTTCCCAGTTTATTGTTAACGTTGGCAAGAAGAAGTTATGGTCGGAGTCTGCATCAACACTAGAATATGTTTTCACTTTCAATCCCATTTCTAAATCTTTTGTTAACAAGAATGTGATTTTGATTCTTTTTAAATTATTGTCGTTGTCTCCTGGTGCACTCCATGTGTAGTCTCCTTGGTGGTAATTGATAAAAGGTGTTTATGATGACTAGTTCTTTCTCATAACAATATTGTACTAACCGGTCTCCTTTTTTATTTCTTATACCTGGACCATAATTTTCTATTATTATGTTGGTAGCAGGTGACTTCTATTAAGTCGCCTAATATTATGTTGACTTCATTTTTTTTTGTTTTTGTTCAGATGTAAATCTGAATAGAATAAATGTCATTATCACCGCTGCTTGAGCGGA
Source organism: Diabrotica balteata (assembly GCA_918026665.1). Classification (NCBI taxonomy): domain Eukaryota; kingdom Metazoa; phylum Arthropoda; class Insecta; order Coleoptera; family Chrysomelidae; genus Diabrotica; species Diabrotica balteata. The sequence goes on along the minus strand of OU898282.1, from coordinate 82,729,605 downwards.
AGTGCTTTCTTGAAGGAAAGTATTCGACGGGAAAGAATGGAACAACGTTGTTAAGCAGAGTAGAGCCATTGGAAGAAGATTGGTACTGCTCGAGCATAAATTTGAATTATGTTTATTGGGTAGTTTTTTAACTCTTAACATTATTGGAAGCATAGGCTTTCTTATCGCGGACTATGGACAGAGCGGGGGATTGCATAGAGGTGTGAAAAAATTAAAACAAAGTAAATGCAAATACTATAAAATAAAATAAATTAAAATAAAATAAATCGAATGAAATCAAATTCGTATTTGAACAAAATACAAAAACGTTTTTGTATTTTGAGAACGATTTCCGAAGTGGAAATTGAAACGTCAATAAACGTATTTTTACCGTTAATTGTGGCTTATTCCCAGTTAAATAGAAATTAATTTAAAATGCCACAAGACAATAGCTTCAGAACAATATTAAGAAAGCAATTAAAAATGTCGTAAAATTGTTGGACATTTTAAAAGGAGTGAACAAGCCTGCAGGCACCTGAAGCAGTTTCAACAAACTTGCAATTTGCCACAGCATATGTTAATTCAGGATGTGGAAACAAGATGGAATAGCACTCACCTAATGTTGGAGCGGCTATTCGAACAGAAAGTTGCAATAATTTTTTATATAGCTAAATGTGGTGGTATTAAAGTTCCCAGTTCAACAGAATGGGCATTGATCAACAATTTGATTTCAGTTTTAACTTGTTTTTACGAAGCGACGTTAGATCTTTCAGCCGATTCTGCCTGCGTATCATTAGTTATCCCACTGATAAAAATGCTAAAGTTTCTGCAAAAGAGTAGGACTCTGAGGAGATAAGTTTATTAAAGCTACGACTTCGTCAATCATTAATTAAGATTCGTTAATATTACAAATTTGCCAGAATTGTCAATTGCGACTCTTCTAGATCCTCGCTTTAAATCAAAATATTTGATAGACGATGAAGTAATTACATGTAAAGCAAGTATTTTAAAATTTTTACGTGAATCTGATAGCTGTACGTTTAGTTATACAAATAAAGTTCCTACGATCATCATCTACAACTACACATGTAGTAGATCTAGAAAACAATAGTCTTTGGAATTCACATGATACTTTTGTCACAGCCGTTCTAGATACAACACAAAAAATTCATAACGACAACGATCCCAATGCAGGTTACCTAGATTCGTATTTAGAGGCTTTGCTTTTAAGAAGTGCCGACATATTTCTTTATTGGGAGTCAAATCCATATATTTCTTTAAAAACTTCTTCAGTGCCTTATCCGGTCCGGATGTTGGCGATCATGGTTTTGTTGACTGCTCTGCGAAACAGCTCCGCTGAGGTCATACCAAACCATTGTCGGAGATTTTTCAACCACGAGATACGACGGCGTCCCGGTCCTCTTCTGCTTTAAAAACTGCAGCCAAAATTTTTTTATCTGCAGCACCAACGAGTGTACCTAGTGAGCTCTGCTGGACAAATATACACTGACAAAAGATTTAATTTGTTGGGAGAAAACGCTGACAAGCTTCTTTTTCTTACGTATAATATTAGGATATTTTATTTCGAATATTAGCTATCAGATCCTGTAATCAGAAATGCTCACTTGTTTAATGTTATTTATTTTTATTGTCGCTTCGATTACCAAATAATGTATAAATTTTTGATTTTTTTTATCTCCTAATTTCATATTTTTGTTTATGACCTATCAGTTAATAAAAATATAATTCTTCTTCTTCAAGTTCCACTCCTATCGGAGATTGGAAATCATTCTGGCAATTATAATTTTATTGGTTACTCGCCTGAATAGTTCAATTGAACTGCATCCAAACCATTCACGGAGATTGCGTAACCACGAGATTTTACGTGTTCCTACGCTTCTTCTACCTTTGATTTTACCCTGCATCATATTACTTAGTAGTTCGTACTTTTCACCTCTCATGATGTGCCCCAAGTATTCAAATTTCCTGATTTTTATGGAATTTAAAACTTCGCATTGTTTTCCTAGTTGTTCGAGAACTTGTTCGTTTGTTTTGCGATCCATCCATAATATTTTCAAAATACGTCGGTAACACCACATTTCGAATGCTTTTATGTTTTTAATGTTGGATTTTTTAAGTGTCCAAGCTTCAACTCCATACAAAAGGATAGAGAAAATATAACATCGAAGCATTCTTATCCGGAGCGATATGTTGATATCGCGATTACAAAAAAGTTTTCTCATTCTATTAAAAGTTGACCGCGCAATTTCAATGCGGCATTTTATTTCTTTTGTCTGATCAGTATCTTCTGTGATCCATGCTCCAAGGTATTTGTACGAAGATATTTGTTCAATTTCTGTATTATCTAGTACTAACTTAACTTTGATGTTTTGTGCTTTTGTAAATACCATGAACTTGGTTTTCTTCAAATTGATTTTTAGTCCATAATCGTTGCAATATATATTTAGTTGTTCAGCAAGGTGTTGCAGTTCTTCTAGTGTTCCTGCCAGAAGGACGGTGTCGTCAGCATATCTTATGTTATTAAGTGGCTCACCGTTTATTATAAGGCCCTCACTGATCTCGGCAAGCGCTAATTCTGAGATGGCTTCACTGTATAAATTGAATAACAAGGGTGATAAAATACACCCTTGGCGGACACCACGGCGAACCTGGATATCCTTGGTCAGTTCGTTTTTAAGTTCCTCTTTTGCTGTTTGATTCCAATAGAGGTTACAGATGATTCTAATGTCTCTACTGTCTATGTTTTTATTTAATAAAATTTCTTTAAGTCGATTATGCTGCACTCTGTCAAATGCCTTCTCAAAATCAATGAAACAGGCATATACTTCCTGATTAATATCTAAGCATCTCTACGAAAGAACACTTAATGCAAACAGTGCATCTCGTGTTCCCAGTCCTTTCCTAAATCCCATTTGTGTATTACTTATGCCTTCATCTAATTTCTTATGTATATTGTGAATTACTTTTAAAAACAATTTCAAGACATGACTCATTAAGGCTATGGTGCGATGTTCATTGCACTCCTTTGCATTGGCTTTTTTTGGGAAGCAGTATGAATGTTGATTGGAGCCATTCTTTAGGTATTATACCTGATCTATATATGGTATTGAATAGATCCAAAAGAAGATCAATAGATTCAGTATTCACAATTTTAAGTAATTCGATAGGAACTATTCGATCAGGCCCGGGAGATTTACCACCTTTAGCTTGTTTCATTGCATATTCAATTTCTTCTCGTATAATGTCAGGGCCAGTATCATCCTTAAATTCTTTGGTGCTTCTGTTCTCTCTTTGTCTTCAAAAAGTTGTGCTATATATTGTGTCCATCTCTGCATTTTTATGCAAAAATATAATGCACATTATTTAAATTATTAACATATAATAGGTATATTTGTAGTCACCGTCAGCTTCGGCGAAGGTATCCTATAGGCCGAAGTTCGACCAAAAAAATCACATTCGGTCGGTCTCTACTTTTTTCTTCAGTAGTTAAAATTTCAAATTTTTTTCTATATATTTAAACTACCTGACTGCAACTCCACAATATCAAAAATGTCACTTGCCCCATTGGCGTCTCGATGCTTCAATTTGTACAGGAATCAATGTTAGTTGATGCTACGTTTAAATTGAGATAAAAGTAAATTGGCTTAAAATTCGGTATCTACTAATCACGTTTTACATTGATTTCTCGAATAAAAGATTATGGTTTTAGCTTGGTCAACGTATTGTTGCCACTCGATAACCATTCAAGACTAAAATTGTAGAACATTGTGACCATTCAGTGCTAGGTATTTTCCACTTCTAACAAATAGATAATCCCACTTCTAACACTTCCCACTTTTAACTAATAGTAGTAGAAACAACTACTAAATACAGTAGTTTATAGAAGAATCTGACCGCGAATCCTGAGTTAAGAGTAAACTAATATCAACCAATACACACTGTATGTGTGTTTCTACTGTGACCAATCGCATTTTCGAATGAAGCACATTTTATACGGTAGACAGCAAATTATGAAAAACAAATTTAGCAATGGAATTTTTAATAAAAAAAAAAATATAAATAAATAATATATTATGTACATTATATTTGATTTTACATTCCTCGTTTATATAATATACACAATAGTTGTTTACAAAAAATAACAATTAATTACGTTTAAGAATAAGATACAAAATAAAACAAGTATGAACTAAAATGTCTTAAGAGCTAAATTGCTCTTATTGGTTCACAATACTAGACGACAATCAAGGAAAGTCTTTTCAAATAAAGATTGCAGAGAATGTCTATCTAAATATAATAACCAATGGCAACATACTATATTACATCAAAAATACGTAATTTAACATTTTACATGATTTTATCATTTAGATAAGTTTTAATAGCTTTAATGCAATAATAAATGACAAAATGTATATACCAACGGTCGGAAAAAGGCGGACCACGGTCCGAATCCGGACCACGAAAGGTTGAACTGCGGAATATCGATTACTGAGTCAATAAGTTCAAAATAAAACTGCTGTTGTTCTGTCAAAAGCATTATTTCAAATGGAGATTATTGACTTACAAGAAAATGTGTCCTTGCAATTCTCCGCCAAAGAATTTTGGGCCAAACATGTGCTAGCAAAATATGAAAATTGCAGACAACTTGCAATTAATTTGGTCACTATGTTTGGTGTAAAGTATATGTGCGAAACGTCTTTCTCTAAAATTAATTAAAAAAAAAATCGCTCCCGATTAACGAACGCCCACCTTGAAGATACACTTCGAATTTGTTGTTCCACACCACAAACAACTAGCTCAAGACCGTCGGTGCAATTTTTCGCTTTAATTTAAGGTTTTTTGTTTTATCAGTAAGAATGTACCAAAATAATAAACATTGACACTTGTCATTAAATGTTATCATTTGTTTTTTTTCTGGACCTTGTTCAAATTGTCTTCTAGTATTCGGACCACACATAAAATTACTTGCCGACCTCTGGTATATACCATTCCCAAATAAATTTCAATTTAACTGAAGTAGTCTCCTGATTGATTAATTTTGATATTTCCTGATTGTCCCCATGGCAAAAATTAATTAAAAATCATGACTATTCTTATTATCCCTTAATTGATAATAAAACTAACAACGTATCCTTAATACTAATTCTCATCCTCGCTGTCTTCTTCCAATTCTGGCATTGGAAATCGCAAAATAGCTGCGACACCAGTTAACTGCTCCAGTTCTGAAATATTTAAAACATAGTTGAAAATGTACCTTTTTAATTTAAGACGCAATATAATTGTGTTATATTTACTGCTAAGTGTAATGTGATGTTGAAAATGAGGTTTTACAATCTTACAGACAATTAATATATTTCAGAGAACTTAAAAGTGATACGTATATCCAGACATTACTACGGACTTAGTAATAGAGATAAGAAGAACCAAAGACGCGCATCTTAGGCATTTCCTAATATTTTTTTGTGGGAGGATATCAACAACTAACCACAAATAAAAAAATAAACATAAAGTATTTGTTGCCTTGTGGAGAAGTTGCTTTATGTTTGGATTTTAACGGACAATGTTTCAATAAATTTTTCTCTAATTTCAATAACTCAAAAACAAATAAAGTTATAATCTTCTGAATAGTAGAAAAAATAAGACGATACTTATCAAGGATATAATTAATCATAAAAAAACTTACAGAGAAGTAAAGACTTCTAAAATATAGTGGTATATTTTATTTTATTAAAAAATAATTAAAATTTATCCAAAAAGATTACAATTTTTCAAAACGTTTTCGGTTCAGTCAAGTGAAATCTAAAAGTATACTTCCACTTTAAGATGACACAAAAATAAGTAAAATTTTGACTGTTAAATTTCTAAAAATGTGGAACATACTTACATTTTAAAAGCAGTTGAAACTAGCTACTGAAATAGGTTCAAAAACCTTTAAATTAGATGACAACCATGGATATATTTATTAAACTAATGACACGAGGTCGATGTTATGGGATTTTATCTATAGGGAACATACTTTTTTCCTTCTTGAAAGGAGACTTCGACCATCTGTTAAAGCCAGCCAATTGTCTGAGTCGAGAAGGAAGTAAAATTAATTGAAGTTCCTCAAGGCAGTGGAATGTGGATTTTTGGCGAATACTCAAATAAACGCACCATATAGGTATCACGTGTAAAAATATTGTATTAATGAATTATATTGTGAGTATTAAATTGTGAGTAATAAATATTTAAAATAAAAGTGAGTGAAAATGACGTAATAGGGTAAATTAAATAAATTTATTGTGATATATATGTACATCATATATTACAAAATATAGCAAACGTGCAACTTGTTATTACCAAAATTTATTTGTTAAAAAAAATGCAGAAAATGGGTACAAAACAAAAAGACAAAAAATTTATTAGAAAACAAACAAGTAATAATAAATCTGATAAAGACTATGGTCTAAATGCAGAAGAGTTAGTTCACTTGTCGGATGAAGACTTCCAAGCAAAACAAAACATGAATTTTTAAAAAACCTACTAAAAAATATCTCAGAAAGAATAGAGTTTTAATCATACAACGGCTCAAAATAACAGTGCTGCTTGGTATCAACAACGGTTAACGTCCAGCAATTTACGTAAAATCTATAAATTACGAGAAAAAAAGACAGAACTTAAAGTGTGAAAGCAATATTGAATCCAACGTTTTGTGGAAATAGCAAAACGAAAAAAAAATGTTAAAAACAATTTTTTCATACAAGCTGAATAAGTAAGGTGACTCTGGCGTAATAAAAATTAAATGTCCATATAAAGCACGAAAACTTATGCCTAAAGAACAGAAAAAAATTAAATTTTGCCAACTAATTGACGATCAATTGCATTTAAAACTGATTCCTATTAATATCAAGTACAAGGAGAGTTATTGATATAAAATAGAGAATACTGTTACTTTGCGGTATGGACCCCAAAAGGTAATTTATTCGAAAATGTTGATAAAGATTTATAACTGTGGAAAAATATGCTACCAAACATTACACTTAATTCTATATTTATATAGTTTCATTTTATCTATTTTACTGATCGTGATACTTATCAAATTCTTATAACTAATATATAATTATATTTTTTTATAATTTTCCATTTTCGGTAAATTTTAATATACGTTAAAATTCAGACAGCCAATTTTTCCGTAAAAAATGTGACAAAAAAACAAAAGAAAATTATAAGACATTATAAACAAAGGAATTCAGCAATACCGTAACCTCAAAATAACTTGCTATACATTTGTTTTATTTGAAAATTTACAATCTTCATTATTATTTTCGTTACAAATATACCTATGCATGTTTCTACTACAATTTACAATAAATGTACATTTTATGACAGTTGTGTCTGCTTTTGAAATTTAATTAATTACAGGAGGATTTGGTACCTGTATGTACCTTTGTGACGTTGTAAATATATTAATTATAGACAATATTACTCTGGCTTGTTATTCTAATTACCCATAACACCACTAAAGAGAAGAATGCCCACTCAAGTTTATGATTTTATTGCGTAGTCTCAAACTTGTCACTCTAGGGGTGTCCCGGTTGTATAATCGGCTCGAGTAAAAGATGAAAGCATTTTTTATCTGGACTTGAGACAGATATCTAAACGACGTTAGAGATAGAGATAGCCCACTGAAATTCACCCTTAGGATTTTAGAGGATGGGCCTTAAATGAAGTCATTACATGATCTTACATTTGAGCCATGACGTATGGAGGTAAATTAAAAATGTTGTGTGATAATATGATAGTGAGGTAATTTATTATATATTAATAATAATTACGTTTGCCTGACAATTATGGACGAAGGAAAAATTTGATATGACGAATTTGTCATAATAAGTGTCATCGAGAAATATACCAAGTACATCTTTTAATGTGGAAATATCTTTTAAAGGATATTATCAATATTAATGAATTCTGGGAGGACTCATAACGCAATAGTTCTCTAAAACAATAATAATTAAATACAAAGAATCGTTGTATATTTTAATGATATTGATATTCCAAATAATAGTAATTATATCAGTCGGTTGTGTTGATTCTGTGTAAATTAGTAAAAAAAATAATGTCTACAAATGTAGTTGGTTTACTCTGGTATTTCTTTAACAATAAATATATTTTGGTAAGAAATACACAATGTTTTGATTCGACATTGAAGATTATTGCTCAAAAACTTCTAAATAATACTTACGTTCTCCTGAAATATGAAGACTGGAAAATATCTTGACATCCCCACCTGATTCTCTGACTGAATCCACTAAATTAACGTATTCCTTCCGCAGTTTAACATCTTGACATCTAAAAATATTAAAATTTAAATTTGCATTTACCTAAACATTTGCAAACAACTAATTTAAATAAAACAAAGTGTGAGACATCATCGAAATTTTTTATTTGCTTGAAAGGCCACTCGATGCTATTATGTATGGAATATAACATCATCCAAATGTCCGCCTCAGCTTCGCTGGGAGGTGCGCATCCGAAGTGTCCAATTTCCATAACTCTGGTGCATTATCAGGCTAAATTTGACAGATGACATAAGTTGCGTTGGCTTTGAGGGTCGCTGTGGTTTATGGCTTATTCGCATAGACCCACGACTTAGACAAACCTCACAAGAAAGTGTTCAACGGGGTCAAATCGCACGATCTCGTCGGCCAGTTTACATCACCTCACGGAAGAAAATTCTCACTGCCAGTTAACGACTATACTCGGTATACAATTAGTTTTACGGACATCTAGGTAATAACAGCCCAATGGTATGATGAGTTGGAAAGTAAGCTTGTAAAATACGAAACATGGAGATTAGAAGTAGACAAAAAAAACTGAGTACATGTGTGTGTGTATAAGAGGACAACAAAGAAGCCTTATAGTAGATAACGAAATTGCAATACAAAATTGTAGCGAATATAAATGCCTGGTAACGAAAATTACCTACATCGCAACACTAGATAGAGCCATTAGTGAGAGAAATATTCAATGGGGAAAAATAAAAATAACCGATGACATAAAAGACAAACGGTTAATCTGGTTTGGCCACGTACAAAGCCCGATATATATATATATATATATATATATATATATATATATATATATATATATATATATATATATACCCGTTACAAAACTTTCCAAATAAAAATGATATAAAACTATATAATGGAAACCAGGTGGAAGATCCCGAACAGGTTGGAGAAGCGGATGAAATGAAGTTTTTGGGGACTGAGGCATAACATGCTGTAAAGTACTTTAAAAAATAGTTACTTACAATCAGACACCACCAAAATAATGTATTTATTTATAAATTTATTAAAGGACTTTGCAACACATAATAAAATGATCTAATATTTACCATACTATAAAAAATTTTGGAAAACTATTATTTTTTATATTGTAAGATTACTTTAATGAGTGGTAGAAATTTGTTGTATTTAAAATTTTCCCAAGCTCAGTCAATCGAATATAAATATAAATAATAGCGTATTTTAAAACTCTATAGTACACTTTCGAGATTTATGCAAATTTCAAAAATTAACACATTACTTCGGGGATAACTAAACCAGACACTATGGTTTTAGAGGCATAGCTTTCTTATTACGGGCTATGGACGGAGAGGTGGATCGCACAGAGCTGTGAAAGAATCACACCCAGAGTAAAAACTGTAATGACATATCGCGCGACCACACACTAGCTGGAGGAGTAAATTTAGTCCCATGCGTGTTTATTAATAAAATAAAATAGATTCGAATCGCGTAGAATTGAATCGTGTCGAATTGAGTCAGGTCGAATATATCAAATATCGAATCGAAATAAAATAAATAATTAAATCAAACGAAAAACCATCTCTCCGTGCTTAGTCGATAAGAAAGCTATGCTTCCACTCCTCGGTCACACACTGAGTGCAATATCCCGTTTTTATTATTTCATTATATCTACTGCAGTCTTGTTCTAAATCACCATATGATTTTGGTACATACTATACTGTAAACTTCTTATTATTTGACAACTAAAAGTTAGTTTAATCACACCTGTTTCTATAAATAATATATTTAAAATTTAGGGCCTGCGTAGCGCAAGCGGTAGTGTGCTTGCCTCGCATGCCGGTGGTCGTGAGTTCGAATCCTACCGCCGGCAAGAACAACTAGGCATTTTTAAATGTCTATAGGCCCCAGGTCGACTCAGCCTGAATAAAATGAGTACCTTGGGTAAAACCAGGGGTAATAATAGGCGGTTGAAGCGTAGCACTGGCCATGTTACCTTCCTTGTATACCGTAGGCCCTAGATATAGCAGACTACCCTGCTATACTCCCAAAGCCGCGTGCGGTATAAAACGGGAGACTATTATTATTATTATATTTAAAATTTGAAAAATTAAAGACAAATATCGAGCACAATTTTATTCATCAAATCTTGCCCAAGTACTTTCGCTTTCTAAAGCATCATCAGGGGCATCTGAAATAAGCCAATAAACGTTTTTTTAAATGAAGAAAATTGATTAATTTCGATAAAAAACTCGAAGTTAATGGATAATAAAAGTTTTTTGTGACTAACGTTTTAGACTTATTTCGTCAAATTTGGGCTATTCAGCAAGTGCAGAATGTAATAAACATGAAAATAAAACATAAATTGTACATAACACTACACTAAACAAGGACAAACAGTTTAAAATTATTTAAAAATTATTCGACGCTACACTCTTGTCGGCAACAGGAGAGAGAATGGTATTTAACGGAAATGTTAAGGTGACATCTGACAGATTTGATGTGCAGTCAAAATCATGGAAATGTGATCTGCACTTATTAAAATTCTATGTAAGTAAGCTGGCATTGACCAAAGGTCCAACTGACACTACTATAGAAAATCAGCTTATAAAGTATGGCATATAGAATATTTTAATTTAACTAGATTGCATAATCCAGATCTCACACTCACATCTGTCTATAATAATAAGGTTTTTAGTTTGTGAGCAAATGAAGTGGACATAAAGTGTCAATGAAAGAAATAGACTAAACAATCTATTAGACAGTGGGTGGTTGACCAATAAAATGGTCTACCAGGCATTATCAATACTGTAAAAAAGAGAAGAAATCTGACTATGAAATTAAAATACTATAAATTAAAAACAAAATTGGAAGCAGTGTATAAATGGGGTATAATTTAAGTAATTCAGTTAAACCCCCAGTCAATGGGAGAACTATAAAACTAATATGTAAAAGCGTTACTAAAGACCAACTGACCAACAATGGGAGCTGTTGAAATTTACAATTGTTGAGATGGTATATCTAAATTACACACGAGATATGGAGAGTGTAATTAACGCCACCTATAGATCAATTGAATCTGAGTAAGCTAGGTTTGTAAATTCTTGAAGAATACCATAGTAATGTTGATAAAAGTATGAAATTAATAAATTCTTAATGGATATACTCAATGCAAGAAGTCTAAACAGACGAGCTGGGTCCACTACGAGGTGAAGCCGCAATAAAGTTTTTAAAAATAGGTTTAAACTTAGTAAAGGGAAACGATGGGGTTATTTTCAACGTTCCCTGAGAGCACCAAAACCCTTGTGGTGACCTGTCTTGATTGGTTACAGGATTTAAGCGTAGGTTGCTGATTCGTTTTGTTACTCTTGTGGGGGTGAAATTATACACTTACACTTTACTTCTTCGCTTTATTTTACTTGCAAACTATTTTACATATATACACCTTGCACTTTGCAACACTAAACTAACTTATAATGTAACTTGTAATATATATATATATATATATATACGGGTGAGAGAGAGAGAGAACGAGGAGAGAGAATAACTTATTTAGCGACTTCTTAACTTGAACTACTTAATGCGACTGCCCTTATATGCTTGTATGCAATATGTGGCCAGCTTGGGTAAATGACAAAGGGTCAGCGGGTGTAAGAGGGGCGTCAAATGCACTGAAGATTTCTGGTTCTTTTAACTAATAAGGGCTAACATGTGTTATTCAGGAACAGAGGCGGCGTTAGGTTAAATTGAAACAATTAAAGAATTAGTTGGTTTTCCAACATACTCCCGGGCCTTGAAGCATTGCTTCAAATAATAAAATAGTTAACGACATAACAAGAGAAAACAACAAGAGACAACAACAAGAGCAAAGTTACTAGATTAACAGAAGATGAATTCTACTGTAAACCTAATTCTAGAGAACACTTAACAATAAACTATCAACTAAACATAGAATGCATGGGTGAGTAAACTTATTCCCTAAAAAATATTACACTTAGTAGCTAATCAACACTTTACAATACAATGTAACATTTACCTAATATTTACACAGAATACTCTTCTGGCAATGGACACAATTTTGTGATGGGACGTGTGAAAGTTCCATCCTTCGTTTTGATCTTAACAACCCGCACCTTGCCATTACTGCCATGGTAGACCTCAATCACTCTGGCAAGCGGCCAATATAAGGGAGGTGTATTATCTTCCTTCAACAAGACAAGATCATTTTCTTTCATATTTTTGTTTGAGGTGAGCCACTTGGGACGGTTTTGCAACCTATTCAAGTAATCTGTGCTCCATCTTTTCCAGAAAAGTTGTTTGATTTTTTTGCAATTTTCCCAGAGATTTAGTCTAGAGGAGGAAATTTCACTTACATCGGACTCTGGGAAAGAGGTGAGTGGTTTGCCTATTAAAAAGTGACCAGGGGTGAGTACAGAGAGATCCCCAGGCTGATTGGACATGGCACTGAGGGGCCGAGAATTGAGAACAGCCTCTATCTGGGCTAATACAGTGGAGAATTCTTCAAACGTGAGGTTTAGGTTGCCAACAAGCCTGTGGAGATGGTACTTCGCACTTTTTATGGCACTTTCCCAGATCCCACCATGATGTGGAGAGTGAGGAGGTATAAATTTCCATGTAATCTCAGAGGAAGCGAGAAAATCCTTTATTGACTTTTGAGTGTCTTGGTTCCGCAAGAATTGAGCAAATTCTCTCAATTGATTTTTGGAGCCAAGAAAGTTGGTTGCATTATCAGAAAATATGACAGAGGGATTGCCACGTCTACTGATAAAACGCTTGAGGGTGAGCAGAAATGATTCTGTGGTTAGATTGGAGACGAGTTCAAGATGGCATGCTCGAGTGACCATACAGATAAACACAACAATATAACATTTGGTTACAGGAGCCTTACGAAGTTTGGAAGTTTTGAGATTGTATGGTCCACCTAGGTCTGTTCCAACATTTGTAAATGGTTGCGAACACACTAGACGTTCTCTTGGCAAGTCTGCCATCAGCTGAGATGCTGTTTGAGCCTTAAAACGGAAGCATATCTTACAACTGTGAACAATTCTTTTGATCTCCCGCAGAGCATCAAGAGGCCAATATTTTAGTCTAAAGTTGGAGAGTGTACATTGTGGACCAGCATGACACAATCTAATATGCTCCCTCCTTAGCATAAGTTTCACTAGCTGATTCCTAGAAGGCAAGAGAAGAGGATACTTTTGGTCAAATGGTACAGAAGCATATTTTAACCTTCCACCAACTCTCAACATTTCATGTTCATCCAGAAAGGGGTTCATGGACAAAAGGGATTTGTTTGTAATTGGCCTTTTAGTTTTGAGAAGGGAAATTTCTTGTGAAAACGAGTCATCTTGTATGAGTTTGACAATTACGAGTTCAGCCGATTTGAGTTCCCTTACAGAAAGATTGTTGGAGAATTTTTCTGATGGTTTCCTGGTATTATGAGCAAATCTTAAGCAATAAGCAATCACTCTTTGTAGATTTGTAAATGAAGAGAATGGTCGAATGAGTTCATCTAGGAATGAGGGAGAGACTTGAACATGATGGACAATCTGAGATTTTCTTTCCTCTGGAACGTGATTAATTTTGTTTTTGAATTGAAAAGGGTGAGATTTAAATCAATTTGGGACAGAAAATGTGGACCATTAAACCAGAGTGTACTGTTCGGAAGTTCTAACGGTGATATACCTCGAGACAAAATATCTGCAGGATTTTCCTTGGATTTAACATACCTCCAGATAAATTCTGAGTTTTGTTGTATTGTTGCCACTCTATTGGCAACAAAGGGAGTCCAACGTGAAGGAGGTGATTTTAACCAAGCTAGAACAATCTCTGAGTCACTCCATAAATTTATGGAATCAATCTGTGGGATTCTGATTTTAAGGGTACTAACAATTCGTTGGGTGAGTTTTGAGCATATAACCGCACCCATAAGTTCGAGTCTGGGAAGGCTAACAATTTTGAGAGGCGCCACTCTGCTTTTAGAGGCGATAAGAGCACAAGAGAAAGTGTTAGAATCATAAATAACACGAATGTATACACATGCAGCATATGCTTGTATACTAGCATCTGAGAAGCCATGAATTTCGATCTTTCTAATATTTTTATTTTTGAAAAGACATCTAGGAATTTTTAGTGACTGCAAGCAAGATAGACCTTGAATGAATTTGAGCCATTCTTTTAAAATTTCAGAGCTGAGGTGGTCATCCCAATCAATTTTTGCAAGCCAAATTTTTCTCATTATTAATTTTGCAATAATTACTACTGGAGCAATGAGACCTTCAGGGTCAAAAATTTGAGCTATCAGCGAAAGCACTTCTCTTTTAGTATAGGTGGTTTTTATGAGTGATTCTTGTGAGAACTGAGGTACAGAAATTGAGAATACATCTGAGTTGGCATTCCAGTAGAGTCCTAATACCTTACTATTACCATTTTCTGGAGCTATAACATAATTGGAATCATGAGAACGAGAGGAGACATTTTCCAAAAATGTTTGAGAGTTAGAACACCATTTGTGTACTGATATTCCTACCTTGTTCAATAATTCTGTGATTTCAAAATATGCCTTTAAGAGATTTGTTGGGTCATCAGCACCATACAACATGTCATCTACATAGCATGCATTGAGAATAGCATCACTTGCAAGAGGATATGATCCTTGATGAGTGCGAGCTAACTCGACTAGACATCTACAGCTAAGAAAGTTACCACAGTTAGTACCATATGTTACAGTATTCAACTGGATGCATTGCAACTCATCTTGAGGGGAGTTTCGCCAGAGAATGTTTAGGAGATACCTTTGAGTGGGGTTTATGAGGATTTGCCTGTACATGTGCCTGAGATCAGAGGTAAAAACATATAGAAATGTTCTAAAATTTATGAGAGTGTCAATTAGTTCTGGTTGAGTTTTATACCCCTTCAACATAATGTCATTGAGTGAGATACCGGAGCTTGTTTTCATGGAACAATCAAACACAACACGTAATTTGTTTGTGAGCTTTTCCTCACGAATAATACAATGGTGTGGGATGAAGTATTTGTTTTCTGACATTGGGTTTGTGAGTGTGAGAGGTACCACCTTTGCATGACCAAGAGAGAGATATTCTTGTATGAAGTTCTTATACTGGGTGTAAACTGTGCTATCTTTTACAAGTTTTCTTTCTAGATTGTAGAACCTCTGTCTTGCAGAATAAAAGGAATTGCCTAGTCTTTTAGGCTCTGCTGAAGATCGTAGTGGCAGATCTACTTGAAACCTACCTTCAGGTAATAATTTTGTGGTGGTTTTAAAGATATGTTCAGCAAGTTCATCATCCTGACTGAGCATGGGACTTTCAGGGAGTTCTTCAACCTCCCAAAACTTTTGAATGAGTGCATCGAGAGGTTCAGTGTTATGCAAAGAATTGATACAAAGAGAGACCTGAGTTGAGAAAGAAGAATTCTTGTTATTGTCCGAGACATGTGCATGATAGTTGGGAATTGACTGTGAAGGTAGTCTTCCTTGGAAAATATATCCAAGATGTGTATTTTGCAGTATAGGGCCATTTCCAAGTTTTATTATTCCATCTGTTAACAGATCACAATATATGTCATTGCCCAATAACATATCAATTTTACCAGGTACTGAGAATGAATGATCTGCAAGATTTATATCATGAGGTATACTTAAGTGAGACCTACTTATCTTTACCTGCGGTAATTTACACGTTATAGTTGGCAGTACAGCACACGATACATTAAATCCATTTTGTGTCGTTCTAAAGGGATAGATAATGAGGTCTATCATCTTGTTGGAGGTGGAACAAGATTGAGATAAGGTGGAAATTTTAAGTAATCTATTATAAGAATGAAAACCTAACCTGTTTACTAACTCTTGGGTTATAAAACTTGTCTGGCTGCCATTGTCAAGAAGAGCACGGGCATGGACTAAATTTTTATCTTTGTCCACTAGTGTAACGAGAGCTGTAGCCAATACTACTTCATTCGTGAGTGAGAGTGCAGAGAATGACTGTGTTACACCGTGTGAATCAAAACTGTGAGAACCAGATTGAGTTTGTTGAGGATCATGATAGTGAGATGAGGTACCTGGTTGATTAGAGGGTGTATTATGTTGAAATACATGTGGATTATTAGACCTAGTAGTGTCTTTATTAGTGCTATTAGCATGAGTTTGAGCAAGAGACAATGAGGCTTGAGGATTAGACAGAGTATTTTGAGAATTGTTTCTATTAAGAGAGTGGTTATCATTTCTGATCATGTGAGCTTCAGGAGGAAATCTTTGTGTAGCAGTTGAGTGTTGTATATGATTGTCTCTATGAAGGAGTGAGTGATGTCTTCCATGACAGATAGAACAAGTTGACTGCGAACCACAATTTGCAGTGAAGTGCCTTGTTCCCAAACAATTTCTACACAATTTCTTTGTGTTTACAAACTTCAGTTTTTCCTGAAGCAATGAGCCTTTGAATCCATTGCAATTATAAATTTTATGATTTTGAGAACAAAACAAGCATCTTAAATTATTTGGTTTACTTTCAATATTAGAGAGATGTGTTACACGAGCATGACTACTAGAATTAAATTTTTGAGTCTGAGGATTAGAGCTATGCAGTTTCTCAAGGATTTCACATCTTTTCTCTAAAAATATAAAAAGCTGTGCTAATGTAGGTATTTCCTTGGAACCAAGTTCATACTCAAATGCCTTATGAGAGTTAAAATCTACCTTTTCTAAGATTAATTCAATCAAGATAAGATCCCAATGCTGAACTGGAATCTGCATATTACTGAGAGACTGCATAGTTTGCTTTATATTAGTCAAAAAGCTTCGAAGTGATTGTGGAGTGCATTTAACTAGGGATGGAATTTTCAATAACCTTTTAATCAAACTACTAACTATGCGAGCTTTATTATCATACCGTTCCTTTAAAGTATTTAGAGCAATATGGAAGTTAGTATCAATCACTTCCAAACTTTTAATTAATTCCAAAGGTTCACCATTAACATGCGTTTTTAAATATATTAGCCTTTGTAAATCATTCAAATCAGGATTTTCAATTACTAAAGTGCTGAAGAGTTGAATAAAAGAGTTCCAATCTGAGAATTCACCTGTGAAAACTTTCATTGTTATCTCTGGCAGTCTTATTGAATGTTTAGAGGCATGACTTTGTGAAGTATTGTGAGAATCTACATTTGTTACAATTTCATTAATATTTTTAATTTTTCTTTGAATCCCTGCCAGAGCATTAAAATACTTACATTCTACATCATCCCTATCTGAAGATTCAACATCAGCATCATCAGAACATTCGATCTGATGTTGAATTGCTTCATATTGTTGAAAATAGGTCCTCAGTTGCCTTTCCCTATTTTCAAAGTGCAAGATGTCAAGTTCTGAGTCTTTGTTAATGTTGAACCAATTGAAAATTCTAGTAATACCTGCCTTTAATACTTTTCTTTCAGTTTTTAATGTGTCCAAAGCCATTTTTAAAGAGATTGATATACTTATTGATATGATAAAATAAAATATACAACTTTATATGTTTATAATATATATAAACTCGTATAAACACACAATTACTACTATAATTTTATACGAATTACTATTTTAATCAGTTTTTTTTTAAATCCTTATGTGAGTTTAATTGAATATAATAAAATTAAAAATTTCTAGTGTCTAACCTTTAAATAAACCAAAACAAAACACAAAAACACACAAACTGTCAACAACTTCACACCTGTTGTGAAATCCGTCGCTCTGTTCGTGTCGTCGAGAGTGAAGAATGAGAGAGAAAGAGCCGCTTACCTTGTGTGTATGAGAGAGATATCTTGTAGATTGCTCGGTGACTCGACAATCGGTGTATTCGAAACTTGAAGACGTACACTCCGTATACTAACCATGTGCTGCGTTCGGTGGTGTTGCGTGCAGGTGCAGAGAGAGAAAGAGCGATGATCCCGTGATGTGGCGTTACCGGCTTTTTGATTTGAATTTTCCCGGGATTTTTTCTTTTTTCTTAAATTCACCTTCCACAAGAAATCTAGCGCTCGAAGGACCATAAAGGGAAACGATGGGGTTATTTTCAACGTTCCCTGAGAGCACCAAAACCCTTGTGGTGACCTGTCTTGATTGGTTACAGGATTTAAGCGTAGGTTGCTGATTCGTTTTGTTACTCTTGTGGGGGTGAAATTATACACTTACACTTTACTTCTTCGCTTTATTTTACTTGCAAACTATTTTACATATATACACCTTGCACTTTGCAACACTAAACTAACTTATAATGTAACTTGTAATATATATATATACGGGTGAGAGAGAGAGAGAGAACGAGGAGAGAGAATAACTTATTTAGCGACTTCTTAACTTGAACTACTTAATGCGACTGCCCTTATATGCTTGTATGCAATATGTGGCCAGCTTGGGTAAATGACAAAGGGTCAGCGGGTGTAAGAGGGGCGTCAAATGCACTGAAGATTTCTGGTTCTTTTAACTAATAAGGGCTAACATGTGTTATTCAGGAACAGAGGCGGCGTTAGGTTAAATTGAAACAATTAAAGAATTAGTTGGTTTTCCAACACTTAGTACAATTTAAATTAATTTGAGTATTAAGACAATGAGAGTTTCCATTTGTTTCTTTTGTGATCTCCAAATCTTCCAATAAATCCAACTCCAAATAGTTTTTCTTTCTACTGATGTCATGTAAAATAGACAAACCAGTATTGAAGAACACTTGAAGAGTTTGGTCTTTTCAAATGTTCTGAAATTCCAGTAGATAACTTTCTAATGGTTCTACCTACATAAGAGGCATCACAATCATCACACTTTAATTTATAAATACCACTTTTTGTCCAGAGTGTTCATCATATCTTTAGTGTTGATTAAAAAGGAACCTAAAGTGTTGTGTGATTTGAAGGAAATTTTGATGTTTTCAATTGTAGAAGTAAAATAATATATTTACCTAAACAAATTGTCTGATATAAGCAAAGTTTCAATTGCCTGTTCCGAATTTGCTTGTTCCACATGTTTTTTACCATAAAACGCCTTGGCTGGTTCACATTGAAGCATGGTATAGAAATTTTCCAAGATTTTTACCTCACCAGCAGCTTTTGTGTCAGATATTTTGTTTATAACAGATGGATCTTGAAGTATTTCTAAAAAATACACATATATCAAATACATAACTAATCAATTAAATATTGGCCACATCATTTATTTTAAAATATAATATTCATATATGTTTCGAGGTTCCTAAGCTTCCCTTTGAGAATAAATACAGTGAAGACAGTGAAACATTAGAAATAAAAAAATAAGTAAAATAATAAAGACTAATTGAACTATTTTATAGCATTTAATGACAAAAATGCAATTAAGGAGATAGAGTTAATAACATACTTATGGCGTACACTAAAAGATTTGCACATAGCCATCTAGCGTAAGTTACTCGAATTCGTAAGTATAATCTTCGTAAACAAACATTTTTTTCATTTCTCATGAAAAACAACATAGACAGATTAGAAAATCCATAGCGTGGTTTGGCAGCAAGAAATTTTCTAAACAATCAATTTCATAAAAAATAATAATCTCTCGTCAAAATTTTTGTGAGATGATTTTTAGACTATTTTAAAGTTGGTCTAAATAAACAATAAGTCTTGGCTTTCGTGATAAAGCATCAGAACAATCATCAACTGATCGCACATGATTTGAAGAATTCAAGCTGGCATGCACCGGCCACAACTGATGCCCCGGAAAACATTAGTTTTCTAACCACATAGCAAAATCGCCAATCTTCAAGCTATATTTGATGACTAGTACAAGATGAAGAGGCATTTACAGAATATGTTAATGATACCCTTGGACACCACATACCAACAAACGATGTAAATGAGTTGGACAAATGGCTGATATACTTAAATTAACACAATCGCGATTCTGTCCAAAAGTAAAAGAGACAAACATATTACTTTAGTAATACAACTCCGATAAAAAAAATTAAAAAAAAAACAGCGATATAAAAAACATAAAAACATTTATTAAAAATAGAGTTGTGAGACGAGGCATTACACAGTTTGAAACCGAAAGAATTGCACAAGAAACATGCAAGCAGCTTCTGTGCAATTTAGCAATGAAGCAAGAAAAAGTGAGATTTAAAATACCATCAAGTAAAAACGAAATTTTCCAACTAAGGGATAAAGGGGCAACAGAAAAGGGTGACAGATGACAGAAAAAAAAATAGTTGAAGAATAATACACGACATTGTATCCATAAGAAACCAAAATTAACATAAATTACATCCATAGACAAAATGTACAATTCAAGGACACTAACTTTTGTTTAACAGTTTTAACTTCTTCCAGACCATAAATTACCTTTATATATACGGTAGTTTAGTTTAGTTATAAGCAAAAATGTTAGGACTTAAATGTACATATAATTTAAGTAGTATTTTTACCGGTAAAGATGGTAAAATTTGCAGTTTTCTTATAGTAATTTTACCTCTTTATATGTAGGTTACAATGTCTTACCGTATTTAAATCGGCAGATTTATTAACAATTTTTTACAGTTTAGGTATTTCCCAAGACAAACACAATACGCACTCAAAAAGATAAATAACAATATTACTAAAAACGATGGAATAGAAACAGAAGCTATAAAACTAAGTAACTATTGTTTTGACAATTTCATTCATATTATAGTCAAAAATTATATATTTTCTATAAATTGGAATAACTCGATTATCGTCCACAAAAAGTGAATCTAGAAAATTACAGGCGGATTTCTCCACTCAACCATCTATATACATTAAACACTAGAATTATAACCAATCGACTAAGAAAATTTGAATTGGATTAGCCAAGAGAACAAGCTGATTTTCGTCCCAACTACGGAACTAATGAGTGTATAAAAGGCTTATGAAAAATCCTGTAACGTTGAAAATATCACATTCTTGTTTCGTATTTCCAAGTTTAAAATTTTCTTCGTGCTTTACTTCTTTTCTTCTAAAAATATTTTTGTTTTAATTGATGTTCTCTCCTTAATTATATCAAATTTCATGTTTCTATTTTGGTTCTAAGCTTACTCGGTGTGAGAACATATCGATCAGCCCTCGTAGCTCTAAATTTTAGATGTGATGATACCCTTCGAAATTATCCCCTCTAGCAACAAATTAGCTCAACTCCTGTCCGCATGCTATCTTTTTCTTCTTCTTATTGTGCCATCTTCTAACCAAGGTTGGCGATCACCTGTTTAAACGCTTCCCTATCTTTTGCAACGAGAAATGTCTGTTCAATACTGAGGTTAGTCCAATATCTGATATTCCTCAGTCAATATTTCTTCTTCCTTCCTTCTACTCTTCTTTGCGTGATGACGTACCGAAGATAGTATTTATCGTTTCGAAGTATGCGGCTCAGGTGATGTTTTTCTTACGATACTGTCTTTTAAAAGTCCAAATTCCTCCTTGAAATTCATTTTTCTATCGGTCTACCATATATAGAGAGTTGTAACTATACAAGAGGCGAGTTTTGTCTTTTCTTAATCATAACGTGTGTTTGTTAATATTTATTTCTGTAATATGTTAAAATTTTAGCAGACTACTTATTTTACTTAACTTAGTTCTCTAGCAATTAACTAGAATCACTGTTAATCATTTAGATTTAATATTCGTTTTTGAAATTTTATTGTTTGGGCGACGTGAACTGTCATTTGACCTAATTTTATTTTAGTATTTACTTCATTTACTAATCAATTAATTGTGGAGTATCAATCAGAACCTTACCTATCCCATTACTTTTTCTATATATATTTTTTAAACTTTATCTTACCTTGTAGAGAATGTTTAAAACCCGAAGAAGAATGAATCAACATAAATTTTGACTTATTTTCTAGCAAAATTTTATTGTCCGTTTTAACTGCAGTTTGGAACATGTACTCATAAAACTGATCTTTCACAAATCCAGGAGATGCAACCAGTATACATTTAACAATATCGAAGTTGATATGCCTTAGAATGGCTTGCATCACAGTGTCATAAAATTTAGCCAATCCCTAAAAAAGAACCAAAATTTTAATATTAGTTATTATTTATACAGGGTGCCCAGAAACTCTCCTGACAACTGAAAACCGGAGGTTTCTCTGATAATTTTAAGACAATTTAATTCAATCCACCTTGTCCGAAAATGTTTCCTAGGGAGCTAGAGCTCTTTGAAAATGGTACCTTGTAAGTAGTTTTTTTTAATAACTCCAGAACGCCTCTATTAAAAAAAACGAAAACTGGTACGATTATTTATCATCTAGAGTTGAATCGACTCCATCAATTGCGAATTTTTAGTACCGGTCATAGGCGTCCGTTTTGGGTAGATCAACGGTTATTTTAACGATTAACTTTTTTGTTTCTATCTTTTAAGCACCCGTTATACTCGAGATTATTAAATTTTCAGGTATTCTAGTAATAAAAGATACTCTAACTTTAAGTCGGTAGGATACACCGTTTTCTGGAAAAATCGATTTGAAAATTTTTCGTTTTTTCGTCATAAATGTTAAATTAATAGGTATCTAAACGAAACTAACACAAAAGAACAAGTATCAAAAGTAGATAGTTACAAAAGATGCTCAACGTTAATGACTATTAGTCTCTATGCATAAATTTGGCCTTTTGCTTAGAGAACACTGAATTCTTGCAAAAATTCCAAAGTTATTTCTAAATTCGTTGCAAGCATCTTGTATTCTTAGCCAGAGTTGTGCACGATTTTGTATCGGAACGAAATAAACACAATAATAAACACACAGTGGTCTTCGTAGTTATTATCAATAAAGTCTCGTACATTCCTGCTAAAGTGGGCCGGACAACCGCCATGTAGAAACCATAAGTTTTGTCGAATATTTAAATTTTTCCAGGAAATGTAAGTAATCATCACCATTTAAACGAGCAGGCAATTCCACAGGGCCAAGTTCCATTAAAATAACATCTTCATGTGCTGCTGATACATCATCAAGTCGTCCTGTTTCATTATTTGTTGGGACCACTGAACCTGTTTCTCTTAATCATTGATGAAGAGCTGTAACTGTTGAGTAAGTTAAATCACGATTGGGAAATTTTTCAGGGTATCTACGTTGTGCTGCTCGAGCGTTACACCTCATTTTGCCACAAATTAAAACATATCAGCGTATTCCTCATTAGTAAAAACCATTTATGTTGAATTGAAATTGTTATATTTGAATGCCACAAAGTAAATAAATAAAAGGTAAACTTCGCGAACTGATCACTTTAGACAAGGAAAGAGAGAGGACGAGTACGCTCGTTCAACCAACCTTCAAAAAGTGAAGCCACTTTTTGATGTGTCCGCCATTTTTTTGGTGACAAACAATAGATCTGACTATAGAGTTTTGTTTTTGTGGTTTTTAAAAAAAGTGAATTAAATACCTATTTTTTTTTACTTAACAAAATGGTGAATTGTGCATATATTCTTTGTAAAAATCGCAGCGAGCAGAAAACACCAGGAATATCGTTTCATAGGTAAATATTTATAATAGTGCAATTAGGTATTAATTGATTTTACTTTTTATTTCAATTTTAAACCTCAAAACCAATTTAAATTAGTATTTTAAGGAAAGGTGAGATCTAAATTAGTAAATAAGAATGCTAAATATGCATAGTTATTTCAGTAATTGTATTATAATTAATAATTTCACTCACACACCATGATGATTTGCCAGTGGCGATGTGCGTTGAGGGTTAAAATTCCATAAATAAGTAAATAAATAAATAAATTTCGTTAATTTTGATTCCAAAATATTTGTATAAAATAAAATAAATTAAATAAAACATTTAATGTACAAAAATGTTTCATTTTAAATACGAATTAGTCAATCCTTAAAAATACAAAGATACGCCGCTGACCACTTCCTCTGGTGGCAGTTTGGCTTCACTTTTAGCGATACGGTTACGCGTCCTCTCTTTCCTTGTCTAAGCTGACCACAATTTGAAAATAAAAAACGTAGGTTATACTTCTGTTGACAGGTCCACGGCCAACTAGTGCAAAAAATATTAATTTTACTTTCATGACGAAAAAAAAAACGAAAAATTGTGAAATCGATTTTTGTAGAAAACGGTGTATTCTATCGACTTAGAGTAAGAGTACCTTTTAGTACTAGAATACCTGAAAATTTAATAATCTAGTATCACGAATGATTAAAAGGTAATTATAAAAAGTTATGCGTTAAAATAACCGTTGACCTACCCAAAACGGACGCCTATGATCGGTACTAGAAATTAGAAATTCATGAAATCGATTCACCTCTGGAGGATAAATAATCGTCCCAGTTTTCGTTCTGGAGGTATTAAAAATACTTATTACAGGGCGCCATCTTCAAAGAGCTCTAGCTCCATTAGGAAGCATTTTAGGACTAGGTGAATTGGGTTAAATGGTCTTAAAGAATCTCTGGTCTTCGTTTGTCAGGAGAGTTTTTTGACACCCTGTATATCTAGATCTTATATTTTTATGGTATTATTCTAGCGTTGGCCATTCGAAAAATCTCTAACAATAACAAAACCACATTATGTGAGTTTCTGACTTAGGTTAAATATTTCATTATACTCCGATGTTACAAAAACAAAGAAAAAAATATATTTAACAAAGGTATAAAAACATTTTTGAAAATAAAGGATCAATGCTGATGTGAAAACCTTAGAATAAGTATATGAGGTATCAATCAGTAAAGCAGCGTCCAACATTGTTGATCTGTTGAGTGATAAAATTGTAAAAAATTGAAAAAGTAGATTACCATTAATAATTGGTATGAGCTATAAAATTATCCATTTAATTCTAATTCTAAAACTATCATAAAACGGTATTGCAATAAAAGAAAAACTCCCAATAAAATTTTTGAAACCAGCCAGCGCAATTATTTTAAAGAGCCTACAGTATCATTAAAAACTTAGTTTGTAAAGCTACATTCTGATATGAAGCTTGAACTAAGACTTTTAGTCTTAAAGAAGTCTGCAATAGTAAGTTTATATTCTTTTAGTAAGCTATTAATAAGGTGTGTTAGAAATATTGGTCATGCTTTTGACAATTACTGTCAAAATATTTCCAAGCTGAGAGCACTAACTATATCTGCAAGATTCTTTAAGGTAAGGTAATCATGTTCATAGATTTGTTTACTTGCATTCTTTAGTATTTAACTAAGAAAGCTGAATGTCAAAATATAAGTTTGAAGAATATGTTGTGACCATACATCCAGTCAACTGTTTGTAATTACAGAAAACCTTTCAAATCAGAGCAATAAACTGTAGTAAAAACTCATATTTGAGTACAATATTCATTTTAAATTTGTTCTCGTATACCAGTGAAGGGTATACGGAGTACCGGTGTTACCTTAAACTTTTACTCTACAGTAAAATTATCACTTTAAATTTTACTTTCTTTATCCTATGTTAAAAATATTATTCTAATGAGCAATTTTCTGTTGATAAATGTGATTGACTTAAATTTACTAAATGTTTAATTAACTAATTCTGGTTTATAATAAATAAAATCAACTGATACTACTGAGCTCTTCATGGAATGCAGCAATATTCTAAATATCTCATTGTAGGAATAGAAAGGTTCAAAGAAGAAAACTACTATAAAACAGCTCTTTTCTTATAGCCTACTATAAACTAAAATAGTCAATTGTTAAATGTTTACTATATGTTTTGCTATAATAGAATTCATTATCTGTCACAACATATTTTTTGCACTGGCGTCTAAAATTGACTTTTTTGTCTGGACCTTTGTCTACTATCGGGAGTACTTTTCCTTTAATAAAAAAATCTTTCGCTTCAAAAATCACGCTTTTCGTGTTAATTCCTCTAATCCATTACTTCAGAATAACTACAAATGCAACTGAAACTAAGAATGAACACCTTAAATATCGGAGTTGTTTAGTTTCTTCTCTGATTTTTTGTAAATCTAAAGAAAGACAATTTTCGTACAAATCCAAAGTGTAAATTAGGTTAAATACTAATCATAGTTTTTCCTATAATAGCCATAATCATCAAATGGTTTTAAATCTTAGTGATAAGGAAGATGGGGGAAGATGCCGTAACGCTTCAAAAAATTGTTCTCTAATTGTCCCACAATTGTTCATTCCCACAAATCAGGGGAGAAACTAAATAAGCACCTAAATAAGGTTCTGAAACTATGTTCTTGTAGTATGTCCAAGTTACAAAATGTGTTTATATGGGATTAAGCCAAAATTGATTACAATAAAAATGAAATATTCAACTAAAAATTTGACGTTTCGATTTCCACTTCAAAAATCGTTTGTAAAAAAAGAATATTTAAGAATTGTGTTAAAAAGGGTGTCTAAGAGCCAAAGTAGTGGAAACTGAAACGTTAAATGTTTAGTTTAAAATGTAACTAAAATAAGAATAATATGTAAATAAAATGTAATAATCAATTGTGGCTTAATCCCATATAAACATTAACTTTTCCAATGTGGTACTTAATTCAAACCAGAGAGTAAAATTATAACGTTAAATATATGACAAGATTTTAATTAATTATTTTTATTAGTTTATTTATAGTTAATTAAGGTAGATTGATTTGGTAGACTTTTGGTAGGCCAAACTTTATTACATAACCATCAACATCCCTTTTCCATTTCTGACATTTAAGACTTCTAAGAGTACATTAACTACATACTAAGATATAACTTATTAGTGAAACAGACTTTTGTCAAGAAGTAGAAATGGTTTGTAATACTAAAATATTCTTTGTGTTATGTTATACTATTTTCAAGAAGTCATACAATATATTTTTTACCTTTTCATGTTGCTGCACAAATCCTTTCCTCTTTCTAGGAATATTAACATCAATCTTAGCTCGTACAAGAGTCATACTGGAAGTTATTAGACATACATGTGCAAGTCCCTCTTGCATGATGACAGCAGCAACATCTGCACTTTTTGTTGGATCACATGCCATATCTATACGCTCTAGTGAAACAGAATCCCATTCTGGTTTTCTGAGTGAGAATTTTCTATTAAGTTCCAGATCTAAGGTGTGGTATGCTCCCATCTAAAAATGTTGAATAAATCATTATTAATTTATGAGGTCTACGAGGTGTGGTCAGTTCCAGAAATTTTTCGATAAAATACAAGAAAATACATCACAAGTAAAATTTTATTATCGATTTTCCAATGTACACAATTTTTTGAACATTGCTCCAACGTAACTCCTTCGAAGTTATCCTGTTCAGCACCGGGGTCACAGCTTCCTGGATCTCCTCTACGCCGCCATGATTAGTTCGCTTTAGGTTTGTCTTCATATTGGGGAATAAGAAAAAGTGCAATGTAGGGGCTATTTTACTAAAAATTGGATGGCACTAAAAAAGTTACATTCTAAAAATATGCATAAAACGCAAACCAAACATGCTATGAACTTTAAACTTTGACTGAAGCTAAAGGAAGGTTCCCTCTTTCAAACAAATGTTTACTCCCAGGAGTTAAAATTAAATTTCCAGAACTTAATTATCACACCAAAGGAAGGAAAGGCTTACTACAATCACTGAAACACTAAGACATATCGACGTGAAAACTAATAATTGATGATTATGCAAATATGGAATATATCTAAGGGAACAAAATAGGTTCTATTTGGGATCAGATGTTGGAAATAAAATAGGGCGTAACTGATAACATCGATAACTTTCCACTTTATCATATGTGGGACTGACAAATGGATTGGAAACAACAACCTAATTCTGGACTCTTCGATTGTTTACCACAACTCTCTAAAATTATTACCTAACTATACAAGACCTTTATTTCTAATTTAGTTTCAGTTATAAAAAAATAGTTTGTATAATATAATTACATTTATGAACGTTTAAATAAATCAGTGGAGATAATTCTATGTGTACAATTAATTGGCGCCAAAAATTTATATCACATTGACATTACATGGATACAAGGTTGAATGCTGGAGTATTTAATAATAATTTGATCAAAATACAGACATTAGACTGCGGAAGTCTATTCGGGACTAATTTGCATCGGAGTGCATCCGGAAAGGCTAAAGGAAAAGAGGAAGAGAGAATGTAAAAAATACTTCAAAAACAGTAAATTTTCGGTCAACGATACACTTAAAACATCTTACCATAAAAAATTTATTTCAAATCCTTTATAAAAGGTATATAATAAAATGCCCAAACGGGCTATCACAAATATATTACAAAACGTTTTCGGATTGTTAAATCCATCATCAGTGTAAACGAGGTATACATGCTATGAGCCACCAAAATATATGGGTCAAAACCCTTTATATGATATAAATTTACAGTTGTTTTACATTATATGTGGTTACAAATTATGATGTTTAAGTTACCGTTGGAATTGGTAACATGGCGACGTATGACCCTACATAGGTAAAATGATCCTGAGACGAAGTGTCTTCGAGGACCTGTTGATAACAACTCAGTTGTTATCTGAGTGTTAAAATGTGTCTTGGTTTGAAAACATAAAAGTGAAAGACCAACTTGGATAGATATAAGTGCATGTAGTCCAGAAAGTTAAAACCGATTGGAGTCATTAGGGTTGTCTAGTACTGAAAGATTTTCTGTATTGATCATTTGAATATGATGATACAATCGTAGCTACAGCTTAGTGCACTCAAAACATAAAGAGTCAGCAAAATGGCGTTGGTTACATGACAGTGCATAAGGTAGAGACTCTGGCATTACAGAGATGTTACAAAAGGTTCAAGAACCTTTATTAAAATATTAATTAAAACTCAAAGAAGATATAACAAGTTGGTGCCAAAAATGTGAATTGTGTGAAATGGGTAATGTTTCAGTTTGTAAAAAAAGGCACTTGTGGAGGGAGGACATTGATATTGCTAGGACTGTATCCAGAAACCGATGCTTAAAACAAATATATCCTGGTGGCAAATGGATTATTTGACAAAATATCTGAGACATATGCAATACCAAACCAGGAGACTTCAATTCGGCACTTTTTCGAAACATTTACTAATCGATTGGTGCCAATAAGACCAGAATGATATCCTTGCATCTTTAGTCAGATGGAATTGTTGAGAGAATGAATTGAACTATTGGTAAATATCTTTCCAAATATGTAACATCAAAATATATGTAAATTCATTTCTTCCTGATGCCCTACTGATCGACTAAGAATGAAACAGTTTATGAAATTCGGTTTATATCCAGATAGCCAGTGATTTAATGGAAGATCAATATAATTCTCGATCCACAAATGAAAGCTTTAAAGTGGATCATCTTGTCTGGCTATACAATAAACAACAATGTCAAGACTTGCAATCAAAACTTCAAAGACAATGGTAAAGTCTATATGAAATTAAAAAGATAATAAACAATGTAATATACCTAATTAAGAAACTGCCAAGATGAAAACCAAAAGTTATTCACAGCCCCATATGCCGGGTCAAATGGTACAGAAGCAAGAATCCTTTCAACATTGAAACATGGATAGCTCCTAACAGAGTTTAATATAAATTATGTATAAAGAAGAAAGACCAGATTCAGTTGACCATCGAAGTACAACAAGATCTTTTTACATGTTTCAGAACATGTCTCCATAGCTCAAGTCACCAAAGACCAATTGAACAAGTTCAAAAAATCAGTAGCCAGTTCTGAACTTTAGGCGTGACTCATAACATCTACTGGACTCCTCCACAGTCAACTAGAATTATTACCTAGCTATATAAGACCATTTAGTTGTAATGTAGTTTCAGTTGTAAAAGAATAGTTTGTAGAATACCATTAAGTCCGTAAACATTTAGATTAACTTAATTTAATTAACCTAACAATAAGCTACTTGCCAATAAGAATATTATTGCTATTGCAATAAGAAATAAAATTTATTGCAATCATATAAAATGTGAATAAAAATTATACAGAAACGTTATGCAAAGTAGATTGTTACATCACATTGCAGTCAGTTTCCAATCTTTTAAAAACGAGATTTTTAATTGGAGTTATTTTACCATTGTAGTTACCTTAACATATTGATTTTCTTCAATGTTTCTTCCTTTTAATCTTAACATACATGCCTGTGTATCAAAATCTATATTTTCCACTGATATTGTTAATGTTGTTCTAACTCTACTAGATGTGGAGGAACCAGTTGAAGACTCAGATTGAACTTTTCTAATTGTAGTACTTCTTACAGAATCTCCTTCAGAAATAAGATTGTAAGCATGCCACATATCTTCTGGCTCTTCGGGGATGAGAGCAACAGTGCTATAAATTAAAATATGTTCATTTCTCTAGTACTTAATTCTACATAATTATTATTATTGAATCTAAAGACAATAAATTTAGAACAACATATCTGATAAAAGCCCTGATATAAACGAAAAAATTATACAAGTTAGAAAAAATAGAGATCTGATTAGAGTTGGTTGTAGTATATCAGACATTAGAAAGTGGGTGGATGTTTATAATATGAATGCACATTTATGTGCTTTGAATTTGTATTAAGGAAAACCATTATTTTATTTCCTACTCTCATTTATACTCTAAATTGCAAAATAAGAATGAACATATATTGTTTTCATTAATTCTATACCAAAAATTATTTAAATTTTTTATAATTGTTTATACATTACATTTTTAATAATATTTATAGCTGTTGTGTATGTAGTTGTAACGTAATGAAAAATGATGAATGTATTTTATATTCCTTTATTTCACTTACTAATTAAACATGTGCGTGGTAACATGCTATATCCCTATCTGTCATCTGTAAAGTGTAATGTCCAATGACATCCGTCAACCGACAAGTGTCATGTCATGAAACTCCTAAAAGTCAAGAGTCAAGTATATGACAATAGCTATGCTTGGGCAATGTGACAGATACTATGAATAAGTTGTCTCCTCATCTGCATTTAACCAGTTAAAACTCAGTTCAGTGATTAATTAGATAAAGTGCAAAGATCAACATTGTGTTTACGTAAAGTGTTTACACCATACACAGAAGAAAAGACAAAATCTAGAAACTCTCCAAACAATGAAAAACCTTAATGGACGATGCAAAAACATAGTGAAGCATATCAGGCAATTAAAGTATAGAACATAAATAGCATCAATTAGTGCTTGAAACAAAGATAGGGACAGAAATGGGTCACATTAAAATGTTAGTGTCTAAAAATTGAAATAAAAACCCTTTTAAATAAGCAGTGTATTGGAGGACAGCTTTTTAAAACCGAAGGAGCATAGGCCTGGAGAAAATAAATAACCAAATATTAAGTGCTCTAAAATACCCTGTAGAAATATATTTTAGTAAACAAAATAAACCATCTGATAAAATAAGTTAATACACAAAAGAGCTTATTGCATATGAAAAAAAATCAAACAGAAAGACATAGCAGAATATAGACAAATAAGCAAATCCTTTTTCAGAACAATCCTCCATTCAGCCCTGTCTCTGGTAACTCTTCTCCAAGTTCTAACTCAAATAGATTTTAAATCATTCTGGAAGTTTTCTTGATTATTAAGTATCAGTCTTCCTCTGGCTCATTGTCTAATCAGCCTTCTTGGGTCAAAAACTTTTCTGATTGCTGCATCTTCCTCTCGTCTGATCCATCTACAGAATGCTACTTTAATGAATTTTATGCCCAGTTTCCTGGAGCTTCTATACAAGTCAAGTTGCAACGCCTTTGCCACAAACTTTGGTCTTTTATTCATCCATATATTCTTATTAGGATTTCACTCCAAATGTTTAAGCAGTTCTTGGTCTTTCTGTGTAACTGAGAAGTGTTCTTACTTATACAGAAGCAAAGAAGTATGAAAAG
This sequence comes from Diabrotica balteata, assembly GCA_918026665.1. Taxonomy (NCBI): domain Eukaryota; kingdom Metazoa; phylum Arthropoda; class Insecta; order Coleoptera; family Chrysomelidae; genus Diabrotica; species Diabrotica balteata. Next base: position 82,697,493 of record OU898282.1, on the reverse strand, counting down.
AAATAAAAAAATATGTATGAAAATACAATACAGAAACTATTTCGGAAGTAATCCAACACAAAGGTACAGTAACATCAGATATAAAGTAACATCATACATAGTGAAAGATTTCTACAGAAAGCATATTTCAGATCAGGTTATGGTACAAACAATCTCTCAGTTACTAGTTATAAAAACACTTCTAGAAAAAAATAGTAGAATATGATAAACCACTTGTCTTAATACTTGTGGGCTGAGAGAAAGCGTTTGACTATGTGGACCAAATATCTGCTGTACTAGCTGATTGTAGAGTAAACTGTAGACATGGCGAGTGTGAAGAACACTAGGTAGATAAACACATAATGATAGTGGACTACTGGCATCCTAGATTTCAGGCATATAGAGGTAAGAGAAGACCTTTGACATGGCATACAGATGATATAATGAGGATTACAACAAACTGAATTTACATGGCACACGATTAGAGGCACTGGAGATAATTGAAGTTTAACAGTAAATTCTGCAGGCTGTGTAATGATAACATACGACTATTTTAAAAATAGAAATAATAAAAAACAAAGTTATTAAACAGACAGTAATAAAAGCCATTTAAAAGTTATACAAAGAAAGGAAAGGCCCCCCAAGAGATTAAAACAGACTAAACATCTGCCATCAAAACTAAAACTGATAGTGATGGTTTTTGAGACTGAACAGGCCTCGAGAAAAAGAGACAGTAAGATATGAAGAAATTTATTTTACAGTGAAAAGGTCCAATGACCAAATTAAGGAGTGCCAGAGATTAAGGAGTCTCGCCTGAACTAAGAAGATTATGAAGAAAGAGTATTCAACAAAAAAACACCAAGAACTTTCAAACTTAATGCTGACCAGGTGAGAATAAAATGGATAGGGTGCCTAGAACACTTATAAAAAGGAAACAAAAGAAGAACAGAGAAAATACAGAAATAAAATATAAGTATAAGGAGTAGAATGAATGAATATGGTGAAAATTTGTTAGGTCAATATCACATAGTGTTCAGACCAAACATATCTGTAACTGAATGGATATTTGCTTTAAAGGAAATACAACCCAAAAGTTATAAAAATAAAAATATACTTGCTGTAACATTTGTTGACTAAAAAGGGGTATGATAAAATATAATGGAATCCAATGCATAATGCAATCGGAGAACTAGGAATACCAGTAAGATGATTACACTTACACAATTCTCTAGAACAAATCCAGGATGAAAAAGGTTGCAAAGGACATAGGACTAAAATGTTTGCAGTAGAACAAGGTCTCAAACTGGGATCTTCTATGAATGGAGCTATTTAATATAGCATTGAAAATAAATGATTAGAAAGGAAAAAGTTGAATCTACAGAAACAATATGTAGACTAATGATCAGTGTATAGCTTTTCGCCAATGACTTACATATAATAGTAAAAAATAAACACAATCTGAAAACGATTATATTAAGAAGAAGACTGGAGGAGGCAGTGAATTATGGCATAAACTAAGAGAAGACATTATATTATGATGGGAGACACATTGAAAGGATGAGCCAAATTTAAAGAGTGTGAGAATTTACATATGTAGGGTTAATAATTACAGAAGATGATAACGATTAGGCAAAAATCAAAGCTAAAATTGCCAAAGAAAATCAGAAGTGTATGGAATGACTAAAAGATTAATGACATCAAGGCATATGTTGAGAAAAATCTAAGAACCAGACTAGGAGCAACTGCTACATATAAAAGGAAAATGGTTTCAAAAATACAGAACTTTTAATAGGAAATTAAAATGCGAACAATTTTACTTGTATCTATTCCTATCCAACAACATAATATATTCAAGTGTAAAGGGTTGGAAAATTGTAACATTGGATCCTTCTTTCTAAAGTTTTTCCTGAATATCTCACAACTTTTTAAGCCGAAACATATTTGTATTCTAGTTATAAACAACCTACTGAAATCATTTCCACAAAAATCTTTACAAAAAGTTAACACTCAGTACAACTGACTGTTGATGCCGATCCTGAACAAACTATTTAATTATTTAAAAAGTTTGCTGGTCTACATCCAGACCCACTTTCTCTTTAACTGCAACTCATTTTCTCTAATGCAATGAACTGCATAAAAAATAATTCTGCAGAAACTGATTTATATACATAATATATTATTACAATACAATCGATTATCCATTGAAAATTTAGTGTGAAAAATACTGTTAAAACTTTATTTGTCAATTAATTACTATTTAACTGGGAATAAACCACAATTAAAGACAAAAAATAAGTTTATTGACGTTTCAATTTCCACTTCGGAAATCATTTTATTTGTCAACTTTAAAGTTATGTGTTTTTTTATAAAATGCATTTAAACTTGAATTTAAATCTTTGTTGATTTACTACCATACTAACTCTGATATACACAAAATACATTATCACTATAATGCACCCAAATACTGTATCATTACAATAGATAAGGAATAAAAAATACATTTCCCAAAATGTATAGCTCTATAAATAAAAAAATGTAATTATTTTTATGAAATATAGAACAAAATATTATCTTCATTAACTATTTATTGAACGTGTAGCAATCATTATTATAAACTACTTCCAACACCATACGTGTGTTCATTCTAAAACATATGGAAAAATTGTTGAGCATTTTAGCAGGTGTTTTATTCCATGTGACATAACCTCTTAATATTTATATTCGCTTGGAAATTACTTACCCCTCACCATTTTTATCGACGTCTTGCGATAGGAGTTTCATATTGAGCTAATGTCTACCATACTCGTAACTACAATTACTTTAATAAATCTGTTTACAGAGAACATAATTTGTTGATAAATTATTTTAGAGATGTTCATGACACTCCAGAATTTGACATATTAAGATTAATTAATTGACTAATGACAAATGACACTGATCTTCTTTTTCCTTATGGTCTTCGAAATCTGTACATCAGTCATAGTTGTACTGGTTCTACCCATTGACGTAAGAAATTCGTCATTTGAATGAAATTTGAATAAAAGGAGAAAAGGGTAATTATTTACTAAGCCGGAACGCCTTAAAAATGCACAATTTTTTGTGGACTTAGCCGAAAAAGTGAAAAAAAAACCTCAAATTTTAATGTTTTCTTTGCTTTAAACTATTAAAAGTGCCCAAATAATCAAAAAAATTAGAAAAAATACCAAAAAAAGTATTATGAACCAACAAAAAATTACATAAAAAGCAAAGAAAAGTATATATACATGTCATAATAAAAAAAACGTAACTAAAACATATTAAATATCACTATTTTTACTGTAAAATTATGAAAAAATGCGTAAAATTGTTTAAAATAATCAAGATTTTTAATATTTCAAAACAATATGGCGGCCATGCGCAATAAGTTAAATTTTATGTACATTTGACATTGTTGCCAGTTTTAATTTCATATTTTTCTTTACATTTTATTATTAAAAATGCAAACCAATAAACCAAATCTAACCCAATAAGAAAACATGACAATAAAACTAAACCAACCTAAACTAACCTAACCTAACGCTGGTAAAAAAGCAGTAATAAGAATAAAATTTTGTAATTAAAGCTGGATTTATAGTTTGACGGACTGTAGACGCAGACGCACTGGAAAAAGATCAACATAGACTTTTGTGTACTCTTATTTATAAATGAACGTAAACGCAAGACGGGACGTAAGCGAAACGCACTGTAACGGAAGAGTTGGTCAACTTTCATCTTTTACAGTGCGTTACTTGCGTCTGGCCAATCAAAAGGAAGAATTTTGTGCTGTCAACCAAAATGAACTGTCTGGCACGCCCACAATTTTGTAAAGTTGCTTATTAACATATTCGAATTTTTATTTTGTTGATTATTTGTTACAATGGAGGTTAAGAATTTATAAAATAATAATAATAAATAATTAAATGATATTATAATATCATGGTCACCAACTCTAGCCGCTCTTTCTACTCATGCGCAAAAATTCCACTCCGTCGATTTATAAATTGAAATTATATTAACGCAAAACGTTAACGTTAACGTATAATTTGACAGCTACTCGTGCGCAGTAGAGGAATACATACGTTTGCGTTAACGGGTCTCCGTAACCTTGCGTGCGTTTACGGATTCCCTTAACGTTATCCAAATTGTTCCGATGGTTCCGAGTATTACCGAATTTCTGTCAAATCTCCGAAAATTAAAAACTTTTTGTTGTTTTGTGATTTTAACCAAAGATTCATCTTTTGTTTGTATTATTGTAATCTAAAAATAGTGAAAAAAATCGAAAAAAAATGACGGATATCAATTTTCCAATAAGTTATTACCAAATACATGTAGAAGTACAGCATCGTACATGTCATCATCCTCGAAATCAGATTCCCCACACATTTCAAATATTAAAGATATCTTCCATTCTGCTGTAAAAGCAATCAAAATATTTCATAAAAAACTAACCAAACCAGGAAAAAAATATAAAAGGACACTGTCTAATCATTCAAATTTGTAATTAATCCACAACAAATTTGAGTAAAAGTAAGGTTAGAAACACACGTTAGACGTTAACGTTTTACACTTCACAGCTAAAACGTATAGTGTGCGTAAACGTAATATATTTACGTTTACGTTAGTGTTAACGTTTACGTGTCGCCTGCACTTTAACACTCTATTTACAGTCCGTTTGTTACGTCTCCAGTGCGTCTACGTCTACAGTGCGTCAAACTATAAATCCAGCTATAATTAAAAATCAAATTTTTTATTTTTCATAAGAAAATATGATAATAAACGTAAAGAAACGTAACCAAACCTAACCTGATCCTTGTAAAAAAGCTATAATTTTCAGTTAAAAGTAGGTAATAATAAAATGTTATTTTAATGTCCAATTTGAAATTCATTAGAAAACATAATTTTGAATAACTATGGCAACACTGGTTAAAATTACCATTTTTGACCATAAGAAACAGTTGTCATTCCTGTCATTTCTTGTTGTTTCATGGTAAATAATGGCGAATAATGGCGGTGGCTTTTAAAAATCGGGCATATTTTAAATGGAAATTACATAAAAAATAACGTCTTGCACCGCATAAAAGTCATTGCACAATCATTAGTAAGTGAAGCAGAATTCATTAATATAAATTTCATCTCCGTAAACATGGTTCCGGCTTATTACACTAGTACCGAGAAGGTAACTAAACAACCGAAATAATAAGGTTACATGCCAAAAAGGAATAGTAACATGTTACCAACTTAAAAAAAAGAAAACAATTAGCGAAAAATTCCCTATGCACACAATTCTTAAGCCACAGAATAATAAACAATCAGAATACCCACCCGTCATGGAAAATTAAGTACGCACATCTCGTTCGCGAAGACGTTCCGCTATGTTTTAAAGGGAACCAGTGCTGTTCAGTGAAAATTTATCTGGTGTGCACAGACAAATTAACCCGGTTTAATTTATTTACGGCAACTACAGACATAATATGTACTATTTTATTCGTACTTTTAGTATGAATAGAATATAATAGAATAGTACGTTGAAGAATAGATTAAATGATTTCAAATGTACTAAATTATCAATTTCTAAAAATTTAAATTACAGTTCTGTCATAGCTTGTCACAAATTTGTCAATTCGGTCTATGTTTCCTTCTAAAACATGGCGATCGCGTGCTGAAAAACTTCAAAGGCGGCATCTGAGAGTGGGCATTATGAACAGTTCGTATACTTACTACGGTTGCCTCCTCAAACTGGGGTGGGGATGCTTGAGTTACGTCACCAGAGTACACAAGAATACAAAACCCATTTATTATCACAGTTTGTTCGTGGTAATTATCTTTCAGTTATTATTTGCTTTATTATTTATTGTTTCTTAAATATCTTAGTTTACTTTATATTTTTGTATTTGAAAATTTGGTGTTGTTTTCTGTAAAAACTTATTTTTAATTAATGAAGAAAAGTTATTTATTGTAGTTGTACATCGTACCTATTGTAGAGTACCTTACATAAGAATTTTTTTATAAGGTAGGTTAAAACTGTAAAATTTCATTCTGATCTGATCTGATCAATTCTGTTTATTATCATCATTATTTTATAGCAATTCCGAAAAATCTCAAGATGTTTAAAAACAAACAAAAGGTGAACCTACAGCAAGAAGAGATAAAAGAGTAGCAATGAAAACACAAACAGCTATCATTTAAGACTTATTAGAAAAATATTTAAAAAAAATGAAAAAAATAATTATGTAGTGTATATTTATATCTATTGGAAATACAATAAACTAGTTACGTTTTTTACCAATTAAAATTGATTATATATTATTTAAATTCTTACATTAAATTATACAAGTAATTCTAACTCGGATAATCCTAGCTGACCTCTAGGCCGGTAATTCATTCAATAGTTAATCCAGTATTGATAATTCAGTATATGCGACAAATTTTCAGTGTAAAATGGAGATTGAAGTCCTAGATTTACGTAAATCTAAACTTTATTCTGATTAATTTTAAGTACCAAACTGCCTACATATCAACAGTTTTCCATAATTAGGTATTATAATCCACTAAACATCTTTATTTCATAACTATCTTTACTATTTTCTATACATCAAATACATGAAAACGCCGATTAACAATGTTAAGATTCAAATTACGTCACGAGAGTACAGTTTCGGGCTTAATGTTCATTGGTTAGTCGGAAGAGGCGACCATAGTCAGTCTACGAATCGTGGGCATTATGATTGTTTATTATTCTGTGTTTATGCCACAAAATAATAAACAATCAGAATGCCCAATCTCAGATGACGCCTTTGTAGTTTTTCAGAACGCTCGCCATGTTTTAGAAGGAAACACAGACTCGGATTCAGATCCACATTTAGTGTAATAAGTCTTTATCGACATATGATTTGTGAGGTTATGTAATTGTTTATATTTATGTTTAATTAAATTATAGTTATGTTATTATATTTAGCAATATTAAAATAATTGTATAGTATGTCTATGATTGCCATAAGTCAATTAAACCGGGTTAATTTTTCTATGCACACCACATAAATTTTTCCCTTTAAAACATGGCGGAACGTCTGCGCGAATGAGATGCGGGTACTTAATTTTCCATGTAGAGTGGGCATTCTGATTGTTTATTATTCTGTGGTATGTCTATGATTGCAGTAAGTCAATTAAACCGGGTTAATTTTTCTATGCACACCACATAAATTTTCATTAAACAACACTGGTTCCCTTTAAACCATGGCGGAACGTCTGCGCGAACGAGATGCGCATACTTAATTTTTCATGGAGAGTGGACATTCTGATTGTATATTATTCTGTGCTTAAGCCATCGAGCAATAAGACAAAAGAGGGAATCTAATCGTTATGAAAAGGAGACCAAAAAAGTGGCCTCTGATGGCGGACATATCCGGAAATGCAAATGCGCCAAATTTAAATTTCATGACACTTGACAATAATCATACAGTGGTGTAGGGGTTCTAATTTATCTATTTATTTATTTTATATTACATAATATTTTATATTATATATTTATCTATTTATTTATTAAAATTATTTATTAAAATACTTTTTGTAACACTAGAACACAATAAAGTTTTAATTAATTAATAACGATAATAGTCTAAAATGTTAAACAATTGTTAAGAAACTTCAATAGAAAATATAAATAAGCTTTCATGTGACAGTTTTGACAAACAATAACATCAACAATAACATAACCCAACTAAATTTGATTTCTTAAACAAGGAAAGAGATTCTCTTTCCTTGTTTAAAGTGGCCTCTCAAAATAGCACTTCCTGTCTATCAATATGTTTACCCCCACTACCTTTACATTCCCTCTTTTGTCTTATTGCTCGATGGCTTAAGCCCTGTCATGCTTAAGCCACATGTACAAGCCACAATAACAATTAGAATGCCCACTCTCAGATGACGCCTTTGAAGCTACAAAAAACTGTGATTTAAATTTGTAGAGATTAATAATTTAGTAAATTTGAAATAATTTAGTCTATTCTTTAACTGAAAATACCTACTATTATAATTTTATTAGTTCTAATTTATTGTCTTTATTCTAATTTATTGTCTTTATTCTAATTTATTAAAACTCACTATAATTTATTATCAATTTATTAAATAACTACAACTATTTATTACGTTCGTACATTTAAATACCGAGCCCCGAATTTATCTTCTTACTGACCGCTCCAAATAAAATGTTACATTTATATACATAAACTTCTGTTATCTAGAAAGATCGATGACGTTTTTCATTGTAACGGAACACCATCGAATAGACTGGTAAATAGAATGTTGTAGAAAATACGAGGCCCTCGTAGACAGAGCGGCAATGATCTAAAAACTGGTATCGGTGCGGTTCCAGAAAACTCTTATTCGTCGTTTTTTTATAGCGAAGGGGAACCCAACGTGTCACAGGTAGATTTTGACCGAGAAATTACGAGAATCAATAAAAAAAGAATTAGTCATAAAATATTTACAGTTCTATACGCCATAACATTTAAAATCGTAACATTGTCCCCCTCTTAAAAGATGGTTTCTCCTGGAACCTTGTCGGGACTGGAACTGGAACGATATGCTGGTATCGGCAACTGGACCCCCTTTTACAACTTCCAGTTGTATAAAAATGACAAGGGACGGTTTTCTCTCCGCACCAGGAACTATGCGGATTGCAACAGACTAACACCTGGACTTCGGTGTCTTTAAAGATCTCCTCCACCATATTTCGTATAACCCTCCAATCTAATTGGCGGCACTCCAACTTTCGCATGGCTAACTTTTGTACGTCGGACTCTAGTACGTGCTCTCTCAACTCAAATAAGGCTTCCCATACATCTCGGTAGATAGGTTAGTCATGGGCAGTGTCTTTTGTTACCAGGTAGAAAAGGTAACGTGATGCATCTTGAAGTTTCCAGGCTTTTCCGGGAGCTGGCACTTGACATTGAAGTTTTGCAACTCAACCGAACTTCCTTCGAAAGACGGATGCCAACCCTGGTGCGTCTTTGATACTGGCCGGGATGGTAAGGGCCAGTGAGTAGTCATCGGGAAGCGCGAGTAGATCTTGCCTTTCTTCAGTGGTAACACCATGTCTTGCTTTACCGGTACCCCCATAGGCACCCATGAATTCCTCAAACGTGAGGTCAGACACATCTTGGACTTGGTTTACTTCCACTTCTTCATCTACGTCGTGGTCACCTTCGAAAGATGCTAGCCGGTTATGGTGTACTATCATCGGCTTTCCCCTCGGAATCTTGCTTATTTGGTCAATGACATCATTGATTTTTTCCATAATGAGGTATGGACCTTCCCAAAACTGCTGCAACTTGGGGGAACAACCTTTTCGCTTTTTGGGATTATAAAGCCAGACTTTGTCGTTCTTCTTAAAACACCCCTTTTCGGCTTGCGTATCGTACCGTTTCTTCATTCGGTCACTAGCGATCTGAAGATGGGAACGGACCAACTCGTGTACATCGTCCATTCTTCTTCGTAATTCGATCACATAATCTTCACCTGCTACATCTTCTCCAGGTCGACACCCAAACTCTAGATCACAAGGTAGTCGCATCTCGCGTCCGAATAGGACTCTGGTTGGTGTCTGGCCTGTCGATTCGTTAACAGCAGATCTGTAGGCCATTGTGAAGAACGGAAGATATTGGTCCCAGTCTCGCTGATGATCGGACACCATCTTTGTCAAATACTTGCCAACTGTCCTATTCATTCGTTCTACCATACCATCCGATTGAGAATGATAAGCCGTATTTCTTGTTTTCTTCATACCTAGTCTATCACATATCCCTTGGAATAGATCGCTTTCGAAGTTTCTGCCTTGGTCACTATGGATCTCCAAAGGCACTCCAACTCGGCTGATATATTCTTGGATCAACTTTTTTGCAACGGTGGCCGCCTTCTGGTCTGGAAGTGTGTAAATCTCGACCCACTTAGTGAAGTAATCCATTATTACCAACATGTACTTGCCTCCATGATCACTTTCTGGAAATGGCCCAGCAATGTCCAAAGCTATTCTTTCAAACGGACTTCCAACATTATATTGTCTCATAGGAGCTCTCCTTTTTTGATAAGGCCCATTACTCGTAGCACAAATAGTACATTTCTTACACCAGTCTTTTACATCGTCGAAACTGTTCATCCAATAAAACCGTTCCCGAATTCGCTGAAGGGTCTTCTTCACACCAAAATGCCCTCCTGATGGACTGTCGTGTAACTGACGAAGTACTTCGGCTATTCTGCTCTTTGGGATCACCAACTGTCTTCTCTTCTCTTAACCGTCATCATTTTCCAGGACTAGTTTTAGCAAGCCATCTTTCATGATAAATGAGTCCCACTGAGCCCAATACGTCTTAACTACTGAGCCTAGGTTTGATATTTCTTGCCAATGTGGTCGACGGTTTTCCTCTTTCCATTTTCGGATTTTCTGTATAACTGGATCTCTCTCTTGTTCTGCCCTGATCTTGGTAGGCGTCCAGTCATCGTTGACCACCGTCGTTCTTAGCACTGCTGCTTCCTTGGATTCCGTTTTGTTGCAGTGGGAACACTCTGATGGACACGGCCTTCTGGAAAGAGAATCAGCGTTTCGGTGGCTAACTCCGGCCCGGTGCTCAAGCTTAAAATCATATTCTTGGAGTCGTTCTATCCACCTGGCTATCTGACCCTCTGGATTCTTAAACTGCATCAACCACTCAAGGGCGGCATGGTCGGTTCGGATTAAAAACTTCCTTCCATAGAGGTATTGATAGAAATGCTCTACTGATTTCACTACTGCTAGAAGTTCTCTTCTTGTGACGCAATAATTCCGCTCAGGTTTTGAGAGAACTTTACTAAAATATCCAAGGACTCTTTCCTGTCCTCCTTGAATCTGAGACAGCACTCCTCCATTTCCCACCTTACTTGCATCTGTATCTAAGATAAACTCTCCTTCTGGCAGTGGATAACCTAAAATTGGTGCTGTGATTAAATGCTTTTTTAAGGTCTTAAAGTAATTTTGGCAGTCTACATCCCAGCGGTATTCCCTTGCTTCCTCTGTAAGTCGCGTTAATGGTTTAGCGATATCTGCAAACTTCTTAATAAACCTCCGGTAATAGGTACATAGTCCAAGAAAACTTCTCACTTGATGTTTGTCAGTTGGTTTTGGCCATTCCTTAATGGAATCGATTTTTCCTTTATCCACGGCTACTCCTTCTTTACTGACTATATGACCAGATAATTGACTTTACCTTGAAATAGCTGGCACTTCTTGGGGTTTAACATCAATTGGGCAGCTTTAAGTCGATTAAAAACGTTTTCTAAATTCTTCAGATGGTCTTCAAATGTCTCTCCCAAGACGATTATGTCATCTAGATAAACTAGGCATGTTTTCCAAGATAACCCTCTCAACACATTTTCCATAAGCCTCTCAAATGTCGCAGGAGCGTTACAAAGTCCAAATGGCATAACGTTGAATTGCCATAATCCAGATCCTGTGGTGAAGGCTTTCTTTATCTACCGGATCCATTTCTACCTGCCAGTATCCAGACTTCAAATCCAAAGTAGAAAATAATTTACTTCCAGCCAATGTGTCCAATGTGTCATCGATCCGAGGCAGAGGATAACTATCTTTCTTGGTAACGTTGTTCAGCAAACGGTAATCCACACAGAACCTCGTTGTTCCGTCTTTCTTCTTAACCAGGACCACCGGAGAGACCCATGGGCTTGTAGAATGTTCTATTACCCCGTCTTTCTTCATCTCCTGAACAATCGTTTTAGCTTCCTCTCTTTTCGACTGTGGTAAACGTCGAGCTGTTTGACGAATTGGCTTAGCATTACCAGTATCAATTTTATGCTTAACAACGGTAGTTCTTCCCGTCTTTCCTCCTTTCGGTACGAAAATATCACGATACTGCCGAAGAAATTCCCTTAATTTCCTTTTCTCAATCTGATTACGAGACTGTCCAGCAACTGCAACCATTTGGTCAAATTTGTCGTTGGAATTATCAGACGTTGTCGTCTGACGGATTATGGATGTCACAGGTATCCAAGTTCCCACTTTTGTCTTTTTCTTGATGGTCACTGGGTAGTCATTGACATTGATAAGTCTAACAGGAATTTCTTTAGCCGAAGTCACCAATTCCTTTCCAATTATGATTCCACGGCCAACTTCGTCGTCATGGTTCCAAGGTTCCATCATAACAGGTGTCCCTTCGTCCACAATTCCCTGTAGCCGCGCTCCTATGATCGTTTCACTTCTCGCAGGCACGACTGCATCTTCTTTAACGGCTGCTTGCATAGTGATGTCATCATGTGGATGGAGAAATACTTCCTCGTTACCAACTTTGATTACTTTATTCTTAAAATCCACTTGGAATCCATGCGTATTCATTACGTACATTCCTAATATAACATCCTCTTCGATGTCAGCAACTATAACAGTATGGACGAACTTTTCTGCTCCAATTTCCAATTGTACCTGGATTTCTCCATGAATGTTGGCATTTTTACCTGTGGCGGTCCGAAGTCGCAACCTCGTTGGTAACAGTTTCTTTCGGCTGTTTATAACTGTCGGGCGTATAATGCTTCTGGTTGCTCCGGTATCCACCAACAACGTATGCTTTTTACCATTTATTTCTCCATCTACATATACACTATCTTCACGACATTTCAAAGAAGCTATTAGTATGAGAAGGTCTTTGGAAAAGTTCTGGGTCGAAGCTGCCCCGCTAAGGCCGACCCGTTCTGGTTTTGTCTTCGGTATTATGGTCTTCGTTTTCTTGTGTGTCATGCTTTTCACCATATTAACGAGCTGGTCAAGTTTATTTTCATCTTCCTCTTTTACAGTCCTAACTTTACTGTACCCACCAGAGGCCTGCGTAGCTGACTCGTATTCGAGGGCGGCAGATAAGACATCAACCAGCGTATTGTGACGAGCTAATCGCAGTGTTCTCTGCATTTCATGATCACGAAGACCATCAATAAACGTTTGAACGGCCAACTTTTCCATCATGTCTTCGGGAGCTGTTGGATAAGCATATCGTACTAATCTGGCAATATCTACCTCATATTCTTGAAGAGCCTCATCTTTCTTTTGTCTTCGATTTTTAAGCTGCGACTGATATACATGCTTCAAATGTTTGTGGCCATATCGCATATTTAACCTCTTCTTAAATTGTTCAAAATTATCCGTCTCCTCTACGACTATGGTCTGAAGCACATCTAAAGCATCTCCTCGAAGAGCGACAGTCAGGTTTACAGCCTTTTCTTTTTCAGACCATCCATTCGCTCTTGCAGCTGATTCGAACTGTTTCATGTAGTTGTTCCATGATGATTTTTCGTCGAAAGTTGGGACTTTGACATGAAGAACCTCCACTTCCTTCAAATTTCGGCCGTGTTTCCAACTTACATTTCGTCTCGTCTTCTTTTGTCTCTACGGTAATTGGATTGTTTACTCTCTCTGCTATTCCTGTTTCCTCCATCTTCTTTTCAATCTCTTTCCATATTTTTTCTTCGAAGGCTAACATATCGGCAGCAACTTGTTTTTTTAACGAAGACACTCTCTCGTCGAGGGCAGACACCTCAGAAGTGACTTTAGATATGTAAGCAGAAACTTTGCTTTCCAGAGAAGAAATCTCGTTAGAAACTTTGCTTTCTAAAGTAGCGATATCGCCGGAAACTTTCGAAATATCGCCATGAACTCTGTTCTCTAATGATGCGATGTCACCAGAAACTTTATTCTCTAATTTCGAAATTAACGCGATGAGAGCATCTTCAAATATATAAGTTTCCGGATCTAAACCCTCTTCCTCCAAAGCATTCTTTAGTCGTTGGACTAACTCAGCCTTTTTCCGGTAGAAGCTAATTCTCTATCCTTAAGATGTCTTCTTAAATTCGTAACCGTGAGCTCATAAATTGTAGCCATGTTCACCAATTTATTTAAAATCCCGCTTTTTTTTATTTGAAGTATCCCACTTCTGACACCACTATTATGATTTTATTAGTCCTAATTTATTGCCTTTATTCTAATTTATTGTCTTTATTCTAATTTATTAAAACTCACGATAATTTATTATCAATTTATTAAATAAATACAACTATTTATTACGTTCGTACATTTAAATACCAAGACCCGAATTTATCTTCTTACTGACCGCTCCAAATAAAATGTTTCATTTATATACATAAACTTCCGTTATCTAGAAAGATCGATGACCTTCTTCATTGTAAAGGAACCCCATCGAATAGACTGGTAAATAGAATGTTGTAGAAAATACGAGGCCCTCGTAGACATACGAGGCCCTCGTAGACAGAGCGGCAATGGTATAAAAACTGGTGTCGGTGCGGTTCCAGAAAACTTTTATTCGTCGTTTTTTTTATAGCGAAGGGGAACCCAACGTGCCTCAGGTAGATTTTGACCTAGAAATTACGAAAATCAATAAAAAAAGAATTAGTCATAAAATATTTACAGTTCTATACGCCACACCATTTAAAATCGTAACAATACGAATAAAATAGTGCATATTATTATGACCATAGTTGCCGTAAACAAAAATACAACCAAGTTAATTTTTCTATGCACAACAGATAAAATCTCACTGAACAGCATTGGTTACGTTTAAAATGACTAAAAAACACCGATGACTAAAAAACACCGATGGCGATACATAAGGTGATAAAACAATGATAAGAAACCAAATGTAACAAACTGTAAAAAGTAATGATAAAAATCATCAAAATGAAATACAAATAAAAGAAAACAACAACCAATTGGTACAAGTTACAAGCTCCAATTAAAAGAATAGCGAAAGTGAAAACGACGACCTCAAACAAACTCGAAAAAACCAATCAACCAAGTCCTAAAACGAACCAATCAGTAATTAAACCGATCGGCATTAAATAAACAATAGGAAAGAAAGTAAAGCAAATGAACTCACATTAAATGCACTAAGATACATGTAAACTATAATACTTAGAGCAAATGAGCAGAGAACTAAAAACGGCAGCATATATAAAACTAAAGAAACTCTATTAAAGACTTAAAAGAGACACAGAAAGAGATAATGAACTCTGTATTCAGATGCTGGATTTCAGATTCAGAAGCTGGATTCAGAAGCAATGGAAACACAAATGATCAAAGTAATAAATGACAAACAAATGGAGTGATTCTAAAAAAATTAAGTGAAAGTCTATATAAAAAAGGATCGATAAATATCGAGGTTGTAAATTCCATTAAACCAAAATACGTGGTTCTAAAAGTCGTAATTCAAAAAATCATTTCAAAACTATACAACAATAAATATAGAGATTTGGAAAAGGTATGTGAAAGAATTCGAAGTCTTAGAAATCAGCACCATAACAATAAATAAATAAATAAAACCAGAGATGGATCGAATAAAAGATCCTCCGACTTAAATGTAATGGGCGAGGATAAGAACTTATGTAACAGACTGCTACAAGTAAAGCAGCAACTAAGGAGCCATAAAAATTGTCTATCACCAGATTATAGAAGACTACAACAGAACATATGAGGAAGATGTGTGAGGTAATATTTCAGGAAATGGAAGTAGAGGTATCGATAAACATCTTCCAAAAAAACCAAGCTCCAAAATACTGATAAAAAATCACTCAAAAAGTGAAAGATGCCGTAATTAATAAGATGCGAAATGCCATCAAAATAATATGAAGTACTTCAGACAGTAAACAATAATTACCGAGATATTCTATTTGTTTATAAGCCAAAAAATGTTTATAATTTTAAAAAATTCCTGATTCCGCCCAAATAATCCGATTTGAATTCTATAAGTGCACTGGATAGGTAAAATGCTCTTTTATACGTAAAAAATGGTAAACGTATATGTATTGTTTGAAATCTATTCAATAGATTTGTGTAACTTATTGAACTGTTTTACTATATTATAAAGATTTTTAGGCCAACTATGAAGGTCCTAAGTGCAATATAAGGGATTAAAAAACCTTTAATGCTAACAGGCTTATTTCCCTCATTTTTTTACCTTTACTTGTACTTATACTATTACCTATACTTTTACTTTTGCTATTTTGTCATTTTGACCAGTCGTATCTTATAAGGAAATTTCTATTATTATCGCTATTTTTACTACTTTGCCCCAAAATAAATCGTTTTAAAGTCAAAAGTAAGACAACTAGAAAAAAGACCGATGTTTTTTTTTTCGATTTCCATTCGAATTCCATTTTAAATTTATATTCTCGTTAGTAGACGTCGTTCTAGCGTCTGTCAGTAAATATTTTAAATATTTACTTTTATGGATGGAGAAAGTTTTATTTCGTTATAGCTTACCATGAGTTCGCTCTGAGGACGACAAGAGGCTGAAATATGCATATCAGCGAATGGTGGTACGCTGTCGCGAAATCAAACATTTACTGTCTATTTTATTTTTATTTTACATTTTACTCCAGTGTGGAGTATTCCCGTTAAAAAACCCAATATATCAATCATGTGAAAACTTCATACTCATTTACATACTTGCATATGGCATATGCATTTGTATATTTTCACAACTTTTATAGATAACTTAACCTCTAAAAATCATACGAACAAGCTGAATTTTGATAATAATGTCAATTTTGGGACCCCAAAAACGATACAAAAAGGTTTACAACTTTTACCCCTCGACTGCTCACTAAAACGCCCTATAGTAGGGAAGAAAACGGTAAAAACCGATTTAACAAAAGTCTGTACGCCATACAACGAAATATTTCAAACAAAAAATGTAGCTGAGATAAATATAAATATGTATTAGTATTTTTTGTGTAGAATGAACCGTTCTTTTAGAAACAACGCATGAAACGGCTGGAATTGTGGATGTCAGTTACGCGCGTTAAAGGTGGATTTATATATACAATTCGTGCTGTGTTCGTTCCGTGTCAGTGCCGAATCCGGTTATTATATATTTCTGTGTAAAAGATAGTTGAAAATATAGCAGCTTGGATGGAAGATCTCACCGTGTTAGCGTGTGCACTCACCGTGTGATCTCACCGTTTTAGCACACATCTCCCGAAGAAATAAAAGAGCTAATAAAGTTGACAAACGCTAAAAAAGCTCCAGGACCTGAAAACATCACAAACAGGGCACTAAAAAATCTACCCACTAAAGCTATTGTTTACATTACGAACATTATAAACAACATGCTCAAATTAAGATATTTTCCAGATAGATGGAAGGAGGCACAAATCATCATGATTATAAAACCAGGGAAGGACGGCGCTTTTCCGCAAAATTATAGACCTATCAGCCTATTATCATCAATAAGCAAGATAGCGGAAAGAGTTATATTAAAAAGACTCAACGATGAATCGGAAGCAGTAGGCACCATACCAGAAGCTCAATTTGGATTCAGTAGCCAACATTCATGCGAACTACAAGTTCTACGTTTCACAGAATTCACAAAAGGGTATAACGAAAAAATGTACAAGGCAACAGCA
The DNA here is from genome assembly GCA_918026665.1 of Diabrotica balteata. Taxonomy (NCBI): domain Eukaryota; kingdom Metazoa; phylum Arthropoda; class Insecta; order Coleoptera; family Chrysomelidae; genus Diabrotica; species Diabrotica balteata. The sequence goes on along the minus strand of OU898282.1, from coordinate 82,680,045 downwards.
TTTCTGGACGTCAGTAAAGTATTTGACAGGGTCTGGCATAAAGGACTCATTTATAAAATGAACTCTAAGAGATACAGCGAGGCGATGACATGCCTCCTTAAATCATACCTAGCCAACAGAAGGTTCAGGGTTCAAACAGGGGCAACCCTGTCCGAAGTCGGGACCCTGGAAGCAGGTGTGCCTCAGGGAGCTGTGCTGTCCCCGTACCTGTATACCATCTATACCCGTCAGGCCTTCTATATACCGCTGATGCGGACTAGGCCCTTAAGGCGTATCGAATGAAGACTGATCCACTCGCGACACCTGAGCACTGAGATCATGTGCGGCATACATGAACTTGGTGGCCGGAGAACAAAAGTTATTTTTGCCAAATCGGCGGCTGAGTGACCGAGCACACACTCTTTTCCGGACATGAAGTCGACAGCCTAGGCTGTCGGCTCCATGGACGGAACATACGCTCTTTTCTTTTTTTAGAGACTTCAGTCCCGAAGTGATGTTAGAGTAAAATCTATAGAGCCAGTAAAGTAAATATTGAGAAAAGCCTAGGTGTGGCTACCCCTACAGTCAGGTGGCATAACCACAGTCATTAAAAACAGGAGGTGTCTCATTAGCCAGGGCACCTCAAGTAACTTTCAGATCATAAGCCTTCTCACGTAAGTCACACGTTGAGGAGGGGTGGTGAACAAGCCTGGGAGTCAGATAGGTACCACTTTAACTGGTAAAGTGTGACCGGTTTGATCTTCGGACATGTGGATCCCACTCTTAGATTGGTATACACATATTCCTAGGGGTAGGGTTGATCGCTTAGCGTGATTGTGTGTTGTTGTGTGTAATAGCAGTCACTGATTTACAATAAATACTAAATAAATCTCACCATTTAAGTTATCTTCAAAAAAATATGGTCCTACTACATGGTTACCGACGATACCTCCCCACACATTTAGAGACCATCTTGTTTGACTATGTGTTACTATATGGTATGGATTACTTGTTAAATAATAGTGAAACTAATGTCTATTAACACAACCGTTTCGATGAAATGTAGCTTCATCACCATATATTAAATCATTATTTAATTCTTGCTGCTTTTGAATATAATAAGAGTGCATCTTGTTTTTAGATAAAATGTTTTAAACAGAGTAGTAACTAAGTTCTTGTTCATTGGAAATACTGCTTACACTTGTCTGTGGGTTTTCTGTAACTACCATTAACACACACACATTCCGTTTTCCTCTGTCATAGTAGTTTTTGTTCGTTCATGTTTTTCACTGAACACGTGCGGGTAAATCGATCTTTCAATTTGTCAAATATCTTGTCTAGGTTGCCGCCTATCTGGAAACCGTTCTTGATAAATTCTAGCTGATAGTAATGAATTTTTATTGCATTCCCCTAATATCCAGATCATATCTACCATTTCATCAGTAGTAAAATTCATTATTGCTAATTTAAATTGAATTAAATACTAAGTTACTAAATAATAATTGTTGCTAATTTAAGGTGTACCCCAATACTGGAATAATAAACTGTCAGTTTCTGACAAATCAATCATGGCCAACTCACAATAGTTATTGGTAAACTTTGACGGAAAAATAAAAATATCTAGAAAACTGATAACTTTAGGTATAGGGAGTACTTTGTAAAATTTAAAGTATGATATTAGTACTTTTCGATAGTGATATAAAATACAGGATGTTCTATTTAAAATTACCAAGAAAATAATGTACTTGCATTTTGACTTACCCTGTATTTGTTTTAACGACTATTATGAAAATAAATATGTTTTATAATTTTTAACAATTATTAAAAAACTATGGATGCAATAGATCAATGTTCCTATACTCCTTTTTTAATTATACAGGGAGTTAAACTTGATACGATTTTCAGGTAATATTGGTTATAACTTTTTAAATACCCGGTATAACATAATAAAACTTTACATTGTTGTGATGTGGAAGTGAAGCAGATTACAAATTTAAAATAAATTACAGAATGTTCTATTTAAAAAAACATAAGTTTGGTGTGCCACCATCTTATAGAACACCCTGTAAGATTGTAACTATTTTTAAAATGTAGAGTTTAAAGCTGCCTACAATTTTTGCTCTATACTGAGCTTTTTGACACTAATCAATAACCTATATATATATATATATATATATATATATATATATATATATATATATATATATATATGTATATGTATATGTATATATATATATATATATATATATATATATATATATATATGTATATATATGTATATATATATATATATATATATATATATATATATATATTACAGCGTTACAGGCCTTGTAGGCCCCTGGCTTCTAAAATCTTGGTTATTTCCCTCCATTTCTTTTTCACTCCAATTTCTCACGCCTATTTCTGACAAGTCTTGCTTTACTGCTTCCAATCACTTCTTCTTTGGACGTCCTCTTCTTTTTTCCCAATTTCTCCCTCCTTCAGTATTGTTTTAACATTTCGATTCTCTGGCATTCGTATAATGTGACCAAGCAATTTAGCTCTTTGGGCTCGTATTTTTGCCGTAATTACTGGTTTTCCATACATCTTCATTATTTCTGTATTCGTACTTCTTCTCCAAATATTCTCTGCCGTCTTTATTCGTCCAAAGATTTTTCTAAGCACCTTTCTTTCCCAGATATCTACTTTCTTTTCTTCCTGCTGCTTCATAATCCACGTTTCACTGGCATACATCACTGTGGGTCTGATTACTGTATCGTAGACTCACAGTTTAGCTGTTCTAGAGACATTTTTTGCTTTCAGTAATGTATTTAGTGACCCTATCGCCCTGCTTCCCTTCATTAATCTTTTGTCTATCCCTTTTTCTTCTTTTCCCGTGTTCGTTATGGTTACTCCTAAGTATTCAAATTCTGACATTTTTTCAAAAATATAGACAGTCTCTGTTCCTTTCATTTTGATATATTTTTTAACATTTGTTATGTATCCTCTCATTTTCATATATTGCGTTTTTGTTTGGTTTATTATTAATCCTTATCTTTTCGCCAAATTTCTGGATAACTTTTTCTATTTTTTTTGTTCTCGCACTGTTCTCTTCTATTGAAAATAGCCCTGCCCTTGTTTTAAACCTCTATTCACACAGAATTGTCTTAAAAAGCTTCCTTCCATTGTTACCCTATTCATCGTGTTCCTAAGCGTCATTCTCACTAGCCTTATAAGCTTTTCTGGCATTTCTAATGTTCTCATGGCACCATATAGCATCGTTCAATTTAGAGAGTCATATGCTTGTTTAAAATTGATAAACAGCCCATGTAATCCTAAATTTTGTTCGTAGCTATTATTTTGTATTAATTTTAACACACTTATTTGATCAGTAGTTGTTCTTCCTGATCTAAAACCTGCCTTCTATATCTCTATAGTTTTCGCACTGCGTTTTGTCTCCTTTTTTATAGATAGGACAAATAAGAGCACTATCCATTGTTTCGGCATTTCTTCCTTTTGCTAAATTATTAGTGTTAAGTGAAATATCTTTTTCTTCAATCTTTAACCACCTTCCTAAAAATCTCAGCTGGGATAGCACTTTCTCCTGCACTTTTGTTATTTTTTAGGTCTCTTATTATTTCTTTGACTTCATTCAGAGTTGGTTCCTCGTACGTACCTTCTTAATCTTCTGGCCAATTCTCATTTCCCTCGAGTTCCTCTTGTTGGTCTGTTTTTAATAGATCTTCGAAATATTCCGCCCATCTGTTTAATTTTTCTGTCTAAGCCTTCTTTGCTTCTGAAATACTGTGGAATATTCGTTGTAGTTTCTCTGGATTTCTTAACTTCTTGGTAGAAATTCTTTACCTCTTTGTTTATGTAGGTTCTTCTATGTTTTTAAATTTCTTTTCTAGCTGTTCTCTTTTCTTTTTTCTGCAAATTCTTTTCACTTCCCTTCTTCTTGCCATGTTTTCGATGGCATTTTGGGTATTTTCATTATCTCTTTGTAATTTTGCCCAGTTTCTTCTTGCCAAAACATTTCTACATTCTTCATCGAACCAGTCTTGCCGCCTTCTTATATGTTCTCTTCCTATACACTTTCCGCTGCTTCCGACATGGCTGTCTGTATGGTCTGCCATTCTTTATCTATATCCGTTTGACTGGATTCTCTAGTTTTTTATTTATTTCTTCCTCTAGTCTGTTTACAACCTGCTTCTCTTGAAGGCGCTCTAATTGGTAATTTAATCTATCTCTAACAGGTTTTACTATTATTGGTAGTTCTCGTTTTAGTTTTGCTATTATTAGTGTATGTCACTGTTGGTATCTGCCCTTCTGTAACTCCTGCAATCGATTATTGCCTTATCATGTTTGCTTTCAATTAGGACATGATCTATCTGAGTTTTTATTTTTTCCATCGGGAGAAGTCCATGTTACCTTATGAATGTCTTTGTGATCAAACCGTGTGCTAGCTATCTTCATTTTGTTCTCTGTAGCAAATTCTATCAACTTTTTGCCATTTCATTTGATTCCTTATGTAAACTTCGTCCCCCTGTTATTCTTCTATATATTTCCTCTTTTCCGACTTCGTATTCATGTCACCACTGATTATCTTTATATTGTATTTCTGTGTATTCCCTACTATTCAACAATACTTAACAGAATAAATATTTAAAGCTGATAAAAACCTTAAAATCCTGTATATTAATTACTGTACGATAGTTATGTACCAAAATCAATGTCAAATAAAATTGAGTTATCTTCCATTTCTAATACTATTTTCTCTGAAGCTAAATTTTCAGGTTCTAATGAAGGCAAGAATCCCAGAAATAATAAATTTTCTTCCTTCACTTTATCTTGTATATCCCCTTCTTATAACAACATAACTCTCGAATGACACACAGTGCTTGTGTCTCCCATTTTCTTACAACTGAAACAAACGTGAATTATATTGGACATAACTTGATAACCACCATAATTTTTAATTGTAGCTTCCATCTTCCTGAACTTTACTTTATCTAAATTTTCTTATATTTATTTTTTATAAGTTCTATTGACAATGCTATCTCATAAGCTCTTTCAAAGGAAATATCATTTTCTGACAAGAGTTACGTTTTATTGTGACTGATCGTACAAGACCTACAAGTCTGTCTCTGAGAGATCGTTTCAAAAATTGACCAAATTTACAATATTGAGCGACACTTTTAGTTTTAAAACAAAAATTTTATTATCCTTTTGCGGCTTTTGATTTGTATTGTAAAGTTTATACCTTTCAGCGATAACTAACCGCTTTGGACTATAATGTTCAGTCAGAACTCTTTTTAACTCCTCAAATGTTTTTGAACTTGTTAGTTCTAGTGCTAATAAGTCTTTTAACACACTGTAAACTTCTCCACTAATTAGAGTAATTAATAATGGAACTTCCTTGTCTTCTTCCACTACATTACATAAAAACAACTGATCAAGTCTCTCTAGATAAGACGGGACATCACTTTTAGCAGGATCGAATTGTCCAATGGTCCCAATTAACGACATTTTTTTACTTTTAGAGATTATTTCTGCCACTCATTGCCAAATATGTTGAATATTTATTGAAGGCAAAGACTAGTAAAACATAACTATTTATTTACTTATAAAACGATTACATAATAATTCAATTAATCAAAGCAGCGTGGATATTTGGAGCTGCTCATCCTCATGACATAGCCTCTCCCCAGCCTGTCTATTTTTCCGAAGTGTATACTGTTTCAATGCAGGATTAATATATAACACAACCAAGAGGTCTGAAATTTATTTCAACTTTAGCAGCCTACCGTTTAACCACTGTAAATTAGTAGTCAAATTAAATTGGAAAAATAATTTTGTAACCCAAAAATGTAATAAGCATAATTTTTTAAGTAAGCTAATTAAACAGTTACTTATATCTAGGGTTCGGATAATTATCCATTTAAAATTGGTAAAATGTGCATGCAAATTATAAAATAACTAAAAGTAAACTAAACTCTAAAAAGTGGTTAATAGGTTTCGGTTACGATCATGCAATGCAATTAATGTTTAAATTCAAATTTCCTACTTTTCTCCGAAAGCGTACAGTTATATTTAAAAATATTCTTTTGACATTACAAAGTAAAATTGACGCATATTATAATATAGGGTATAATTAGGGTATAATTAGAGTAGCGGGTAGACACTTTTCTATAATCCCGGTGGAAAAAAGGTCCACTTCAGGGAAGCGTCCCTGCGTGGGAAGCTGGCCCACGCGAGCCATGCTTTGCTCTCAATTCCTTACTGGGAGAAATCATGTCCCATTCCTTTATCTTTTCAAAATCTAGTTTCCTACTTCATATCCCTCAAGCATAACTGGAGCAGTTTAAATGGTTGTGGTATTACGATGGGGAAGGCAACGGGAAAACCACGCCATTATATTTTCCACAAATCTAAATGGCAGACGAGAAAAAGAAAATGACCCTCAGTCCGGGCACCCCTTAAATGGGGAGACGGTGCGAACAATCCCCCTGTCAACTACCCAAGAAAGTGGACAAAGAATACAAATATACGACCGAATAGTACGCATTGCCACCTGGAACGTACGCAGCTTATTTATGTCCGGGAAACTGGCAAACACTGAAGCCGAGATGGTAAGACTGAAAATAGATATCTTGGGGATGAGTGAAGTAAGATGGCCTGGTTTGGGAGTACAAAAAACAAAACATGGATACATATATTATTTAGGTAGAACTGACCCAGAACATCAATATGGAACTGCTATATTAGTGTCGAACAAAATTGCTCAATCAGTCACAGACTTTATTCCTCTAAATGATAGAGTAGCAATGTTGAAATTACAAACAACTCACAGAAAACTAAATATTATTCAGGTCTATGCTCCAACAAGTGACAAGTCAGATGAAGAAATCGAAAAATTTTATAATAACATAGATGAAATAATTCGACTGACAAAAAAGGTGAGATAACGATGATCATGGGTGACTTTAACGCTAAAATTGGTCGTGGTGCTGAAGGAGACCACATAGGAGCATACGGTCTAGGTACCAGGAATAATAGAGGAGATAGAGTTGTACAATTCTGCGTAAAAAACAATCTGTTAATAATAAATGAAATGAGGTTGAATGCTCGAATAAATGAACTTTGAAAATAAGGCTATTATCGAGCACAAGTTAATTAAATCTAGCCCAAGTACTTTCGCTTAAAATAGCATCTTCAGGGGGAGATGCTATGCCTGAAGATGCTATTTTAAGCGAAAGTACTTGGGCTAGATTTAATTAACTTGTGCTCGATAATAGCCTTATTTTCAAAGTTAATCTGTTAATAGCCAATACCTTCTTCAAACAACTTCCTAGAAGTCTATACATATGGAAATCACCTGCAGACAGAAAAGACAGAATTGTTAGAAATCAGATTGACTTCATGTTGCTCAATAACACCTTTAAGAAGTACATAAAATCTACGAAAACATACTCTGGAGCTGATATACATAGCGATCACAATCCAGTTATAATGGATTTTAGATTAAAAAGATTTCTTAAAGTCAAAAATAAAACAGTGACAAGAAAAATAGACATTTCACAACTGAAGAACCATGAACAGAAAAAAGAAATAAGTGTCAAGCTTGAGGAAGAAATAAAAACGATCGAAAACTTGGTACAGACAGACATTGAAGTGACAAGGACTGCTCTAAAAACAAAAATAACAAAGATACAAGAAGAAAACATTGGGGTAATAAAACACAACAAAAAACAAGAATGGATAACGAGAGATCATGGACCTCATAGACGTAAGACGAAAACATAAAACAAGCCCAATAGAATACAAGCGAATCAATAAAATCATTATGCCGGGTCCAGACCAAGCAGACAAAACGAAAACACAATTCTGAAACAAAAACACGATAAACCGGCGACAAAATTTGTCGTCAAAAGACAAAACAAAATTGAGACAAACTGTCCACACCAGAACAACAAAATATAAAAACAAAATTCAGTTGGTGACGTTGTTGTGATTAGTGTTGGTTAACCATGTGGCGTTTTAATCAAGAAAAAAATGAAACTGAAGATTTATTGCTAGCCGCCAGTTGTTTTTTTTGCTCTCATCATCATCCCAGGTTGCTAAACGAAAACCCAAACGAATTTTATAATTATAAAGGTACATTTAGCATTATATTGTTTGCAATTGTAAATGCAAACTATAACTTCCTTTATGCAAGTGTGGGCTGTCAGTGACGTATTTCAGACGGAGGTGTATTTAAGAGTACATGTTTTCATAAATTGATGGAGGATTCTGCGTTAAATCGCCCACAAAATTGTAGGCTACCTGATAGGCAATTACCTGTACCCTATATCCTTGTAGCGGATGATGCCTTCCCCTTGACAACTGCTATAATGAAGCCATATAGTGGGCATCAAGAAAAACACTCAAAAAATCGAGTGTTTAATTACCGGTTATGCAGAGCACGTAGGGTGGTTGAAAATATTTTTGGGATACTTGCAGCTGTTTTTCGCGTACTTCGTAAACCGATGTTATTACAACCAGAGAAGGCCGAAAAAATAGTATTAACATGCGTTTTGCTTCATAATTACTTAAGAAAAAATTCAAAAACCAGAAGTAATTACAGTCCTCCAGGAACATTTGATAAGGAAGATTTAGAAACAGTAACAATAGAACCAGGTTCTTGGAGAAGAGATCCCCAACCGAGTGCTTCGTTTTTATCTCTTACGAATATTCCACGAAAAGCATCTATGGAGGCATGGGCCATCAGAGATGAGTATGCTGAGTATTTTATGACAAATCAAGGTCAAGTAACATGGCAATTACAATACTGTTAACTTGTATAATACTTTTATTATAATATATACTATTTAACCATGTATGTACAGCGTATCAAAAAATGCACTGTTTTATACTAGTTTGTCCACAAATGCTTCCTTTTCAGTATAGATATTAATTCACCTTAATATTGGTTCAGAAATCAGGTTGTTAAAATATTGACATGATATGTGGGAGCACCCTGTATAATTGAATGATTAAAAAATACCTAGTTTTTGAATTTGATAAACTTTAAAAAATAATAATAAATATTAATTAACTTACGTGTGTTTCTTCTGAACATCCAACTTGCAAGGTCTTTCGAGGCTTATTTTTGTCTCGCAAAAAACTTAGCAATTCATAACCAAACCATTTTGAACTGAAAAGTTTCCCAGCCCCAGATTTTTTAAGTTTCTTGTAGTTTCGTCTTTCTCTAGCATACTGGTTGTTAACATTCTTTATTTTCTTTTCAACATCATTTAGTGGCACATTTAGCGATAAAGAAATTTCCTTTAATGCATCGGCTTTCTTGTAGCGATTTTTATAATCTTTATTTTTAGTGTCTCATAATATCGGATGCTCCCTGTAAAGTTCTATTAACTTGCATGTATTTTGTGTATTCCACTTTTTGTCCCCCGACATGTTTAGAAAAATACACTAGTATTTATTTAATCACTACACAACAGAAAAATACACTTGATTTTGATAAAAATTGTACATTCTATTTCTCCTACTGCATAACTCGTTTTGGCACGCACACGCGTCCACACTGCGTCGACAACTTGTCGTCAAAAACACAGACAAAACACAGACCTTTTGATCTTTACCGACCTGAGACGGGACCTGAAAAAGTTTTCAAATCTGCAAACAAAACAAAATTGTTTCAGAAATGTCTCAACAATGTTTTCGATTTGTCGCCACTTTGTCGCGAAACATGAATGTTTTTGTTTTGTCTGCTTGGTCTGGACCCGGCATTAGAAAATCTGCAGGGAGGCGAAAGAAATCTGGATGTCAACAAAATGCCTAGAAATCGAACAACTTCAGGAAAAATACGACACCAAAAATATTAATAAAGAAATAAAAAAAGTGACAGGTAGACACAAAAAGAGACAAGCAACAATATTAAAAAATAATAATAACGAAATAATCATGGGTGCAGAAGACAAACTAGAGAGATGGAAAGAATACATACAAACTCTTTTTGACGACGATAGACCTTGTTCTCCACCCAAAGAGAACCAAAGGCCCAGAAATAACCAAAGAAGAAATGATTTACGCAGTAAAATCTCAGAAAGATGGAAAAGCCACCGGTCCAGACAATATCAATGTCGAAATACTAAAACTAATTGCAGATAACGAAAGTCAAAGCCTAGACTTAATAACATCACTATTAAATAAGATATATGACACAGGTAAAATAACAACAGACGATGATTATCGAATATTAAGCTCAATGTCTCATGTTCTTAAAACTTTTTTCAGAATTATCCATACACGAATTTACAAGAAGTATGAATTCCAGATGAGTGACACTCAATTCGGATTTCGAAACGGATTGGGAACACGAGAGGCTCTTTTTGCTTTAAATTTGTTAACGCAACGATGCAGAGACATGAATGTAGATGTATATGCATGTTTTATTGACTATCGAAAAGCATTTGACTGCTTTAACCATCAAAAGATGATCGAAATTCTGAGAACAACTGGAGTTGACGAACAAGACTTGCGAATTATCTTAAAACTATACTAGCACCAAACGGCAACAATTGAAATAGAGCACACAACATCCGAAGATATACAAATCCGACGAGGAGTGAGACAGGGTTGCGTCTTATCACCGCTACTGTTTAATTTGTATTCGGAGTCTATATTCAGAGAAGCATTAGACCAGGTCCAAGGCGGAATTAAGATTAACGGAATCAGCATAAACAACATCAGATATGCTGATGATACTGTCTTAATAGCAAGCAACGCACAAGAACTACAAAATATAATAAATGCGGTAGTTCACCACAGCGAAATGTTCGGTTTACATCTAAACGTTTCCAAAACTAAAACTTTAGTATTTTCAAAGACACCAATAAACGTACATGTGTATGCCAAGGGTCAAATAATAGAACAGGTAAATTCCATAAAATATTTGGGAGCAAATATCAATAGTCAGTGTAATCAAAAAAAAAGAAATACTATTAAGAATCGAACAAGCAAGGAAAACATTCATGAGCATGAAAACATTTTTTACAAGATCAGACCTTAGTCTGAAGCTTAGAATCCGAATGATTAGATGTTACGTTTTTTCTGTCTTACTGTATGGCTGTGAAAGTTGGACAATGGACTCTGAAATAGAAAAAAGAATAGATGCCTTTGAGATGTATATACAGACGAATGTTGAGAATTCCATGGGTACAAAGAGTTACTAATGTTGAGGTACTTCGTCGAATGTGTAAACAAAAAGAATTACTAAGAATAATCAAAGAGAGGAACATGTAATACTTGGGTCATGTGTTGAGAGGTAAAAGATATTGGTTGAATATTAACTTATTTAGAGAATTAAAGGATTAAGGACCACTAGCCAGGAATGAAAAACAGATTATAAACACTAACTTATATTTCTTCTTCTTCTACGGCACTACAGCCCAAAATGAGCCTTGGCCTCCTTTATTTTTTGCCTCCACCCTTGTCTGTCTGTGGCTGCTCTTCTCCATACACGGACTCCTAAAAGTGCTTGTGCGTCGCTGCTTACTGTGTCTTCCCAGCGCTTTCTTGGCTTTCCAACTGGTCTCTTTCCCTGCATTCTGGCGTTCAGTGCTCGTTTTGGTAGCCTATCCTCTCCCATTCGTATCACATGTCCGGCCCATTGCAATCTTTGTATTCTAAAACTTATATTTAATACTAAGATTAAATATAAATTTCTGAAATCTGTCCGAAAACACTGTGATATGCGATAATTCACTACACTTTTCACTGGCGCTATTTTCACTCTTATATATTACACAAGTAGAATTACTTAGCGGAATGTCTTTTCTATGTTTAAAGCGAACTACTGGCAACACTGCTGGTTTAATAGATGAACTGTATAATGATACTATAATTGCGGTTTTAGGAAACAGTGATTATTATAAATGATTACATAAATCATAAATGATTACATATAACATATTAATAAGCGAATTTGCGAGCTAGCGATGTTAGCTTACGAGATTTTGCGACCGACTGTGGTAATAGCTTGTTCTGAACTGTTTAATAATATTTAAATTATGTACTCAGGTAGCGCAGAGCTCCTACCCCTAAAAGTAACGTTAGCCATCTTCCTTTATTTCTTCTAAGCAGGCTTAACAATATCGGCATGGCAAAATTTATACCAAGTGGAATGGAATTTCACCAGATATGAATTACTTCAAGTTATACTGGAAGGAAAAGTACAGGGCAAAAGATCGACGCCAGAACTCATTGCAGAAAGATCTGAGGAGATGGTTCGACCGCTCATCCGCAGAAATCTTTCGCGCATCAGTTTCCAAAACTACAATTGCCATTTGGATCGCTAACCTTCGAATGAAGACGGCGCCATGAGAAGAAGATATTATAATATAGTATTTTTTGTGCACTATATTTAGAGAGAAACTTTCATTTTTTAAAGTCTCCTCACTTATATTTTTACTGTTCACAGTTTTCATGCAGTAATGTTAGTTTGTTGATGGTTTAAATTCGTTTTTATTTCATATCAATATGATTTAAACGCTTTCTATTAAACTTAATATTTTCATTACAAGTTGCTTTTGACAAACAACTTAAATTATTTTAAGTTGTTATATAATACAATATGTAAATATATAACAATATAATTCAAAACTTCACACAAACTATTACGACAAAATATGTTTTAGGCTTTTTATATAAACTGAGCGTGTTTCGGGCTAAATTCGTTTATTATATTTTTTAATAAATTAAAATTTTTAGCCTAGTAAACAGCAGCAATTATCCAGGTACTCAATTTAGTAACAACTGGGGCTGAAGTTAGTGGAACCTTTTCCACCATTGCTCTAAATGTTTCTACATAATTAAGAACATAAGCTAATTAAGTAACATGTATCATTATGAGATACGGTACCTGTAAACCACTCATAGTTTTACACATATATACGGTGTAGCATCTGTGATCACTACTAACACATTTTTTTATATAAAATGTCATTTGGTCACACAATACCAAGACAATAAATGAAAAATTTTACTAAACTTGAATGGTTTACCAACTCTAAACATTTGAATACAAAATTAGGAGCCCAGCTTTATTCTACGTCAGTACTTTAATTCACCGATATTCAGATACTTCTGTTTTCTTTTCTCAGTTCTTTTAGTATAGAACCATATAAATCCAGTAAATAGTTTATTCTTATTATTGACTTATGTAGAATTGATGATATCGTATACTTTTCGAAAAAAAAAAAACAAAAAAAATTAAATACCGGAATACTTATTTTGTTCAGCAAAATTTCAGCACAAAAAAAGCTTTCCACAAATCTTCAATAAATTTTAAACACTTTGGTGCTGTTAAAAGCGACTAATTATTAAAACAGTTTTGACGAGATTTTTTATCCTGTAAATGTTTATACTTTTGTTCTACTACAGTTGCTAAATGTTGTGCCATTTGAAACTTTCTGAGGGCACTCAGCTCAAACCGCACTTCTGCAAAAACTAAAAATATATAAGCTCATGATTACTGCTCTTCAGAAGACAAGATAACTGGGGAAAGGTGTCAAGGATACTACAACGCACACAATTCTATATAGTGGGAAGGAACAGAATATTCAGAAGCGCGGAAAATAAAATTAAAATAGCGATGATAATTTCCAACCTCCGATAGGAGAAGGAACCTCAAGAAGAAGGGAAGGAACAAGGAAGCAAAGAATGTAGAGTTGCATTTGTGGTGAATAATGATTTTGTCAGAAATCATATACTTCCAGGCAGTCAGTGAAAGGATATGCAAGCTAAGGATTTGCACCCACTTCTTCAACCTAACAATGATAAACATTCACTGCCCAATAGAAGAACAAGAATAACATACAAAGAAAAGCTTCTACCAACAGCTGGAGATAGTATATGGCAATGCGCCCAAAGATGACATCAAGATTATAATGGGTGATATGAATGCTCAAATAGGCAAGGAGCCGTAGTTCTATTGCACAAAAGAAAAACACCCACTGCATAATGAAACAAGCAAGAGAATGGGGAGTTTTTGATAAATTTTGCCACCAGTAAAAACATGGTTATAAGTTCCACATGCTTCCACATAAAGACATACACAAATACCATGGATTTCACCAGATGGAACCACAACCAATCAAATCGACCATGTGCTGATAGACAAAAGGCAGCCAGTAGTATCTCAGATGTGAGAACACGACGAGGAGCATGCTGTGGATCAGACTATCTTTTACTCCAAACCAAATTTAGATGCCGAGTTAACAAAGAAAGAAACAAAAGACAACCAAGGACAAACAAACTGGACCTGCAAAAATTTAGGATTGTAACGAGAAGTTCGAAAAAGAAGTCGCATATGAGTTAAGGACTCTAGAATCACACTGCATAGAGGGCAAATAAATAATATTAAAACAGCAGTACTGACAGCGGCAGCGTCCACCCTGGGAAACAAGAAAAAGGCAAGAAGAGGAGCATGGTTCGATGAGGAGTGCAGACAAGCAATAGAGGAAAGAAATAAAGCACACAAAATGTATATAACAAGAAGAACAGGAGAAAGACGAACATCATTTGAAGTCGCAAGACGAAAGCAGACAAGATATGTACAAATAAAAAAGAGCCTATGAAAATGGACAAATAGAAAAAACAAAAGATTTCAAAAACAACGAAATTATAGGGTCTTACGAATACCTAAAAAAAGTGGGTATAAACCTCAAACAAGTTATGTCAAGATAAACATGGGCAATTAATCAGAGACCAACAGCAAGTCTCAGAAACCAGGAAGCATTATTCTCAGATTCTACTTGGTACACAAGTAGACATGGAAGGTGAAATGGATACGAACTACGTATGGAGTAGAAGCTCCAACCATAGAGGAAGTTCTCGAAGCTATTAAGGCCCAGAAAAACCATAAGGCCACGGGAGTTGACAAAATACTAGCAGAATTGTGTAAGGTACTGGTGACCACCTAGCAAGTCACATACAGGCACTCATCAAAGATATATGGCAAGAAGAGAAAATACCTGACGACTTGAAGAAAAGTATAGTATGACCGATCTATAAAAAAGGAGACAAACTCCAGTGCAAAAACTACCGTGGAATTTCTCTACTATGTACAGCATATAAAGTCCTCACGTATATTATAAACCAGCGGCTCCAACCACTAGCAGAAAATATTATTGAAGAGTATCAGGCATCCGACGGGGAAGATCGACACTGGATCAAATATTTACAGTCAAACAGATCTTGAGTAAATCATGGGAACATGACATTGATCCTCACAACGTGTTTGTAGACTTCAAACAGGCATACGACTCAGTCAAAAGGAACAAACTCTACAATATATTGGCTAATTTGGCAATATCACACTAGCTAATTCACTCACTAAAGCCATAATGGATAAAACTTAGGCATGTGTACGAGTATAAAACCACCAGATAGACTTTTTCAAAATTTCACAGGAACTAAAGCAGGGAGATGAGCCGGCCCCAACTTTTTTTAACCTGGCACTGGAGTATGCGGTTAGGCAAATGAAAACTGGACGAGGAAACCTACTTACCAACCGAACGGTTCACCTGGCCCCTTATGCCAAGGATAATAGTATTATGAGTAGATCATCAACAGAAGAACGGGAAACACCTTCTTCTTCTTCTTCGTCTAGCCATTCACGTCCACATCTGAACATAAGCCTCTTCAAGTCTTCTTTCCATTGTTTTTTATTGTACGCTACTTGTAGCCAATTTTTCCCAGCAGTCCTATTCAGATCATCTGTCCATCTCATAGGAGGTCTGCCTCTGGGTCTTTTGTGTTGGTATGGTCTTTAGGTTAAAATTGATCTGTGCCATTTGTTTAGATCGCTCCTAGCTACATGTCCAACGTATTCCCATTTCAGCTTTAATGCTTTTTGCACCACATCGGTGACTTTGGTTTTCTGTCTTATCCATGTGTTTGTTTTCTTGTCCTTAAGTGATATACCCAGCATTGCTCTTTCCATCGCGTTTTGAGTGACTCTAAGTATATTCATATTCTTTTTTGTGATTGTCCATGTTTGTGCCGCATAAGTTAATATTGGAATAATGCATGCATCAAAAACTTTAGATCTAAGATGTAATTGAATTTGCTAATTTTTGAGTATATAGGTCAGTTTACCGAATGCTGCCCAAGCTAACTTTCTTCTTCTTTTTATTTCTTCAGTCTGAATTTCCCTATTTAGGATTATTTTTTGTCCCAAGTATATATATTCTTCAACTTTTTCTATAACGGGAAACATACGCAGAGTTAAAAACAGAAGGTAATGATACAGGCTAGAAGAAATATAATCCCACAAAATATTAAACGTGAAGATGACATTGAAACGCTTGAATTTACATACCTGGGAGTAGAAATATATGCCGACGGATCAGAAGAAAGAGAAATACGGAAGAGGATAACGTAGGTAAACAGAGGTTTACCCTCTCCCATATATTTCGGTCTAAAAATGTCTACCGAAATACAAAGATGAGAATCTATAAAACCTTAATTTGACCAATAGCATGTTATGGCAGTGAAGCATGGGTCCTGAAAGAAAGATCCAGAAGCAAACTCGACACATTCAAAAGGAAAGTACTGAGGAGAATACTAGAACCTGTGAGGGAAATGGAAATCTTCAGAAATCGATACAACAACGAGCTTTATCAACTTTATAAGGAAGTACCGCTGGCCTACCAATAGACCGGACATATAATAAGAATAGAAGAGGATAGGCTACCAAAAATAGCACCGAATGCTAGAATGCAGAGAAAGAGACCGGTTGGAAAGCCAAGAAAGCGCTGGAAAGAGACATAACAGCAACGCATAAGCCCTTTTAAGAGTCCGTGTATAGAGAAGATCATCCACAGACAAGCAAGGGTGGAGACCAATGCTCAATTTAAGCTGTAATGCTGTAAAAGAAGAAGATGATAAAGTTTCTACCGAAAAAAATGATGGGAGAAATACATCTTGGAATGGAGTTTATTGATTGGCGAAGGGGGAGCCTTAAGGAAGTGGTGGAAAATACGGCGAGTTTGTTGATGGAAGAAAGAAAAAATACGATAGTCGGTTGTAGGCAAAAATTGTTGTTTGTTATCTGAATGAAGAGATGGGGGACGTATGACGAGCTTTGATTGGAGGAGATTGAAAAGAGTGGGATGGTTTGTAAGAAATAGAGTTAGCTAGATTTTTGAGGGAAAAAAGATAATCAGTTGTCTTCCAAGTGTGCAAGGCGAACAGTGATTGTTCTCTGGTGGTTCCCGAGAGGTAGCAAGTAGTAGAAGTGAATGTTAGTGAGTTTTTCGTGGAGTTAGTGTATCTGACAGAAGCTGATCCAGTAAAATATTGTAAGTTATATTTTTCTACTTATATTCCAAGAGTCACTGTTCAGGCCAGAACGAAAGATTTAGTTTATCGAAAGGAGAAGGGGCTAGCATCATTTGAACGAAACGTGTATTTGAAGGAGATCATTTAAGACGATAGGCTCGCAACAATTTGTTGTAAGATTGTTGATTACCTAGGGGACTGCTAAGAATAGATAGTGTAGGCTACAAGGAACAAGGATTTGGACAACTCATCATCAGAGAGATAGTTTTACTATTCGTCAGGTTTTTTTTATTAACAACACATATGTTTAACAAGTGCTTTAGAAAAGATAGGAAGATTTTTATTAGGAGATTTAGAACAACAATTTTGATTTGAAATCTTAATTTATATTGTATGTACCATTAATTTTTGAAGGTTCACGTACGTAGAACAAAATTTTGATAATCATTATATGAGATATTTTTATTGAAGATATGAGTATGAATTTTAGACGATATAAAGATATGAGTATGACGTGCTTCTCATGTCAGCAGAATTCAAGTGAAACGAAAGACTACTGAAGGTCAATCGAGACGTGACGGCACATTACAATATAGTTAACCTTTGAAAGGTGAAAAGGTACCGGTCTGCAGACAAATGTTTTTAAACACGTTAGCGTTGGGTTCATTCACGGTACAGTCTTATGTACAAAAAAGTGAATACAGCTTCTTATAAAGCTAACGAAAACTCAAAGAGGCCAACACCTAGGAACAACAGTGCAGAAATGGTCTATTTAAATTAATTTCTCGATGACCTTCCCAAGTTACCGTCATACTATAATAGATCTAACACAACTAAACTATTCCTGGAGCATTAATAAGAAACAAAAGTGAACTTTACGAAATATATACAAAAAAGTGCGTTGAAGAAAACAAAATTGCTATGTCACGGCAAGTCCTGCACAAAATTCTTAAACAAAAAAACATTTCCATCCACAAAAACAAAAAAGACAAATGTGACACCTGTGTACAGTATGAAGTAGAAAATTTAGGGTATAATGAATGGATGCAACATGTTAAGAAGAAGGACCGTGCTCGAGAGGAGAAGTTTGTTGATAAAATTCACGCCAACGAAAACGCTTGCCTTACACTTACAATGGACTTGGGTTTACAGGCCGTCAAACTGTCTCCAAGTATTAATGCCAGCTCTACATTTTTTAAAACGAAATTATGTTGTTACTTCACTATGTATGATCTCAATAGTCATGAGGTTACATGCTATTGGTTCAATGAAAGTGAGTCAGATTTAAGTGCTTCAACTTTTACATCACTTGTTATAGACTACCTGTCAGACAATTGTATTGGAAAAAATTGCCTATTGTGCTGTTTTCGGACGGGTGTGTGTACCAAAACAGGAATGTAGTAATGGCAAACGCACTTTAAAATTTGCCGTGGATAACAATTTGGAAATAATTCAGAAGTTTTTTGGAATGAGGTCACACACAGATGGAGTGTGACTCCGTTCACAGTTTAATCGAGAGAAGGCTAAAAAACAGAGACATATATTTGCCAAGTGATTATATGAAAATTACCAAAGAAGCTCGTCAGAAACCATTTCCATATAAAGTGAAAGAAGTAGACCACACATTTTTTAAGAATTATGCAGATAACAGATTTTTGAGGTATACTTCAACCTGGTCGAAAAAGCAATGACCCAACTGTAACAGATTTAAGGGCTATAGCTTACAATTTCGAGAACTCCGGTAAGATTGAGTATAAGTTACATTTTGATGATGACTGGAAAGACTTGCCAATTAGACCAAAGAAAGTAAATTATGGCGATGGATACGAAAATTTACACATACGTAGGAGATCCATTAAATTGACAAAATGGAATCACTTACAAAGCTTAAAGACTGAATTGCCTAGAGACTGTCATTCATTTTACGACAACCTACCACAGTATACTACAAACTGATTCTCCTTTTGAGGCGCAAGCTTGTCATTAAGAAGTATTGTTATTATGTTAAGAAGTCTGTTTTAGTTTTTAACGAGTTTTGTTTTTTTTTTATTTCTTGTTTAAATTTTTTGTTTTTTTATTAATAAGTACGAGTAATAAATATTTCTAGTTTCACTCCGAATTATTATATTTTAGTCTTAGTTATTTAGTAGTAAAAAAATTATTGATAATTAGGTATTATTACCTACTGTTGAACTCCTCCTAACTGCACTGTAGCTTCAAAATCTTCAAGAGAATATCGCCTATCTCACACTTAAAATTTATCATGCGCAATAAATGATCGCTTATATAGTAATATGATGCTCTAATGGCTTATCAATACCTTATCAATACTTAGTATTGATTTTGAATTTTCTAACAACGGATACAACGAACAAACAATTAATAAAATGTTAAATCAAAAACTACACAAGAAAGCCCTGAAATTAGTATTTCCACCACCAGAGAAAAAACCCAGTACCTTCTGCTCGATTACATATACAATACAGGCAAAATAACAACAAAAATTGCCAAACACATAAAAAAGAAAGGAATAACACCAGCTTTCCGAACAAATAACAACCTAGGCAAATATATTAAAAATAAGGTCATTAAAAGTTGATTGTCTGTAAATTGAATTTTAAGTAAGTTTCGAAACCAAAATACACTTACAGCAGGAATATTAGAAAAAATAAGTTAGCAGCCATTTAGTACAACATTTATTGGATTTTATTATGTGAAAACCTCATGTTTATAAGTCTTTTAATTTTTAACCTAAAGAAAAAAATAATTCCAAAATACAAAAAATACAACGCAAAAACGTTGGTTGTCATGACAAACTTAATATTGTTCTGAAGCTATTTTCTTGTGGCATTGTAAATTAATTACTATTTATAACTGGGAATAAGCCACAATTAAAGATAAAAATACGTTTATTGACGTTTCAATTTCCAATTCGGAAATCGTTCTCAAAATACAAACAGTAAATTAAACAAATTTTTTTTTTGTTATATAGTGAAAAAATTCTTCTAATAATTTAATTTTATCTGACTCATTTATATTGACAATTTAGACATACATTATGCATTTTAAAGTAGACGACTTTAAAATGATATTGCCAATATTGTTGAGTTGCGCTCCTGGGACGACTTTACTTATAAGATAGTTCATTCGATTACATGAAATCAACTTTAACTTGAGAATATCCGTCAGAATAAATCATAGCATGTAATTCATCTTTAAAAAGACAAACACATGACATGATGACAGTAAAATTCTCCTGTTAGTGATTCCATAGTAAATTATGAGGGAAAAACCAGGAAAAAAACCTCATAATACTATCCCGACATTGTAAGTATTTGTTCGTGAATTTAGTTTACCTTCAACAAACATCAAAATTCTGATTTTATATGTTACGTTATTTAGTTTTTTTCCTGGTTTTTCCCTCATAATTTACTATGGAATCACTAACAGGAGAATTTTACTGTCATCATGTCATGTGTTTGTCTTTTTAAAGACGAATTACATGCTATGATTTATTCTGACGGATATTCTCAAGTTAAAGTTGATTTCATGTAATCGAATGAACTATCTTATAAGTAAAGTCGTCCCAGGAGCGCAACTCAACAATATTGGCAATATCATTTTAAAGTCGTCTACTTTAAAATGCATAATGCATGTCTGAATTGTCAATATAAATGAGTCAGATAAAATTAAATTATTAGAAGAATTTTTTCACTATGTAACAAAAAAAAAACATTGTTTAATTTACTGTTTGTATTTTGAGAAGGATTTCCGAATTGGAAATTGAAACGTCAATAAACGTATTTTTATTTTTAATTGTGGCTTATTCCCAGTTATAAATAGTAATTAATGACAAACTTGTCAAAAACGATCTAATAATCTGGCTAATAAGCTAAAGTTAATAAGCTAAAAATAATTTAGCAATGATATAATTATATATTGTGATAATTATTTTATTTATTTTTACCCTTGCCACCAGTTTTCATCTTTTTGATTGTTGCCTTTTTACGCTTGCTAACAATTTCTATCTTCTTGATTACTGCAGTTTTCTTGTTTTTTGAGGTCCTATTATTTATAACATTTCTTTGTTCTTTTTCTTTTTCTTCATCTTTCTCAGAGTCGGTCTCTATGACTGTATGCAATACATTAGGATTTTTCTTCGCTTTTCTTGTTAATTTGTGGGGTAGATTACCATAAAACTCTGAAGCACCATCAGTTTCACAAAATGTTTTTAATTGCTGTAAGTTTTCCCATTTTTCCAAACTGATTGGTAGGGTTTCTAAAAAAGAGAAACATATTGATACAAAGAGTCTTAAGACTTAATTCAGTTATTCATTACCTGTATACTTTTTATCTGGAAGAAAAAATTCGTCAGGTCCTGGCATTTCCGTTTGATTGATGAAAGCATTACGAACTATTGCAGTTTCCAAGGCCCCATTATAGCTTGAACGATATGTTAGAAATCTGGGATGTACGAATTCTGCAGGAATTTCCCGAAGTGGCTGTACTGCAAATGGACATTTATTACGTAATATGGGGCTAAATATTTATTTCATTGACGAAAAAAGCTCTGTTCGAGATCAAAAACTTTAAATGGAGTTGGTTTAGCTCTTGTTCCTTTAATTTCATTAATCCAGTCAGCAATAGTCTCAGCTTTAGTATTCTGGTTGATAAGGCCCATATTCTTATCGCATTCTAGATAAGAGTGTCCCCTTATAGGAAAGGTAATTTTGATCTTGTCAAGTCTTCGAGTATCGAACAATATTGAAATTTTTGTTTTGCCCCCCACATGAGTCGCAAAATATTTCAAGCTGTTTGACTTTTTCAAGATTAGATTATTTTGACAAGAAAAAATAATTCGAGAGTCGCAGATTACTACGAATGGTACTATCTTTAACAAATCAGTACAAATTTTCGGATACGCAGATGACATAGACATCATAGGTATGTCCACAGAATCTTTGACTGAAGCATTTCGGTCGTTAAGAGCATCTGCACACAGAATGGGACTAAATATAAATGTTCAAAAGACCAAATATATGTGTTACACTAGGTCGAGCAACCCGACACCTACACGAATAATAATTGATGACCTAGAACTGGAAGGTGTTGACACCTGCATATAAAAATCCACTAGGAAACTAAGTTCTTGTAGCTGGCTGTATACCATATATCACAAAAAATTTATTTCAAATCCTTTATAAAAGAATCTTCATATACTTAGGGTCGCTGCTAACCAAAGATAACAACATCAGTAAAGAAATCAAAAGAAGAATAGTGCTCGCCAATAAGTGTTACTATGGCTTAAGAACACAGATAGCCTCAAAAATGCCTAGAAAAATTAAACTGACTGTATACAAAACACTAATAAGACCAGTGCTAAAATATGGTTCAGAAACTTGGACACTAACACAGAATGACCAAGAATTGCTCAAACGTTTTGAGCGAAAAATACTAAGACGAATATATGGAGGCATAAAAGAAAAAGGTTTGTGGCGCAGGTGTTACAATTTTGAGTTGTATAGAAGATTTGGAGAACCTGACGTTGTAAAATTCATTAAGGTAGCACACCTCAGATGGATAGGTCATGTAATCAGACGAGAGGAAGATGCCATAGTCAGAAAAGTTTTTGACCGAAAAGGGGCCGATCGGAAAACGAAGAAGAGGAAGACTCGAAACTTAGGTACCAAGACAACCTAGAAAATGATTTGAAGTCTATCGGAATTAGAGCATGGAGAAGAGTTGCCAGAGACAGGGGCGAATGGAGGATTGTTCTGAAGAAGGCTTTGGCCCATAAAGAGCTGTAACGCCACTGATGATGATAATGGTTTGACTTTTTTATCTAACTGAGTAAATATAAAATGGTGAAGTATTGAAATCACTTCGTCGGACCCTTTAGCAGCAATATTTTCAGAGTAGCAGTAGAAGTGTGAGTCAGCTGTAGAAAGAACATGTATATTAAATGAGTAAAATGCAAACTGACGTTTATAATATACATCATTAGTGGTAATGTTTGGTAGTGGCAAATTTTTTTGGAAATCCATAGCAATGCTTTTGTAGGCTGTAACTTTCATGCTTGTTTTTCTTGCTGCTCTTTTTCTAGCATAAAAAACTTCAGCCTTCTTCAAGTGTAACTCATTCTGAATGTCTAAATTTTTTAATTGTTGCATTCGTTCTACTTTGCCTTCTGTCATGGTGTATTTTCAAGTTTTCTCTGTAAGCTCAAATTCTCTGCGTTAAATTTGTCGCACGAACTGCATGTGTCGCTTCGAAGGTATCCGAATATTGAAATTATGATTAACGATCTTGCGATAATATTCGTACGACACCATCCAAATCAGTGTACATATTGTACATTTTCTTTAAATTAAGGCTCTCCGGTAGATAAAAGACAGTGGATTTTTTACGGCTATAATGACTTTGTCTGCCTTTAAAAGAACTTATGTAATTTTTTACAGCCTCCAAGGTAGCAGTAGGTTTGGTGCAATGGGTGTGTGAGTACATTCCCCTCAGGTCTTTTGGTGATTTGCCACATTTTTTTAAGGACTCCTGAATCGTTTGTACCCACCTTCCAGAAATTCCATGCAAGGACAGAAATTACTTTCGACACACCGGAACCTCAATGATATTATTTCCTTTTATAGTTCTTACCTTATAAGAATATGTTTTTAATAGATAACACGTTTATTAATCCTGTTAAATACGAACTTTGTTCATTTTTAGAAGCCATTTCATTGAATTCTTTTATAATTCGTTTACGTTTAGAAAAATATAATATTTCAAAACATTTATACCTCATGCATTTACAGTCTTCGCCCAGCTCGTGGGAAGCTAACCTCAGTTTTTTCATAACGTCTACTTCTCGCCCAAAATATTGTCTTTTTTTAGATCCCATATTCAACTTTTCAATTGTATCCGAGTCACTGCAACTATTACATTTAGTCCTTGTACATTCATTTTATCACCACAAAACTACACAATTCAACGCGAAACAGGTATTGCTCTGGTATTGTTTTGCTTTATAATACACGATATTGTTCTCTTTTGGTATTGTTTTGCTTTATAATACACAATAATAACAAACTGACGCTTAATGCGCATTTAACTCGCACGGGGCACACTGAGCTTAACCATTTTTGCTGTGTTTACCCGTGACATTCATCGTTTTTGCGGTGTACACCATTTTTTGTTTCTGAAATAATTCGGTAACTATGAGCTTTATTGCTGTGTACACCGGTTTAGTATATACTACAGACCCTCATCTATTTTATCGAGCATTTAACACATTTAAAAAAAAAGTGACTTTCATCTTTTTTGCTGTGTACTCTTCATATATGTATGTATGTATAACGATAAATGTCTCCATTTAGACCTAATAACACTTATTAGGTCTAAATGGAGACTGTGGGGCATTTATTGCAAAAAGGTGGATGCTACTCTACTTTTGACACTTGTGTCGTGATACAAGATCGGTGATAAAATAGAGTGATTGAAAGCTAATCTTGAATTATTAATTAATTTGTATCAATGGGATTTGAAATTATGGGATGTTAAAAGTGCATTTTATAAGTACAGATTAGAAAAATCATAATGCTTATAATAAAATGGCAGAATAATTTGGTACCACAGTGGAGTTATAGCAAGTCGTTTTTTTACACTAATTGCTTTTCTGAATTTTGTTTCTGGCTTTGACATAATGGAACTAATTTTACAAGCAAGTCTTTCGAAATCAGCAGACTTCATTTTATTTTAAAATTGGAAAACTTTACTGGATCCTCAATAATAAGCTTAGACATTACCTGGTTGTAGACACCGTATATTTCACGTCTCAAAATTAATTCCCGAACCCACGCGAAACGTTTTTTCTTTATTTTCAAATTTAGAATAATAATTAAATATGCTTCGAATTTGCGTTTATTTATAGATATTTTCATCATAACGAGATAAAACACTTTACAAAGAAATACAACACAGGATGTATGTGTGTAGTATTCGCAAAATATAAATATCTGTGTACCTATACGTAAACCGATCTTAAATTTATTTCAGATTCGGCATTTTTAGAAGTGTCGGTTCTCAGCATGTAAACACGAAAGCTAATAATTTATGTCTAACATTCGACATTTATTTACAGAGATAAGTGCCAGATGTAAATGTACCATTAGGTTATACTATTAATCCAACAGCAGTAATTATTTCCACTTTTTACAATTGTGATTAATTTCCATTCTACCATAATTACAAAAGTAAGATGAAAGAAAAAAAGTAGAACAAGTGGCGGTACTGTAGACTAGCTATAAAGTTTACATGTTGTATAACGGTCAATCCTCAACACGTAAATGGACTCTTCCAGTTGTTTACTGTGAATACTATTTCGTTAAAAGCCATATTTGTTATGTATTGATTTAGAAATCTCTTTCAAAGTATAAATATGAAAGTTCAACTCAAACTCTTTTACTCTTAAACTCTCTAATACTTTTTTTCACACTTTAATGCAATTTTTGAACTGATAATTGTAAAATTACGCCATTATATTTATATGAAATAATTTTAAAATGAGAAATGTAAAGAATAAAAATTAAAGCCCGATTTCATAATGACAACCTAAACTAAACCTTAACTAATATTCGCTTTGGACTAAAGTACACTTTAGTGTCTCATCCAGTTTCATATTACCTATAGCCTTTTATTATTATTTAAGTGTTTATATTAGTAGGTTGGTAGTTGTATTTCTATCAATTATGCTCTATTTTGTCGAAATAACCGTATTTTTCTTGTTGTATTTTAATTTGTGTGTAAAATTGTTAATTGTTATTAATTATGTCTGTATCAGAAAGAAGTAGTTCTTTAAATTTCACAAAAAGAAGAGCTTTTACTTATTGAGGAAGTATACAAATGTAAATCAATTAAGTATAAAACCAAGAATAAATATTAACGAAAACTGGAGAAGTTTTAAATAAAGAGAATGATCGGTAACAAGACAAAGCAGGGAGAAAGGCCAATCATCAAATGTATTAGGGAACAATAATTTTTTTTTATAATTATGTTTATTTACAATCTACATCATGAAAAGAGTATGTATTAAGTAAATGTGATACAGGTTTTGCGCGTGAAGGGGAGCCATCCAATGATGTCTCACCTTATTCTATTTTGGTTTAGTTCTAAAGAAGGTCTTGGGGCCAGGTTCTATGTAGTCTTCTTGTGGCTGGTCCATTGTTATATAATTCCCTTACTAGCTCATTTTCGTGGTGAATAGAACGTTCATTTTGTGACTCCGAGGCTCGATGGATTTCTTCTCTGATGAAAGGAACCTTTAAGTTATAGTGGAGTGTTTGGTTAGTTACGTACCATGGCGCATCCACTATCGATCTTAGTACTTTAGACTGGAATCTTTGGATCATATTCAGCGACGTTGGCTTTGCACAGCCCGATAGGTGTAGTCCGTAAAACCAGATAGGTTTGAGCATGGCCTTGTATAGAAGAATTTTGTTTTGGATGTTACGTTTTGATTTACGTCCAAGAAGCCAATACATTTGCCGGAATTTTAAGTCGAGCTCCCTTCTTTTGGTCTGGATATGTTTCTTCCAAGTGAGACGTTGGTCAAGATGGAGGCCAAGGTATTTAGCGTCACTGCCTGCTATAACCCCGGTACGCCACTGCCTGCTATATCGGCTGTGTAGAGTGAAAAAAGTAGCGGCCCTAGAACACTACCCTGCGGGACTCCGGAGTTGATAGGACAGAGGTAGGATTGTTGGTCTTTGAATTTTACAAAGAAATATCTATTTGTTATGTAGGATTTAAGTAGGAGGAAATAGTTACTGGATAGTGCTATTTTTACTTTGTAAAGCAGACCTCTATGCCAAACTTTGTCGAACGCTTGTGAGATGTCTAGAAATACAGCGTTGCAGTATTTCTTTTCTTCAAGACTTTTTGATATTTCATTTATCATTCGATGAACTTGTTGGGTATTGGAGTGATTTTCTCGAAAACCAAACTGATGTTTTGGAAGTAATGTTAGGAATTCATGATCTGCGTATATCCTTTGTAGTAGCAATCTTTCAAAAACTGCCTACGGTTGGGAGTAGGCTGATGGGTCGATAAGATGTTACTTCATTGGGCTCTTTTCCTGGCTTGAGGATCATAATGACTTCAGCAAATTTCCATATTTTTGGAAAGTATGATAAGCTTAGCATGTGGTTAAATATAACTGTTAGCAAAGTCAAGGTCTTGCGAGGAAGTTGTTTTAATACATGTGCCGAGATTAAATCATAGCCTGGGGCCTTTCGTAAATTGAGTTTGTTTATTTCTTTTCTGACTTCTTTAGGAGTAAAACTTTTAATTGGGAGGGACATTTGACATGCTGCGCTAATTAGTTCTTCCACTTCTTCATCAGGGTCTGCTTTCTCTGTTTTAAATAGAGATTTGGTTTACAGATGGGAAGAATAGTTGTATATGGTTTCTTAAGCTTCTTAGTCACCTTCTATAACGTCTGGTCATTTGCTGTAAGGTTTGCAATGTAGTGTTCAAAGGTTTCGTTGTTTGCGGCTTTGATGGCTACTCCAAATCGCCTACGTAGTCTATTGAATATATGTAGGTCTATGTTGTTTCTAGATCTTTGCCAAGTTTTCCTCGCACGACGTTTTTCAGCAATGAGTTGGCGAATGTACAGGAGAACATTTGTGGTATGTGTTGGTTTGCGTTCAGTTCGTGGTGTAGATTGCCATGCCGCTTTTTGCACAAGTGTGGTGAAGTATTGAGCTGCTGTATCTATGTCATGTGCAGTTTTGATCCGCAGATTAAGGTGGGTGTTTTCTTCTAGGTAGGATTGAAAATCTTCCCAGTTGGTGTTTTTTGAAGTGAGTCGAGGAGGTGGTAGACTGTTTATAACTGTGGTACTCAGGCTCATAATAAGCGGTGTACGATCCGATAAGAGATCATAGCTGGATTAAACAGTTGTTTTTGGACACTCCTTTGTCTTGTAGTAGTCCAGCAGATCTGGAAGTTTTCTTGGGTCACTCGGCCAGTACGTAGGGATCCCATTGGTGTGGCAATCATAGTTGTTGTCGGTCATTTCTTTTAGAAGATTTTTGTTGTTGTGTGTCTTGAGCCCCAGTGTATGTGTTTCGCATTCCATTCTCCCCTGGCTACGAATTTGCTGCCAAGTAATTGGAAGAAGGCTTTGTATTCATCTGTGGAGATTGTGTGACGAGGTGGGCTATACATTGCAGATATGTTAAAGTGCCATGGCGTTGCATTTACTTGAACGATTGTTGCTTGTATTTTTTCTGTTGCATAATTCGGCAATACATGATGTGATATGCAGCTGCGGATGATTATCGCCGAGCCACCATGAGCTGTACCATCAGGATGAGGTGTGCTGTATGTGGTATAGAGCGGAATATTGAA
Organism: Diabrotica balteata; assembly: GCA_918026665.1. Taxonomy (NCBI): domain Eukaryota; kingdom Metazoa; phylum Arthropoda; class Insecta; order Coleoptera; family Chrysomelidae; genus Diabrotica; species Diabrotica balteata. Next base: position 82,651,329 of record OU898282.1, on the reverse strand, counting down.
CGTAGTTAGTTCGGTAAAGTGAGTTTCTGAAATAAGCAGAACGTCAATTTTATTTAAGTTTAAAAAAGTAATTACTTCTTGCTTATGGTTTAGCAGGCCGTTAGCGTTCCATGTGGCAACTCTAAGTATGTTTAGGAATTTCTTTGGTTAATGACTTGTGTTAGTAAGTTTAATATCATACTGTTTTGACTCATGAGCTGCGAGAACATGTTTTTGAACTCGTTTAGGAATGTCAATAGTTGTTGTTCTACATTAGTTTTAGGTTCTGAATCGTGATTGGTTTGATGTGCTGTCACGTTAGCATATGTTCTTTGATGGTTTTGTAGACTATTTAGCTGATTTGTTTCAGTACATACATGTGGACTGTTGAATATTGGTCTTTGAGGCTGTTGGTTTCCTCTTTTCTGCATATGTCTGTTTTCTACTAGTTCCCTGTAGACTACACAGCCCTTATAGTTAGCAGGGTGATCTTGTTTGCATAGTGCACACTTAGCTGGAGTGCTTCTAGGTTTTTTACAATCTTTTGTATTGTGTTGTCCTCCACATTTGACGCAGTAATGCGGTTTAGTGCAATATGTTTTACTATGACCATATGCTTGACATCGCATGCATTGAATGATTGAGTTTCTCTTATGTGGTGCCTCGACTGCTATTTTGGTGTGACATAAGAATTCTAGGTTGAATATGTCTTTGTTGTTACTGTTGGGTTCAAGATCTATAAAAAACAAAGATAAGGTTCCTTTGTTTGTCTGTGTTGAATGTTAGTTATATTGCGAACTTTATGGCCGGCTTTTTCTAGTTCCTTTTTTTATATCTGTTGTGGGTATAGAGTGATGGATATGTCTTATTACCACTCTATAGGCACGTTCTTCCTTTATTTGGTAAGTGTGGTGAATAATTTCTTCTTCTCGTAAATGTCTTATCAGTTTACGGTATGTATCTATTGTATATGTTGTAATCTTAACAGTGTCGTTTGGTAGAGTTCTGCTATAGTAAGTTTCTTCCTCCACAATTTGTGCAAAGTTATCGACCATATCTTTAAAGTTTTTGACGCCATATACGAATATTGGAGTTGGTTTTGGTATTTTCTGTTGTTTTTCTGTTTCAGTCTGTTCAGAGCTCTCGGCGTTAGATAAGGCACTGTATCGATTTTGTATTTTTGTTGGTGGTGAGCTTGGAGAATTGGAATCATTATTTTGTTTTGAAAATTTACGTTTTTTGACTACTTACCATGAGTTTTTATTTTGGGTTTCTTGATCGTCGTCTTCGCTAGACTCCATATCTGAGTTTTCTGAATCTCTAATTGCAAGTTTTAGCTTTGTATTTGAGGTCTGCCCTATAGTAGATGGGTTGCTTGGGTTGTAGTAAATTGGTTGGGATTGTGGGGGACATTGTTGTGGTTGTGGTGGAAGAGCGAATTGATTTTGTGGAATGTTTGATATGGGAGTATTTGCGGGTTGCCAGTATATGTGATTTGGTGCATGTTCGGATGTGTATTCTAGTGGAGAATATTGTTATGGAGTTAAGTACATGTTCCTGAATGTTAGCCAATAGTGGACCTGCTGCTTACATGCAATTTCTGCTGATACTACAATAGACACTGATTTTTTGTGTTACGTGTGTGTGAATTGTTCATTGTAGAAAACAGAATTTGGTACGCCACTGCCACTTTACTGTTTATTTTAATAACTAGTAATTAGGTTTTAATTGTTCGTATCGGTGGTCACTTTTTGCTATCGCGCTCGGCGGAATACGCTTACTCTACGATATACAAGTGAACACTGCTGGAACAATAATTTAAAATAAAAATATTACAAATTTAATTATAATTAAAAGAAACATATGCTTAAGGAAATTATAATAAATATACTTTACAAAAAGTATTGTCTTTTAATGTAATTTATATTAAATAAGTAAATTTAAATTACACTGACCGGCAAAAAAGTGGCCACCCTATAAATTTCCGAAAATAAAAATTCATTGGAAATTTTATGCGCTGTTTCATATTGTATACCCAACATTTTGAATTTATAAAACAAAAAATGGCCGTTACTGCTTCATTTCTTAGCATAATTTCTTTAATTAGAAGACTACAAAAGAAAATAGGGTAATATCGAAACTAATAATTACAAACAATAAAAATTACGAGTGAACTTATACAACATTGTCCAATATCGGGCACTATGCCCTACAATATTTTGGAACAAATTTTAAACAAAAACTTGAGAAATACGTTCATATCCTTTATAAAGCATGTTTTAAAGGTCTGCAAGACTTTCTATCTGGCCTGATTGACTTCTAACCCTAGGATAAAGTTCATTCCAAAGATGTTCGATGATATGCAGAACAGGGCTACAGGCTGGCCATTCATGCATACAGACGAAATTGTCCCCTATAAGTGGACTAAATGGAACTAGTGCTTCGGCCAAAACATTTTCTGTATACCGGTGAGGATTCAGGGGGCCATTGATGAAAATAAGTTTAGTTCGAGCTTTAAATACGATTCCCACCCAAACCACCACACCACCACTGCCAAACTTTCTTCTCTGGGACATACAAGCTTGGGCATATCTTTTATTTCTCCGTCTCCAAACTCTCTCTCGGCTCTTGCTAGACCTCAAACAGAACCGCGATTCATCAGTAAAGAGAATTCTGCCCAATCCTGTATATCCCTGTGTTGATGGTGTTAAGCAAAAATTAATCTGTCCTACAGTGTCTGGTTTATTGTTAGGGAAAAACTGGCCTTCTTGCCGTTAGTACTTTTTCACTGAGAAGTCTCCTAACCGTTCTCTCACTTGAATTCACATTTTGAACCTCCTGCAGAGAATTTCTTACAACAATTGCCGTGGAATAGTGATTTCTTATAAGTTCCATCACAGTAAAACGATCTCTCCGTACTGTGAATTACTGTCTAAATTACAAATTACTATTGTTATTAAATTATTATTTAATTAAATATTTTCATCTTAGAAGATAAACAGCGATTACAAAAAGCAGCAACATAATCGTCAAAACTTTCAAAAACAAGCACACATGATCCCAATAAATATTTAAATTGGGACGCAATATTACAAAAAACTTCCAATGAATGTTTATTTTCGAAAATTTATAGAGTGGCAATTTTTTTGCCGTTTTGTGTATACACACATTTTAAGAACACAGTGTGTTAAGTAGATACAGAATATGTTGAACTAATAAATTTATGGTTAATATATGTTCAATTATAAAAATGCAAATTACTGAAATATAAGCATTATAATATCCTATAAATTTTATCTTGACAAAAGTAAAAGTAACTTTGTAACTTAAACATTGCAGATTACCTCAGAACCAAAACAATTCGTTTAATAGAAAATATTTTTTCAAAAATTGAGAATAGAGTTTTGCAAAATGTTGTTTATTATATAATTCACAATAATGTTCCCTCAATTTCACCGTAAAATTGAGGGAAATTGCTTTCTTATTTTTTCTTTTTATGGCTTTAATTAAATGATTTTCTTGTTGATTTAGGTTATGATCTATATGAAACAAGACTCTATTTTCTATGGTTATATTATGTATTCCTACTATTGCTACAATTACATTCATAGTCACTTTCAAATCTAATCTTATTCGATTTTTAAAAATTGGTAATTATCGCTTCTATATCCTGTATTGCCTTTCCACAACATTCCTAGTTCATATCGGAGATTCATTATAGAGACTTTCTGCTTGTATTCTAAAATCTTGTTTGGCTGTGTCATTAAATATTATTTCAAACTGTAACCGCACTGATCAACTATAAAAAATAGTACAAACCTAACAAAATCTCCAGCTTTAAATCTTTGTATACCACTAGTACTAAATGGTGGTTGATCATGTACAGAACCTAGTCATTTTGCAACAATATTTCTTGTTATTGCTGAATAACTGACTAATTTGTAAATTGGTTACTGATTTTTTGGACATCTAATGCAAAACTTCTTTTTTTGAGAGATATATTTCTGTTTTTGCAACTTCATAAAAATTAATTCGTATTAAAGTACAAACAATTGCAGCTATTCATCTTGGAAATCATAGAATGGAATAAAACTCTTCTCAACTTAAACCATTTCATCATTTGTTTGATTTATTTTTATTCTTGAAGCTTTTGCCCTCGATGTGCCTATATAATCAGCTAAAATATTAATGTTAAAAATAACTGTTGGATTGGTGTAACAGCTTCTCCCCTAAAAATATGTGCTGATTACAGTGTTTTCTATCTATAGATTATACCATTAATGTTGGTAGGTTTGATTTTTTAATGATTTTTTATTCACCAATGTTAATGTGATGACAAATTTTATTATATTTTAATGGCATCACTTAATTCGTTGTTTTTAAGTTGTATTAAAGGTTCGATACGTTCAAATAAAGACATAACTGTCTCTTTTGCCAAAGAACACCTTTAAAAGAAATATAATTCATCATATTATTCTCAACAATTCAGTCTGTCTCTATAAACTTTTGAGTGAAGTACATGTCTACAGTATACTCCCTCTATACCGAACACGGTTATTACAAGGTTTCGCTTATCTTCTTTTCAATTGTGCCCTATCCATTTAGTGGATGTTGGCGACAATTCTGGCATACTCCTCTCGATCTTGTGTGGCTCTAAAAAGTGCATGGGCATCGAGGTTTGTCCAATCCCTTATGTTTTTAAGCCATGAGTATTTCTTTCTTCCGATGCCTCGTTTTCCTTCTATCTTCCCTTCCATAATAAGCTTTAAGAACTGGTACTTGGAATTTCGAAATATATGACCCAGATAAGCAGTTTTTCTTCTTTTTATTATTGGCAGCAATTCTCGTTCTCTGTCCATTCGATTTAATACTTCGACATTTGTTGTGTGATATGTCCAGGGAATTTTAAGTAGTCTTCTAAATACCCACATTTCAAAGGCCTCCAATCGGTTCATCACATTGGCCTTTATGGTCCAGGTTTCTACACCATATAGCAGTATGGAGTAAATGTAACATTTTACAAAGCGATATCGAAGCGATAAGTTGAGGCTGCTGTTGCTTAGCAAGGTTCTCATATTGGTAAATGCTGTTCTGGCTTGCTCAATCCTGCTACGTATCTCTATGTCTGGATCTAGATCTTCAGTTATCCAACTACCGAGATATCTGAACTTTGGGACCTTTTGGATGTTCTTCTTGTTTACTCTTATATTTAATTGTATATTTCGTGTTCTACTAACCACCATTACCTTCGTCTTATCTATATTAATCTTCAAGCCCAGTCGGTCTCCTTCGGTGTTTATTTTATCTATTAGTCGTTGTAGCGCTTCTTGGCTATTAGCTATTATGACTGTATCATCAGCATAGCGAAGATTACTAATAGTCTGTCCGTTGATTTTGATTCCATCTTCAGTGTCACTTAAGGCTCTATCGAAAAAAAATCGTTTCAGAGTAAAGATTGAAAAGGAGGGGTGACAGAACACAACCCTATCGTACACCTTTTTCGATTGAGAAATATGATGTAGATTCCAGTCCTACTCTCACAGATGCCACTTGATTCATATAAAGGTTCTTTATGATTTTAAGGTCATTCTCATTTATCGAACGTTCCTGGAGCAATCTTACTAATTCTGAATGATTAACACAATCGAACGCTTTCTGGTAATCTATAAAGCATAGGAAGACATCTTTTTGCTGATCTCTGCATTTCTGAAGTAGGACAGTTAAGCTATAAAGTGCTTCCTTTGTGCCAAATCCTTGTCTGAAACCGAACTGTGTGGGGCTAATGTCTCTTTCACATCTGTTGTATATTCTTGTGTGAATTATCTTTAAGAAGAGTTTTAGGACCTGGCTCAATAAGCTGATCATTCGGAATTGGTCGCAACTATTAGCGTTTGGCTTTTTTGGGATTGGTTTAAAGGTTGATTGAAGCCAGTCCTGAGGTATTTGACCGGACCCATAAATGTCATTAAAAAGATCTACCAAGGCGTCTAAATTGTCTTCACTCAACATTGTTAGAACCTCTATGTATATGTCGTCTGGACCTGGTGCTTTTCTCCATTTGCTCTGTTTGATTGCCCTTACAACTTCTGACTTCAATATTTTGGGGAGGGTTCACTTTTATATTCACTTTCAGAGTTTCTTCTAGTGTTGTCTGAGTATAATTGCTGTGTGTAGTTTCTCCAATGTTGAAGTAGATCTGTGGGATCAGTAATTAATTTATTGTTCTTTACAATACTGTTAAAACTGCAAGGTTTTGTATGACCTGTCACTTCTTTAATGAGTTTATGTATGTTAAAGTGATCATGTTTTTCTTCCAATTCCTCCATTTCTGCACACCTGTCTAGCAGCCACTGTTCTTTAGCTTTACGACACTCTCTTCGTATTTGTCGGTTAATCTGTCGATGTTTGTTTTGATCTTTGTTCTTAAATAATCTGCGGTCGTCCATCATTGATACTATTTCCTCAGTCATCCAATTCTTCTTTTTGTACTTTTGGGAAGCGATCAGAGACTTGGTGGTGGTTACCATAGATTTTTTAATACAATTCCATTTGTCTTCCATACTGGCCGGTTGTTTAGATCTTGTCGTGATATCCGCTATTGCCTCATTTATTCTTTCTGTGACTTTTAGTTTAACGTTAGGTTGTTTTAAGCCGTTTATATCAATTTTCTTTATAGATTTTCTTTTAATTTTTTTTAAGTTTAATTTTTAATTTTCCTACTACGGGATTGTGATCAGATTCGATATCTGTTCCAGGCTACCTTTTTACTTCTTGCAATCCCTTTCTGTATCTCTGATTAATCAATAAAAAATCAATTTGATTTCTTAAGAGGTTGTCATGCGTATGTTGTGGAGACTGCCAGGTGTAGAGTCTCCGAGGTGGTAGTTTGTATCAGGTATACGCAATGACTAATTTTTCTTCTTGACAGAACTGGATTAGCATATCACCTCTCGCGTTTCGATCTTCCAAACCAAAGTCACCTACGACATTTTCAACACGTCCTCACCCTACTTTCACATTGAAATCTCCCATGATTATAAGAGTCTGGTTCTTCTTGATCAGTTTCATTAACTCCTTAATCTCTCTGTACAGTTGTTTTACTTCATTTTCAGGCTTGTCTAAGGTTGGTGCATAGATTTATATAATGTTAAGGTCAACAGGATCGGCTTGGACTTGTAGTAGTGCTACATTATCTGAGTATGCCACGAAATTCCTTACTGTTTTTTTGAGGCTGTGTTAACTAAAAATCCAACTCCGGTATAATGGTGGGGTAGGTTATTTCTTGAGTAAGATAATGTCGCCTTTTATTTAGTACATTTACCACTGTTAGGCCATCTGATTTTGCTAAGTCCTATGATGTCTAGGTCGCATCGTTCCATCTCTTGTATTGTATTGTCTAGTTTACCAGCGGTATAAAGACTTTTAACGTTCCAAGTACCCAGTTTTAGCTTTGGGGTTTTTTCCACTTTCGGGTGGTTCCTATCATTGTTTTTCTTCGCACCCCTTGGCCATTTAAGGCCTGCCATGGACTAGGAGCCGTTGCTTGCAATATCTTTTCCATCCTAGTCTTTCTTGGGATATCCTTGGGGACCTTTAATACGGTAGTTTCCCATTGCCTTCCGTATTCTTATGCCGTTGACATTCTTTGTTCATCGCCTTTTAGAGACAGTTTCCCATCCTATATAACAAGGTACATTATATGTCCCGTGAAATTTCTATTGAGCTGTAACCCTCTATAGCGAGGCAAATTTGGTTATAACGAGAGAAAATAATATTGAAAACCTTGTTTTTTACGTTTTTGCCCTGGCTGTTAATAAATATGCCGCCCGCATATTAAAAAAAATTTCAACCGCCGCCCGCAATAAACTTCTTACAACTTATAATTCTTACTCGGAAATTTACAATTTATGATTCACAAGTGTCATTGTAGGGGATTGACCATTCGCACCTAATAATATAGGTCCTAATAGACAAGATGTGCAAAGTGTTTTAAACTTGTCAGAAACTTTATCCAAAGACAAAACGCAAATGAAGAATTATAAAACTGTTTCACATCTTTAGAAAATATGATAGATAGAATACTGGACAATTTAAAGCAGTCAAAAATGACGGACTTCTTCCAATTGCAGAAGCAATAAATTATGTTATCCTTGAAAATACGCTTTATATAGATTTACAGAATACAGATTTTTTGTTTTAACGTATATCATTGACAATAAAAGTAGTAAACAACTATTTTTTGTATTAATGTTGTAGCGTTTTTTTTATTTAAAGTGCATAGAAAAGATTTCTGTGTTACGCTCCTGTTGTTTTTACCAAAAAATACAATCGAAATAATATTTCAAGTTTTTTTGACGAGATTTTTAAATGCGTATATTTCTACCGATTCAAAAGTAAATATAGATGTTTTTTGTCTGTGTTTAGATTCAAATATCGAACCTTTTGTTACAAGTCAGGTAAAACTCAAGTTTAAAATACGCACGTATTTTGTTAATTTGTATTATGTAAATTTATGATGCCCCCTGATAAAAAAAAGGTTTTATTTGTTTTCTTCGTTTAAAAACGCAATAAACATGAATTCCCCTAATATTAAAGTTGTTTTTCGTTATTAGACGAGGGTCAAAAAAAAGAATATTTGTTTGTTTAGGCAATAAAGGAACATTTAAAAGTTGTTTTTTTTTTGTCGATAAGAGGAGGGAAGATTTGTTTTGGTTTTAAGTGGGTCGGCGACAGGCTGCAAGACGGAAGGGAAATTTTTGGCAGATTCTTGTAAAATGTAACGAAGCAAAAAGTCGACTGAGAGATTTCAAACAGGGCAGACATGTGACAATAGAGTCGACGATTAGATTTGAAGCAGAGCAGACGTGCTACAATGTGAGTCCAAGAACCTATTTGAAACGGTGGTAGACGCTTTTTGCGGATGTGAAATGTTGGGCCATTTTTGAATCAAAGAGGATTCAATTTCTTTTGAAATGTCTTAGGACCGGTCAATGATAATACTATCAGATTTGAATAAATACCGGAAGCTTCTAAGAAGTATGATATAGGATGTCCCCGTAGTCGGCTTATTTCTTCCACTAAGTTCCTGTTCCAATCGTTTTGTCCTGGAGTGTAGAACTAGTTCCTGATGGTTGCTGCCTTCCAGTTTTGAAAGTTTTGTCCGAGTAGCTTCCCCAGAGATGTAAAGTTTCAAAGTGTTTGTATAAAAAAAAACATTAAGGTAACAATTCAATATATTAATTTTTCAAAGTAAAGACAGATATTTTTTGGCTAAAGTAATAATTGCTTTCATTCTTTGTCATCAAAATTAAATGTGATACCTGACAGCAAGCTTAATTTGTTTTTTTGTTATGACAATTTTAATTTGATTATTATGTAGAAACGATATTTCATATATAAGGTTAAATTTATATGTTTTCATTAAGAAGGATCCTTAATTTTTGATAATCTAATTGGCCATAATATAGTAAACAAAGAACATGTAAGTTTTTGTTATTTGTATTATGTTATATGATATGTTTCTTTTATAATATGTATTTTTGATCTGTTTTGTTTGAGACAAGAATAAACGTTCAATTTGTTTCTCTGATCTATTTTGAGTTTTATTTGAAAAAGATATTTTTTTCTATATTTTTGATGTTCCATAATTATTTCCCTAGTTACAACTAGTGGTTGTAATAGGTATAATTAGGCACCTCAAGTGGCGCCCTATATTAAATTTCTTGAGGTGTTTCCGTTTATTTTCATTCTGTTTGTCCCAAGAGATTTGTATAAGTACCCCTTTATTTCTTTTTTTGTAGTTGCCCCAATCTAACCCCCAATATCTTCAACTTATCCACGACCCAGCTCTCCAACAACCAACTGAGTGTCGTATGCACTTGTTCCGATTATTTTGTTTGCCCAATCTTGTCCCCCATATTCTTACCCTGTGGTAAGCAAAATAGTCGTTACAATGTATTTCATTGACAATAAAAGTAAACAATTTTTTTTCAAAAACGCCATTCAAACAATATTTAGCACCTTTTATTGCTTCGAATGGCTTCACTATAGGAAGTTATTATTTTAGAAAACTACATATTCGTATGCATGCACAGTATTATTTTGTTGGATATAATGAGATCAATTTATAACGAGATAATTAGTCTGCCATTTCAGTTCTCGCTATAGAGGGAGTCTACTGTATATAAATTCATTTTTGGACTAATTCGAATTTAAAGAAAACTTAAATTTACACTTAGTGGACTTTTCAGTTATTTAACGTTTACATTTAAATTGATAATGACATCAAGCATTATTAAACAGACGACTTTATATTGTTAATAATTGAATAAGATGATATTTATGACTTTTGACATTTATGATAAATTTTGATGTTTGAAAATCCTTTATTTTCCTGTTTGTTCTACTATATTTTATTGACAAATATACTTTTAATTTCTTACTTTTTTTTATACTTTTTATGCTGACCTTAGCATTTCGGTATAGAGAGAAAAGTTAAATAAAACGCCAGTATAGAAGCTTCTATACTGGCGTTATAATATAGAAGGTACTTCTCAGGAGGTAGCGGGTAGGAACTCTTTAAATTTTTAATGATAGTCCTATCAGGGAAAATGAATCAATCCCTGCCCTCCACAGATTCCGGGGGTTTCCTGACCCGGGAAAATATACATGTTTAGGGTCCCTTGTCCAGAATCAAGTCAAATACTGACCAAGCTCCTTGGTAGATGCCCTTGCATCTACCAAGGAGCTGGTAGATGCAAGGGCACTATTTTGTCCTGAGATAGAGAAATCTATCTCGAAGGGGGATGAACCAAGGAATGGTCAACGGCATCAGGATGCAGAGGACAACGGGGAACCACCACATTAAAGATTCGTAGAGTACCCCTAGAAATCGTCATGGCAGTTAGTGACAAGCATCACCGTACTAATCATAGTTCTCGGATACCAAGATTCGGCAGAGGGAGAAATAACAATTATGACAGAGCTCCTCAGGTCGTTAACCAACGAAATCCCTGCGTACTAAAAATACAAAATTCAACAAAATGTTAGACACATGTATGAGCCTAGTAAACTAAGTAACATAGAACAAAAAATGATGCGACTTAAGATCGATATATTGGGAATAAGTGTCACAAGATGGCTCGACTCCGGCGAACTAAGTACAACCAATGGTCAACTTTTCTACTCTAGCGTAACAAATATTTTGCCTAACTTAGGGTAAGATTATGGGGATAGAAAATTGGGGACAGAAACTAAGGGGGTTGAGATAGGGCAAGCAAAATAATCGATACTTGTGCGTACGGAACTCAGGGGTTAATTGGAAAGCTGGGCCGTGGACAAGTTAAATCAAAGGGGCTAACTTGGGGTAACTAGAAACGAAACAAAGGGATACTTACGTAAATCTCCTGGAACAAAATGAATAAAATATGACAGACAAGAAATACCGCTAGCTATTTCAATGCGGACGCCGCTTCGAGAAGACTTCCTGCTGGAAGAAAGAAGGGTTCTTCTTTCATAAAATCAAGAATACACACAAGGGTTAGGAAATTTTTCTAAACTAAAGACAAAAAAAATAAATCCGAGAAATAAATCATAATTTATTCATTAATCATCATCAAATATCTTTAAAATAAAAACATTCATAGAGAGGTTAATCTTTTTTAAAAAACCAAAGCAAATTAATGACAAAAAAATAATAAAGCTAGCTGCTAGCTGTAAACATAAAATCTTAATCTTACTTACAACGGAGAACAATTAAAATTGAGAGCATAACCACACTCTAAGATTTACAATATTAATTATTAAAACTTATTACAAATTAAACTTAAACTATTAAATTGTATAAAAGCAATTATTATTTTAATGTTTATTTTCCTTTACTAAAAGTTTCCTTACTATTTCCTTTTTTAAAAGTTTAAAACAAAAAAAAAGAGTTACCTTGGTTTCACTAAACACACTAAGATTTTTGGGGTCACCTTCTCTGCCACACGATCAAATCCATTTCCATACTGTGAGAGATACTCTGGGACGGCTTCTTAGGACAAATATTACAAACTTGAGGTTGAAAATTTGGAACACAAAACTTTGGAATCGGCTTCTTAAAAAACAGGAATATATAAAACTGGACACAACGGCAACATGTGGTTATCTTCCGAAAATTGTTGCAGGCAACACAAATCCCTTAGGTACTAAAAAAATGAAAATAGTGATTACTCTTTTCAAATTTGACATATTATTTTCTACTATTTTCAACACTTTTTGGCCGGTCTCTTTACCGACTAACTAAAGCGTCTTCATTCTTCCGTTACTTCTTTCAACCTCCTGAATTCTCCTGACCTCAATCTAATACCGGCGAGGGCGACCCTTTTTCTTACCTTTCCAACATAAATTTCTTGTTTTTAAAACAGGCCTCGACTATGTCACAAAGCGACCTTGAAACAAACTACTTTTAAATATGTAGAAATAACACGTATTATATTGATTTTTTTAACGTCCTAGTTTTAACCGGAATTTGGAAATCTTCTACCTCACAATGTATAAAGAGAATTGGGGGATTCGATTGTAAATTAAGACAAAGATATTTATATAAAGCTCAGGGGTGAACTACAAAATTTTAAACACATATTATATGATTAAAAAAAATAATAATAAAACGTTACACTAGTAGTACCGACAGCCAACATCGGTATGGAGTAGCAACTAATGTCAGTAAAAAGGTTGCAAAATCAGTTGTAGGCTTTATACCAATATTGGAAAGAATTTTGCTAATACAAATGATGACAACACATGGAAATTAAACCTTATTCAGATTTATGTGCCAAACGCAAATAAAACCGAAGAAGAAATTGAAAAATTTCACGATGACCTTCAAGAAACCCTACAAAATAAAACATCTAGAGATATAACAGTAGTCATGAGTAATTTTAACGCCAAAGTTGGAGAAGCAAAATGTGAGTCTACTGTAGGACCATATGGACTCGGTGTTCGAAATGAGAGAGGAGAACACCTTATAGAATTCTGCCTAGAACATAATCTTGCGGTAATGAATACTTTCTTCAAACTGCCTAAACTACGCCTTTACACTTGGAAATCGCCAGCTGACAAGGTCGATAAAATCGTTAGCAACCAAATTGACTATATTTTAATAAAACACAGATACCGAAACGCAATACAATCGGTGAAAGCTTAAACAGGAGCAGACGGGCGTCGGACCACAATTCTCTTGTAGCAAAATTTCAACTTCACTTAAAAAAGGCACAAAAAAGCTACAGAAGTAATAAACTGAAGATACAAAAATTAAAATCAGAAGACGTCAAAGAAAAACTGAAACAAGAAATTAATGCAATCCTAGAATCCACACCGAAATCAATTGATGGTGATGTAGAACAACAATGGCAATTCTTTAAAATGCAATTATTGAACCAAGTCGCAGAGAACTCACAACAACCAGGTGCAAGAAAGGAGACTGGATGACAGAAGAAATCTTGAAAATGATGGGGGACAGAAGAAGGCAAAAAATATCAACATAACACAGCATCAACAGCTGCATAATCAAATAAGAAGGAAAATAAGAGAAGCTAAAGAGACTTATTTCGCTGGAAAATTCCAAAAAATATAAGACTTATAAAACAAATATGATAACTTTAATCTCCATAAGAAAGTTAAAAAGTTAGCTGGGGCAGCAAAACAAAAAACCTCAAGCACACTATTGGACAAATAAGGAAACATTTTAGTGGGGACGGAACAAAAATTAGGAAGATGGAAAGAATATATAGAGGAATTATTCCATGACCAGAGACAGGAAAATATATATGAAGATAAATAGAGTAAAGACGAGGGACCCGAAATAACGAAGTCAGAAGTTACGCATGCAGTAAAGTCCATAAAAAATAATAAAGATGCTGGTCCAGATGAAATACTAAGTGAATTGCTAAAACTGGGCAATAAAAAAAAACATAGATTTTTAGTCCAACTACTGAACACAATCTATTCCACAGGAATCATTTCACGTGAAATGCTGACATCAACTTTTATTTGCCTACCAAAGAAAGTAAATGTCAAAGAATGTAGTGATTATCGAATGATCAGTCTAATGTCACATACCTTAAAAACCCTGCTAAAAATCATCAATATAAGAATACACGCTAAGCTGGAGATGGATATTAGTGATTCCCAGTTTGGATTTCGGAATGGAGTGGGCACAAAAGAGGCTTCTTTTAACGTGCTGACCCAAAGATGTTTGGATGCTAATTGAGATCTTTATGTATGCTTTATAGACTACAACAAGGCATTCGATAAGGTAAAACCTGATCGATTTATAGAAGTAAATTTATACTACAGCCAACGATCAAATGTGAAAATTGTAAGAGAAGTGCCAGAAGAAGTGAAGATAAGGAAAGGAGTCAGGCAAGATTGCATACTGTTGCCGTTATTGTTTAATGCTTATTCTAAAGAAATCATACAAGAAGCTTTGGTAAACGAGACACTCGGCATAAAAGTAAACGAAAGTTTAATTAACAACATTAGGTATGCCGACGATACAGTCATAATAGCCGACAACTTGGAAGACATAGAAAGAATAATGAACAAAATATTAAAATGTAGTGGAGAATACGGACTCTCTCCTAACATCAGAAATACCAAATTCATAAAAATTAGCAAGAACAACAATACAAACGAAATATTAACGGTAGGCGGCCAGCAGATTGAGAGAGTAAAAAGATATACTTACTTGGGAACGATAATCACAGAAAGTAACGATTATACTGCAGAAATAAGAGTCAGAATTGAAAAAGCACGTACCAACTTCGTGAAAATGAAAAAGCTTTTATGCAGCAAAGATCTGACATTGGCCCTCAGACTAAAGCTAATTAAATGCTATGGAAAACAATAAATCGACTTAACGCGTTTGAAATGCGGACATTTAGAAGATCGTTAAGGATTCCACGGGTAGATAGAGTCACGAATGCAAAAGTGTTAAGGAGAAGAGGCAGAGGGAGGGAAATGGAAATGGAAAGAAGACGTGTTTCTTGGTTGAAGAACCTGAGACAGTGGTTTGGTTGCAGCTCAAGTTAATTGTTCAGAGCAGCTGCCTCGAACGTCAGAATAGCCAGGATGATAGCCAACCTTCGTCACGGAGATGGCACTTAAAGAAGAAGATACAAGCTTCGCTTTAAAAAGATCCTTAAAACAAACATAAAATTTGTAATATTTATACGATGTAGATTATGTAGCCTTGGTCTTTGGTGAGATGTCTGTAGCTATTGACTGTGACGTAATAAGAATAGTGGGTAATTGACACTTGTAATATTTGGTGAATAAAATAAGTCTATTTTCCTCATATATTTCCCATCCAGTGTTTATTTAATTCATTGTACCAAATAAATATTAAGCTAAGTTTAAATTTCTTTTCAGTTATTATTTATTTATAAACCATATTTCTTAAACTTTATAAAATCAACTGATCAACGAGCTCATTAAAAAATATTTAACAAAAAATATTTGTGTGTGTATTGTGGAAGTAAAAACAATAAACTAATAATATAGATAGTGAGACATAACACCATACGCAAGTTTATCGTAATGAGTCGATGATGACCTCAAAAGTCAAGGAAAAGATTAAAACAAACAGGAAAAATAAGAATTTCTTTAACTAAGAAAATAGATAATAAATTTGTTATAAAAATGTTTAAAAATTATTTAAAATTATATTAAGAATATTGTTCTGAAGCTATTTTCTTGTAAGATTTTAAACGTAATTACTATTTTAATAGGTATAAGCCACAATGAAGGTTACAGTTAGTTTATTGAAGTTGAAATTTCCACTACGGAAATCGTCCTCAAAATACAAACAATAATAAATTAAAAAAAATTTGTTTTATTAAACAATATTGCCTAGTTGCGTTCCTGGGACGACTGTATTGTAAGAGTTCATTCGACTACATAACTTGAGAATATCCGTCAGAAAAAAATCATAACATGTAATTCGTCTTTAAAAAGACAACCACATACCACGATGACAGTAAAATTCTCCTGTTAGTGATTCCATAGTAAATCATGAGGGAAAATTCAGAAAAAAAACCTCATAATACTGTCCCGACATGGTTAGTATTTGGACAGTAAAAAATAAAAAAATATAAAAAAACCTTACCTAAAAAACGACATAAAGTTTGAAATGTTACTTTGTCGCCTGGTTATTGAAATGTTCCAAAAATGGTTTACGTGCGAATTTCCAATTTTGCTTAACACCGCGTGGAAGAAAATTCTTGAGAACTAAAAAAATTGTTCTTTAGTATGTTTGTATGTTTAGCTGTATGTGTATATGTGTGGTTTTGGATTAATGGAGTTGTTCGTAAACTACATATATGTATTAGTATATATCTACACTATATTGTTTAAAAATTTCCTAAAATTTAATATTAATCTGCATTGATCATTTGTTGTATTTTAATAATAGTCTGCATTGAATTTATTAATGTCTCATCAACTGTGAGCTTCCTTTGGAGTCTCTTACTCGTACTTATGCTATTGCAAGTGGCACTTCCTTATTATAATGATTTAGACAGCTTACGGTATTTCCTCGATTATCTTTTGATGACTCCCTGTAACTGTTGTCACTTCTGGTTTGACTAGAATTGGGTTTTTGTGGCCATCTGTTTTCAGAATCCCTTATGTTATCATATCGATCTTCTGACCCACTAGAATTGGGTCTATTTTGTAATCTTCTGTTTTCAGAATTTTTTTCTGTTATCATACCGACCTTCTGCTATGTATAGCAATGAATGGTGTTGCCCATTACATTCTTCACATTTTTGCTTTCCTGTAAAATAAAAAAAAAGTTTTATTTCTCGTACTTGTAGAGTTAGAAACTCCGTACTATTAAACAATGTATGTTCTTCATGACATACCACAGAGGTTATCTTCTTCTTTGCTGTTGTCTGTGATCTGCCCCTTTTCTTTCAGTTTCCTACATCTCTAATGGTTGGAACCTTCTTTGCAGGAATTCCTGTGTTGACTTATGTGTCGGAATGTCCCTGATATCTTGATCCTTTATCCCATTTTCTCTTATGATTGACCGCACCTTCTTTTTCATTACGTCAAATCTTATTCATTACCCATGATAAGTCCTGTTCTGTTGCTCTGTTATTTGTATATATTTGATTATTAAACTTTAAGTAAATGTTGCTTAAATTGTTTACATAATCGTTTGTACCAATTTAGTAAGGATCTAATCTAAGCATACCATAAGTAGTTTAAAGTGTGCTCACATAAACTCTAGATTGCTAGTTTCGCATTTTATTGATCTAATTGAACTTATTTTGAAAAATGATTTAGATATTTTGGGTATAAGAGAAACATGGTTAAAGGAATCAATATACAGTAAGAACATTAATATACCTGGTTATAAATTTGAGCGAATCGACAGGAATAACAATGACACAGGTGGAGGTGTAGGCATTTACATAAAATGTAATATAAATTGTGTGCTGATTGAGTCATCAAATAATATTGAACAGATATGGTTAAAACTCTCTCTTCGATATGAACCACTAGCTATTGGTGTTTTATATAATCCTTATGGAGCATTTTATAAAACTTTCTTTGGAGTTTTGGAAACAATTTTATCATCAGCACTGCCAAGTGTAGATCATTTACTCTCTTTGGGCAACTTGTTGATTTGATAAATACCAATAATTATTTCACACAGTTCATTACAGATGTATTAGATGGTCTTGGACTAGAGCAGATGGTAAATCAAGCAACTAGAATAACCCAGTTTATCACCCAGACTCTGATTGATTATGTAATCACATCTACCGAGGAGAAAATTTTGTCTATTGAAATAAAACACATGCCAGAAATAAGCGACCATGTAATGGTTGTTTTAAAATTTATTTGTGATGTCAAAACTAATACAAACAACTTTATTACTACTCGGAATTTCGAAAATTTTAATTACAGTCAATTTAAATCTGTTCTGGAATCTATACCATGGAGAATAATATGTGAATTGCCAGATATAGATAGTAAAGTCGATTTTCTCTCTAATGATATCATTACTTTACTTGAAATACATGTTCCATCCTAGACTTTTAGAATCTCAAAGAAATATCTTCTTCTTCTTACGGTGCCTATCCGTTCCGGATGTTGGCGATCAATATGGCTATCCTAACTTTGCTTGCTGTTATTTAAAGAAATATGCTCCATGGTTAAATAATACCATCAAGCAAATAATGTTAGATAGGGATTAAGATGGGCAGGACATCTGGCAAGATCACAGCAGAACAACCCTCCTAGAAGAATCTTTATGTCACAACCTGTGGGAAGTAGAAGAAGGGATAGGCCAAAACTCAGATGGAGGGATGGTGTAGATGAGGATGGTAGAAAAATAGACGCAGCAAACTGGCAACAGTTGGCAATGGATAGAACTGACTGGCGTTATAGACTTGGGAAGGTCGAGGCTCTTTTATAGGGCTATAGCACCAATGATGATGATGACGGATAAAGCACTTACTGTTTACAAGTTTACTAAAAATATAAATCAATGGAATGACTACAAAGTATTGCGTAACTTAGTAACAGTCATGACTATAAGGGAGAAAAAAATCATATTTTAAAAACACATGATCAATCTTCTAAAGATGTGTGGAATAATTTAAAATATTTGGTAAATAATTGCAAAACCAAAACTAACTTCGAAATTAGAAACGTGGGGAATGCAAATGAGATAAATAAACACTTTACTAAAGTCATACCAAACATGAAAGCAGACATTGATACACAAACATTCTACGAAAATAACTTTAGGTATTCCCTCAGTTCTTCTCTCACCTTTAAACCAGTATCTGAAATTAATTATTTTACATATTATTAATAATATTAAAAGTAAAACTACTGGTGATGATGGTATTAACATATTAATGCTGTAAATGTGTGTTCCCTTTCTTCTACCGTATATCACACATATCATTAACTTTTGTTTAACAAATTCAATTTTTTAAACTAAATGGCAACAGGCACATGTTATTCCTTTATCGAAGACTAAAATTAAAGAAAACATGAATGAATTAAGACCAGTAAGTGTACTGCCTACATTATCTAAAATTTGGGAAAAGGTGATTGATATTTATTATTGATATTTACAAACGCATTTAAAAACTAACAACATAATCCCTATGATGCAGTCCGGTTTAAGATCCAGATCTAGCTGTCTTTCTGCTTTATTACATATTACAGATGATACTTTTATAGCCTATGACCAAAACAAAATATCCATTCTAATTCTTCTAGACTACTCAAAAGCTTTTGATACAATTAAACATAATTTTTTATTCTCTATTTTAAAATATATTGGTCTAGAACCGAAAGGAGTTAATCTAATGAAATCCTATCTTTCTAACAGATGTCAAGCAGTAAAACTTAATCAAAATATTTCTTCATTTCTAGATTTTTAATACTGGTGTGCCTCAAGAATCTATATTAGGCCCAATTTTATTCTCTATATACACATCTAATTTTTCCTCTGTGTTTTTGCCCTGTTTACAACACTATTACTCAGACGATACAGAACTATATATGTCATTTTATCCAAATGAGTGTGATCAAGCGGTAAATGCAATAAATCATGACCTTCTTTATCTGCAGATTTTTCTCAAAATCGTCAGAATCTCGACCTACTGATTTATTATAAAGACATAACCAGATTTAGCCATACGGCCCACAATCCCTCTAAGGAGAAAATTTACTTATTTCAGATACCTACGGTATCAAAAGAATTGAGCTCTGGTGGGACTCTTTTTCAAAAATTTTCGTATACATCTGGACGTTGAGAGTAGCACAGCTTTCTGCATGGTCTTGTAGAGATGTTTATTCAGACGTAGCTTTTTATATTTTCTAGGCGGTTTTGGAATGAATTCAGTAGTAGAGAAAATAATAGGTATTGTCTGGGTACTTTCCATTCACCATTTGTCTTCTTATTTGTATTTCCAGATCTCTGTACTTGGCAATCTTTTCGTTGTACTTAACACCCAGATTATTGTTGTTAGGTATCGCCACATCGATTCGAGTTGTTTGTCTTTTTAGTTTATTAACTAGCACGAGATCTGGTCCATTATGTACTACAGTTTGGTGTGTGAGCACATTGCGATCCCAGTAGAGCTTGTAGTTGTCAGTCTCAAGCATACTCTCAGGAACGTATTGCTAATATGGGAGATGGTTTGTTTGTAGAAGTCCCAGTTGAAAAGCTATCTCTTGATGGAGGATCTTCCCTACTGAGTCATGCCGTTCCTTATATTCAGTTGCAGCAAATGTCTGGCAACCTCCAGTAAAATGTTGGATAGTTTCTTGGGCTTGACATCCATATCGGCATTTGTCGTTTTGGACCTGAGGGTCTTTGACGCTATATTTCAGGTAATTTTTGGTCGTTATAACCTGATCCTGAGTGACCAATAGTGAACGTTCTGTTTCAGGGAACACTTTTTCTAATGTCAGCCAATAGTTCGACGCTATATTGTCGACATTGTCTTGACTGACCTCATTGGGATGTTGCCCGTGCAGAGGTTTGCCCATCTAGGTGCGCATTTTTTCATCCTTAGTAAGGTAGTTTATACGCGTTTCTGGTTCCCCCCGTTTGATCGATGTTGTGTCATCTACTGCATAAATCGCGCGATGAAGAGTAGATGTCTCCGCCTACACCTGAAAATAAGTTCTTAAATTAGTAATCTGTTTTTCTAATTGCTCGCTTATATCCATAAGTCCTCGATCTCCTAAATACCACAGTATTGTTATTCTTTCTACTGTACTTCGAGGATGGTGTTTTTGTGCCTTTGTTAGGCGTGTTCGTACTTTTCGTTGAAGATGAAGACGTTTATTATTCAGATTTAGCCATACAGCTCACACTCCCTCTAAGGGGAAAATTCACACATCCATGACATCTACTATATCAAAAGGATTGAGCTCTGATGGGACTCTTTCCGTGTTATTGAGTCCTAGGTGACTTGGTATGTTGGAGTATCTTCCAAAAATTTTCGTACACATCTGGACGTCACGAGGAGCATAGCTTTCTGCATGATCTTATAAAGATGTTCATTTAGATCCAGCTGTTTAATGTTCGCTAGGAGGTTTTTGGGAATAACACCAGTAGTAGATAGAACAATAAGTACTGTCTGGGTACTTTCTCTTCTCCATTGTCTCCTGATTTGTATTTCAAGATCTCTGTACTTGGCTAACTTTTCGTTGTATTTAACACGTAAATTATTGGTGTTGGGTATCACCACATCAATAAGTGTTGTTTGCCTAGTAAGTTTATTAACTAGTGTGAGATCCGGTTTATTATGGGCCACTGGTTGGTCTGTAAGCACATTTATTATTATTCCAGATTTAGTCATATGGCTCATACTCCCTCTAAGGGGAAAATTCACTCATCCCAGATACCTACGGTACCAAAAGGATTGAGCTCTGGTGTGAGTCTTTCCATGTTAACAAGTCCTAGGTGACTTGGTAGGTCGCTGTATCTCCTAAAAATTTTCGCACGCATCTGGACGTCGAAAGTAGCACTGTTTTCTGCATGGCCTTATATAGATGTTCATATAGACCCAGCTTTTTTATGTTTTCTAGGAGGTTCTTTGGAATGACTCCAGTAGTAGAGAGAATAATAAGTATTGTCTGGATACTTTCCATTTTCCACTGTCTTCGTATTTGAATTTCCAGATCCCTGTACTTGGCCATTTTTTCGTTCTATTTAACATGAAGATTATTGTTGTTGGGTATCGCCACATCAATTAATGTTGTTTGTCTTTTTAGTTTATTAACTAGTATGACATCTGGTCTATAATGTTTCACAGTATAGCTTGTAGTTATCATTCTTAAGTATACTCTGAGGAACATATTGATAATATCGAAGATGGTTTGTGTGAAGAAGTCCCAGTTTGATAGCTATCTCTTAATGAAGAGTCTGAGTCGTGCCGTTCCTTATATTCAGTTGCAGCAAATGCCTGACAGCCCCCGGTAAGATGTTGAATGGTTTCCTGAGCTTGGCATCCATATCGGCATTTGTCACTTTGGGCCTGATGGTCTTTGATGATATATTTCAGGTAATTTTTGGTTGGTATAACCTGATCCTGAATGGCCAGTAGTGAACCTTCTGTTTCGGGAAACATCTTTTCTGATGTCAGCCAATAGTTAGACGTTATATTGTCGACATGGTCTTGACTGACCTCATTGGGATGTCGCCTGTGCAGAGGTTTGCCCATCCAGGTGAGCACTTTTTCGAGCTTAGTAAGGTGGTTTATGCGCATTTCTGGTTCTCTCAGATTGATGGGTGTTGTGTCATCTACTGCACAAATCGCTCGATGAAGAGTAGATGTCTCCGCCTGCACCTGAAAATAAGTTCTTAAATTAGTAATCTGTTTTTCTAATTGCTCGCTTATATCCATAAGTCCTCGACCTCCTAAATACCACAGTATTGTTATTCTTTCTACTGTACTTCGAGGATGGTGTTTTTGTGCCTTTGTTAGGCGTGTTCGTACTTTTCGTTGAAGATGAAGACGTTTATTATTCAGATTTAGCCATACAGCTCACACTCCCTCTAAGGGGAAAATTCACACATCCATGACATCTACTATATCAAAAGGATTGAGCTCTGATGGGACTCTTTCCGTGTTATTGAGTCCTAGGTGACTTGGTATGTTGGAGTATCTTCCAAAAATTTTCGTACACATCTGGACGTCACGAGGAGCATAGCTTTCTGCATGATCTTATAAAGATGTTCATTTAGATCCAGCTGTTTAATGTTCGCTAGGAGGTTTTTGGGAATAACACCAGTAGTAGATAGAACAATAAGTACTGTCTGGGTACTTTCTGTTCTCCATTGTCTCCTGATTTGTATTTCAAGATCTCTGTACTTGGCTAACTTTTCGTTGTATTTAACACGTAAATTATTGGTGTTGGGTATCGCCACATCAATAAGTGTTGTTTGCCTAGTAAGTTTATTAACTAGTGTGAGATCCGGTTTATTATGGGCCACTGGTTGGTCTGTAAGCACATTTATTATTATTCCAGATTTAGTCATATGGCTCATACTCCCTCTAAGGGGAAAATTCACTCATCCCAGATACCTACGGTACCAAAAGGATTGAGCTCTGGTGTGAGTCTTTCCATGTTAACGAGTCCTAGGTGACTTGGTAAGTCGCTGTATCTCCTAAAAATTTTCGCACGCATCTGGACGTCGAAAGTAGCACTGTTTTCTGCATGGCCTTATATAGATGTTCATATAGACCCAGCTTTTTTATGTTTTCTAGGAGGTTCTTTGGAATGACTCCAGTAGTAGAGAGAATAATAAGTATTGTCTGGATACTTTCCATTTTCCACTGTCTTCGTATTTGAATTTCCAGATCCCTGTACTTGGCCATTTTTTCGTTCTATTTAACACGAAGATTATTGTTGTTGGGTATCGCCACATCAATTAATGTTGTTTGTCTTTTTAGTTTATTAACTAGTATGACATCTGGTCTATAATGTTTCACAGTATAGCTTGTAGTTATCATTCTTAAGTATACTCTGAGGAACATATTGATAATATGGAAGATGGTTTGTGTGAAGAAGTCCCAGTTTGATAGCTATCTCTTAATGAAGAGTCTGAGTCGTGCCGTTCCTTATATTCAGTTGCAGCAAATGCCTGACAGCCCCCGGTAAGATGTTGAATGGTTTCCTGAGCTTGGCATCCATATCGGCATTTGTCATTTTGGCCTGATGGTCTTTGATGATATATTTCAGGTAATTTTTGGTTGGTATAACCTGATCCTGAATGGCCAGTAGTGAACCTTCTGTTTCGGGAAACATCTTTTCTGATGTCAGCCAATAGTTAGACGTTATATTGTCGACATGGTCTTGACTGACCTCATTGGGATGTCGCCTGTGCAGAGGTTTGCCCATCCAGGTGAGCACTTTTTCGTGCTTAGTAAGGTGGTTTATGCGCATTTCTGGTTCTCTCAGATTGATCGGTGTTGTGTCATCTACTGCACAAATCGCTCGATGAAGAGTAGATGTCTCCGCCTGCACCTGAAAATAAGTTCTTAAATTAGTAATCTGTTTTTCTAATTGCTCGCTTATATGCATAAGTCCTCGACCTCCTAAATACCGCGGTAACGTCGTTTTTTCTACTGCACTTCGAGGATGGTGTTTTTGTGCCTTTGTGAGGTGTATTCGTACTTTTCGCTGAAGATTTTCTATATCCGTTTTTGTCCACTTAACAATACCAAATGAGTAGCTAAGCACGGAAAATGCGTAGGTGTTTAGTGTCTTAAACAAATTTTTATTGGTAAGGTGTGAACGAAGCAGCTGTTTTACCCTTCGTATAAACTCAGTTGTTATCTCAGTTTTCATTTGCTTATGGTCAATCTTCCGCACTTGCTTTATTCCGAGGTGTTTATACATATCATTTTTACGCATGGCCTCGATATTCTGGCCGTTTTGCATATCGAATCCGCCGGCCTGAACCTTTTCTTTAATTATATTTAAGACACGGCACTTGTCAAGACTGAAATGCATACTAATATCATTTGAGAAATTTTCAACAGTTTTTAGCATCTGGTCTAGGTGATTTCGAGAGGGAGCCATTAATTTCAAATCATCCATAGACAACAAATGATTAAGGTTCGTCACAACAATATTGTTATTTTTGATACTAAAACCTGAGTCAGTGAAGTTCAGTAGCTGAGATAGTGGGTTCATTACTAAACAGAACCAAAGAGGACTCAAGGAGTCCCCCTGGAAAAGGCCCCGGTTAATTGAGATATCTTCAGTTTCGATGTTTTTTCACCAGGTATTTGAAGGTGAATTTTAGTCTTCCACTCCGTCATTATTATTAATATTATTATTAATATTATTATAATTGTTATGCATTCAATGTACCTATAACTCGTTTCCCTTTAGTTATTCTGTCTTTATGACTTCATCAGTTCTTCCTGTCTTTGTTAGTTTTATCCCCAAATATATACATTTATCGCATTTCTTAAATTTCCCCTCTTCTAAGTCGAGCTCGTCTGCAGTATTTTCTCCCCCAATATATATATATATATATATATATTATAGCGGACATACCACCTGACACGAGTTTGGCAGTGGTTTTCTAGTCAATACAAAAGCAAAGCAATAAATTTAAACCATAAACAACGTCTTAAAGGAAAATTCGTTCTAAAAATAAAAAGGAAGGAAAGGAAGGAAACGAAAACGATGAATTTTACGACACCTTAGACAAAGAATACAATCGATGTCCACGTCTTGACGTGAAAATAATTGCTATGGACCTGAATTTTTCCAGCCAACTATAGGATGTGTAAGCTTCTATGAAAAGTCAAATTGAAATTACACCGACCAGTTATGGAAACCTGGAAAAGAAATAAAAGATCAACTACAAAGAGCAAATAAGTGACAGTATGCCTTAATATCACTATATTGCGAAACAGACACATTAACACTGAGATGAAGTCAAGAATTTATAAAGCCAGTGTAAGACCAATAACATATTTATATCTCAGAACCAAGACCCGACACAGCTACAACACAAACGCTACTGGAAACGGCAGAGACGAGAGCACTGAGAAGTATTTCAGTCAATACTTTGAGAGATCGAAAGAAAAGTAAAGATATTAGAAGAAAATATAACGTACAGTGTATAAATGAATGGATACACAATAAAAAAAAAATGGAATAACCCCTTAAGCAGAGTGGGGGAGACCCGTGTCTTCAAAATAGCAAGAGATAAGAAAGTCACTGTTATTAGAACATACTGTATACATCTAATAATTTTTCTATAATAAGGTTGAATCCAATAATCTTTGTTTTGTCTTTCCGATTTCCAAGTGTACGTTAAATCAAAAATTTGGATTTAGCTTTTTTGTCTTTTGTCAATCTATTAGTTTTTTTTAATTATTGGATAAATCAAATTCAACTTTATTAAAGAAATTTGATAATAACAAGTTACAAAGAATTGCACACCCATATAATTGTACATCTAATTTCATTCATTGTCATACAACTATCCCTTTAATAAAAATTTTAATAAATTAACACACATTTCTAAAATATATCTTTTCAATAAATATAGATAAATTTTAAGAAATTACCGAAGATTACCATTATCAGCAATACAGGATAGTTTGAAGTATGTTCTATGATCATTAATTATTAATTTTTGTGCCAGCATGTAAGTAATGTTTTGTTTATTTACTGATTTATTACAATTCAGTAGATTACCTTATACCAATTTGTGGGTTTTACTTTTTCTGCTTAAACAATTTTATTCATATTAAAACACAAACATATAATATTGGCATAATTACTGTAATTTTATCTTTATCTTTATAAGACAGCACCCTAATATGGGCTTTTTATAATTTCAGCATTTAACTTACTTGGTACCGTTGACCTGAAGATGCTTTGCAAATTGTACAAAGCGAAACCGGTCGTCTTGGTAGCAAAATTAAATTGGTTGCCAGTAAGCGTTTTATTTTATTTCTTGTTACCTATTTTAAGTATATTTTCAAATTATTTTTTCTCAAAGAAATTTTATCTTTGCGTTTCAGTCTTTTGGTTAAACTCGTTTTCTCGATCTTCTTCTGATCTTGGACTTGGAGACCAAACTTTCGAATAAAGTACTTTCAATTTTACAATCCTAGTTAACTCCCATTCTATAATAAGTATAAAAGTAATATGCCACAAGAAAATATATTTAAGGGCAACAACATGTCAACAATGTGCAATTTGAGAACTATTTTGATCATTTTATTTTAAAAAACAGCCAACAACTAGAAAAATATTTAATTTGAAGGTACTTTACGAAAACCTTGACAAGGGCTGTTATCTTGCTTATTAACGTAAGCTATTGCGAAAATAGAGTTTACTAAGTCTTATTTTGTTATAAACAAATATTGTTAATAAACATTTAAAAAAATAATCGTCACATACGTTGTTAATGAATTTAATTAGCTTTAATATTATCAACATATCTATAACCAATAACTAAAAGGCTATATATTCTAATACGTTTGTTACTAAAAACTGAGGTCTATAACATCATAGTAGCAGAGGACTTCAACATGAAACGTTTTGTATTGCTGCTTTTAGTTCTTTGTATTATACACATATCAGGTAATTCGTTTCATTTATTTGGACAATATTTTATAGAATTTTTTAAAAATTTTGATGATTTGGAATAATTTAATAATTGAAAAAATTATAGCTTTCTTTGTTTTTGTAATTTCTTTTTGTAAATATTTTTTCTTGGTATATTTTATACAAAAATTAGATGTGATATACATTCTCTTATTCTTCTTATATAACTGGTATTTTTAGTCTCTATTTTTTATTTTTAAAGATTAGCAGTAGTTTTAGATTTTAACTTGTTAACTTTTTAGGTATTTTGAGTTGACATATACAGTATGTCCAATTAAGTCCGCACCTGGCGAATGAGAAACTTTTTTACTTATATGAAATACATTTATTCTTTTTAAAAAGTTCTAAATGATCTAAAACCTAAAATATAATAATTAAATATAAATTTTTTTCAGTCATATACGAGTTTTGTTAAAAACTATTTTTAAGCTTGAATACAGTATTTATATTTTTTGACAAACCGCGTATATTACAAAAACAATTTAATAGCTGATGACTGTGTTCAATGTTTTAGATCATTCAGAACTTTTTATGATGACTAACTTCTTTTCATAAAACTTAAAATAAAAATGTTATGTTTAATAAAAAATTCTGAATATTCGAAAGCCTACAGACAATCAGCAAATATTAAATTTATTTAGTCATATATGCGGTTTATCAAAAAATATGAATCATAAAATTAATATTTTTTGACAAATCGCGTAAACGACTGAAAAACTTTAATTGATGAGCTTAACAGCATATAAACTATAGTTTTTATTTACAAACAAGTTTATATTATTATTGATGTTTCTTGTGTTCTTACCAATAAAGATGAATATTTTCAAAGAAATACACATAATGTGCCAGATATTTATTGGCTATGATGAAGTAAGCAGTAAAGAAGGAAATAATTTTTTTTTGTTAAATTTATTAATTTTCTTTTAGTTCTTTTTTAGTTTTAAAAGCCAAGACAAATTAAAAATATTATTAAATATACAAAACTATTTTAATTGATTAGATCTTAAAAGCAATCACATCATCTTGCTCACTTAAATATATCAGTATATGTTAAGTTTACATAAGTTAACCTCTCTTATTTTCAATTGAATAAGAATAAATACATCCTTGATTTTATTACTTCTTGCTCATTTTTTTAAAAACCTGACATAAATTGGATGTTTCACTTTCACTGACATGTTTCTTATCTTCACTAACCCGGGTAAAACTTTTTAAATTTTAATCCAACCAGTTTTAGTCATGTTGTAATGATAGATTACAACATGACTAAAATATTACGCGAAGAGCACTTGAAGGATGGGAAAAGGGCATCTCAATAAATGGTCATAAACTAAACAACCTACGTTTCGCAGATGACACAGCCCTTCTTGCAAATAGACAAGCAGAGCTGATGGAACTTATACGACTGATCGAAAACGAAAGTCAAATATTTGGTCTGCAATTAAACATATCAAAGACAAAGATCATGATAGTGGATAGACTACACAACAATCATCCACACATAGCCACAATTGACCGGTTCGAGGTTGTGAGCTCATACTTATATCTGGGATCATTAATCACAAACACAGGGTCATTACAAGAAGAGATTAAACGTAGATGTGATCCAGCAAAAGTTGCCACAACAAAAATGACCAAAATATGGAAGGACTGTCAAATTTCAAGAGCGATAAAGATGAGGTTGATCAATTGCTTAATATTCACAATACTGACCTACGAATGTGAATTTTGGACTCTGAGACAATCGGCGAGAAGAAAGATTGACGCCACTGAAATGTTCTGTTGGAGACGAATGGTACGAATTCCTTGGACCGACCGTAGAACAAATAATTCAATTTTAAGAGAGCTAAAAGTTAGCCAACGACTCTCTAGTAAAGTCCATCTCCAACAATTAAAATATTTTGGGCATGTTATGAAAGTAAACACAGAAAATAAGGAAAGACTCATAATACAAGGAAAGGTAGAAGGCCGCAGATCACGAGGAAGATCCCCAACAAGATGGATAGATCAAATTTCAGGAATATGCCAAAGACATATGCATGAATTAAAAGAAATGACCAGAGACAGCTGGAGACGGACAATACACGACATCACGTCGACCACTACACTCCCCCTGGGGAGTCAGGATTAAGAGACAGAATGATAGAGAAAAATGTCTAAAACTGGACCACCATTTTGTTTTTCAGTTCATGTGTATGAAAAGTATATATATATATATATATATATATATATATATATATATATATATTTATATACCAGCATATTCTAGACTAAGGCGCAAATTCACTTGGAATTTTAAACTGCTGCGTTAGCCTTTTTGTTTTCTGTACACCGATCTGGGGATCGAACTGACATCTCTCGCAGTGAAGCGAATGAGAAACTAGCCACCCAGCCCTTTTGGATATCTGACCGACAATGTTTACTCGTCTTCTTCCACCCCATCTTTTTATTTCGAACTGCATCAATGTCCTTAGTCATTTTAGACGGACTCCACTTTCTCTGGTCGACATTTCCCATTTAATTGATTTTGAATATGTAACAAATTGCAAATATATACATTTTTTTAGTTACATTACAATATATATATATATTACTATTATAACAACAGAGTCTTAGAGATAAAAGACAAGAGGTTCGACAAGAACGACTGGCTAGCGATAAGTGACGTAGCCGGCTTGTGCGCTTCATCACCGACTCAAGAAACTCTAATATACCATTTGCACTCATTGCCACAAGTCAAATTAAAACGTACCAAGAAGGCTAGGGGCCCGCTTTAGAAGGAGGGGTCTAGATTTGGGAACTTTCCTCTATATGAATCGACTGCTAATTTAAAGTTGTAGAAGACGTTAGTTGATGAACCACACAGAAACTGCTCAGTATTGCATCTAGTCGATGTCATTCCAAAGTTAAACACGCCTTCCAACTCTTTTATGTTTTTCAATTTGCACAAAATGTCTATCGTAAGAATGAATACGCTAGTAGGCCAGACGCTAGTAAACTTGTCAAACATATCCAAGGAAGTAACATGATTATATACTTATTCTGACCAGTGTAGTTATTATAGCAGGTAGTATTTTTTCATTCTCACATCAATTCAGAACTACTGATCCTTTTAATTATTCATAAAGAAATTTTATTACTCAATACTCCTACACAAAAAACGTTTGTGTTTGTTGTTTTTTTGTTTCATTAGTTCTCATAGTTTCACATATTTCTTATAATAAAATATTTTTAAAGCTATTTGTGATGCATCACTAAGTTTGTATAAATGTTTGTGTAAAAAGTATTAGTGCAAGATCCTACTGAAAAATCACTACGTCCATAACGTAGTTAATTAAACTCACATTTTTTTATACATTTAAAATTAGGTGAATACATTGGTTATGGTTGCCAGTCACAAAGTGGCCATAAATAGTTTTAATTCAATTATTGGTAATTAATTTTTGAACACAAATTTAGGTCATTTATTTTTTAAATATAATACGCTGCTCCTGACGTATATGCATGTTTTTTTTAAACATGTTGTTTTGGACATGAAAATGAATGTTTAAAAATACCCTTATTTTTTTTATCCTGATAAAACTATATAAAAAGAGAACTACAGGAACTAAGTAAAATAGCAGAGACAAAAAAGAAAAGTAGAAAATAATAAAAAAAGCAGAAGCAAATATCATCAAAACAGCATAAAATACTAAAAAGACAAAATATTTGAAGGAAAAAAACTGAACATACCAGAAAGAAAGTGAATAATAGAGAAAAAAAAGTCCAAACCATGCTTGAAGTTAATGGAGCAGTAGACGTATTAAAAAGTAATAAGGCACCAGGATCAGATCAAATAGCATCTTAGCTGATTACGGAAGGAATAAACTTCTTATTAATTGTAATCCATGAGCTACCAATAAATTAATAGGTGAACAAACAGCTACCCGATGAATAGAACACTGACCTAACTGAACTCTTACATAAAAAGAAGACCAGTTGAAATGTAAATACTACTGGGGAACGACGATGCTGAATACAAAATGCAAAATATTATCTACCATACTTTATAAAGATTTAAACTATACGCTCAAAAATAGTTGGGAAATACCAATGTGGCTTTTTCAGACAAAAGTCAACACTAGACCAGGTATTTGTTCCATGACGGATCCTCGAACGATCAAAAGAAAATAATACATCTGGACATATGCGTGGCAATATTTACGAGAAAAAACTAAACAAACTTACTATATAAGAAATAAGATGAAGAATTAGATAAAAATAAAGATATGGGTTGAAAAGTCATTCATTCACACTGTTTTGCGACTAGCTGTTTATTTTTACATCTATGTGTAAGTAATACTAATAATAGTATATAAACACTACTTGAAAATATATTCTTTTTTATTTTCTTTTATCAGCTTTTTTTTTCGTCTCTATAGAGGGGGGGTCTGGAATCTTCAAAAGACATCTCAGTCCAGGACGCCGCCTGACTAACCTTAGTGCAGGATTCGTTCTTCGTACTCCCGGCGATAGTTCCCGAGGTACTTTAAAATGCCCTCTCGTCGCCGAGTCTACGCCGAACGCCTACCTGCTAAACCAGACCCTCC
Organism: Diabrotica balteata; assembly: GCA_918026665.1. Classification (NCBI taxonomy): domain Eukaryota; kingdom Metazoa; phylum Arthropoda; class Insecta; order Coleoptera; family Chrysomelidae; genus Diabrotica; species Diabrotica balteata. The sequence continues at coordinate 82,619,590 of OU898282.1, read as the reverse complement.
TCTGTCATCCAGCGATCCGGAAGCGGAATGGCCGCTGTAAGGCCGGCATCACTTCCGAAGCACTACCTTTATTCATTCATTCTCCATTCATACACATCCACACTCCTAGTTCGGCATCATTCCCAGAAGGGCATTTCCTCCTTCCCCACAGTCAAACTCACGCATTCTAACTCAAAAAGTGTGACCCACTGTTCTAACTTCACCTTTCAGCATCATTCACTCTACCTTTGCCGTTGGTCCAACTGTCTTTCTTCCTCTTCCTTTTTCTTGATCACTGCACGGATATAACTGTGTATGTTAATCCAACCTAATTTATTTTCAATCATTCTCTCAATCATTTCTCTCACTGTAACAAAATTCACACCTGTCTCTCTCTCCATTCTGTTCCTTTCCACTATCCATCTGCTGCAATCTAACATCGTATGTGTCACAGTGTCCGAGTATCCACAATATAGGCATTCATCTGTATCAGCCTTTCCGATCCTATAAAGGTAGGCCCTAAAACACCCGTGTCTTGTGAGCACCTGCGTCAGGAAATAATCCAGTCGCCTGTGGTTACAGTCCACCCAAGCTCTTATGTTCGGGATCAGCATTTTCGTCCACTGTGCCACATCCTCCGTATTGTTCCATTCTTCTTGCCGTCTTACAACTGACCTTTCCCTTACCTGTCTTCTCTCAGCTATAGTAAGGTTTGGGTCACTTCCCTCATAAAGCTCTTTTCTTTCCACCGCCAAAACATGCAATGGAATACATCCAGTGATGGTCCATAAGGCAGACACAGTCCTATAGGCGCATGCCACTCGCAACAGACTTGTTCTGTCTACTCGTTTCATAAGACTCCTATAGGCTGTTATCTCTACCGCCTCGCTCCAGAATTTACAACACCGTGTAAGACCCTCCTCCTTTCGGATTTGGGTCCTCCAATGTTCGGCATCACTCTCCCCAACGCAGCCGCACTATTCGCAGCCTTTCGGACCACCTCCCGAACGTGCTCCCACCATTTTCCATTCTGGTGTAATGTCACTCCTAGGTACTTTACCTGTTTCTTGGGTGTTAGACATACTCCCGCACATTTTAATTCAACACCTTGCCTGTTCCTTGTCCCCTTCAGAATGATGGCTTCGGTTGATTCTGTCGCAAGTTTTAGTCCAATCAGCTGCTTTTACTTTTAAGCTTGTTACGTTAAGTCTTCTCATATCTTCTTTAACTTCGTTGCTCCATTTTGACCTCAGTCTTCCTCTTCGCCTTTTGCCTGCCAATGTACTAAATAATACCATTCTGGGAATTTTAGATGGAACCATTTTCTGAACAAACTCAACCATCTGAGTCTTTGTATTTTTATTACCGCTAATGTATGTAATGAGTATATTTTGCATCCAAGAGTTTCTCCTTCTACCCAGACCTCTCCTTCCATACACCTTTCACTGGAGAATTAGTTACTGGAGACGATATTTACTATGTGTTGTAACATGACCAAAGTGTTCTAGTTTTTTTCACAGTAAACGTAATTTTTTGTTGTTTGCCTATTCTTTTCAGCAATTTACTGTTCATTATATGATCTGTTCAGGGTATTCAGAGAATTGTCCTATATATCCACAATTGGAAGGCTCTGAATTTTTTCATTAATTGTCCTGTCAATATATATGCTTTCACCTCTTTTAATAGAACTAGGAATACGTAATATTTGATTAATCGAAATTTTATTCGTAATTCATCGAGCTTTTTCAATACTGGACCTAATAATATCCATTGTCATGTTCCATTCATGGTGAATAGTTATTACCAGGTGCTTTTTAAGTGTTTGGTTATAATATCCAATTTTTATATACGTCACTTACTCTTCGTAATAGTTTTTGCTGGTCTTTAAACCTGTTGGCTACAACGGTAGTATCGTCAGTATAACTAATGATATTTAGGAGCTATTCATTATAAAGACTTCTGTAGCATCATAAAGTACCTCGTCAAATATCGCTTCTGAGTACAAACTAAAGCGTAAGTGGCAGTAAACAATCCTGGCGAACTTCTATTTAGTTGTTCTATTTAGTTTTCTGCTTTACTTCATAGAACTTCTTTGAGAAATTTATGAAACAGACAAATTCATCTTAGTTTATGTCCCAGAATTTTTGTATGAGTACTTGAAGGGACAAAATAACTTCTCGGATTCAAAAATCACCTTTAAAGTCAAACTGGGTTTCTGTCATCTTTGATTTACATTTTGTGTGTAGAAGATTATAAATATTTTTAGTGAATATTTTTGTTATCGTATTTATTACACTAATTAGTCGGTATTGTATGCTATTTCGTGGAAATAGCAAAAAATAGTGGTTCCGATCACTTAATGAAACTGCTAGTAGAAAAAAAACTTGGATAAAAGGGACATTAGAATTATCTCTAAGATTTACTATAACCAGAAAGCAAATATCCGAATAGAGCAAGAGACAACGGAGGAAATCGAGATCAAGAAAGGCGTAAGACAGGGTTGTATACTCTCACCGACCTTATTCAATCTATACTCCGAAGACATTATAAACACAGCACTTTCGGATCAAAATATAGGTATTAAGATAAATGGCATCCGAATAAACAACTTGAGATATGCCGATGACACGGTACTAATCGCAGAAACTTGGGAAGATCTTCAAATACTAATTAACAAAATAGTAGAATGCAGTGAAGAACACGGATTATCACTTAACATAAGCAAAACAAAAATAATGCTAATATCTAAATCACCACAAAACTTCCCTGACATAACCGTGCATGATCAAAGAATCGAACGTGTAAGAAGATATAATTACCTGGGAACTGTTATCAACGAAAATAATGATTGCTCTGAAGAAATCAGAACCAGAATAGAGAAAGCTAGAGCCACATTTACTAAATTGAAAAAGGTGTTCTGCGGAAGAGATCTAAGTCTAAAACTTAAAATTCGCCTTTTGAGATGTTACGTTATGTCAGTTCTCCTCTACGGGATGGAAACATGGACATTGAAAAGATCGATACCAAAAAGATAGAAGCATTTGAGTTGTGGATGTATCGTAGAATATTAAGAATACCCTGGACAGAGAAAGTAACAAATGTGGAGGTTTTGCGGAGAGTGCGGAAAGAGAAAGAGCTGATACTTACTGTTAAAAAGCGCAAACTACAATATTTGGGACATGTTATGAGGGGAGATAAATACCAGTTGCTGCAATTGATTATACAGGGAAAGATAATGGGAAAGAGATCTATAGGAAGAAGAAGGCATTCATGGTTGAAAAACTTGAGAGAATGGTACAATTGCACCAATTACCAACTGTTTAGATCTGCAGCATCAAAAATACGCATAGCTTTGATGATAGCCAAACTTCGGAACGAAGACGGCACTTGAAGAAGAAGAAAGTGGTTGAGAGTAGGATGGTTATGTTGCCCGTAAAATGGGCAAACTGCGCAGAACCTTGCCCGAACAGAACACCTATTTTGTTTTTGCAACAATATTATCATTTGCACTTATTGTTCGTTACATTCACCTATGGTGATTTGGCAAAATAGACTAAATAAATAAGAGGCAATTTGACATGTAGATTTAACTGTTTGACCGCTATCAACTCCCTCACGTGAGAAAATTGTACTTACAATTTACACAATATCTGTAACAATACTTGGTTTTGTGTCGACTGTTGCATCGTTACCTGGCAGAAATAAAGTTTTCTTTTTTACTGGCTTTACAACTTGGAGTCAGTCTTCGCAGCATATACTATAGCCCTTCATATTTCACGATCCCATACTTTTATTTTCCATTGTTGTACTCCAATCCTAGATAAATCAACTTAAACATCATCCTTTCACCTTTTTCTGGGACGGCCTACGGATCTTCTACCATCAGCTGTTTTAAAAAACACTGTCTTTAGCACTGTATCTTCCTCTGATCTTATTAAATACTAACCTTTCTTATCCGGTTATCTTTTATATAATACAACGACGTTTTCAGTACCATACAGAGTCAACAATTCAGTAGTGCGTTGCCTTTTCCACTCTCCTGTCAGTTCACCTCTTTGAGGTCCAAGTATCATTCTAAGAACCTTTCTTTAAAATACCAGCAGCTTAATTATTTCCCGCTAATTTAGAGTTCATGTTTCACTTCCATATATAACAACTGAGTAAAAAGTTTCCTTGTGCAGTCTTTTTAGATACATGAATGAAGTACCATGTCAAAGACAATAATTCAATCCTATTCTGAACGGCACATGAACAATACATACGTTGTAAATTTTTTCGACCTAGGTGCCTTTATAAAATTTAGTTTGTAGTTCTTTATTACGTTTATTTACACTGCATGTTTCTAAACATGTTTTTAAGTCTCACCTGATAATGTCATATCTTGTTTTATCAACTATTAATTAGCTGGTTTTAAAAGAATATTAGTATCATTTTAAAATTTATGTAAGTTTTAAGTTTTAAGTTTTTAAAATTTATGTTCTATGTAAGCTATTTCGATAACATTAACGTATTATAAATAAGACAATTTTGTGACGTTGTTCATTAACATCAGTGTGTTATTTCCACAATTATTAGTTGTAATGAAAATAACATTTTTAGTACTAATGGTTTGTATATATATATATATATATATATATATATATATATATATGTATATATATATATATATATATATATATGTATATATATATATATATATATATATATATATATATATATATATATATATATATATATATATAAGTAAACTTTAATTATTGGGAATGCAGCAAATAAATAAATAAAATAAATAAAAATAGTGATCAGCAAATACTTCTGGTTCATTATATATATATATATATATATATATATATATATATATATATATATATATATATATATATATATATATATATATATATATTTATATATATATATATATATATATGTGTAGAAGAATAAATCTCTTAGCAAAAAGCTGCTATCGCTTTGTTGTATTAAATTGGCCAAATATATGGCCTTGGAGGACAAGTTATGACTCATTTCGGCCTATCCCAGACCAACAGACGTTGATAAAACGTCTGTTTATGACGTCTGTTTGCCTTGCAATTTTTAGAAGGCTCAGATTATAAAGCAGAAATCTGAATTGTGTTTCGAAACTATTTTACGATTTTTGTAATTAGATGTCGCTATTGCGTCCGTATTGAAGCCATGTTATTGTTGCTTACTAAAAGGCAGAAAATATTGATTTTTCACGTTGAGAACCCCTATGAATAGCTCTTCTGATGAGACCTATTAGGTCGAAATACGTATCAAGAGATACACAGGATTTGTTTGCGTGAAATCAAATATTTGCTGCCTTTTCTCAACCTAATTAATAGTTAGTTAATTAAAAGTTAATAACAAACTATATATATATATATATATATATATATATATATATATATATATATATATATATATATATATATATATATATATATATATATATATATATATATATATGTATTTACATATATATTCTTTGCTCTTCTCTTATCATCTGCAATATTTGATATGATATGATATGATATGATTGATATGATATGATATTAATATCTTTGCTTCATACTACATTCTAACGATATTTTCACATTTTCTGTTTACTACAAATAATTATTTTTGTGATATCTTACAGGGGCAGTACCATTTAGAAGTAAACGATCTGCAGAAGATAGTGAGGGTGCATCAGGATCAGCAAGTGGGTCAGCAGATGGGTCGGCATCTGGAGGAATTTCAGCCTCTGGTAGTGTGTCGATTTCCAGTGATGGCAAGTTTCTTGTTTATAACGTTTTTAAATTCTTCACACATATTGATACATGCAAATAATATATATATATATATATATATATATATATATATATATATATATATATATATATATTTATATGAAACCTAGAGCTAAGATTAATATTATTACTAAAATTAATATCAAACTCACCAGTTTTCCGGGTTGAACCGCGTCGATATCCATTTTGCCGAGCTTTCGGCATCTTGTCTGATGCCTTCTTCAGGGCTTCCGAGGTCTCAGTCTCCCGAGCCCCCAGACACTACTACACTGTTCACTGATCACTGCGCTGTCACTACTGTAGTACTACAGTAGTAGATAAAGTGAAGAGAATTTTGTTACAGTATGTGTTGTTCGGTTGCATTTGTCTCCATTACGTCCAGTTGCAATTTTGGACCATATATGTCGTAGTTTCTACGAGTGTTTGGTTAAGGTGCTCATTTAATCTGTTTAAAAAAGGACAGTCAACTAGTGTAAAATCTTAAATTATGTCACAGCTTTGTATAAAGAATTTGAACTCATTTGAATTAATGGCTCTATACAGATCAGCAAGAACTTTTATCTTATTCTTTTTAAAAATAAGACGTAAGAACTTAATTAAATATTTAATTTGTTGGTCTTTTAAAGGATATGTATATGCAGACTTCGTAAAGTTGTCGACCAATGTCTCGGATTCTTCTTGATTTGATTTTCATGCAAATATCACATTGGTTACAAAATACTGCTATAACTGCATCCATATGTTTAAGATATTAAAAAGGTCGTATGTTTGATATTATATGACCAATTCCAATATGGCCATAGTAAGAACGAATTTTTTTAACCAAACTGCTTAAAAATGAAAATACGTTGTTTGTTTCTTAAGTTGAGATATGAAACTACATTGTTATCAAACTAACCAATTGTAGTATGTCCTCGTTATTTTTTAAAGATTCCAAAACCAAGTTTCTGTAAAAGTCCATCATCGTCTTGTTGATGCCCTTTACTGTTCAATTTGCCTGGAGAATATGTAATACGGCATTCATATTGAGAGAGATAGTACATTACTAGGTCTCCATTTTCTTAATCGGTTCGTGCTTTTATTTGTATTACATTATTTGTGTAATATTTAAGAAACATGTAATATTTTTAAAAGTTTGGCATATTTGATAGTGTCGAATGCTTTCGCATATTCGATATAACAGGCGTAAATATCTTTTTGCTGGTCCAGTCATTTATAAACGAAGACTTTTCATAAAGATAAACTCTCGCGTTCCAAAACCGCTTTTAAGTCGAACTGTATTTTACCTATACTTTTTTAAATTTTGTTTTTATTCTGGAATGGATAATACCCAAGAATACTTTAAGGTTCTCTCATTAAAGTTATAAAGGTTTGAGGCAATATTCGCTGCAAGTCTTAGAACTTGATTTCTTGGGAAGTGCCTAAAAACTTATACTTTATTCAGTCCGATGGAATTTGACTAGCATTGTATATTTTACTAACTAGTTCTTTGTGATGTAGGCTGTTCTCATTAAAAACTTTCCAAAATTCAACTAACCTTTTATTGCATCCTGCTTTTTTCCAATCTTTTGTTTTTTTTTCTAGAAATTTTATTACTTAATTTTTAAATATCTTCGGTCCATCCAGTTTAAGAGTGTTTGTTGCATGACAATAATTTGTTGTACAAACAACAAATTTGTCGTTGGACAACACATTTTTGATGTAAACTTTCCATGTTTGTAACTGTTCTGCTTTGTCTACAAAAATGTGTTACTCTTGTCTATTAACCTTCTAAGCTGGCTTTTCTTGTAGGTATAAGTAGTAAACCCTTTGATATTTTCATGCACTTGTGTCATTCTAGCAGCCAACTTCTGGCTTTGGAGTGTTTTCTTAATATAATTTCGATAGTAAAATCACACTCAAAAGTAATTGGGTTTCAAAATATTACCCAGTGAATATGTTTGCATTTTTACCGGATTTACCGACCGAACATGTCGGACCTACAACGTACATGGAGTAAAGAACATTTTTTTGCACCTTTTTTTTTAACTTGAACGCCACAAAAACTTATCAAAACACGTCATATCTTTCTAACCGGTATCAGTCAGATTTATTGCCAGGTTAAAGGGGATATAAATATGCAAACTTATCATATTTTCTATAAATTTGGGAGTATAGTGTATAATTTAATTAATTTTATTAATTGTTTATCTTTTACAGGAAGTTTAATGTCGAAAATTTTTACAGCAGTCAAAAATATAATATCTATAATTTTCTCAAAAATTGGAAGTACAATATTAAATCCAATTAGACCTTTTATTAATATTGTGAAGACAGTTGGAAACAATGTAGTAACACTACTTCCAGGCCTCACTATCAAAACATGTAAGTATCATAATTTTTTATCTAAAATGTAAATAATAACTGACAGTACGACGGTCTTAATATAAATTAAGATATATAAAGAAGATCATGGAACTCAGTAGAAAAGATTATCTGTCAAAAAGAAGGAAATATGATTTACTTTGTTCAGTCTTTTTTATATAGAAAACGTTTCATAAGAGACGAGAACGTACTAGATGTGTTTATTTATTGGCCAATAAGAAGCATATGTAAAATACTTCACCACTTTCTCTTATACCATTGATTAAAAGCTACACAGTATAAAGTAGTTTTTAATTAATGCTTATACATGGAGAAAACATCTCCCATAGATTCCCTATGCGTCATCAGTTCGATTTGAATGGTATAGTCGTAGTAAGGATATTAGTTCAAGCTGTGGAGACAACATGGAATGATTTTGGGAATTAATTAGTGGATTTTGACAATGGGACTGATTTATGAAGGTCAAATCCTAAAGTAACCTTTAAGTGCGAGTAAATTCAAAACTATTAATTATAATTTTTTATGGCACTTTTAAAGTGCAAAAATCGGCTTTTTTTATTATTTTTAGTTTTATTATATCAAATCAAAATTTTTGGGGTAAAATGAGTACAATTTTTAAAAAGCACTTAACAAAACTTTAATTTGATCTATACTGTATTCAGTTTTATTTAATAGTTTAAAAACATTAATGATTAAATATCCAAAAAATGTCAATTTTTCGCCATTTTTTATTTTTTAAACAACTATTGTTAAAATTTTGGTATGCAAAGATCATTATATTGTAGCTCTTCTAATTACAAATCGAATTAGACTTAACATCCTGTCGTTTAAGGCCGTTCCTTGCGTTTCTGGGCATACCTAAGTTCCAATGTAAAAGTTTATATCAAATAACGCAAAAACTATGGCAGATATTGAGATGATTCTTTTTTTATATGAAAGGTCTTAAAAAGTTCTAGTGCACTATTTGATTGTAAATTAATAAATTGTTTAAACAATATTTTTTTTTAAATATTTTTGGTTAAAATAAACGTAAAAATTTTTTTTTTGAAATAGGGCACTACAGAATTTTACCCACTTTCCGAATCTGTTTTTATTTTTAACATAAAGTGTAAGACAAAGCAGCTATTTCATATAAACTATTTAAAAAATGTTAAATTGTGCTAAATGTACTCTCTCTCTCGGTCAGTACAAGCTGTCCTTGTTGATAGTTTCTAGACTCTCGCCGACGAGTAGGTAAGAAAGTTGGAGGGTCATAAATAATGTTGAATAACATTATTAGGGCTTATTTCGACTTCTGACTAGTTTTGACAAACCAGTGTGTTTTGTTGTTTTTAAAATGGGTAGTTCGCGAAGACGTTTATGCTCCGGACGAAAAAGTCGACGACGATTGAGGAAATTTTATATAAATAAGCAGTAAGTACCTATAATTTGATTAAATTTTTATATGAATAGAAATATTTTCTGTTGAGTTGTGACATTTTCCTTCTAAATGCTTATACTGTTTTTATAATAATACTATTGTTTCAATATTTACTTATATAATTATAATTTATTATGTAGAAACAGAGTAGAATTTTGGTCAATCGGTCAGTACATTTTTTTGTATTTCAATCAGAATTATTATTTTCTTTTCTTCTTTACATGAGCTCAGAGTAATACCCAAATAGTTTGCAGTATTTGAATATGGAATTTGATTAATTATATTTATTGGACTATTTATTTTGAACGTTTTTGTTAGTAAAGTTTACATAATATATTTCGTCACTTGCTTGTCCAGTCATATTAGTCCAGAGTAATAAGGATTTTCTCGTGACAATCAATAATCCAGGTAGCTGACAACTATTTTAGTTATTGTAGACATATAAAAACAAAACCTACCTGTTTCCTGCCTAAAGTTCGGAGCCGTTTTTTAATGATTTAATGTAATGCAAGAAACGCGATTTTTTCCACTCATTAGAAAGCTAAATACTTGACATAAAATTACAAAATTTTATCTTTTAGAATATTAACAAAGCTTCAAAATGCTGATTTTTGTAAGTTGAAAAGTCAATTTGTTGCTTTACAAACTGCAAAATAAGTGACAATTGATATTTGTTAAAAACTTTGAATACAACAACTTTACTTTAGAGTTCCAGCGAAGGTTGGGTATTGGGATACTTAACAAACCCTCAAAATTTGGAACCGATATATTAATCAGTTTAAAAGTTATTGTATTTGTTTATCCCAGAGGTCTTTTTTTACAATAAAATAAGACAGAAAATATTAAAGATAGGGTAATGCTGTGGGCGACAAATGAAAGCAAAAGATACTATCAATATGTATTAAAAAATGATAAAAAAATGATTTATCATAATCAAAAATCCTAATGCCAAATTTTTGAAATTATCTAGTTTATAAACATTTAGAACTTTAAAAACATTGCCCTTGGAAGAAATCTTTTTTTACATTCGAAAAGCTAGTATTTTCCCCGAATTTTCAAATAAAAAAATTTGACCTAGGTTAATTTGGGTCAAAGTTAGCCATGTTTTTTTGTTTATTCACAGCTAATTATAATAATTAAGGAACCTCTTTGACGCCATGATAAAGAATGTAATTTGTTTATATATTAATTAATTAATTCATAATCTAGTTTGTTTAAACAATTAAATGTGAATAGTGAAAAAATAATTTTCTTCCAAAAATCTATTTTTTTAACACTATTATCATTAATACTTATAGTAAAGATTGCGTTTTTTGCCTTAAATTGTTAATAATTAAAAAATGGCTCCAAATTCAAGGCAGGAAACAAGTAGGTTTTCTTCCTATAGGTCTACAATAACTAAAAAAGTTGTCAGTGACCTGGATTGAACAGTTCTGTTTTCTATTGCTATGCGTCGTTTTATTTCGTTGCTTGTCGTGTTTGTTACGTTTACTAGCGATCCAAGATAAGTGAATTCTTTGACTTGCTCAAAGGTATGATTGTTAATTTGAATTATCTGTTGGAAAACCAACCTATATTTGGTTTTTCCTCATTTACCATTTCTAATTAGGACCACAAGTCCTAATTCACTTGCCGCGTCCGCAAGCCTTGTAAAACACTGCACCATGTCTCTTATGGTTCTATTAAAAATAGTTACATTCATTATAATATTGTATTTTCTGGTTGCCTTTTCCAAGGCAACATTAAAGAAGAGACAAGCCAGCGCCTCCCCCTTTCTTATACCATCATTAACGTCAAAGCACATGGAGTTTTCTCCTTCAATTCTAACGCACGAACTCACGTTTTACATTGTTAGTTGGGTCAACTTAACTATCTTCGGTGGGATCCCAACCAAAGTCTATCATTGCTTAACACTGTCATAGGCTGTCATAACGTGTATCTATGTTATATTCTAGTGACTTTTCTAGAATCTGCCCATGTGTTTGAATTTGATGTATAGCTGATTATGCAGCAGTAAATCAACAATATCCTTTGTAAAATGTTTGTCTTTCAAACAATACATTGCCGAAGATTTTATACGCAGATGCTAACAGAGTAATGCCTCTATAGTTCTTACAATCCAGCTGATAGCCCTTTATGCAACGCATATTATTTCATATAGCCACTCTTCTGGTACCAATTCATTCTGCCATATAAGTACTATTAGTTTATAGATTACTGCAAAAAGTTGATCATCACCTTTTCATACATTTCCCAGCAGATTTAATCGATTCCTGTGGCTTTATTTACTTTATGTTTTAAGACGGCATTTGACACTTCTATTATTGTTGGGTATTCACTATGTAGTTGACAATGTAGATTTTGTTGATTGTCTATGTTGTAACCTCCTTCAATATCGTGTATATAATGTATTATATAAATAGATATAATATGATATAATAACAATGTACCTATACTCGTAATATGATATAATCCGTATAAAACGTCTTCCGACGTCCATTTTTCATTGAATTCTGTTGTTCCATTGTTCTTTAAGTACTTTCGAGCGCATTGAGTTTTTTATTCGTTCCATCCGTGTTTTCTACGGTAGTCCTTTCTTCTGGATTCCTGTAGTTGTTCATAGATGTACTTGTTTCGGGAGTCTACTGTCTTTCATTCATTGGACATGTCCGTACCATTTGAGATGCCTTCATTGTATGCCATCCATGACTGTACCTTCTATTCTCATACTTTATTGCATCCATTTCAGCGACATATCTTTCTTCGATGTCTCTGTGAATCGTCTCGTTTCACAACCGTGTAAATAAAAGCATGCTTTTTACCATAGTTTCATGGGTTCTAGTTCTAGAGAGAGCATGTCAGCTGAGCCAAAACGAAAAACAATCCTCCTGATTGCTTCCACTGGAATAAACTTGATTGTTTAACTGGGCCCGGACTACCTTCTTCTAATTCTTTAAACTCCCGTTTTGAAATTAATAATAATCATTATTTTGTCTAATTACCTATTTAGTTGTCAAGACAGATACATTGTTACCTAAAGAAGTGAAAGTGGTTCAATTTAGAAATTATATCGTAAATAATAAAGATTTGAAAACTAATGCATATATTTCCTCCCGCGATTTGAGCTACTAATTTTATAAATCGCACCACTAATAGACGTAAATCTCTTCATTTTAATTTCATGAATGATTTCATTCGCCACATCTCAACATTTTCCATTTCAGAATATTTATCATCAAACTGTAATATACGTTAAAAGCCAATTTGTCAGCAAAAAAAACAATAACAAAAGAAAATATAAGACATAAAAAAACCAATACACTTATATCTTGTTATACATTATTTTGTTATAAAATTTTATAAAAGTTTGTCTTCGATTTAATTGTTATGAATTATTTACAGGACGATTATTTGTTACCTGTATGTACCCTTGCTAAAATGTAAATTAATTATTCAATAAATAATATTATTCTGGTATACTCGTATTATTCTAATTACCCCATAATCGCAATGAATAGAAGACCTCCCGCTCGCTTTATTGTATACACCCAAGACTTCACAATAGGGGATTGTAAGTAGGTAAAAATATAAAATTTAGTACCAGATGACGTTTAAAATATTCTTCGTGAATGGATTTTGTTTTCGTAAAGAAAGATATTTTTGAAATAGATAGCTCACTGAATTTTACCGTTAGGATTATCGAGGATGGCTTAATTTGTTTGTTCTTCTTCATTTTGTTAGGGTGCCTGTCCGTTCCGAACGTTGGCGATCATTCTGGCTATGATAATTTTGTTGGTTGCTATACGAAATAGCTGTGTTAAGGTCTTTCTATACCATGCTCTCAGGTTAGCAAGCCAGGATATTCTTCTTCGTCCTGGGGCTCTTTTTCCTTCAATTTAACCCTGCAAAATGCATTGGAGTAGCTCGTATCTGCCTTGATTTCTCATAATATGTCTCAAGTACTCCAGCTTACGGCTCTTCACAATGTTTACCAAATCCGCGGTTGTGTTCATCCTCCGCAGTACTTCTTCATTGGTGACTTTGTCTGTCCATGGTATCTTAAGGATTCTTCTGTATAACCATAATTCAAACGCCTGAATTTTGATAGAGTTTCCGCCTTCAATGTCCACGTTTCTACTCCATACAGAAGCACTGAGTATGCGTAACATTTAAGGAGCCTTATTTTTGTTATCAGGGTGAGGTCATGGCTTTTGAACAGAGCTCATAGCCAAGAATGCACTTTTGGCCTTTCCGATACGACATTTAATCTCTTGGGTAATTTGTTTGTTAAATACGCTTAATTGTTTAAACAACTTATCTAAAGTCTTTAAATTAGGCAGGGCAAGAATTTTTTTAATAAAGAGATCTAATTCTAAATGGACTCTTAGTCGATTATATTTTTATGTAGAAATAAAAATATTTCCTAAAATAAGATTTCAACCCATTATTTATTGCTTTGAATTAGGGCGATTTTTGCGTTATAAATTAATTAAGCTACAGCGTTTTTTTTTACATTACACATATTTTTAGCTTACTGATTCTTAAAACCGAAGTCAAGACAAAGATTAAAAAAAAAGAAGTTTTCCACAAAGAAGTGAAGTTGGCCTAATTTGTTTAAAAAATCACAAATGCTTTGTTTATAACAGTTAAAAGTTAAAATCAGCACCATTCATATAATTTTTATTTTAAAAGAACCCTATTTATAGTCAAAAACAGAAGTAAAGTTGACTGTTTTTTCGAGTGGTTGAATTGATGGGTGATGAGGGAACTCTTCTCATTCTCCCAGGGGTCGAAAAATTCTCATATCTGCGTTACTAATCTCTCCCTTTTTTATCTGGGATGGGAAAATTTTTTGAACATATGAGCATTTTGAGGGATATGTTTTTTTACTATTTAACAAGACCTATACAGGGAAGACTAAAGACAACAAAAGCCGTAAAAAATGGTTTCTTAGACTTCAAGAACTTCGAGAGCGGACAATGTGTAGAGGGGGTGTAGAGCTAGTTCGCGTCCGTAGTAGAACACTACACTTGCACCCTGAGTAACGGTAAATGAACTAGCACATACTGACAGTCAGAAAATCCTTAGGATCTTCTGACCAAACAATACTTCCAATACTTTCAACGAAAGATGATAAACAAAATAAACAGCCCTTGTAAAAGTCAGAAAATCCTTAGGATCTTCTGACCAAACAACACTTTCAATACTTTCAACGAAATATGATAAACAAAATAAGCAGCCCTTGTGAAGACCGCACAACCAGACCAATCGGACTTATAGTTAAAATTTGTCATATAAACATAGAAGGCATAAGCTATGCTAAAAGCCAGTTTTTATCAAAACTATTAAAAGACGACAACATTGACTTAGTTGCTATACAGGAAACCAATTGTGAAACAAAGAAGGGCAGCAACTACAAAAAAGGGGCAGAATACCGGGTTATGATATTGAAAATGCTTCGCTAATCTCTATTTTCACTGATGACTGTATTTATAATGTGTTCACAAAAATCGCTAACATTACCGTGTCTAACATTTACAATACACCTGCTACGTCTTGGCCAGCCCAAACAATTGAAGTACATCCTCACCCTGCTGTATATGTTGGAGATTACAGTAGCCATCATGAACAGTGGAAGTACAAAAATAGTAATGCTAATGGGAATGCTTTAATAAAATGAATAGAAGACGAATGCCTGTACCTTTTGTGTGATGCCAAAGATCGACCAACCTTAAGATCCGCGGCATGGAAGCGGGAATACAACCCCGATTTATGCTTCGTCTCGACCGACAACAAAGACTTACCTCTAGGGGCTTCACGAAGAGTTCTAACTAATTTCCTACACAGCCAACATCGACCAGTAATAATAGAAGTAGGGACGCAAATCCCTTTAATTAGTTATATCCTACGTCTAAGATGAAATTTTAAAAAGGCTAACTGGATTGGCTTCTCTGCGGATCTGGATAAATGACTAGAGTGGATTACACCTAATATCTAAAACTACCACATATTTGTTGATGCCGTGCTAAGTGTAACCAAAAAACACGTACCAAGAGGATATCGCAAATAATATATCCCTGGCTAGTCCGAAAATAGCGAGGAATTATATCAGAGCTTTCTTGAAACTGGTGACCACGAAATAGCAGATGAACTACTGTACGGCCTAGACGCCGCTAGAAGCCAAAAGTGGACCAAAACAGTAGAAAGTCTAAACTTTCAGAAATCAAGCAGACATGCCTGGTCATTACTAAGTAAATTAGGGAGTGGTGTCCATACGAAACGCCGAGAGGAAGCCGTAAACTTAGATGCTGTAGCATCATATATAGAAACATCCAGTGCACCAAAGGATGAAGCACACACCATCTACGTAAAGAGAGAACTTAAAACGTTAATACATGTAGCCACAGAAACGGAGCATTCCGTCCCCTTCACCAGCGAAGACATATCAGAGGCTCTTAAAGACTTTAAGCCAGCAAAAGCACCAGGATTTAGTAATATTCACCCTGAATTCCTAATAAATTGTGGTAAGTATACACATTGGCTGGCTCGATTTTTCACAGACATCATGGAAACTGAAAATATTCCACAAGAACTAAAACGCTCTAAGATAATAGCCATACTAAAGCCAGGCAAACCCGCGGACAACATAAAAAACTACAGACCAATTGCGTTTCTCTCTGCCATCTACAAAATATTAGAGAGTTCGCTATATAATAGAATCAGTACAGGACTGTTCCAGGTGATCCCCGTCGAATAAGCGGGTTTTCGACCAGAACGATGCTGCGTGGGCCAGGTAATGTCACTCACTACCTACATCGAAGCGAGTTTCCAAAGAAGACTTAAAACATCAGCGGCATTTATTGGTCTCTCGACAGCAAAATTCTCCGTGCAATCCCCTGAAAACCAATAGCACGCCTAATAGATAGCATACTCAACGACCGAATGTTTCAAGTAGTGATGGGCAAAGAAACCCACTAAAGAAACTTAAGAATGTCCTACCACAGGGGTCAGTACTCTCTCCACTACTATTTAGGTTATACTGCCGGAAACACAATGAAGAAAGTTCGGATACGCCGATGCTTGGCCCCTTACTACACGATGCAGAACACTAGAAACGTCTAAAGAAGTTCTGACGACAGACATAATATATATATATATATATATTATATATATATATTATATATATATATATATATATATATATATATATTTTTTTTTTTTAGTGGATTCTCTTGGGCTTAGGTTCATAAAAAAAATTTAGTTTGATACTAAGACATTTTTATATATATTTTTTCCGACGTTTCGGCAGGAAATCCATGCCTTTTTCAACAATATATATTGACTAAAAAAGAACATTTTATGACAGACATAATATGGTTTAAAAAATAAACTTTTGACTTACCAAGCATGTAAAGATTTGGTGTTAACAATTAGACGTCACAATTAAAATAATATTAAAACATAGGACATACCCACTAAGTCACTAAAAGTAAAATGTATTTTAAATCTAATGTGTTGTTTATTGATGTTAGCTTATCGTTTAAACAATGTTATTTTAACATCATAGGCATTCTGAGAATGACTTTTGTATATTTAAATTAAGTTAAAATATATTTTGTTCAAATTTTTAACATCTTTTTTATCATTTATTACGTTATTATTTTTTTTTATTTGTATAGACTCTAGAAGCTCTCTCTTCTTCCTGTTGGGTTCACTTTTTAGGATCTTGGTTTGCTCAAAATCAAATTTATGTTTTTTTTCGTTTTCATGTTTTGTGAGGGCGGTTGAGTTTTTTTTGTCATATTTGTGGGAACGTATTCTTGAATTAAGTAGTTGACTGGTTTGTCCAATATAAACTACATCACAATTCGAGCAGGGAATTTCATATACAACATGTGATCTTTTTAAAAGAGGGGTTTTTGTTTTCAATCTAGTAAAATTCCTTTTCAAAAGATTGTGACCTTTATGATAATATATATATATATATATATATATATATATATATATATATATATATATATATATATATATATATATACATATATTGGGCAAATATTTTCACCTGTGGCGACTTCAACCAAATGCATTCAAAACAGAAGTTAGTTGCTTTCACCTGAACAATAAACTTCTGGCAAGGAACTCAACATACGGTTTGAAAATATCACACTTACCCACAACAAAACACTGAAGTACCAAGGCGTAACACTAAACAGAACGCCTTCATTTAAAGATCATTTAACAAAAACTGCCCAAAAGTTAAGTACAAGAAATAACATTATGCAGAAACTCTGTGGTATCACCTGGGGAGCATCGGCTTCCCTTCTCTGCTCTACTGCCTTAGCCCTTATTTTTTTGGCCGCTGAATATTGTGATCCACTTTGGCTACACAGTCCACACGTAAAACAGGTCGACACTCAGCTGCACAGCACTATGAGGATAATAGCTGGTAAAATTAAATCAACTCCCGCCCAATGGATTCCAGTATTAAGTCACATCCCACCTCCACATTTACGACGAGTTGACGCACTTAAACGTGAATACAAAAAGATCATGAATAATATAAACCTGCCGATCCACAAGGTACCGAGGATGCACGAAATACTCGTCTCCGTTCTAGAAAACCACCAATGAAAACGGCAAGAATTATACATGAGGAGTTCAACATCACAAATGCATGGTCCCAAGAATGGAACGCATGGCAAAATAACATACCCTTCATTACTCGCAAGCCACCAGGTTTTAATCTTCCACGCAAAAGATGGTCTACTCTAAATATGATCCGAATCAGACATGGCAGATGTCCATACATGCTACATAAATGGGAAAAGAACCCGTCTCCTCAATGTGACTGTGGGGAGAACCAAACCATCGACCACATTATTGAAGAGTGTCCTTAAAATCCTACAATGGTAGACTTCCTGTATGCAACTTCAGAGTCAATTAATTATATTATTACACTTGATGTTTGTTTGTAACTATTTAAAGTTTGTCATATACCTATATTACTAGTGTTTGTAATTTTGTTCTAAATGTGTTGTAATTGCCATACGATAAATAAATGAGCGGACAGTTACTGCTACAGCTATGACTAGGAGACCGGTTGATTTTCATGGTTCCATAATTTAACCTGATACCGTATGCAGAAAATTAAGGGAACAAAATTTATCATCTTATGTACCAGCTACATAACTGCTGCTTTATTGGAAACAGCTCATCGAATACAACGCGCAACGGTTGGACTTCTTTCGTGCTAATGTAGATTGGAATATGGAACATTGGAAAACGTTTTGTTTACAGAAGACTCTTGTTTTATGAGATATTCAGCTGATGCTCACCAAAGAAAGTTAAGAAGGCCTGAAGAACGCTACGTCTAATGTTACTTCTATTTTAAAATACAATTTGGTGGTGGAGGTATATTAGCCTCGGTCGGAGTTCCTTTAAAAGTATATACATATCTTGATAGGTTAGAGGAAGGTGACCAGAATTCTGATAGATACATTAAAAAATATTTATACGAATATGTGGTATATTATATGTATCTTTAGGTTAACATTGTCTCTCAATACTGGATAATGCTATGGTTCGTTATTGAATATGCAATAAAAAAATTATTGGAATTTAAGTTTTTGTAATACTTTTTTTATTTTATTTAAAATAAACTAAGTGTTAGGACACTTTGCAGCACAGTGTAGTTTTTATCCATTTTTTATATAATTTACTCACTTCTATCTATTCTTCTACTATCCATATGATCACTTCTATGATCCATATTATTTATTATTATAAATTATATAGGTTCTGCCCATTACCAGCATATAGACATTTTAAGACACTTTGATACTATGACACTAGAGATAATGGTGAAATCATGTTCAAATGGGGCGAGAAAAGAATTTGTCCAATAACAAATTCAAATTAAATAAGTGGAATATTAGCAAAAAACGTCAGATGTGTCACGTATCAGCACATACTGACTACTGACGAAGAATTAAAGTCGAAGTGGATAGTATTTTATATATAACAAACTTCTACAAATGTAAACAAAATTAGCCTTTTAAAATAATATACGTAGAAATTGTCAACTAATTTGCTCGAAAAGTCAGGTTACCATTTTAGAAACCATTAGTTTTTTTTAGCTTGGTTTTCATTTATTTTTCGATAAGTATATGATATAGATAACTCAATTAATTTTTTTTTCAGCTAAGAAGGCAGATGGCACAATAAAAACTTCTGTTTCATTCAAGTTTTCTAATATTCTGTCAGATATTGCCAAACTGCCAATAAGAATACCGCTAAAAGTCGCAAAAACAGGCCTCAGCATCGTTGTAAACGGAATCACGGTGCCTCTTAGAATCGCGACAACACCATTAGTTGCTATTACAAATATATTGAGTATTGTTAAGACTGTTATAACAAATGTCGGACCAATCGTCCTAACGATAATTGGAAAGTTGGGTAAAGCTAATTCTGATATTCTTATTACAATAATCGATAAACTTAAAGGTATGTATTTTCTTATTTCTCTTTTAATTTTTAATAGTTAAGAAATCATTCACATTTCTGTGTATTGTAGCATATGTACAAAATAGTATCATATTATTTCAAGTAATATAATTTAAAATTACCATGTTTTTAACATTTACTCTCATTACGGATTCTCATATGATAATATGAATATTAATTCTTACTACGGATTTTTGCGAAATATCAAGATAACTGGATATTTGTCTAGGATTCAAATTTAGATAGTCTTGTAATATAACATTTTAATATTTTGTCAACACTTTGGGCAGTTTTTCTGCGTCCTGATTTAGATTTACCAAGAATCTGTACACCGTAGAAAAAATGTTTTACTTGCAAAATGTACCTGAGATAATTCTAAACAAAAACGTTTTAAAGTATTTTTTGTATAAAATGAACCGTTCTCCTAGAAACAATGCTTGAATTTGTATCAGCTCGACGGTAAAAATTCGATATTTTTTGATCCAAATATCCTATCAACTAAATAAAGATGCGTTTTAAAGGCAAAGAGTGCAACTTTCGTATATAATTTTTGTATTTTGCCGAGAATAAACTCAGTTTTTATAAAGTTGTTAAATATATTAACGTGGCGGGATTTTTGCTATTTTTTACGATTCTCGTGAGATCAATAAAATTCATCACTTTCTTTGACCACGTGAAGTAAAATTTTCATTTTTAGAGATCAATCTTTAAAACCTATGACAATAAATTTCAATTTTGATTTGTGGTTATAAATATGAGACATTTGAAATATGAATAAAAAACGCAGATTTTAAGTTTTTATGTTACAAATGATCACACGCCACGGGAAATGCATTTATGAAGACGGGTTTAAGTGTAGTTTATTGCAGAAGTTTTGTTCTTTTTAAAAACGTACTAGTGTAATTAAAAAAATTTTAAATGTTTTAGATCGTTTGTTGTATGAAAGTTTAAATCCAGCGTTTTATAAGCATATTTCAAATGCCTCACATTTGTGGTCAAAATTTAAAATTTTATGCTATAGGTTTCAAAGGTTAGACTCTAGTTATCAAAACTTCACAGTAACTCGTCAATGAAAGAAATATATTGTATTGATCTCGTAAGAATAATAAAAAATGGCAAAAATCGCGCCTGGTTTATTTATTTAACACCTGTATAAAATCTGAGTTTATTTGCGGCAAAATACAAAACCTGCATAGGAAACTTTTTACCTTTCAAACCGATCTTGATCTTTGTCGATAGGTCACTTACATCAAAATATATCGAATTTTTACCATTAAGCTAATACAAATTTTATTGAACATTGAGTTAATTCTAAGAGACCGGTTTATTCTACACAAAAAATGTTATTAAATATGTTTGTTAAAAAATTATCTCAGCTACATTTTTTATTTAAAATATGTTTTTCTACGGTGTACAGATTCCTGGTAAATTGATTTTTTTGCATTTTAACCCCCCTCCGATGGAGGTTTTAGGGAGAATCCTGGGAGTAAAAGTGTTACAACTTTTTATATGTTTTTTGGGGTCCCAAAATTAATATGCTCGGCAAAATTCAGCTTGTTTGTGTGATTTTTAGAGGTTTAGTGGCATTTTCGACTCTGACGACTGGAGTATTATTGCATCAGTTCGGTTAAACTTTTTTGCCAACTTTGAGTAGATCGGACTACGATCTACCATTTTATCTTTACCGAAGGATTTTGTTTAGGATAAAAACTATTGCTTTTTCCATTTTTTGGTTTTGTTTTTGTTTTGGGCGGAAACGAAATATAGTACTTTAACAGCTTTTATTAATTCTATATTATTATTCCTACTTTTCCTTTGATTGCCACAGCCACTTTAGTAAAACACTACCTCAGTTTTCCGTAGGTCGACGAAGAACACATATATTTCAACCCGTATGAAATTATGCTTGTTTTTTTGCTTCAAATCGAAATATTTTTTCTTAACCCGTTTACAGGTATTCCTTACAGTATAACAGGTTATTTTCACAATAATAATTCGTATTTTTTTTATGTATAGTACTGAGATATATGGTGTTTACCATTTTATAGAAATTTTGCTTGTGTTTAAACATTCTTGAAATAGTTGCAAAAGATGTTTGTATAATTTGTTCGTTCGGTACTTACACATTTCGTTTTGTTTATCTTCAGCTGTTTACATACATTTTTAATTTAGTTTGTGGTTAATTTTATCAGTGGCCCTACTATTGTAATTATATCTTGATTTTGGTTTCCATGTTGTTAAATTATATTCTATTCTATACTAAAAATTCTTTGAAATACTCTTATTAGTCTTCAGGATTTATGATGTATATTATGCCTTTGTTATTTTCTTTTTTTACAGTTTTATCAATTTCCAGGTTTCTGTGCTTCTGGTTTCTAATAGATAAGTATTTATTCGTTAAAACAAGACAAAAATAAAACTGAAATACAAATAACAACATTTGAAGCAAGGATGTTGCCCGTCCCCCATTTTATTTAAAATATATTTCGAAAGAGCTTTAGAAAGATGGAAACAAAAATGTAGAACAATGAAAATACGACTGACCAAAACTATGATATATACACTCAACTTTGCAGACGATCAATTACTATTCGCTCAAGATTATGACGATTTAAACTATATGACCCGAAAATTAATTGAAAAGTATGTTACATGAGAAGTCAATAAAAAATAACTAAATATTTGTGCATTGGAGAACAATAAGATTTTATCGGCTATAAAATGGCCGCTATTGATCCAGAGAAAATCCTCACTGTATGAAAGAAGGCACTACTCAATACCCTAAGAAGGTTAACATGTGGGTAGAAATTATTAAAGATCAGATCACAGGTCCCTTTCCCTTTTTCATGGATGCAATTTGAGTCGCGAGAATTATTTAGCATTACTTTAAAATAATGTAGTGCCAACGTTAACCAACTTGTATCCGGATCTAGGAAACCCACTAATTCCCGCGAATATATTGTTTCAGCAAGATAGAGCACCAGGCCACTACCAAATCCATGTCCGGCAGTACCTCAACCAAATATTTCCAAATTGGTGGATAGGGAGGCGAGGATCGATGGCATGGCCAGCACGATCCCCCGATTTGACGCCATTAGACTTGTTCTAAGACGAATAACGCTTGCAATATGAATAATGTTGACTTACGTTAGGAGAAATTTTTATTCACGGTTAGGGTGCTACCAAGACGTTCATGGGGAACATTTTGAACATCTCTTACATTGACATTATTGTTTTGATTTGTATTATTTAGAAGTTTTGAATATATTGCAGCGACTTTCGGCAAATAGCTAATTTTCTGTTCCAAAATGTGAATTTTTGCATTTTACTTAATATTTCCGAAACAGTCAAAGATAGGTTTAGGACATTGTATTCAAAAAATGTCTAAATGATCTGAGGAATCTAAAAATTTAATAATATGCAAGGTGTTCTATTTAAAATAAGTAAGTTGGTATTAGCCACCGTTATCTGATACACCCCGTATAAAAAGTTTTTATTGTAAAAAAATGCGCAACTATACATACTAATAGATGCGTTCGATTATAACTACAAAATACACGCATTTGCAAAAAAATGGATCCATGGGTATTATTTGCAGAAAAAAAAACGTTTGAAGATATTAGTTTTAAATCCGGTATGTATGTAAAAGTATGTTGGATTAAAATAATTTTTACAGATTATCCAAAAAAATAATTTATTTATAGAGAAACATAAGAATACAAGAATATTCAAAACTTTCTGAAATTAAGAAAATCATTGATAATAAATCAATATCTAGTGTTTCTGTATCCTATAACAGCCTGTATACGTCTAGGCATTGAGGTAATTAACCTCTGGATATCAAATTGATCCAATTGGTCCCATATTTCTTGAAGAGCCGCTGTAAGTTCAGACAAGTTGTTTGGACGGAGTATTCGTGCTCGAAGACGTCTTCCCATCATGTCCCATAGACGTTCTATGGGATTAAGATCGGGACTGCAAGCTGGCCAGTTTATACGGAAAATTCCTACCTCCTCTATATATTGGTTAACGATTCTAGCATGGTGAGGACGCGTGTTGTCGTCCATAAAAATAAAATTGGGTCCAATGAAAGGAGCAAAAGGTAGCACATGCTGATCTAAAATACTTGTTATGTATCTTGCAGCAGTCATAGAACCTCTATCTACAATAACTAAATCAGTATGGGCTTCTGAACTGATACTAGCCCAAACCATAACGGAGCCCCTACGATAAATTATCCTTTCCACAATATTACATTGAAAATATCGCTCTCCGTGTCTCCTCCAAACCCTTTCTCGGTCGTCTGGTGACCTTAGACAAAATCTGGACTCATCTGAGAACAATTCATTGCTTCAATCTGCATCACTCCAGTTCCCATGTTCTCTTACAAAAGCAAGGCGAGCTCTGCGATGTTCTATGGATAGTACTGGAGATAAGGCTGGCAATCTGGATAATAAATTACCTACTACAATTCGTCGACGAACTGTCCATCTGCTTACATCCACATTTCTCACTTCGCTCAGACGATCTGCCAGTTCAACTGAAGTTAGATGTCGATTTCTCAACATTGATGAGACCAGAAATCGATCATCTCTTTCGGATGTTACCCTTCTACGACCTGATCCTGGTCTTCTTGTGAAGTTACCGGTGTCGCTAAAACGCCGAACTGCTCTTTGAACCGAAGATCGACTAACACCCAACATTTCAGCTGCATAATATTGGCTACGACCATCTTGAACTAAAGTTACCGCCCTTGCAGCATCTGTCGGAGTTAGAGATATCTAGAAAGGATAATTAAATAAGAAGATAACACGTTTTGAAAATAAAATCACTATACTAGTATGGTTGTTGAATGAAAAACAACAATCAATAAATATCTACTTGCTTCAGATCCTTTTTGGCAAAAACCTGAAATACCAATTTGTTTTAAGAAATATAAAAAGCAATATTAAAAATATTATTTTATTTTTTATATACGAGGGTACACCTAAATTTACATATGTAATTTAATGTCTCTAAAATTATACAACTTCAACTAAATAAGAAATAAGGAATGGATCGATTTTTTTGCACCCGAGTGTAATAATTTATTCCATTTGGCTGACACACAGATACAATTACATTTTTAATAAGCGAAACTTCTAAAAATCGTATTTTTCGTACTAAATTGTTAATATTTAATAAAAAAACACGCCGAAAACGTTTCTTTTGTACAGAACCCAGCCAAATATCTGGCTATTGAGATGCCCTGAGAAAAACCTGCTGTCCTGATGTACCTATCAAATATTTCGGAAACTAGTAATATCGTTTGTTTATCCTATAGGTCAAAAATTATTACAGACTTTAAATTAAAGTTTATTAATAATAGAAATACAAAATTTTTAAAATTTTATTAACGTAAGAATATTCATCTTATCAGTATTGGCCATACAATATACTGTTAAATTAATATAGTTCAGTATAGTTGCCTGCCACATGATTTTGACCAAATGCAAAGCACTTATTGATAGTATTTAACGTCTGTACAAAAAACTATATAATATAAACACTAATTTTTTATCATCTGCATACAACAAAAGCAATTACTAATTTGAAAAAGATATTCAAAAGCACTATCATTCTATTATTGTATATTCAGTTCATATTACTTTTTTACAGGAATATTTGGAAGTATAGGACGTAAATTAGCAAGCATCCAAGTGACTATAGCAAGTGGTGGCATATCTTTTGTTGGTTTTGGAAAAGATCGAATTGTTGCTATTGTAAAAACCATATTTAACCTGGTGTTAGCTATTCTTGAAGGATTCGAAAAAGTAATTAACGGATCAAAAGAAATATTTGCTATTAATGAGATACTCAGTTTACCAGGAATCAAAGATATTTATTCTTTAATTGTCAGTGTCAAGAATGGATTATCCGATTTTGTGTCTACGCAATTTATGGACCTCCGTAACTACATAATCAGTATAGTGAATGAGCATAAAACATTCTTCTATCCAAAAATAGAGAGATTACAAAGGGTCATCGCTTCAATTTTCTTAGTTATCCAAAATGTATTTGGCATAAAACAGTGTAAGTATTATTTTAAGTATTTATTTCTTTTAGATAAAAGGGATACATCAAATAATAAAAACTTACATTTTTCATTTATCAGCATGCATTCTTAAGTTTCAAGTAACGACAAAATGTTCGCCTTTCAATTTTTTTTTCAATTTTTCTACGAGTACATATATATATATATATATATATATATATATATTATATATATAATATATTTATATATATATATATATATTATATATATATATATCCACACTGTACTTATATATCTCATAGAAAAGTGGTATAGTGGATAGATCATTTCCGTGCTGTACGTTGAACATATTAAGGAAATAAAGAAAAAAAGGAGGTTGAATCTTTGTAAATGGGTATATTTAAAAAACCCTTAAAAGGGCTACATCAAATTAACACGAACGTTTTCGGAATAATAATTCCATCATCAGATTAAAAATGCACGTTAACATGCCTGAGCCAGCAAAATATTAGGGTAAAAACCCTTTAAAATAAATAAGGTTACTAAAGATTGTACAGTTGCGGTCACGGAATAGTTTACACCTTACTTTTTATATTGTAATACTGTAAAATTGCAGTGTCGTAGGGATTTGATAAATGTCAAAGTCAAAAAATTTCAAAACGTCAATGCTTTCGCGAGTGTTCAACAATAAAATAAAAGTATATTAAACTCTTCCAAAATGGTTAGAATACATTTGAATTATGCGCAAAAAGCAAGAGCAATTGCCAAACTCGAAGAAGGTTGGTCACTAAGGCAAGTTGCTGCTGATTTGAACGTGAGTCATATGTGCATATGGAAGATTAAACAAAGATGGGATAATTTTCACTCTATAGCACGGTTGGGCGGTTCAGGAGGGCAGAAGATTTCCACAGATCAACAGGATGAGATGTTAGTAGATTATTTGAGAGAATCTCCTTTTGCCACAGCTCAAAAGGCAAGAGAAGAGGCAGCGTTTCCAGGCAGTATTCGCACTGCACGTCGAAGAATTAAAGCAAGTGGACTGCTAAATTGTGTAGCTGCACGGAAACCTTTTTTGACTGAGGATCACAAGAGGAGACGAGTTGAATTTTGTAATGAATTTATAAACCGCGATGAGAATTTTTGGTCTAGGGTTGTATTTTCCGATGAAAAAGTATTTCAGTCGTATAATAATGGTCGAATAAGAGTTTATAGGCCGAGAAAATCATAGGTATGATGAACAGTATACGCATCATTTAAGAAATAGTGGAGGATTCTCTGTCAACGTATGGGGATGGATAAGTGCCGAAGGCCCGGGCGTTTGTTATCATGTAGAATAGAAGTTAACAGGATTATATTACAAACATATTATTGAGCACACAATGTTGCCATCGGTGATCCAGAGATTCCCCAACAACGACTTTATCTTCCAACATGACAATTGCCCGGTGCATACGAGTAGAATTGTTCGAGAATGGCTAGAAGAAACTGATGTTAATGTTCTTCCGTGGCCTTCCCGTAGTGCAGACTTTAACCCCGTCGAAAATGTGTGGGCAGAGTTAACAAAGAAACTAAATGAAAGAAACCTTAGACCACGGAATAGAATTGAATTATGGGAAGCAATTGAGCAGGCATGGGAAGAGCTTGTTAACTATAACATGAGGGGATTGGTGCTATCTATGAACAGAAGACTGCAAAATTGTATTGACAAGAATGGGGCTTCCACCAAATATTAATTATTATTTATCATTGTTTATCGTTATTTAATATAAAATAGATTTAAAATAAAATGCATATTAAAAAAAAAGACTTCTTTATTTTCGTTATTAAGATCATAATCCATTTTATTCAAAAAACTGTTTTCTATATTTTTCATTTTGTAAAATATTTTGATATTTTAATTTTAATCTACCTATTCTAGCTAGTACACCACTGGCAACGTCACTTTGACGTAAAAGGTGCGTTTAAACGAAGTAAAAATTTAAAAAATGGGCTCCTAGATACGTGAACCTGTAAACTATTCTGTGACCGCAACTGTACATATTGTTGTTAATAATATTTTATGTTTAATATTTAATTATATTTAACTCATCGAGCAAAAAGACAAAAGAGGGAATGTAAAGGTCGTGGGGGCAAAAATATTGCTAGACAGGAAGTGCAATCTTTAGAGGTCACATTAAACAAGAAAAGAAAGTCTCTCTCCTTGTTTGACATCAAATTTAGTTGGGTTATGTTATTGTTTGTCCCAAATGTCACATGAAATCTTATTTATATTGAAGTTTTTTAACAAGTGTGTCGCATTAAAATTATTACTATTACCGTTAATAATTAATTAAAACTTTCTCGTCTAAGACACATTCTGAAAAATAATATATAGCTACTGTTAATAAGTGTCGGAAAATTTAAATTTAGCGCATTCACATTTCCGGATATGTCCGCCATCAGAGGCCATTTTTTTGGTCTCCTTTTCATAAGATTTAGATTCCCTCTTTTGTCTTTTTGCTCGATGATTTAACTTCAGGTACCATACACCCATGCCTTACGTGAGTTTCAGTGTCTGGAGAGTAAACATCTTCAAACGGACGCTGGACCTCTTCTTTACTCCCCGGACGCTGGAACTAACGTAAGAAATGGGTGTATATTACCTGAAGTAAAATATAATTAAATATTTAACATAAAATAATAATAACAACAATATGTACAATCTTTCATAACCTTATTTATTATAAAAGGTTTTTACCCTAATATTTTGGTGGATCAGGCATGTTAACTTGCATTTTTAACCTGATGATGGAATTATTATTATGTAGCCCTTTTAAGAGTTTTTTAAATATACCCAATAACAAAGATTCAACCTTTTTTTTGTGATACGTGGTATACAGCCAGCTGCAGGAATTATTTTCCTTGTGGATTTTGTTATATAAAGAAACGAAAATAGTGAACTGTTGTTCTGTAGGGAATAAATATTGAACTAAAATTTTTGTAAGATTACAATGAAGAGGAACAAATACTAAATTACAAACCTAAAGAAGACGAAGTGTAGAAGACCGTTTGACAAAATTTTAGCGAAGTTTATTGACATAACAGGCAAATACCTAACCTCTGGTATTAAGAAAAAGATGTTTTATTAAATAATACATTTTATAATCAACAAATTATAGGTAATCTCCTCAATAAACAGGTGAAATTATAGAACAAAAGGATTGTTATTTCTCATTTTCTTCTTGTTTCATTTTATGTAGACCTGACTCTGTCTGTTTTTCAATGTGCCTGCAGTAAGTTGTCATTCCATTGTTTACGTGGTCTTCCTTCTGACAATTTTTCTATTGGGGAACCGTCTCTTGCCGTCTTTACTACTTTATTTGATGTCATTTGGCTTATATGATCGTTCCATTCTACTCTTTTATTTCTTACTAAGTCCTTGATTTTGTACACCTTGTATCTACGTCGTAGGTAAAACACAACAAAACATTGCGAAGATTATAAAGAGAAACCTAACGACTGTACAATACATAATAAAAAGACAAAAAGAAAGAGTGCAAATAAATTTCAAACTAGAAATACGAAAAAGTTAAATATGAATCATAATATGTCGCGATCACTATAATAACACGATAAATTTGGAAACACATACAGAGGCGGTACCGCACTTGCAACATCATATAAAATATGCAAATGAGACCAAAGAGTACGTTCAGTGTATGGAGGCAAACAAGCACTACACAAATAAAATAACTGTATAAAACTAGGTTAATAAATATTTACCCCTCTTTCTTTGCCTTTATAATATAAGGTACACCGGGGTAAGAGGAACCTAAAAAATCATTAATTTCTGTTTAAGGCCTTCTAAAAAATTTAGTAATATATGCACTCTATTAGGTTACCGACAGGTAAGAGTTACACCATTTTCTAATACGAATGCGGTGTTAAAACATAAAAAAAGTTTAAAGAACTTTTTTCTAACAAAAACTTTCAATCATGTGACATGGTTTCCACTTGCCCCACATTTTCTACATGGCAAGGAGCAAGTGGAAACCTATTCGAATTTATATATTGAATTCAATGCAAATCATTTTGGGGCAAGTAGAAATAATAAAAAAACCATTTCTGAATACATTTGTAATAAAAGTTTAAAAAAATATGGTTATTAGCGAACATTATAGTTGTTTAGAGAAATAGGAAACGATATTAAAGCTTGTTGCCTTTTTGTAAGCTGGGAAAAACTTAATGGTTTTGGCAATACTAATTAAATTTGGAACTTAAATGCGACTGATATGTCTGGTAGGTTAGGAAAATAATATTTTCCGTCATTTTTTATGCATTTTCGAAGGCAACTAACTTTAACTTCAGTATCAAAACACTGCAAAATTTTAGCGACATAATAAATATAATTTGAGCCTCCTTTAACTGGAAATTTCATTAATACGAAATCATCGGGCATAGCCGCACGATGTAACTCTTCTTCGATGGGAGGGGTTGGAACCCTTAATATATCAATATCGTCGTCGGAATCTGTTCTCATCTCAATGAAAGCTTGGTCATCATCACTGCTGTCAGATTGTGTTTCCTTCTTCTTTATCCTTTTCCTTTCCGTTTTATTGGATTTTACGGTCTTTTTGTCTTGTATCTTCATTTTTGCTAAATAGTCAGTGTGTGTTATGATCTCAGCGCCAGAACAGATTTTATTACGCTTTTGCTGGTTTGATGGGGATTGTTTGACATGTTCGAGTAAAATAGATTCGAAGGAATTTCTTTCAGGAAGCCTTTTTAATGCATGATTCTGATTATCATTTTGAAGATACTGTTTGTATTGTAGCACAGTACTTTTGACCAAGTGTGTTGCTTGGCTGCCACTGGTATTTTCCGACATTTCTTCTTGTTGAGGGGTATCACCAGGGTCATTCCTATTTCTCACTAATGATGCCTTCTTAGAGTTATGATATTGAAATCTTTTGAAAGCCCCAGGTTCAAATTTTTCAAAAGGAATCACTGCATTACAGAATGGGTAAATACTGGCCTTACTAAAACCACTTCTAATATGGTTTGAACTCAGCTCCTTCCATACTTGTGAAATTATAGATGAAAATATGGATTTCGGTAACTTTGTACCGTAATTTCTTCTTTGCCATTTTATAAGAGCTTCATCGTACATTTGTTTTAAAGGCTTGAACACAGCCAAATCCATTGGCTGTAGGAGATGGCTAGTATGTGGCGGTAGTTTTAAAATAATTATGTCTTCCCTTAAAGCAGTTTCTATAAGGGCAATTGATGTGTGTGAAGAGTGACCGTCATAGATCAGAACAACGGGTCTCTCTTTAGGAATATTCGGAAGGAACGTATGTTCAATATAATTAGAAAATGTTTCCGTTTCCATCCATCCGTTTATTGTTGCTCCGTATGTAATTCCTGGATACTCGTCATCTTTTTTTGCTAGCCATGTATCCCAAAGATTTTTTCCTTTGAAAATAATAAGGGGTGGTAATTTTTCTCCTGTAGCATTGCCACCCATTAAGACAGAAAACTTTTCTTTGCCAGGACCAGTTGTAACTCGATGAGCGGCTTTTCCTTTTTCACTACTACTTTTACACGACTAGGATCCAGACAGAAACTGGTTTCATCTAGATTATAAATCCTCTCAGGGGGTATATTCGAAGTGATTTCTTTCACCAAGTCAAAGTACTCTGCAATTACAAATGGATCTATACTTTTTTTACGGGCCACTTCAACTAATTGTGGCTTCTTTTGAGGAAGTCCATATCGGCGCTTGAAACTTAAAAAATAATCATCCCCCGGTATTGAATCTTTAAATGGAGTTTTTATGTTATTTTCTGACACATATTGTCCAATAGCTAACAAAATTTCTTTTTTTGAAAGACCAAAACCCCATTTTTGCATGGTCTTAATATGGTCAGCAATTTTGGTCTCAATATCTAAAGGTAAAGCTGTTGGCCTACCCATAGTGGTACTTTTTTCACCCCTTAATCCCGTGACTCTTTTAAATAATGTTGCTTTTGGAATGGAGTAATGTTTTGATGCTCTGTAGAGTGTCAATTGCTTAGATTTTACAGCTTCTACTGCTTCTCTTAAGGTTTCTTGAGAATATGTTGGCGGTGGTTTCTTTTTGACATAAACACGAACCATTGTTACTGCAAAGAAAAAAAAATAAGTTAGATTAAACTGTTTTAAATAAATGCTTGGGGAAAGTGGACTAGTGTCCACTTTCCCAATGTTGTGGGTTCCACTTGCCTCAAGCATAAAAAACAATGGGGCAAGTGGAACCTATCTATTTTTACAAAAATTATCTACACAAGTTAGTTTTAACCTACATATAAATAAAATACAATATAATTTTATTCCTTACCTAATGAAAATCGCTGTTAATTCGAATTCCTTAAATCAAAACCGTTGGCTTAAAGATAACAATTACAATTCGATTGTTAAATCGATACCGGCTTGGTAGATAAACACTTGAATAGTTTTGCTTAACGACAGGATTATGACTGACTGAGCGTCAGTGGTAATATTAACCTAGTGTAGATCGTTTTTAGGGAGATGGCAGTCACAGGACTGGATTATGATTTTTTTAATCACATGGTTTCCACTTCCCCCATATTTCCACTTGCCCCGGGGTACCTTACATCAAAATAAGGTTAATGATGTATTATATGTGCATATACTACCTCTAGTTTTGGTGGAGCGAGGGACGTCTGTTGTATGTACGAAAGCAAAAACGATACAAATGCATATATATGTATATATATATATATATATATATATATATATATATATATATATATATAATTTACTTGTTCTTACTTTGGTACTTAATTTTAGTGTTGTGTTTAATACATTTATTCGACTGTAATTTTCTGGGTCAGATCTGGCCCTCTGTACTTTAGAAATTCGTTCGATATTCTCTCCTCTTCCAATGATTTTCTATTTTTTAATTTCCCTAACGAATTAATGTTAGAAAATCAAGAAAACTGTTATGCATAAGTAAAAAACTATATTGTATGAAATATGAAGAAAAAATATTATTATAGCATAAATTTATAAAAAAATCTAAAAATAATTATACTTAAAGTCTTGCTGTAATATTAACCTTCCGCAGATAACGTGAAACATTTTAAAATTTTTGATAACGTCGGTCTAACAAACCGACTTTTTCTAAAATTAAAAAAAAATAGAAATTTAGCTGTAGGTGATAAATATTTGTAATAATATAATTGTGTATATTATTCTCTATACAAATATATAAAATTTATAATTTTTTTGTTATTTTAATAATTTTAAGGAGATATTAAAAAAAAGTGTCATTTTTATGAACAGTCTTTTAATAAAATCAAAATAATTATAACAAAAAAAATAAATTCTGGTTTCACTAAAACATAAATCAGTTACTTGTATGTTAATAAACAGAGAAAATAAAATTTTACTCTCAAAATTTTCACAGATCACTGAAACTATTCCAAATTTTGGGCACCATAATTTTCAAAACAATGCCTGGATATTTTCGCCACCTTGTAGTTCCATCTTTACCGATAAGGCAGGGTATTCTTGAAGTACAAGCGGTTTCTTCAAGAATAGGTAAGTTTTGTTGATTTTCAAACTCCTCTTCAGAGTATATATCCTCAATAGTTTCTATAATATGGTCGTCTATCAAACTCACATCATCATCATCTGGTTCTGCCTCTGAATCATTTAAAACTTCCCCATGAAGCCGCAACAGCCATTCTTGTTCCCTCTCGTAATTCATTAGAAACGTATGCCCTAAAATATAATATAAATCAATACCGCAAACAAAAAATCAAAAAAATTAGTCTTACCTCAAAATGTAACGGCAACTATAACGTCGGTTTGTGGGACCGAATCGTGTATAATACTGAAAATTCTTATTAAACGATACACGCTGTCCACTTGCTAAACTATAACTGAATAGATACAAGCACGTTCGAAAGGTACTATGAGGTGCAGATTGAAATAAAAATTAGCAGCGCTTAAACCGCGAAAATTTAAATCAGTCGGTGCGAGAGACATAACGTTATCAGCCGAAGGTTAATAGATAAAAACATAAAAAATAATAGATAAAATATAAATAAGTTTAAAGTATATCATTTAATTTTTAAATTTATTTAAAACATAGACATCCTATTGAAACTTGCAAATAATTAAGTGTTACATAATACTGTATTTATAATATAGATATATATATATATATATATATATATAATATTCAATTGAAACATTTCTCAACAGCTGTAGATAACTCAATTGGTAGTTTGATCCTTATCGAAGGCCCTAACGGTGATACATGGAAACGTACTGGAATATTTGGTGACAATTCACCGAAGGGTTCCGAAAAGGTTTCTAGCTTCTGTTCAGCAATTAATCCGCCTCAAATGCCGCCTCAAATGCCACCTCAAATGCCACCTGGAATGTCGCCACCACCACCACCACCGCCGCAACTCCCTCCACTAATGCCGCCGCCAACGTCGGAATCAGATTCAGGTAGGCTAAATAAATATAACATATTTATAATAATTTATTGGTATTTTCGTTAAATTTAGTTATATTTTTGTTGAATAGAAGTTTTGTCTTCTTATGGTACCACATTCGAGGTTGGCAGTAACCTAAGAGAAGTAATGTTTATCTTGTGCAACTGGAAACAGTTAAGGTTCTCTTGGCTTTTATTTTTCCTTCGATATTTAACTCCAAAGCTTCGCTTTACAGCTTCTTATAACATGACACATGTATGATAATTTTTTCTTTTTTGTCAAATATTGATCTTGGTGTTCTATTCGAGATCTAACATTTCAATCAAGATTTAGTCCTATGTTATCAAGGAATCAAAGTACATATTTGAACTTGTTCGTACGTTCGTATATTTTTATGTTGGAAAGTGGATTACTTCTCTTAGTATAAACCATCATATTTTTCTGGTACTAATAATTTTAAAGTCAAATAGATGACCTCTTTCCCAGTTCTCCTTTCCTTAGGTTTTTAATTCAAACTTTTTTGAAATCCTAATGCATGTAAAGTAAATTAATATTATTTGTTTTTTGATTCAAATATAATTTTAATTTAAATCCATAAATTTTAATATCAGTCAAGGTGAGGAGTCTCTTACTATCCCTTATATTTCGTTATACTCTTTGTACACCCAGGATACTCTAATAAATTTTAAAAAGGTTTGAGCAATTTTTCAACCGCTTTAAAAAAATCTAATCGTTTAAAAACTGTGAGAAAAACATTGTAATTATATCTCTGAATTTCTTTAGATTTTTTGTGCGTTTGATTTTAGAATTTCATAAAAAATACTATCAAAAAAGGGATTTTATCACTCTATTTATGAATCTACTCTTAAATAATCTGTAACAAATCATGACTGGTACTTCCTCCCTGAATTGCTTCTTCTTAGGGTTCCTGCCCGTTTCGAACATTAGCGAACATTCTGGCTACGGTGACTCTGATGGTTGCTATACGAAATAGCTGTATTGAGGTATTTCTATACCATACTCTCAAGTTAGCAAGTCAGGATATTTTATTCAATTGTAGAAAAGGCCCTCTTTTGTACAATTTTACCTTGCATAATGCATTGGAGTAGCTCATATCTGCCTTGATAGTACCTCTTCATTGGTGACTTTGTTTGTCCATGGTATCTTCAGGATCCATTTGTATAAATATAGCTCAAAAGCCTGAAGTAGTTTTGATAAAGTTGCCTTCAATGTCCATGTTTCTACTCCGTGCAGAAGCACTGAGTACACATAATATTTAAGGAGCCTTATTTTTTTCATGGCTTTTTCAAGGTGAGGTCATGGCTCGTGAACACAGAGCTCAAAGTCAAGAATGCACTTTTTGGCTTTGCGATGCGACATTTATACTCTTGGGTATTGTCCCACGACTCATTGATTATAGTTCCCAAGTAGTTGTACTGTAAGACACGTTCAATTCTCCTTTGGTTCAGATACAGATTTGTTCCAGTATTATTTCTTTGCTGATGATCATTGGCTTGGTTTTGCTGATATTTATATCCAGTTAATATGTTTCACTTGTTTCCATTATTTGGTTCATAAGAACAGAATTGCAATAAATTTTAATTGACTACCTCTTCCTCTATGCCGTTTTTTGAGACTTTGCTTTATAAGATTCTAGAGCTAATTTAGTTATACTAATATTCATAACTTTGTTTATGTATGATTTCTTAATATATATTACTATTACATAGTAGCAATATTATTTCTAACAAGTTTCCATGATTTACTATAGGAATGTCAAAATTATAGATACTTTCAACTTTGTCCCCGTATTGTAAGACCTTCTTTTTCTATTATCTCCAAACAATAATGGGAGTAGATAAAACCTACCTTAGTTCGAATTCTATTTTTTTCGTTTTAGCAATTATTTTTCAAACAACCTACAGCCAACAATTGTTTCCTCTTTTAAAGAAATATGCACGTGTTTACGGAACCTTTTTGAATATTTTGATGCTCATTTACTATTGGAATTAAATTTATAAATTTGTTAAGAGCTTGACAAAAGATGATAAAGTATTCGAAAATGACAAATTTATTTTTGACCATCCACCAAATAAAAAAAAACACTTTTGCAACAAAAGGCAATAACTTATAATTGGATTCACATTGAATAGGATGGAATTTAAAAGAAGTCGTTTGTCTAACACACCAGATTTTTTGAACAAATATTCCTTCTTGTTCTCATTCTTCTTTATCCCCTTCTTCTCCAGCGCCTTTTTCCTCCTTTATTTCTTTAATATCTTTATTTAAAACAAAGAATAAAATATTGTCATCCATAGTTTGAAAAATGTTTTCTTTTAAGAGACACTATAGTGAGAATATAGTATTGCTCTGGAACGGAGTCGGGCTCTACTAAAGCAAACTACAGTTTCCGCGGTGAGCCGCGAAAAGAAGAATTGGTTTACTTATCTATACTATTGACCCCCATTGGGTGGTTCTAAACTTATCTAAAAAGGGCTACATAAAAAATACAGCTTGGAATATGGTAATACGCCTCTGCTGTGAACAGCGGATTGCTCTTTTTAGTTTTATATATACTTTTAATGACATTAGTAGTGTTATACCCAGAAGGAATAATTTCTTGAACTTAATTTTTTGGCAACATAATGGCTATATTCAAAACATGCTACGATAACAATACCAATGTTTTACCTCTTCAAATTTTTGTAAAAATAAACTTTAATCTTCTAAATTTTTTTGTGAAGAGACCGATTTATGAACACCGCTTCGTATAGAAATTTTTAGTTATTGTTCCTTAGTCTAATTGTATTTAGTGTAAGAAAATGCCTTGAGTTCGAATACGCCATCATTACCACCATGTTAGCGATTTTGACAGGGGTAGAATTATTGCGTATAAAGATATGTGTTTGTCCTATCGCGAAATTGGCCGTCGTGTTAATTGTACGGCAATGACGATTATGCATGTCTTGTGTGTGTGGACAGACGAAGGTAGAGGAGCACGAAGAAGGCCAACTGGTCAACCGAGGCGTACCATAGAGCGTCAAAATAAGCGCTTCAGATAACTGTCTCTGCGAGACCGTTTTGTTACTGCGCGTCAAATTGCTTACCAATGGTTTGGAGTAGTAGGTAGACCTGTTAGTATGCGTACACTAAACCGTTGCATTCGAGCTTTTTTACTGGTCTCATTCCGCCCACGACTAGTGCTTTTTTAGACTGTGGACCACTGTCAGCAACGTTTGAATTGGTACAGAGAACGGCAGCATTGGGTAACAGAATGGCGTAATGTAGCATTCAGCGATGAATCACTATTCTGTTTAGGAATGCATAATGGTCGTAGGATGGTAAGACGCTATGAATAACGAAGAGATATCGGGTTTGCTGTTGAGGCATGAAGTCATGTAGTCAAGAGGCACATGAGAGTTGGAGTAACGAATTATGGGCTATTGCCTATGGTAGACGATCACCATTTGTGTTTATTCGACATAATATGACAGCTGCGCGTTATGTCAAAGAAATATTTTATGCTATTTTACTGCTTTATCTCGACGTCCTTTTTCAGCAAGACAACGCGCATCCCCATATTGCACGTCAAACTATGGCCATTTTCCAAGAAGCTGGCGTTAATGTTTTGTCGCGGCCGTCTCGTGCTCCGGATTTAAATCCAAACGAGGATCTATGGGATATAATGGTAAGGAGACTGTCCACTTTAAACCATCCTCCACAGACTCTGGCACAGTAAATATATGAAGTTTAAGTTGCGTGGAACGAGGTGCTACACGCAGACATCGAACATCTCATTTTTTCAATGCCTAAACGTATACAGGAGTATATTCAGCTACGGGGTCGCCGAACACATTATTAATTTTTTTTTGATTACTTGGTAAAAAATTCTTGACAACGTTATCGTTTCATTCTTAATGTAAATCTACCATGTTGCCAAAAAGTTAAGTTCAAGAAATTATTCCTTCTAGGTGTAATACTTCTAATGTCACTGAGTATATTTTACAAATTAGTTTTTTTTTAAAGTAAGTTATACAAAATGTATAAAAGAAGGGTAAAATTAAAGTATATAATATACTTGACAAAATATCCATCATGACTAACGTTTTGTACCACTTAAAGATCTAGGAATTTACCGTACTACTGACGACAGAATTTATAAAAAAACTGAGGTTAATTTAAAACATATTATATTAAAAAAAATTCATATTATTAAAAACTGGTATCTCCATTACCAATGCCTTTAAAAACACTGAATTAAAGAAGACACAAGTTTCTTACCATAACTGTAAAGCAGTGGCGGCCGGTCAGGGTCGACAGGTCTATCTCTAAAGATGTGGGTCGGCACTGCCGACCCACATCTTTATAGATAGTATAGATTTTTTTAATATTTAATTTAATCAGTATTTCAATAAATAATTGTGGCAGGTAATCAGTTGATGTCATTTTGTTTTTGTAAACTAAAAAAATATCTGTGAGATAATAAAGACTAAATTTTATTCATGGTTTTTAAAAGAAATCGACCAGACTAAATTTTATTCATGGTTTTTAAAAGAATTCGTCCAATGTGAGCGTTAAGTGATTCCTGCGTAGACACTTTTTAAATAGTAGATGATTCGATATTGGAGACATTCATCCGCCTATGAATTCTTAAAAAGGCACGTTTTGTTTTTTCGGCTAGCCGATCCCAACCTTGACTTTACTTGTAAAAATCAACGGAATATTGGTTGATTAGCAACCAAATATACATTTCTTTCCATATGAACTTAATTACCAAGTGCGGCAAATTTAAATTTGCCGATGTTTCATTTGAATTGGTGATTGGTTGCGAACTGTACATTGCAAGCGTGGGACGAAATGTTATTTCATATATGTAGTAAAGTGAAGTCCACAAGGAATCTACGTTCCTGTGATGTGATATTCAGTGCACGAACTAGCCTTTCTTTTTGTGATTCATTTTTATTTTCTAAAGTAATACTGTGATACGTTACGTCTGCCGTAAAGAGTTAAAGGTTAAAGGGTTTTTTGACGTATTAGAAGTTTTTTTTTAATTAAAGTGTAAACAAATTCAGGTAAATTAACTTAAAAAATGCAAGCCATGGGAGAAACTGTAAGTCAGATATTGTAAATTATATTTTGCATAATGGGTTTTCTTCTATTCCATACGAAGAACAAATTGTTATTAAAAATAAGGGGCGTCCTTTGCCTAAAATGTCCCGGCTTATAATTATTAGTGCAGGTAAGGGAAGTAATAGATCATTTTTAGATAATTGGTACAGCAAGTACTCATGGCTTACCGGGAGTGAAATAAAAAACAAACTTTTCTGTTGGCCTTGCATTTTATTTTCGACAAATAGGGGCAAAGATCAAAATCCGTGGTGTGAATCTGGTTACGATAATTTAAAGGAATTATTTAGGGCTTTACATGAACATGATATTTCGAAAGATCATACTTACAGCCAGATTAAATTAGATTTATTTGGAAAACAAAATATCTATGTTTCATTAGATAATGCCCAAGGTGAAAATGCTATTAAACATAACAAAATTGTAAAAAATAATTACGCAGTGTTACGTAGTTTAATTGATATTGTAATTTTTTTAAGTTGTCAGGAATTATCTTTTAGGGGACACGATGAATCGGAACAATAAAAATGTTTAAGAAATACGATTTGGAATTTTCTAATTTACTTTCTGATTCGAAGACATTTAGCGGTGTATCTAAAACAATTCAGAATGAATTAATAGAATAAATTAGTTACATTTTGAGTAACGTTATTGAATCTGAGATTCAGGAAACCATTTGCTTTTCACTAGAAGTAGATGAAACTACCGACATATCACGTCATTCACAATTATCAATTGTTGTTCGATACGAGTTACGTGGTAATATCTATGAGAGGTTTTTAGATTTTACAGATGTGAGTAAAAGCCATAAGGCAGAACATATTTTTGGTGTTTTAAAGGACAGATTAAAATTTTTTGATATCAAAAATAAATTGGTAGGGCAAACTTATGACGGCGCTGCCGTGATGTCTGGTGAATTAAATGGTCTCCAGGCAAAAGTTAAAACTATTGCACCGCAAGCTTTATTTACTCATTGTCATGCGCATAGAATGGATTTAGTTTTGTAAGATACATGTAAACAAATTAAAGAATGTCTTTTTTTGCCAGTTTAAGCGGATTTGCTTCATTTTTCTCAAGCTCGCCTAAACGGAATAATGTTTTAGAACGGTTTGTTTCGAAAAAAATGCCAACAGTTTGTCAGACGCGATGGAATTTTAAATCTCGGTTAGTTTTCACTGTAGCAGATTTTCGTGAACAGCTTTTGGAAGTTTTTGATTTTATTATTGAATGTGACGATTTTGAAAGTGATGATATATCGATCCGTGAAGCAATCGGTTTGAAAACTTTACTAAATAATTACTCTTTCAACATACTTTTAAATATTTTTAAGAAAGTGTTTACCCAAACCGATTTGATATTCAATGTTGTCCAAAATCAGTTAACTGACATTATTCATTCCAAAAATAGAATAACAAGACTGGTGCAAAATCTCAGAGATTTTCGTAATGATAGTAATTTCCAGTATATACGCAGTGACGTTTTGGACTCGCTTGATATTTCCGAACCCCCCCCAAAAAAAGACAAAGGCATGACAGAGAAACAGGTCTCGAAAAACGAGTATATTTTGAAATTTTGGATACTATTATTATGCAAATAGATACTCGTTTTTCGAATTTTGAAGATTTGCAAATTTTTGGCCTCTTTGACGATTCAAAATTTAAAAGTTACGCCAAAGAATTTCCAAGATATTTATTAGACAGGTTAATTAAAAATTATCCATCATTCTTTAATAAAATAAAATTAGAAAATGAATTAAAAGTTCTATATGCTGATCCAAATATTTTCGGAAGATGGGATGAGTTACAAGATATGTATAATTTTATATACTGCAATTCATTACAACAAACTGTTACCGAAATTAATAAATTATTGTCATTAATTCTCTCATTACCACCAACGTCTGCCTCAAATGAACGAGATTTCTCTTGCCTCAAAAGAATCAAAACTTATTGTCGAAATACCATGAAACAAGAGATAATGTCAAGCTTGTCTCAAATGTCAATAGAAAAAAAAACTTTTAAAATCTCTCCAAAACTCTAATAAATTTTACGATGACGTTATTACCCATTTTTCTACATCCAAACATCGTAGACTAGAGTTAATTTATAAACATGTTTAGGTTCTAAATTTATAGGAAAAGCAAAAAAAAACAAAAAACAAAAAACCAAAAATCTCCTATGATGATTGAAGTCTTAATTAGACGGTATACCTATCTGAGGAGATAAAAAATACCTTGCCGACCTTGTCTCTCAAGCCACGAGCCGCCACTGCTGTAAAGTATATTAGATTATTACCTCTATGGAAGGTTGTCACTCCATCTTTTGCGCGGTCGCCTAATACTTCTTCTACCAATTGATGACATATCTCTTGCTATTTTGACGACACGGGTCTCCTCCATTCTGGTTATTTGGTTATTCCATTCTTTCTTTCTATTTTGTGTCCACCTATTTATATACTGTAGGTTACATTTTCTTCTAATGTGCTTACTCCTCTTTCGAATTTTCAGCGTATTTCCTGTAATTATTTTCAGTACTCTCATCTCTGCCTTTTCCAGTAACTTTTGAGTTGTGGCTGTGTCGGGTCTAGTTACTGAAGCATATATGATTATTGGTCTTACACTGGCTTTATAAATGCTTGAAAGTCTTAGATTTCTCGACATAAAATTTGTAATAACTTTTAGACTATAAATTTTTATATATAACATATCTATCTTAAACTTATTTTACTCTTTTAATGATTGATTGTTTTTTTTTGAATAGATGGGTGTGACGAAAGCGAAACTGATGGAACTGGTTCACCTAGTGGTATGGAAACTTTTATATTATAAACCTATTTAGTAATTTTATACAAATTATTCAAGCAATCAAAAATGTATAACAAAAAAAAGATATATAAACTAATTAACTAATCAATAGAATTTTATAAAAATCACAGTACTTTAGTTGATTTTACATTTTTTAAAACATAAGTACTTCTGTGTACAAAAAAGCAATATGTTTATTAATAATTATTTTTGATTGTCTGTTGGCAGTGTAAAAGTATATATTTGAAGAAGATTATTTTGTTTTATGTTACTTGAAAATAGAAGATTTCTTCTGACAGTTGCTGCCTCACTCATAATCAAAATTCAGACGTATAGGTATATTAATAGGTACGTTTAATAAATTACATCTTTGGAGAATGGTTTATTTGATTACATAAAATAAACTTAAACTCTTCTTATAAAATAATGATACTATGCCATATTCTTGAAAACTATCATATAGTAGATAATATTCAATTATATGAGTAAATTTCTCTTGTAAAATTATGATACAGTAGGGATCTATTCTTACATTCAATTCACTCCCAATATCGCTATAAAATCCTAATCTTCTTGCGAATATAATATTTTGGAGTCTAAATGCTGTATCTCCAATTAGATATGAATTTAACAATCTTCTCTAATCTCTTTTAAGCTAATTTGTTTTAAACAATGACTAGTTTTTCGAATATTCTACCGAGGAATTTGATCTACATATAGTTTGTTTTATTTAATAAAAGCAGGAAGGCTTCTTTTATTTTTCACTTTGTAACATCAGTTTAAGAATATTGATGAATCTATCTTCATTAGAATGTAATAATAATTATTTTTAAAATAATAATTTTTTCCTTTAATTTGTAGTAAGATTACTTATATTGCATAACTGAAGTTACCTCCTCCTTG
This sequence comes from Diabrotica balteata, assembly GCA_918026665.1. Taxonomy (NCBI): domain Eukaryota; kingdom Metazoa; phylum Arthropoda; class Insecta; order Coleoptera; family Chrysomelidae; genus Diabrotica; species Diabrotica balteata. Next base: position 82,576,158 of record OU898282.1, on the reverse strand, counting down.
TCATACTCTAAATTATATTAGCTTGCTGTCTCCATTGGCGGCGATCCTGGGCCATGTAGGAATTTTTCCATCAGATTCGTCATCTGGTCTGTTCATCATGTTGGAGATTTTCCTTTCTTCCTTTTGGTCTTTGACCTTCTACCTTTCCTTCTACTACCAATAGTTCCATGGTCCCCGTTCTTCTAGCTATGTGGTCGAAGTAAATTAGGTACGCTCGGTTTACTTTTTTTCTAATACCATGTCTTTATATGAAGCTCTTCCAGGATTAATATATAATTCTTCTATATAGCTACATTTTGAAGACTTCGATCTTACTCCTAAGAATTGTTTTTAAGAGTTCATGTTTTATCTGCGTATGTAGTACTTAATGGAAAAAATAAGGGAATCGACCAACTTAAGCTTAGTACTCCTTGTTATTGTTCGGTGTTTTACCGTATTCTACCATATTTTAATCAGATGAGCTGTTGCGGTTCAGGCCTTTGCTAGTTTTCACATGACTTCTGAGGAGCAATCGCCATTGTTAAATTTTAGGGAGCCAAAGTATACACATTTGTTTGCTACTTTGAAATTCGACACTTAATATATGTGAGGTAGATTATTATTTGCTCTGTCTACGATTATTATTAAAAAAAAAAATTTTGTTAAAATCCTTTATAAAGGATTTTTAAATTATTATTTTTGTTTTCCGCTATTGATCTGAAGTCCGAAATCTTCGCTTATCCGGCTTAGCTGTTCAGTGATGGTCATAATTTCGACTTTATTCACTACTAGTATAAGTGTATCATCTACGTATCGCAGATTGCTGATTTTTCTGCCTCCTGTAGTAATTTCTTCATCCAATTAGTCTAGTATTTTTCTTATTATATATTCAGATATATATATATATATATATATATATATATATATCGTACATCTAGTTCAATACTGCCACAACTCCAAAAATTCCAATTTTGAGTTAAGGCTTTAAAAAGGTTGCATATATGATACACCATCTAATGCAATACAACCTTAACTGACATATTGTCTTGGATAAGTATAAAGTAAGATATTTCGGTAGCACACTGTAGGGTTTTGAAATGCAATATGGCCATAACTAGGAGATGTGGCGATAATACACTCCGCCACAATACAACCGATATAATTTAATACGGCCACAATTGCAAAAATTGTTAGATTAGTGGTACGATTTTATCAGTTCTCAATTATTTATGCACGAGGTATCCACGTTTTTAGTATACAAATATATAATTTAAAGTCTGAAAACAGTGTATAGTGATATTATTATTAACTTTATTATCAAACACGATGTCAAGGGCAAGAAAAATGCTTGGACTAGCTTTGCAAAGCTATCATAAAGATGATGAGAATCTGAGAGACAATTCAGAGGTTTCTGAGGTTATGAATGACATCTCTTTGTGTCGACGGAGGTTTGTATTTCAACAAAAATCACAGTGAGGTTTTACTTAATGTATGTAATTTTTTAGCTTACTCCGGTTGCGCTACCCGTGCAATCAAATCATACCGCAAATACATTTGAAGATCAAGAAAATCTACATACAGACCCTCGCCAAGATGATAACATAGAGCAGGTATATTTTTATGAAACGAGAAACGGTTACTGGACCAGTAAAAAATAAAATAAGAGAACAAATAAATTCTTTCCAAAGGGTAGAATCACATTATCTTAGAGCACAAACTACAAAGGAATACATAGATGATTCACTTACTTTAGCTCAAATGTATCGCTACTACAAACTACAGGAAGAGAGTAAAGGAAGGCCTGTGGCTAAAAAATGCACTTACGAGCATATTTGTAAAACTGAGTTTAACATAACTTTCTTTAAGCCAAAAAAAAGATCAGTGCGCAATTTGTGAATCATATAAAAATTCTTTTGCTGAACAGCAAGCTACTCTTCAGCAAAGTTATAATAAACATATCCATAATAAAATTAGAAGCAGAGAAGAAAAAGCACAAGATCTAGCAAGAGCAAAAGATGATTCTCAAGTATTCGTAGCTTGTTTTGATTTGCAGGCGATCCTTCCTACACCTTGTAGAGATGTTTCAAGCTTCTACTATAAATGCCGCCTGAACTGCTTCAACTTTACAATTTTTCAGATATTGCAAAAGACTGGTTACTGTTACTTTTGGCACGAGACTATTGCTAACCGCGGCTCAAACGAAATAGCTACGTATCTGTTTGATTATCTTTCAAATCATTGTAATGATAAAGACGTTATATTTTATAGCGACAATTGTGTTGGGCAAAATAAAAATAAATTTATAGTTACCATGTATATCTATGCAATTTGAATGTTAAATTGGAATGGATTAATGTTAAATCAATCACACATAAATTGTTAACAGTGGGACATACCCAAAATAAAGGGGACGCCATGCACGCAACTATTGAGAGGCAAAAGAAGAAAATATTATTAAAACAGGTCCCATTTATGTTCCTGCACCATGGCCTGTCATCATAAGATCTGCAAAAAAGAGGGAAATCCTTACAATATAAAAGAAATGTCAACAGAAGACTTTTATGACTTTAAAGATCTCAATTCAAAAATTGGAGGAAATTTTACAAAGAATACAAAAGATGAAAAGGTAGTCTGGAATGATATCCAAGTTATTAAAGTTGTCAAAAGCAATCTTAGATCATTCTTCTATAAAACAGATTATAATGCCGATGAGTTCGAAGAGGTCCATTTTAAAGCATCGACAAGGCGTACATAAAGCCTCCATCGATATCCGCAAAACCAAGCAACACCTTTTGGAACTGTGCAATAAAAACTTAATATTACCTGTTCATCACAATTTTTATAAGGACTTGGTTAATAGTAATTGAAAAAAATGTTCATACACACTTGTAATAATAATAATAAAAATATTTTTTGTAAATATTTATCGTTTTATAAATGACTTTATTCACAATGCAATACCGCCATAACTATCAAAATACAATTAACGTTTTATTTTTAATAAATTGTTATAAGATCCAGCGAATAATTGTCTAATTTGCTAACTAAATTGTAATTTTGAAGCCAGTCATTCTAAAAATAAATTATTTACAAGGCATAACTCGTTTGCTACAGAACGTTTTGCTCATTTCTCGAAATTATTGTATTTTGGACTTGTGGCCCTATTGAACTAGGTGTGCGATATATATAGTAAACTCTTAAATATTGGGGAAATCTGCAAAAAAACTCTAATGTGTATCAATTATTTCACCTAACGTTTTCGCCAAAGAGAATTTGGCTTCTTCAGGGCTGAAAGAGAATAAATTATAATTAGCTACCATATATTATCTAATAAAAAACATTTACCTTACCGTGAAATATAAATATTTATATTTATATTTATATAAATATAATGGTTACATATTACCATCTAATTATGTCCTCGTTAGCCTTGACGTTGTATCCTTATTCAGCAACGTTCATTTAGGAATATGTTTGACATCAATAGAGATCAACTGGGACCGTATTAGAGGTTGTTGTTCCATGTCTTATGACAGATTCATCAGTATCGTCGAATTTCTCTTTAATAACACTTACTTCTCTTTTAATGGTAAATTCTATCAACAAACTTTCGGTACCCCTATGGGAGCAAAGATTTCTCCTATCATTGCAACTTACGTTATGGATTATGTGTTAGACTCAGTCATTCCTTTACTATCCTTTCAAATTCCATTTATTAAAAAATATGTTGATGATATAATTTTGGCTATACCCAATGACAAGGTAGATGAACTATTAGACACCTTTAATAGTTATGACCCCTACATCCAGTTTACTATAGAGAGGGAAGATGGTAATTGTTCCGTCCCCTTTCTCGACATAAGGATGATTAGGGAAATCAACAACATTAAAATAGATTGGTATCAAAAACCAACACATTCTGGTAGATATCTTAACTACCACTCTTACCATAATAACTCTACCAAAGTCAACTTAATCAAACAGATGAAAAATAGAGTAATTAAACTATCAGATCCATCATTTCATACAAAAAACCTACAAATCCTTCTAAAACTTTTTATTTCAAATTCTTATCCAACACTATTAGTAAATAAGATTTTGTTTAACACTATCCATAACGAAGATACTTCACCTTCCATCGTGACTAACAATGCTGATCCTGATGTCTTAAGTAGGAACCCAGTCTCGGATACTCCTATCAATAAATATTTTTCATTACCCTATTTCAGAGATATCACTCCGGGGTTAACAAGGATTCTAAAAAGTTTTGAAAATAGCTTTTCTAATAATAATAATAACATTAAACTTAATTTGGCTTGTAGATCAGCCCTAACAATTAATAATCTTTATTCGAAGATAAAAGATAAGACTCCCATAGATAGGCTTAGTAATATTGTCTACAACATTCCATGCCTCTCTTGCAACAATTCCTACATCGGCCAAACATCTCAATTATTGAAATCACGTATTACACTACACAAAAGTGATTCTCGACTTCACCCTGACCGCTGTGCATTAGCCAAACATGTCCATTCCACTGGTCATGACATGGACTATACGAACACTACAATTCTCCACCGTGAGACAAAAAATCGAAAAGAGAGTTCATTGAAATGTCTTATATTTTCCTTAACGATTTTTCCATCAATGTTAAGAGTGACATTAAGAATCTAAGCGAAATATACCACTTCTTACTTAAATCAGATACCAAGAACAATACAACATCACAGATAACCAACTTGACTGATATATCTATTAACAACTAACCTACTTTAATAATAATTTTCATTAACAAAAAAAGAAAGATAACATTCCCTTGCTTTTCTTAGATACATCTCAATAAGATATTATTACAATAATACATGAACAATATACTAATTAAAAAAAAAAGAATTTCAATTAGAAATTCTAAACTAATATCTCCCCAGACTGGGATCTAACTTCATCGGTTTTACCAATGAGCCTTAACGACATTGATATCAAAATAACTACTTGCAATTGTTTCGGCGCTTGCGTTCTATGAAAACAGAAGCTCACATTCAAAGTTTACAACAATTAAAAATTTAGTTATTGCCGACAATTCAAAGAATTACTTCCTTTAAATGTAGTTACATTGGGTTTTTCGATTGTCCTTGGGTAAACCTTTGCGTTTTAAGTTCAAAGCTACCATACATTTCCAACTTTCACAAATAAACTTTTTTGCACATAGTAACAAAAAAACACCATTATGTTGTTACTAGCTAAAGTTTTTTAACATCATAACTCGACATTTCTAAAATTTCACGGTAAGGTAAATGTTTTTTATTAGATAATATATGGTAGCTAATTATAATTTATTCTCTTTCAGCCCTGAAGAAGCCAAATTCTCTTTGGCGAAAACGTTAGGTGAAATAATTGATACAAATTAGAGTTTTTTTGCAGATTTCCCCAATATTTAAGAGTTTACTATTTAACTTATCTGCAAAGATTAAATTTCTTTTCTATATATATATATATATATATATATATATATATATATATATATATATATATGTATATATATAAATATATATGTATATATATGTATATATATATACATATATAAAACTGTTTTGGATGGGTTGGAGTCAATAAAAGGGGCTATTTGTTGACTATTTTTTACTCGAGCTTTCAATTGTGATTACAATTATTATCAAGAGCTTCTAAAAAATACAAAATATCTTACAAAGTTAAACTAGAAATAAAAAATTTTTTGTTAATTCACCAAATAAAATTAGTTTGTTATATAAAACTGCTGCTTACATAATAATTACAAAAAATATTATTAAAAAAATGCCCTATTCTAATAAATGTTTCTCTGAAAAATTTTTATAGTTCCTTAAACATTCTGTAGAATAGGACATTTTTTTATTAATATTTTTTGTAATTATTATGTAAGCAGCAGTTTTATATAACAAACTAATTTTATTTGGTGAGTTAACAAGAAATTTTTTATTTCTAGTTCAACTTTGTAAGATATTTTGTATTTATTTTGTATTTTTTAGAAGCTCTTGATAATAATTGTAATCACAATTGAAAGCTCGAGTAAAAAATAGTCAACAAATAGCCCCTTTTATTGACTTCAACCCATCCAAAACAGTTTTATATTTTTTTCAAACGAGTCACAAGTACTTCTTTTTTCTTACTTATATATATATATATATATATATATATATTATTATATATATATATATATATATATATATATATATATATATATATATATATATATATATTGTTAGGATTGTTTATTTTGAGTTCAAACTTAGTTTATTGAGCCAATAAAAAAGAATTATAACTTATTTGTTATCAAAAGTAAAATAATCCTTATATTACCTGTGTTCGATGGATTCAAAAGATTTTCTAGTTGTCTTTTATCGGGATAGAGTAGAAAAGGATAAGAATACAAATATATTATATTACAAATATTTACGTTTCTTTATTTTATATGAACGAATAAAACAATTATTAAATTCTGTCGTTATCTTATCAATCAGCATACAAAAAAATAAGTCAAATTATTATGATAATAAGATTATAAAGCTACATACATTTATATTACGTGAAAAAACCAATTTTACTTAAAATTTTCTTTACTTGAAAAAAGAAACCACAAAACTTTAAACTTTTGATTAGCCTAACAAAACCTCAGTTCTTAAATATTAATGATAATGACCATGATGTCGAAACGATCCTTCACAGATATAAAATTCAATTGTACAAACACTTACAGTTTATTTTCTTCTTGAGTTGTATCTTGGAACATACCCAGAAAAGTCCAGTCTCCTCAAATATGTGATCTCCCCTCTTTGGCACCTCGGCTCCTTCCTTACGTTTCTGCAAACCTCCTTCAGACTACACAAAAAACACCTGATTCACTTCTCCAAACTCCGCTACTTATTTATGACACCAGGACCTCCTTTTGTCAACTTGCTGCCGTAAGAATACTTTCACATATCCTTTATAAAATGCCCACGGTAGATAGAAAGACCTCTTTTAATACACTTGTTATCTCCTTCTTCAAACTATTCACTTCTTTTCGTTACGCCGGTATCCAAACTCACGAACCACACCCTATCTTGAGACAAACGACTGTTTTCTTTCGATGACCAAAATATGACTAACTTCTCCTCTCTCATGATCGACTCACCAAATTCCCATTTAAAAACGACCGTCCAATCAAAAAGCTTAAATTGTGTTTACCATGATTTTGGAAAAGCCTAATTTCGGTTTCAGAGAAAACTAAATAGCTTACTTTAGAATTGGTTTTTTTTTTCAATACATCATTTATACATATTTCAAAAGATTAAAATATGGTCATTTAATACTCGACTATACAAACAATGAAAAGATTAACTTACAGGTAAAATGTCTTCTAATTCTAAACAAAGGTTTTTTGATAATTTTGTTTGAAACGGAAAAAGATCGTTTGCCAATCAAATTTCTATTCTTATCTACACTAAATCTTATCTTAAATGACTATATACAATTTGTTTATATTGATATCTTGAAATTTTATTTCGATGGATTTTTTTATTTATTTTTCTTTGGTTGGAAAAGAAAAGTATGACAATATATATATATATATATATATATATATATATATATATATATATATATATATATATATATATATATATATATATATATATATATATATATATATATATATATTGTATACGAATAGTGATAGTATGCAGTCCTGTCTAGTTTATTTCTTTTGCTCTTTTTTTTTGTTTTCAACGCATCTGAATATATTTCGTGTATTTTACCTTCGGCTGAGTTTTTATTATGTAGATTTTTTATTAGGTTAATTATGTTGTTAGATACTCTCATATTTTTCATTATACTCCAAATGAGATCCCATTTTACAAAATCGAATGACTTTGTGTAATCTACAAAACAAAGCAGCATTGGTAATTTGTGTTCTATTACTTTTTGTATTATCTGTTCGGTGTTTAGTATGTGCTTCAGCGTTTATCATACTGGTACAAATCCGCATTGTTCTTCGGCTATCTCTGAAAGTAAAAAGTTGTTTAGCCGTTTATTGATTATATGTAGCAGGACTTTGCTTTCATGAGGAACAAGGGCAATAGTTCCATAATTGCTGCATCCTGTTAGTAATTCTTTTTTATGGATAAGGATAAAGGTTGATTCGCAACACTTATTGCTTTGCTTTTAGATTCTCCGCTGGTATGCCATCGATCCCTAAGGATTTTATGTTGAGAGCCCTTTATACTTCTCCTCGTAACATTATTGGTTGTGCCTATCTAATTGCATGTTTATTGTGTTACAAGACTGATGAATCGAAAATTACAACGAAGTGGAAAATATGAATTGCATAATATTTTTCAACACCATCACATACCACAGATGATAATCTTCTGAACTATTTTCTACCTAAGAAGACCGCTTTGCAATTAAATGCTGGTAACTTTATTACTAACGGACCAGATAAGCGGCGATATTTTACACTACCTTTATGAATACCATTTTACTGCCCTGTTGTTTTAATCAGCAATGCTCATTAAGTTTTCGTTTATTGGTTTTAATATTTTATTGTAATAGTACGAGTACGAAATATTTATTTAAACAGTGAATTTATTTATGTTATTTTTTTTTAAATTTCTTCTTACGTATCGTATAATGTAGGTATACCCAAAAATCAAAGTTATGCCTTTACAAAAACATATTATTTAAAAAATAAGAAGTACCATGTGTTATAATAACTGTAATCTCCTTTATATACACTTTAAAATAATGTTTAGTAGTGTCTTTCTTAAATCCACATAACCATTAAAAAATGATTCATGCTATTTAAAAATATCTTTCTGTTAACCAAACTCTTTTATCGACAAAGTAGATTAAATTTAGGGAAATGGAAATTCAGGCAATGGAAAAAGAAGTGTAAAGGGATGGGGCTGTCTATTGGGGATGAAACGTTATACACGCTACATTATGCAGATGACCAGGTAGTTATTGCCCAAGACAAGGAAGACCTAGAGTATATGGCTAGAAAACTAATGGAAGAGTACAAAAAATGGGGCCTCGAAGTAAATTTACAAAAAACGCAATATCTTTGCATAGGAGGAGAAAATACTGCAGATGACCTCGACTTAGAAGACGGGAAAATTAAGAAATGCGATCAATGTATATATTTGGGGGTAAAACTAACAAAGACAGGAAGAACTGATGAAGCCATAAAAGACAGAATAACCAAAGGGAAACGAGTTATAGGTGCATTGAATTCAGTACTATGGCAGAAAAATATAAGACCGGAAACGAAAAAAAGAATATATAACACAATATTGAAACCAGTAATCGTGTATGGCTCAGAAGTATGGCAGTTATCACAAAAACTTAAAGGTAACCTCTTGGCAGTTGAAATGGATTTTTGGAGGAGAGCAGCGGGAAAGTCTCGATTAGAACATGTGAGAAATGAGGACATAAGAAATCAAATGAATGTACAAAGATCAATTATAGAAGACATCGAAAAACAACAACTGACATGGTACGGACATGTTAGACGTATGGGGGAAGAAAGACTACCAAAAAAAATATTAGAATGGGTACCACCAGAGAAAAGAAAACGAGGACGACCACCAACAACATGGATGCAAGGAATTTCAAAAGCCATGTCAGCAAGAAATCTATTTGAAGAAGACTGGCAGAATAGACAGGCTTGGCGAACGGGAACCCAAAGGCGGATTACGCTATAAACGGGATATATATATATAGATTAAATTTAAACTTGTCATCATATTACACTTTTATTTACCGTTAACAAATTAATTGATGGTCGTAGGTTGTATTGGTGTTATTTAAGAATTTAGCAAATTATATAATCAGCAAAAATCTTATTTAAAACATGCCAACGGTTTTTGCAGTCACAATCAATGCAGTGTTGATGCTTGTTTGGCATTGACTGTTAAATAATTTGTGTTCCATTGTTTCGTCTGTTGTACAACGCTCGTCCTTTTTAGGGTGTAGATGTTGTATATAAGTACCTATTTTTTTAGTAGTGTAGTAAAGCGGTACTTTAAAGTAAAATGAGTAATTTGGAAGAAAACAAATACAGTCGAAACGTAGAGTGTTATCTCCAGAAAAACAATGACATGAGTAAGAATGAAATAAATAAAGTAAGCAAGAGAAATCATCGATATCCAAAAACGTTGGATTTGCACCAGTCAATTAAGCTTGCAATTAAAAATATTATATATATTATATTTAAAGCCAAAGAACATGTAACAATTAGTGCTGTGTTACAAAAAATAATAGACAAGTATTGTGTGAACTTTCTAATGTTGTTTCAAAACGGTGGTATTTTTTCAGAAAATACATGAACAACAAAATGTCGGATAGTCCGAAGCAAGTTGTATTTTTAGATGAAACTTGGATTTTAGCTAAAGGAAATATGTCAAAATCATTCTGGCAAAATGGCACCACGAAATGTTATTCTTCTAGTCGTTCCGGTAATGGTAAACGTTACATTATAATTCATGCTGAAAATGATGAGGGTTGCATTCCTGATGCTAGTTTAATTTTTTGGTCCACAGTGAATACAGATGATTACCATGGAAATATGGATGCAAATATTTTTGAAGAATGGTTTGAAGAAAATTTGTTAAGAAAATTGGAGCGACTATCCATAATAGTGTTGGATAATGCATCCTACCATACAAGAGTTAACGAAAAGTTTCCTTCAAGCAGCTGGACAAAACAAGAAATAAAGTTGTGGTTGACAGAAAAGAAAATTTATCACAGTGACATATTTTTAAAAGTCGATTTACCTCAGAAGTATGGAGAGCAAAAAATTCAAAAGAAATTTCTTACTGACCAAATGGCTCTTAAATATGGCCATGAAGTTCTTATACTTACGCTCTACCATTGCCACTATATTGCAATTGCGTTAGTTTGGCGCATAGCCAAAAATTTTAATGATAAACATGCATCCAAAACAACATATGACGCTAGCGTTCTTAGTTTATGGAAATAATCGCTAGAACAAATAAAGACAGAACAATGGCAAAATTGTATTAGACATACGGAAGACATAATCGTTTAGTTTTTCAAACCGAGCGAGTTATAGATGAGGTCCGGCCTCTAATTATTCGGATAGATAATTTAGATAGTGACGACTCTGAGAGTGAAATATCAGACAGTGAACAGGACAAATCGTTTGCTAAAAAGAAGTAACAAATAAGTGTTTCGTGTATTCAATTGGAACTTTGTGGCGTGTTTTAGTTAAACGATAAAGTACTTTCGGCCTAATTACTGGACTGCAAACTTTTAATAGCTTTGGTATTAACTACTCAACTACACGTGTTTAAATATTTTGTTTTGCTAAAAGCTCGAAAGTGATTTAATGCCAATTTATTTCAACGTTAAATTTAATACAGTGTCTGTAGAAAGTAAATTTTGGATGTCTTTTATTCAAATTATTTGGACATACCAGCAACTTGGCAAATCTTCTCCAATTTTACTGCATGCAAAATTATTCGTATAATTTTGACTCTACGCAAAATAACGACTTATATAATTTGATGCACATTTGATGTTCCACTTTTTTTAACACTCCCTGTATGTTCATTTAATTTGACTTTGATGCAGTAAACTCCAATATTATGACTGAACATAATATACAGAAAATTAAATATTTTTACTTTTCAAGCGATTGGAATTAAATATAAACGCCCCACTGTTTGAGGCCCACTAATCATCTTAATTTTATATCGGCCGTCATGGGGTAAAAGTACTATAACAGGTGTTTAAGTTAAAATAAGTTTATGTAATCAAATTAAATATCCTCCAATTAAGTTTTACCAGGAACGCACTCAAAAAATACTGACAATCCAGTTTAGGTCCTTGTACTTGCATGCCTGATGTATTATTATCAGTGAGACAGATAAAATTAAACTCTAAGAAGAATTGTTTTAAAATAAAAGAAATTTATTAAAATAGTTTGTTTAATTTACATTTTAAGGAAAATTTAAATTTTTGTTCATTAATTAAAATGATAAACAAAATCAATGAAATCCTTTCGCTTTGAAAAATGCTCATGTGCGTCCTCTTATCGTTTCAAAATATTAGGCCGTCGGTTATGTGCGTTCTGTGTGTACATGATCTTATGGGTAGATGTGTACCTCAACACAAATGTAATATTCTTTTTTGTATGCCACACATAAATATTGTTATTCTTACTAGTTTAATGTTACAAACCGAGATTCTGCCAAAATAGTATCTAAAATGTGGGCTAAAATTTAAGTATAATCGCAAATGTCTAAAACTTCAGCCAGAAACTGCACGCATCGAATATAAAAGTTTATCAGTTTATTTTGCTTCTAATTTTAATAATTTTAATTAATTTAGATAATTTTTAATATGGAAGGCAAAAAACAAATTGTTATAATAGGTTATTTTAGCATGCAGAAGAATGGAATATGGCTCACTATTGACACGTAATATTTCTGTACATACATTTAACTTGTATCTATGAATCTAAATTATTTCTTCTTTATAAAAATCATTCATTTGTAAACAAAATTGTCTGCACGTTTTTCTACTAGACCGCAAAATTTCAAGGTTATATGTACTACTACATAGCCAACATTTTGAAATATAAGTAGAGTTTTTAAAATTTAATATATCTTTTTTTTATTAAAAGTTTTAGTGTATCGATATGAATTGTATTTCAATATATTTACGTTTTTTTTGTTTTGTAAAATAGATAGTGAGTGCGATGAAGAAGGAGAAGAATCAAGTCAATCAAACCAAAATACATCACAAGGAATGGAGTCTGGATCATCTTCATCTGAGGGAGATATGAATATGTCAGCTGGTGGGGGTATGAGTGGGCCACCTGGTGGGGGTATGAGTATGCCACCTGGTGGTATGAGCATGCCACCTGGTGGGGGTATGAGTGGGCCACCTGGTGGGGGTATGAGTATGCCACCTGGTGGTATGAGCATGCCACCTGGTGGGGGTATGAGTTTGCCACCTGGTGGGGGTATGAGTATTCCACCTGGTGGGGGTATGAGTATGCCGCCTGGTGGGGGTATGAGTATGCCGCCTGGTGGAGGTATGAGTATGCCACCTGGTGATTCTTCAGTTGGTGGTGGTACAAGTATATCATCTGGTGGCTCCTACCTAGTTCGCGGTGGAATAAGCTTCGGTTAAGTAAGTTAAAATAACATTTTTTTTATTTATCAAGCATAATTATTTAAGTCAATAATTTTCTTCTAAAATAAGATACGGTTCTCTCCGTCTCTCTCTCTCTCTCTCTCTCTCTCTCTCTCTCTCTCTCTTAAAAATTTTAAATATAAAATCAAATATTATGTACCATAAATTTTATTACCCAATTGTGTACCATTTAAGAAATTGATTAAATTTTGGACTTTTGCACTTTTATTAGCACTCCATTGATGGCAAGGCAGTGATTTTAACAAATTTATTCTACATGCTATAGTTGCTTTTTATTTCATTGCTATGACGACGCCAGGTAGGTTTGTTGTCCTGAGTTATTTTTAGAATATTGTAGTGGTCAATTAATTCCTAATTTTCTCTCTTTAGTATTATATCAAGTGTTTCTGAGCTATTGTCGTCCTGGTAAATATAATTATTTTAAATTAAAAAGAGTTGGAGGCATTTGTAGATTTTTCTTAAGAGTAAAAAATAAGGTCGTTGGCGTATAGGTCACATTTAACATTAGATTATATATAAGAGCAAATGCCATTAATCAATCATAAGAAAGGAGTGGAAATTTAATAAGAGCCTTGTCGCACATAGCATTGTCAGTGGTATGTGACTGTGACATCACTTGACTAATGTGATTCTAAAAGATCTTTTATTCAAAAAAGAATTAAAAAAGATCTATTAATATTTATAAAGACAATAATATTGCTGGTAAGATTAGATTCTATAAGCTTTTAAAAGATAACTTACATGTCGTATCGAAAGCACTAGAAAAGTGTTACTTGTTTTATAGGAAATATGATTAATTTTCTTTATTTGGAGGAAAATTTTTGTTAAGACCAGGTAAGGCTATCTACCTGTAATAATTTATTTGGTACATTTTCGAGACGGCTACTGTCGTATTCCCGTTCTCCTCCGCCAATCCTCCTGGTCCAAGGCACGCTCCTTCTCCAAACCTCTCGATTCCATCACTCCTCTAACTCCTTCATTCTATGAGCGTCGAGGTCTACCTTTTTTTCTGCTTCCAGGGGCTTCCATCTGTAAAGCTTTTGGGGCCAACGTTCATCAGGCATTTTCAGTAGGTGTCCAAACTATTTTCAAACTATTCTTTCTATTATGTCCATGACCATTTAGAGTTTTTTAATGTAAATATTTGAGAAAAATCGAGAACAAATCATCACAGCCCGCAGTTGAATTTCGGTTAGTACAAATCAAATTTTAAAGAAATCTCCATTTCTTCTTGTTTAGGTTCCATCTTCTATTGAAAGTCGGAAATCATCATGGCTATGCAAACCCTGTTGACTGCCGCTCTAAATGGTTCTGCACTACTGCATTCAAACAATTTCCTCAAGTTATTAAGCCATGATATTCTTCGTCTTCCCATATTTTGCTTTTCTTGAATTTTACCTTGTATAATAAGGTGTAACAATGAGTATCTTTGCTCTCTCATAACATGGCCTAAGTACTCCTCATTAGTTGCAAGTAATTCTATTACATGTAAGTATTTCCAGAATGTAACGCTTTTAAGGGATGCTGCTTGTCTCAGATCTTAAATGGTTCCTGATCTTCCAAATGACATAGTTGTTTCTTACCCGTGGGGTTAAGCCCTTGCCACCCTTATCTCCGATTCCACGTGGAGATTCAGAAAGAGGTTATTTGTTGTAAATGACATTGTTTGCTTTTTACTTGTATAAATGTTATACACATTGCTGCGACGTTGCTTTAATCTTGAACTATTTCATATTGTGTCACGTTTGAACTTTTAACATAACATTTTACTTGCGTTTATTATATATCGCTTATATTACCTTTGAACCTTTGAATTGATAACTACACACATACATATACATATATATATATATATATATATATATATATATATATATATATATATATATATATGTATATATATATATATATATATTTCTGTGTGTGTGTAGTTATCAATTCAAAGGTTCAAAGGTAATCTAAGCGATATATAATAAACGCAAGTAAATATTATATATATATATATATATATATATATATATATATATAAATTTATTCTTTCGTTTTTAATTGTATGTTGTTTAACATCATTCTTATAATATAATTACTAACCATTCGCCGAATTCTCTTTGTCAGTACTGTGTTCACCTTTTCTCCTATGCCGTTATAAAATCGCTTGATAATTTTCTTGTATACATTAAGTTACGACTGGCAGTGGTAAATCTATTATTTGATTTTGTGAAATTTTAATCCTTGTACTATTTCGCTTTTACAATACTGTTTTTCATATCGTTTGTCACTTAAGTATATTTGTAGATAGTATATAGTGGTAATTGTATGCGCAAAAGAAAACATATAGAGCTAAAGCCAATTCTTGACGCAACCAATTTTGTTGGGTTAGAAATATCATTTATTGTGTCACTTAGGATATTAAATGAATGTAAAGAAGTATTATTAATAGGCTTTTTTCAAATTTTTTTCGCAAAAAAATTTATAAGGAAAATAAGGTCATGTGATTTTTTGTTTTAATATTCAGTAATGTTTAATGATATCGGACATATGACATCGTTTAATAGATCATTCTGTAAAAATTATCCAAATGAAACATTAGGAAGCCCAAAGAAATGTTTCTTAAAATAATGGCATACATAGAAACTGACTGTTTTGTGTGGTTTTGTATTACTTATTGGTGTAATGTGTGTTTATGTAGATTGTATTTTTGTGCATTGTATGTTACATATATATATTGAGTATAAATTGCAGATTATATATTATCATAATGTAAAGCTCTTATCAGAAAGATTTAAAAGGAGAGGAAATAAGAACAATACATTATCATTTAAAACAAAAAATACACTGAGTTCTTTCCTATCTAAAACCAAACTCAACAACAAACAATAAACATCAAAGAATTGCATCTATAAAATATCCTGTGATTGCAACAATTTCTAGATGCGACAAATCACAAGACCATTATGTGTCAGTATCGACCATGAAATAAATCAAGAACAGATACTTCGACAAACGTCAGATATGAAAAAATTCTTGTAATAATAAGCGCAAAGTACAATAAAAAGATGAATCAATAATCATGAAAGAAACAGAGTTAAAAAAGAAAAGGTAAAAAAGCTGCTCCCATCCTGCTTAATAAAGAAAATGCAAAGCAAACTCATCAGCGGAATGTGGAAAGCTTTGATTGCCGATACTCAAAGAAGAAGTCAACAATAAGAATATATTAACAATAGAGAGAATAAAAGAAAGCTGAAAACCTATTATCTACAATTTATACACAATATATATGTACACAATAGACAAATATACAATATACATCAACATACACGGCACAAACAAATAATACCAAAAAAAGATACACAAAAAAAAGTTATCACAAAGGTAAAAGCAGCATCTTCAGATTTTTTTTCAACCAAAATCTAGCAAGTGCCTCATAATCAAGTCCAAGTAATTCAAACATCATTTTGAAAAACATAACCTACTTATAACTTGTTGGTTATACATTTTCGTAAAATTTTAAAATAATCAATTTTTTGAAAACGACTTCCGGAGGGAAAAATCAAAACATCAAACTTAATTTAAAAATATAATTTTCATTATAATCAATTGTGTCTTAATAAAATATAAACATAATATTTAAATTATTTATTTTAACTTAAAAATACACTAAAAATGTCTTTAAAAATATAATTTTCATTATAATCAATTGTGTCGTTATACAGAGTGAGTCACCACTAAAAAGACGGAAGATTACAGCAAAACGTTAAAAGATTTTGAAAATTTTTTAAATGTATAGTATGTAGGTTGATAAAGGCTACATTTTAAAATTATTCTGAAATATACAGCGTGTCACAATAAAGCGCGGCGTTTCAAAGTTATACTTTTTCTTATAGAACACCGTGTATTTTATTTAATTTTGTAATTGTCTGCAAAAAATAAGGTTTAGTTTCATAAGACTTCCCTATACCTTTGTACAGAGTGTACAAAGGTATAGGGAAATACCTTACACAAAAGTATAGGGAAAAAATGTATATACGAGGACTTATATATCATATATATCTAAATAGCTGGATATTGGCCAAATGTATTTCATGATTAATTATTTAAAATTTATTTACAGTGTGTTTAAAATTTGTAGTTTCATTATTAGATTATTCAATGTGTAATATAAGGCTTATTTTAAATGAAACACCCTGTATATTAAAAAATTATTTAATAAATTTTTTTTTCGAATGATATACGGATGTCCTATAACTAGGACTGATAGTTTTGCCGTAATGTAAATTTTGTTAAACGGAAATCGATTTCAAATATTTATAATTGTTATTTTCTTTTCTTTTTTTAATCAATTAAAATCTTTGAATTTGTATTTGTTATGAATAGGATAATTAGTATTAAAATATGATCAAAAGAAAATAAAAAAAAAAATGTTGAAAATCTGATGTTTTTTAGATTTCCTACTATTCATCAAGTGAAAGGCAACTGCGCAGAGGTTACAGTTTTCAAAAATTACGTAGATATTAAAGTTATGCTTAATTTTTTATATTATTTTAAGTATTAAAATAGGTTTCATATTTAAATAAAAATAAAACTGTAAAATATATTTATTTCTTTAAAGTCATAATAATAGATGTACCTATAACTCCTTACGTGCTTACGATCTCACACTCTTTTTTTGAAAACAATTAAATACATAACAAAACAAAAAAAGTTTTAATAAAACAAATAATACAAATAATAAAAAATGAATAATGAACAAAAATAATATAAAATAATCCAAAACTTACTATAAGTAAAAAATGTTCAAGTATGGAACATTTATGTTCAAATTGCTTGCCATCTTGTGCAATACAACAAGCGATTCTATCTTCGAATGATTTATTTACATTATTTAACATAGTAGGAGTAATTGAAAAAAAAAAACTCGTATGTGATTCTTAATTTTATGTCATCTCTGGTAGTAGGAGGTGTAGCGTATACAATATTTTTAATATAACCCCGTTTAAAAAATTCATCTTGGTTATAGTATAGTTTAAACAGGATCCTATTGTGTTATCTCGTGGGAACTTTATTGCTAAAATGTAAAACCCATTTTTTTTGGTTTTTAATATCTTTGTAAGGCAAAATCACTTGGTAGTCCAAAAATCGTAGTGGGAGGGGAGTGGTGGGGAGCCTTACAAAAAAAATGCAATTATTTTTTTTCATCGTTTTTCGGATGTACAATATCCGAACATTCATTCATCAAATTTGCATACCCATCTGGACATTAGAAATATTTTTATTTTATTTATAAAAATACGTCAAACCATTGTTGTATACGGAGCGCCTTCATACAAAATCACTTGTTCTGAAAACCTATATTTTTAAAATCTTTTACCTCGCTCTACCTCGAAAAATATTGGGTTTAGCAAAAAATTACTTTCTATAAACATTATAGACCAAAAATCAGAGAACACGTGGGCTTTTTTAGAATTTCGATTGGATAATTAGTTTAAGAAAAAATTAAATAAATCGAACGGCATGTCACCACTGACAGTGCTGAACGCAGAGATACGAGGAAGGGCGAGATTCCTGTGCCAAAGTCAACCGCAAATCGACTCTATTGATGACGATGTTGTTATGGTCGTTTTTTCATTGTGATGCTGATTATAAGGGGGATGAATACTGCTAGCGTAAATAGTGACTTCTTTGGCTCGTTTTGTTGTCAGAACACTTTTAAAATACTGTATGTGTTAAGTGATAAAATATATAGTAGTATTTATGTTATCATAATAGGTATTGTTGTATATCTTTAAGGTTGGATACTTATTATTACTATTATTAAATTATTAATATTATCCAGATTTAGCCATACGGCTTGCACTCCCTCAAAAGGGAAAATTCACTTATCTCAGATACTTACGATATCAAAAGGATTGAGCTCTGGTGGGACTCTTTCTGTGTTATCGAGCCCTAGGTGACTTAGTATGTAAAGGTATCCCGTATCCCCAAAAATTTTCGTACAGATTATTGTTATTAGTATAAAGCTTACTAAGGACTTAGTAAAGTGATTAAAGTTCAAAAGCTTGGAATATACACATCTAAAATGGCATCGGTTTTCCTTGGCAATACATTTCTGATTCAATTACAAAGGATAGTAATAAAAACAATTAAATCTATGTACTTAACTATTTCTTACTCACTAGATATCTTATGTTAGTTATCTTATTCTAAGTCAGACTCTTCAGTATTCTCAGAAGAACTAACATCTTCTACGGTTAAAATTGTTTCACGTATATTTATTGCCACATTTCGCCTGGGTCACACATTTACAAGAACCAATGCATTTGATCTGTTTGCTTTTACACGAGCATTGGGGCCCTGTACAGTCTGAAAATTATAAAAAAAGCTAATATAATTATTCTTCACATAAAAAGGCAAAAGTTGACTCACCTTTTTTACATTTACAACTATTCAGAATATATGTATCTTTCGTCAACATGGGTTCCGTGCTTAAAACTGGTACCAGCTCTCCATTTTGTTTACTCCAGCCACTTAGCAACGGATTTGGCAGACATGGTCTTGGTGTCGCACTACATAGTCGTAGTGCCATATTTTCGTCTGGAAGTGTATACGAAGGCAGTGTTGCCTCAGACTGTCTAAAGTAGGAGGCAGTTTATGAATAGGTTTCGTAGTAGCCAAAATACCTCTTAGAGTATTAATACACTTAATATTGTCGTTAGGTGTATAAAGAAGAATAACAGATTTAACAATATCATATCATCGAAAACATCTTTGCTCAAATATTCTTCACTTCCCACTCTAGATAGGAGACTATAATTTAATAGAAATACCATTCAATATGAAAGGCTGGTCAACATTTCCTTAGGGAGTAATCCATAGAGAGTTCGTGGATACCTATAAATCTTTCGTTGTCCTTTGTTCCAACCCTCATCTAAACTTCTGGAGTTGAAAAGTCTTTAAAATGGGCACATCGGTAACTTTACAGTCGACTATACATTTTGTATATCCCTCCATTTTTGCTGACAGAATGTGTAATATTATTCTGGTATCGGCTTCTTTATGTGATGAGACTAATATTTCAGAATTCAAACCAAAATTTGTTTTGTAATGTAAAACGTCGCAAAATCCTCTGCTGGATACGAAGTGAGCGGTAAAATTTGTTAAGGAATATTTAACTAGCTGATTTCTTACGAAGTGTGTAAGCTGGTTTTTATTAAAAACTCAATTAATAAATGAATTCCATTTTTGAGGTAATATTGTATCCGGACGCCTCTCTTTTGTCTCGTGCAGTTTTTTATGGAAGATTCCTTGTAGTGATCCAAAACAAAATCGATCCTTTTAACGCTGTAGGGGTTCTTGAACACTATTGATTTCAAAATTCTTGCATAGTCGTCAAATGTTTTGGCATTTGATGGTTTGCCAACGGCTTGAATCAATCCCATACCATCAAAAATGTGACACGTTTTGTGATTTTGTAACAACTGTAAACTGTTCTATTATAGAACCTAAGGCAGATTTATTTTATGGTATCGATAAAACTCCTGCTGGTACAAGTGACATTGGATATGCTGTCAATTCCTATTTGAAAATATCCTCATAATATTTATGTCTCTTTCAATTGCCTAGGTTGCTAGTATTTTTTGTAAAAATTCTTGCTCAGCTTGAATAATTTTCTTCTTTTCAGAGACAGTTTTATAGGTATCTGCGCTACGAAGTGTTGGAAGATTATTCTCTTTTCTATGCTGATAAAAATTGGGAGTTCCAACAGTAACAATAAATTATGCTAGGCTCTCTTTTTCTTTTTTTTGTATATTTAGTAAGGATGTTTGAACATTTAGCGAGGCAATCTCATTAGCTGAAATTACGAGAAGACGATCTACGCTTTTTAAAAATACATTAAATCGTAAAAACTGATCATGTAGTTTTTGTACAGAATATTCATCAATTTTCAACCGTTTTTTTTTCTACTTTCTACGTTTTGACTTGAGTGGTTGCTTAGGTCTCATGATGCACGAAATTCATCTACCATCATGCCAATCATATTGTAGCTTAAAAACCATTCGTCTAGTTTTGTGCTGGTTTTAGTAAATCACACGATTCCTCCTGCATCTTTTGAGTTTGTATTTATGTGTTTAAAGCTATATCTACAAATAGTTGGTAAAAGTTTCTGTTCAAACTTTTCATAACAAAATTTCCTCTAATAAAGTCTTTATAAAATTCTGGATACTTATCAGCAAATTTGTACATGTCTAACAAATATAATGTTCCCCAAAAAGAATAGTTCACATGGCCAAATGCCAAGAAATAAGGATGCATTTTTCGAAAACTAGAACAAAAATGTATTCTTCAGTTTCCGCGTCCTTTAACAAACTGAAAAGGAAATGGACTTTATGGAAAAAAAACATGCCTTAATCTGATTTTTGACTCAAGTTCACTGTCAGACCTGCTGCTTTTCGTTAAATCCGTGTCTAGATGAAAAAAATATTTACTTTAATATTAAGTAGATATTTAATATTTTTATTATAGCAATAAGCTAATTAATAACTTTTAATAATTTAAAACTTTTAATATTAAAAATCTCAGCTCAGTGGATTTCGCGCTATTAGTAAAAAATAATGCACAATGATGCACTTTCGCAATAGAATATACAACACAACAGCGTTTCAATGTAAAATCGACCCTAACAACATCGCCATCACTAGAGTCGATTTGCTTTGACTTCAGATTAGAAATCTCGCCCTTCCTCGCATCTCTGCGTTCAGCACTGTCCGTAGTGATATGCCGTTCGATTTATTTAATTCTTTCTTAAACTAAGTATCCAATCGAAATTCTAAAAAAATCCACGGGTTCTCTGATTTTTGGTCTATAATGTTTATAGAAAGTAATTTTTTGCTAAACCCAATATTTTTCGAGGTAGAGCGAGGTAAAAGATTTTAAAAATATGGGTTTTCAGAACAAGTGATTTTGTATGAAGGCGCTCCGTATACAACAATGGTTTTACGTATTTTTATAAATAAAATAAATATATTTCTAATGTCCAGATCAACATGAAAATTTGAGGAATGAATTTTCGGTTATGGTAGATCCGAAAAATGACGAAAAAAAATTAGCACTTTTTTTTTGTAAGGCTCCCCACCACTCCCCTCCCGCTACGATTTTTGGACGACCAAGTGATTTTCCATTAGAAAGATATTAGAAACCAAAAAAAAAGGTTTTACATTTTAGCAACAAAGTGCCCACCAAAATCTATTCTAGAAGCCTTTTGCCAGTCTATTTACTCTACTATTAGTCCTGGTGACCTAGGGGGACAATTATATGAACCACCTCTACCTATCCATCTGTTTGTAAATTTTCTGTTAACCTTGCGTAGGTCGCATGGTTAAATGAACCACCATTAATCGCAGGTGAGCGTGAAGCTCACTTGTCATGTATATATGACTTATTTTGACTCTTTATGAGTCAAAAAAAAAACAAAAGACATAAATATAATGATTTATTTATCAAAGCTAAAAAAGGCAATAATTTTAACAAAATACAAAAAGGAATAAAACATAAAATATTGGTACATCTACATAAATAAGTAAAATTCTGAAACAGCAACTAGAATAATTAAAAAAATTACTCAGATTCGAGAAGTTCGTCGCATTTATACTCTGTGCAAATGGTGATTGTATGTTCTTTACAAATTGCTCTGAAACACTTGGCGCATTTTGACGCTGTTTTCCGATTTTTTTTCTTGGGGCAATTTGGCCTTGCACCTGCTTGATTTTTCTTAGGAACGTCTCGTTTTTGTGTCAAAAGAAGATTAAGATATTTTTTAATTTGCAAAGTTAACAGAGATGGCAAGTTTTGGATCGCTCTTTTTTGCATATGTGGGGTAATGAGTTGTCTGGCTAAAATTTTTAGATACTCACTCACTCTGGCAGAAATCTAATACATTTGTCCTAAATATAATGTTTCCATTTATTCCAGCGATGTTTAGCATAGTAAAAAACAGTCAATGGCCACCTACATGTGATTCTTGCCACTCAATAAAGACTCTTCAGTTGGTCCACTGAATCTACTCCTGATTTTGCTTGATTGTAAAAAGTAACTACTGTTGGTTTGCAAACTTCACCACTTTCCTCGTCAATTTCATCATATTCATGGAGGGGTTACAAAAGTTGGACATTCTTATTTTTTTTTTGGACGTACGAAACTAATAAACATTCACGACCAAAAGCAAGTAAACTGCTACGAATTGGCCTTTCTTTGGTTGCAACGAATATTTCAGGAATTTTGCGTTTGTCTTTTCTAATTGTCCCAACTAAAGTTTTTTTCTTTTTTAATTCTTCGGCCAAAGGAGCTGACGTGAACCAGTTATCACAGGTTTTTGTTTCGTCCTCAATGCATAATGGGTTCACACAATCGTTTCACCACACTGGCTGGACTGTTGTCAATACAAAATGGACCGTCAGGCTGCTTTCCTGCGTAAATCTCCATTTTCACAGTATAAAATAAACGATTCTCAGCCAAGGCAAATATTTTTATCCCGTATTTGTTTGGTTTACTCGGGATATATTACCTTCCACGGAAACCCTCCAGCATTTCGTCAATAGTACAGTTCTCACCAGGCATGTAGCAGGTTTGGCATCTTTCTATAAATTTTTTAAATATATTTCTTATTGGAGCTAGATTATCAATTATTTGCGTTTAGCTCTTGTGTGAATAATATTAAAACGTATTGCTCGAAGCAACAAATAGAAACGTTTCAGGGGCATTACCATTTTAAATAACTCTGGTGCCATAGAATCGTTGCTCCATAGGTCATTTAGGTTGCTGTGTCGGGATTTCAAAACTTCTGCCATGTACAACAATCCAAACACTGCTTTTATTTCGTCACAGTCAATATCTAAAACATCTCGTAAGCGTGTATAGTTGCCTCTAATTTTCTCTAGGTACACATTTGTGCAAGTCACAATTTCTTTAATGATATCATCTTTTATGAACAGGTTCCAACTTTCCTATGGAGTTTTAGGATGCTTTGCGCATGTTTCACTTCCGGTAGTTTGCTAATAATATTGTGCTGTCTAATACGGCTAGTTTTTCGCTCACGGTGAACTTTCCAAATGGTTTTTTTGTCTCTGTCGATATATTTGGGACTATCTTCAGACCAAAACGTTGAAATAGTATTTGTCGTATCATCGGCCAAAAACTCTGAGTCGGTCTCATGATTAGAATTGACTTCTACTGAATCTATGTCGCTTTCTTCATCGTCCAAATTTGACTCTTGCGTCTGTTCAAGTAACAAATCCTCTTGCTCCAATTCTTCATATATTTTTAAAAGTCTGGCCTCAACTTTAAGATTCATTACACAATAATATTTTAAAGTTATATGATTTAGAACACAAAGTCAATAAAAAAACCCAACAAAAATTGCTCTGTAGCTTTCCAAAATCGTCACGTCGTTAGTAGTGGGCAAGCTAATCGCTCATTTCTCCACATCTGCATTTAATCAATACTTGAAATAGACTGACGGTTGCTCGATCACAATTCTGCGCAAAACATTCTATACACAATAGTAGTAGGAAGGATTACATTAGCGCAGTTGCCAATGTGAGTAAATTTGTGAAAAATGTAAGAAAATAGTAAAATGCGCTCACCATGCGACCAACGCAGTATTAAGGTAGTTCCTAACATCATGTGAGAAATAAGCAGGAACTCAGTCCAACTGGAGCCACATTTTTGTTGGTAGAAGTGGAAGGTTCCAAGCAGTGTCCAAAAATCTTGTTTTAACGAATAAAAAACTTGTCCCATTGAGATGTCCGTCAAAAAAATACGGGCCAATAACGTACTCGCCCATAATGCCGCCCCAAACATTAACACTCCATCGGTGTTGGCGATCAACAGTATGAAATAAATGTTTATTTTCTGTGTCATAATAATGTAAATTATGTCTATTTACTATACCATTATTATAAAAAGTTTATTAGTCTGTAAATTTTAAAGAATCAGGATATTCTCCAACTTTATCTAAAGTCCATAAACAAAAATTTAAACGGTTATCATAATCTTGTTCTGTCAAATGCTGGTAAAGATGAATGTGATACGGATGAAAGTGGTTGGTTTTAAGTATTTTACATACACTAGTTTGACTAATTTCTAATTCACCCGAAATTGTTCTTGTACTAATATTTGGGTTTTTCGTAACAGAAAACAGGACATTAAGTTTGTTAACGTTGTCACCAATAACTGGTTTATTTTTATTTACCTTTTCGTATGCAACATTACCAGTAGCACGGAATCTATTAAGCAATCTCTCAAAAACTTCCTTTTATGGGTATCTTCTATCAGGATACTTTTGAGCGTTAAGAGACAATTTTCCAAACATTCTCCAATGTAAAGTACCATGTCGACTGTTTCATGGATAGCGTAATTCTTCATTTTTAGGAACAATGAAAGGTAAATATTACACACAAATGTTTATATTTTGACAATTACGTAATGTTAGAAAATGACAATGTCATAGAATGTCATTAACTAACTAAATCTGTTGTTTTAAAATCAATATACCGATGAAGAGTTTAAAGAATTGTAAATCACGCAAAAACTATGGGACTTAAGTATAGGGCATCTTTATACCATTAAAAGAGGAAACTTTTTTTAGTAATACGATTAATTAATATCCATGGTGTTATATTTAAAATAGGGCTCATATTTGATATTGAAGAATCCAAAATTGTAACTAAGTTTTTAACACCATGTAAATAAATGTTTAAGAATCAATAATGGAATAAATTTAACCATTATCCAACTATTTTACTGTAAGAGAAAATTTGTTATAATTGCTTAAATAAGTCGAGAATAAGTAAAAAATTTATTAAAAATCCTTTATAAAAGGTATATAATAAAATGCCCAAACGGACTATCACAAAAATATTGCAAAACGTTTTCTGATTGTTAAATCCATCAACAGTGCAAACGAGGTATATATTATGAGCCACCAAAATATATGGGCCAAAACCCTTTAAATGATATAAATTTACATTTGTTTTACAATATATGTGGTTACAAATTATGATGTTCAAGTTACCTTTTATATTGGTAACATGGCGACGTATGACCCTACATAGGTAAAATGGTCCTGAGACGAAGTGTCTTCGAGGACCTGTTGATAACAACTGATCAGTTGTTGAACTTTTTTTTTTTAATCTTTTACTGTTTCGCTCTAATCTTCCGTCTTGTTAGTGGTGACTCACCCTGTATAATATAAACACGATACTTTTTTTTTTTATTATAATTATGTTTATTTACAATCTACATCAAAAAAAGAGTATTAAGTAAATGTGATTACAGGTTTTGCGCGTGAAGGGGAGACATCCAATGATGTCTCACCTTATTCTACTTTGGTTTAGTTCTGAAGAAGGTCTTGAGGCCAGGTTCTATGTAATCTTCTTGTGGCTGGTCCATTGTTGTATAGTTCCCTTACTAGCTCATTTTCGTGGTGAGTGGTACGTTCATTTTGTGACTCCGTGGCTCGATGAATTTCTTCTCTGATGAAAGGAACCTTTAAGGCATTATGGAATGTTTGGTTACTTACGTACCATGGCGCATCCACTATCGATCTTAGTACTTTAGACTGGAATCTTTGGATAATATTCAGCGACGTTGGTTTTGCACAGCCCCATAGGTGTAGTCCGTAGAACCAGATAGGTTTGAGTATGGCTTTGTATAGAAGAATTTTGTTTTGGATGTTAAGTTTTGATTTACGTCCAAGAAGCCAATACATTTGTCGGAATTTTAAGTCGAGCTGCTTTCTTTTGGTCTGGATATGTTTCTTCCAAGTGAGTCGTTGGTCAAGATGGAGGCCAAGGTATTTAGCGTCTGTTACTGTTGGTATTCTTATATTTTCCATCCTTACAGGTGGGCATATATTCTGACGGTTGGTAAATGTTATTTGAAATGATTTTGTTTTATTTACTTTTGTTTTCCATTTTGTATACCAATCACTGAGTATGTTCAGATGATGTTGCAGGTTTTGTGAGGCTTGTATGGGATCTTCATTTACGGCTAGTATTGCTACGTCGTCAGCAAAAGAAGCGATTGTAGTATTATTAGTCTCTGGTATATCGGCTGTGTAGAGTGAGAAAAGCAGCGGCCCTAGAACACTACCCTGCGGGACTCCGGAGTTGAAAGGACAGAGGTTGGATTGTTGGTCTTTGAATTTTACAGAGAAATATCTATTTGATATGTAGGATTTAAGTAGGAGGAAATAGTTACTGGATAGTGGTATTTTTACTTTGTAAAGCAGACCTCTGTGCCAAACTTTGTCAAACGCTTGTGAGATGTCTAGAAATACAGCGTTGCAGTATTTCTTTTCTTCAAGACTTTTGGATATTTCATTTATCATTCGATGAACTTGTTGGGTAGTGGAGTGATTTTCCCGAAAACCAAACTGATGTTTTGGAAGTAATGTAATGAATTCATGATCTGCGTATATTCTTTGAAGTAGCAATCTTTCAAAAACTTTGCTTACGGTTGGGAGCAGGCTGATAGGTCGATAAGATGTTACTTCATTGGGCTCTTTTCCTGGCTTGAGGATCATAATGACTTCAGCAAATTTCCATATTTTTGGAAAGTAAGATAAGCTTAGCATGCGGTTAAATATAACTGTTAGCAAAGTTATGGCCTTACGAGGAAGTTGTTTTAGTACTTGTGCCGAGATTAAATCATAACCTGGGGCCTTTCGTAAATTGAGTTTGTTTATTTCTTTCCTAACTTCTATAGGAGTAAAACTTTTAATTGGGAGGGACATTTGACATGCTGCGCTAATTAGTTCTTCCACTTCTTCATCAGGGTCTGCCGGCTCTGTTTGAAATACGTTTGTAAGATGTTCGGCAAAAACGTCAGCTTTTTCTTTGTTGGAACAGGCCCATTCGCCATTTGGTTTACGGATAGGAGGAATGGTTGTGTATGGTTTCTTTAGCTTCTTAGTGGCCTTCCATAACGTCTGGTCATTTGCTGTAAGATTTGTTATGTAATGTTCGAAGGTTTCGTTGTTTGCAGCTTTGATGGCTACTCCAAGTTGCCTTCGTAGTCTATTGAATATATGTAGGTCTATGTTATTTCTAGATCTTTGCCAAGTTCTGCTCGCACGACGTTTTTCAGCAATGAGTTGGCGAATGTGCAGGGGAACATTTGTGGTATGTGTTGGTTTGCGTTCAGTTCGTGGTGTAGATTGCCATGCCGCTTTTTGCACAAGTGTGGTGAAGTATTGAGCTGCTATATCTATGTCAGGTGTAGACTTGATCCGCTGATTAAGATGGGTGTTTTCTTCTAGGTAGGATTGAAAATCTGCCCAGTCGGTGTTTTTTGACGTGAGTCGAGGAGGTGGTGGGCTGTTTATAACTGTGGTACTCAGGCTCATAATAACCGGTGTATGATCCGATGAGAGATCATAGCTGGATTCTATTAGACAGTTGGTTCTGGACACTCCTTTGCTTATGTAGTAGTCCAGCAGATCTGGAAGTTTTCTTGGGTCACTTGGCCAGTACGTAGGGATTCCGTTAGTGTGGCAATCATAGTTGTTGTCGGTCATTGCTTTTAGAAGATTACGACCTTTTGTTGTTATGAGTCTTGAGCCCCAGTGTATGTGTTTCGCATTCCAGTCTCCATCGGCAACGAATTTGCTGCCAAGTAATTGGAAGAAGGCTTTGTATTCATCTGTGGAGATTGTGTGACGAGGTGGGCTATACATTGCAGATATGTTAAAGTGCCATGGTGTTGAATTTACTTGAACGATTGTTGCTTGTATTTTTTCTGTTGCATAATTCGGCAATACATGATGTGATATGCAGCTGCGGATGATTACCGCCGAGCCACCATGAGCTGTACCATCAGGATGAGGTGTGCTGTATGTGGTATAGAGCGGAATATTGAACGTAGTCAGATCGGTAAAGTGAGTTTCTGAAATAAGCAGAACGTCGATTTTATTTAAGTTTAAAAAAGTAATTACTTCTTGCTTATGGTTTAGCAGGCCGTTAGCGTTCCATGTGGCAACTCTAAGTATGTTTAAGAACTTCTTTGGTTAATGACTTGTGTTAGTAAGTTTAATATCATACTGTTTTGACTCATGAGTTGTGAGAACATGTTTTTGAACTCGTTAAGGAATGTTAATAGTTGTTGTTCTATATTAGTTTTAGGTTCTGAATCGTGATTTGTTTGATTTGCTGTCACGTTTGCATATGTTCTTTGATGGTTTTGTAGAGTATTTAGCTGATTTGTTTCAGTATATACATGTGGACTGTTGAATGTTGGTCTTTGAGGCTGTTGGTTTCCTCTTTTCTGCAAATGTCTGTTTTCTACTAGTTCCCTGTAGACTACACAGCCTTTATAGTTAGCAGGGTGACCTTCTTTGCATAGTGCACACTTAGCTGGAGTGCTTCTAGGTTTTTTACAATCTTTTGTATTGTGTTGTCCTCCACATTTAACGCAGTAATGCGGTTTAGTGCAATATGTTTTACTATGACCATATGCTTGACATCGCATGCATTGAATGATTGAGTTTCTCTTATTTGGTGCCTCGACTGCTATTTTGGTGTGACATAAGAATTCTAGGTTGAATATGTCTTTGTTGTTACTGTTGGGTTCAAGATCTATGAAAAACAAAGATAAAGGTTCCTTTGTTTGCCTGTGTCGAATGTTAGTTACATTGCGAACTTTATGGCCGGCTTTTTCTAGTTCCTTTATTATATCTGTTGTGGGTATAGAGTGATGAATATGTCTTATTACCACTCTATAGGCACGCTCTTCCTTTATTTGGTAAGTGTGGTGAATGATTTCTTCTTCTCGTAAATGTCTTATCAGTTTACGGTATGTATCTATTGTATATGTTATAATCTTGACAGTGTTGTTTGGTAGAGTTCTGGTATAGTAGGTTTCTTCCTCCACAATTTGTGCAAAGTTATCGACCATATCTTTAAAGTTTTTGACGCCATATACGAATATTGGAGGTGGTTTTGGTATTTTCTGTTGTTTTTCTGTTTCAGTCTGTTCAGAGCTCTCAGCGTTAGATAAAGCACTGTATCGATTTTGTATTTTTGTTGGTGGTGAGCTTGGAGAATTGGGATCATTATTTTGTTTTGAAAATTTACGTTTTTTGACTACTTGCCATGAGTTTTTATTTTGGGTTTCTTGATCGTCGTCTTCACTAGACTCCATATCCGTGTTTTCTGAATGACTAATTGCAAGTTTTAGCTTTGTGTTTGAGGTCTGCCCTACAGTAGATGGGTTGCTTGGGTTGTAGTAAATTGGTTGGGGTTGTGGGGGAAATTGTTGTGGTTGTGGTGGAAGAGCGAATTGATTTTGTGGAATGTTTGATATCGGAGTATTTGCGGGTTGCCAGTATATGTGGTTTGGTGCATGTTCGGATGTGTATTCTAGTGGAGAATATTGTTGAGGAGTTGGGTACATGTTCTTAAATGTTTGTTAATAGTGGACCTGCTGCTTACCTGCAATTTCTGCTGATGCTACAATAGACACTGATTGTTTGTGTTCCGTGTATGTGAATTGTTCATTGTAGAAAACAGAATTTGGTACGCCACTGTCACTTTACTGTTTATTTTAATAACTAGAATTTTTAATAATTAGATTTTAATTGTTCTTATCGGTGGTCACTTTTTGCTATCGCACTCGCCGGAATACGTCCTTACTCTACGATATACAAGTGAACACTTAAACACGATACTTAAATTATTTATTTTGGCTTAAAAATGGTAGTAGGTTTTTTTAATTTTGAAAAAAAAAATGCGATATAATTAGAATTTACAGTGAAGCCCGTAGGAAAAATACAACTAATTAGCCTTATCATCAATGGTTCCAGAACCTTTTTAAGTCTTGACCTGTTTTAGGATTCATCTCCATTCTGATCTGTTTCGGGCTTTTTTTCTCATTTTTTTTTATTTTTAAGGTTGTTGCATCCATTTTTTATTTGTTCTATGTATCTCAGCTTCGGTCTTCCTCTGGTTCTTGATTCTATTGATACTTGTTTACTTATTTTGATTAATATTTCACTATCTTATTTATTTTTTCCACATATGCTATTTAAAACAGCTGTCACATTTTAATAAATGTTTTGATTTTCGGATCCTAGTATATGTTGTATAGTTCAAAGTTGCATCTTCTTTGCCAAATTCTACTTTCTTTTATGCCTTCATATATGTGTTGCAAAATGTTTCTGTCAAAGGTAGAAATAATCTTTTATCACTTTTAGAGAGTGTCCAGGTTTCTCAACCGTATATGAGTACCGGTTTTATTCAGCTTTATTAGAATTTTGTATATTAGGCATTTGATTTACATGCGACGTTACCTGATCTCACTTGCTCAATTAAACGGTAGTAACATTTATTGGTAATCAAAAATCGCTCCTTCACTTCCTCTGCAACGTTTTTATTTGACGTAACTAGGGTTGCATTCTCATATTCTTATAACTTTTTTAGTTACCCTTTTTGAGTTTTTATTTGCATGCATATAATTTGTTTTGGTCTGATTGATTTAAGGCCACTAATTTGTGCAGATCGTTTTATTTGATTGTATACTCCTATCATTTGTCTTCTTTGCCTTTCAATTATGTCAACATCACATTTTGCAAACGCTAGTGTTTGCACAATTTTATTAATTATTTTTTCTAAAGTATTAAGTGTTGCATCTGTTATTATTATCTTGAACGTGATATTGAACAGGATGCATGATAGAGCGTCTGCCTAAGTAGTCTTTTTATCACATCTCACGTTTCCGTTAATTTGTTTTGTCTCCGAATTTGACTTTCTACTTTAAGGTACATTAGCTAAGCTACAAGCTTTCTACATTGCTGGTATTAAAAATTCTCTGTTTATATTGCCATATGTGCTTTTCAAGTCTATGAAGAGCTGATGTGTGTCGATGTTATATTTACTATTTTTTTGAGGATCTGTCGTAAAACAAATATCTGATCTATTTTTGACA
The DNA here is from genome assembly GCA_918026665.1 of Diabrotica balteata. Taxonomy (NCBI): domain Eukaryota; kingdom Metazoa; phylum Arthropoda; class Insecta; order Coleoptera; family Chrysomelidae; genus Diabrotica; species Diabrotica balteata. The sequence goes on along the minus strand of OU898282.1, from coordinate 82,543,986 downwards.
TCTATCTACAGAAGCTACATTGGTATTTGCCAACTATTTTTTCAGGGCGAGGTCTAGCGAAATATAACTAAGTATACCATAAGAATTTCTAATTAAAGTTTTACTGACTGTCCAATAACAGGCACAAGATTAAAATGCAAATTAGCAAATTTTTTGAGATTGGTCATGTTTACAATAAAAAATAGATACAAAAAACGTCTATCCAACGATAAACAGATTTATCTGTTAAGTAAGTTTGTTGTTATTCCGTTTGGTTATATTAAAACAGTTGTAACGTTTCTAACGTAGATTTAAAAGAAGTGTTATTAATATTCTTAATGTTTATTTAGGAAAATGATCAAAACAATAAAAATGACGAAAGGGAAAACTATTAGGCGTAAAACTTTTATCACGTGTATAAATCAAGAAAATATTTTAAGTAGAGTAAACTGTCGGTCGAATCTCAAGTTAAAACATGGATTGGAAGAAGGTTTTAGAATTTTAGTTTTTTTCTGCATGATAAAAGTAAAGTTTGTGTAATCTTCTGGCTCAGATCTAGTGTTAGGGGTTTGAGGTCACGCAAGCGCCCCTAACATTACTTGACCACTTTGGTAGCCGAGAGAGACAGGTCGTAATATTTCTACAACGATAAGGTTGTGGTTGATGAATATTAAGCAAAAGCTTTTAAAAAAGATCATTTACTGTAGTACTTATCTTTCGAATTTAGTAATCAGCAAATGAATGTGTCAAAAGTTAAATAATCTAGCTCTATTCAGTACCAAAAATTCTCAATAAGCTGAACGAATTGGTTTGATATGCTGCCACTTTGCGATCTTACTTATTTTTATAATACTTAATGATCCGAACTAAACGATCTGTTTTTAATTATTAATGTGCCTGTTATATTTTGTATGTTAGTGCCTTTTACATATTAAAACTATATTTTCTATTTTTCAGAGCTTCTCATCGAAAGGTAGTTCCTAAGATTATGCAGTAAACAACAATTATTTTATTGTATATTATATCAATAAATTGGAATTATCCTTGTAATTATTTTTATTTATTAACAACCAATAAATAAGCAGATAGTAGGCATAAGAATCCAAAAGACATATTAATCAATAATTTATTTGACAAACAAAATAAGATTATTTTAATTAAACAAACATTATAATTCTCATATTGCTGTTATTATTAATTTATACATTAGGAACGGTACAGTATTGTTCGAAACTAAAAGTTAGCAAACAACGTAGGGTAGAGCTGGAATGGAGTAGAATGCCGTCAAAAATTATTTCATTTTTGAGTGAAGTTATTTATCAATAATTTGAAATTACCTTTGTTAGCCTTTTTATTCATTTACAATAATTAAAGAATTAAACACGTTAAAATTAAATTGGATCATATTTACATAGAAATTTTAAAACGTATTTCTAATTTTATCATTTATTGACATTAGAACATTTTTGTGAATTATTTTTATTCAAGTTTTATCATACTTTCCAACTCATTTTGTAGATGTGGTGTGTTAATTTAACTACATTTCTTTTATTATTATATCTATCTGTTACTTACCTTTGTTATCGATATTTTCACTTAGTTGCGATTGATTTTGTTTAAAACCAAATGGCGCATTCGCTTCTTAAAATCTAGATCGCTTCTTTGTGTTGATTTGTTAATTTATGTTTGCATTGTCTTCGTATGTTCTTAATTCTTTTACCTTATATTCAGAACAAAATAAACAAAGCCAAATGTTGGCGCAATTTTTAACATAATATTTAAGCCTGTTAGTTTTGTCCCGCCACGATCACGCTGCTAAAGGATATTTTTATTGGCGTAATTTTTGACATGTCTAAACATATTAGTTTGGTCCCATTTACCGTTTTTAGAACTCAATTCTCCATATTTACTTTTTTCTCTTTTCTTTTCAAAATTTACTCGTTATTCTTAATCGCTTTAAGAAAATCTCGAATCTCAAAGAGACATAGGGGTATATTCTGTAACCATTCCGTTAAATTTTAGAGGCCTCTAATTTTTGTATTCTGTAACTTATGCATCCGTTAAAATCATAACCTAAACCGTTAAAACTCCCGCTAAAACAGAATATTTTGGAGGATGTCAAAACTTGTCTTCTTATTTTTAGCGCCCGTTAAATATCATTTGATTATTTTTGTTTGGTTAGGTTTATATAATTATTAGTTTGTTATTTATATATCATACTGCAGATAAACAATTAAAAAAGATAAATAGCTTTTTATAATATATTTGGTGAAGCTTTTAGTTGATGAAATAATAAATAATAATAAAAGGTAACTCTCAGTGTACTTTATAATCCGTGTGTTACATCTATAACAAAATTAAAATTTTTTATTCTTTTTGTAGAGCTGAACTCAGATTACATCAAGAGATAATCCGATATAATATTATCAATCCTTTCCTATAACACATGGACTTTTCCCAATTCATTTAGGATTAATTTTATTCCTGTTATAAAATCAACTCGAACACAAATAAACTGAAAGTCTTCTTTCTTAAGTTTTTGGCCTCCAACTTTTAGTTTTTGGTCAATTTTTACCTTATAAGTAGTTTAACACCATTAACGTCCGACGTTGCCGTATCTGATCGAAAACTTTTTAGAGGATTCCTCTAAAAAAATATATTTTAGCGGTCCTCTATAATATTTCTTTATAGAATGTCAATGTTACCTAAAACTTTAAGAGGACCGTTAAAAGTTAAATTTTAGAGGCCTCTTAAATTTAACGGAAATGTTACAGAATACACCCAATAATATGCTAAATTTATGGTAGATTTTATTGCTTATCAACATATGATGCCGGTTCCTGCATTCGATTTAAAATCGACTATTTCTTATGACATTCACGGAGTTTTCAAAACAAATTTTTATTTAGCTTCTTTTGAATGAAAACTGTTGTCGAAGATTTTTTTCAGAAATGCGACACCACGCCGAGGTTTCGACGCTGTTCTTATTTTTGGTTTTCGCACCCCACGGAATTTTTATAGCAAAAGAGGCCAACGGTATTCTGTTTGACATCGTCTTCCTAGTTAATAAACTTAAACTCATACTAGAACATTAGAAATTTCAACGCTCTTCCAAAATTGTTCAGTGTCTAATAAAATGGTAGATTTAAAAATCTTCTCTTCTTATAATAGTAAAAAGGGGTTCATAACCTCGTACTGTTCTCAAGAATATAACATGCAGACTTCCCCAAGTGCCGATTAATAGAACTAAAATCAAGCTTTCTGAGTGGATAAAAACGATCTTATACAACTTGGAGATGGTCTTCCCACACTACAAAATACACATTTTGGTTATGTTTAGTTTGGAAAGGTTCCGGTTTGTTGTCACTCAAAAATAATCTATCTTCATGTACTTTACGTGATAAGACGCAAATCCTCTCAACTTCTAACTCACAGCATATATCTCTCTTTATCCAATTATTGCCAGATGACTCTCTTGATAATAAACTTCAAAAATTCTATGAAATTGAAGAGATTTCAGATAAAACCATTTTAACTCATAAAGAAAATCTAGCAGAGCAAATATTTAAAATACAACTCAGATTCTTCAGGACGATAAATTTCAAGTAGATATTTCTTTAATGTTTAAAGATGCAGCTAAACAGTAAGTGATTTTTTTTTATATATCAAAGAAAAGATTTAAATCCTTAGAAAACAAACTTGTCAGTAACAATGAACTCTACGTACAATATAAAAATTCTATAAAAGAATATATATATCTCTTTCTCATGCAAAGGTAGTTCCTCTCTTTCTAGTAAATTCAGACTCGGTTACAAAATATGTTTTTCTCATCATTGTGTACGTAAGGAAGATAGTTTAACCACTTAGTTACGAGTACGTACACGTTGTGTACGTAAGGAATATAGTTTAACCACTAAGTTACGAGTAGTTTTTATGGCTCACTGAAAACTACTACATAAGTATCATTAAATGATTTAATGTTAAAGCGTTACAGGACATATCCAGAATTATTTGACATTCTTTTTAGTTTTCTTCTTTTTCTTCTTTCAGTGCCCTGTCCGATTATCGAACGTTGGCGATCATATTGGCAATATTAACCTTATTCACGGCGGCTCTAAATAAATTAGCGATGGCAGGATGTTCTTCGTCGGCCTGGGCCTCTCCTTCCGTCGATCTTACCCTGTATTATGAGGTGTAGAACAGGGGCGGCTCGTGATAGTACAAGATGGTGAAGCACACTACACTTAAGAAAAATTATTATTATTATTATGGTTAGCTTCTCTTTGCTCCAGTCATACCCGGCTAAGGACGCATTGCTCGCGCCAGCAAACAATGACTTGGCGTGAGAAGGACTTCTGACGATACGCGCGCGGATCAACAAAAGTCATCCTCATCTCAAAGCTCTCCTAAGCTCTCCTCCACCCTCCCTTATGTGCACTGAAGGTGCAATATAAGGGCTGACTGCTTTTTGAAAAAGTCCGCGATTGAGCTGTATTTATGAGCACTATGTGTAATAGGGTGCTCATAAATGTAACTTAAATCATACCCAAGGTGTCGATAAGCGACTTACTCCCGTTTATCATGAAATCTCATATCGTGAGATAAAAGCGAACGAAAAACGAGGGAGCTGTAATCCTCGAGCCTGCACCTTGGTTAGCGGCCAAGTTGTAGCCTCAAGGATCTAGGTGGCCTCTCCCGTGGCCTTTTTTATTTTTATAATTTTTATATTTTTTATTAATTTTTTTGGGATTTTTATATTTTTTTGGGGGTTAGTAGGTATTTTTTATCTGGGAGATTTGTTAGTAAGTGTTATAAATGGCGACTGCTAATCTAGTGCCATCTTCTTCACGATCAAATTTGGTAGATAAAAATTCAAATAAATCTTGAGCAGAACGCCCGGAACTTACATCGTAAAATCCCATGAATCGTTCGACTGGTTTATCGTTTATTACGTAACGAAAAATAACGGATAGTTGTGAATGGCAGCTTATATCAGTAGTCTCATCCACCTGCCAGGAAAAAAATAATGATTTTGAAATTTCTTCCTTAATTTTTTTATTTATAACAAAAGCAATTGAATCGATTAATTCATTTTGTATGGTTTTAGATGTCCCAGAAAAAACTGATCTAGAGTCATTATCATGTTCTAAAAATGTTTTTAGTGTCAAATTTACTAACAAGAACAACTAGCTCTTTGAAATTCCCGCGATTTAAAGATTCATTAGATTCATCATGCCTCCTAAACGGTAACTCTTGCATAAAGAGGTGTAACGTAATATCTATAGGGCTTTTTAAAATTTGCCGATTTTCTTTAACTCTAGCAATGAAATTTTCAATATCTATTTTACGCGAATTGTCTAGTGCTGTGGCGATATTTTGCTTTTGTTTTCTCATAAGAGTAAGCTTGCAATTCGATGTAATATGTTGAGAACTTTTATTGTGTAACAATAGACTCCGAGACAAATTTTTCAAATCAGTATAACCACTTTTGAACCAAACTTTGTCGCTAGTATTAGCTGTGGCAAATAAAATGCATGGCCAACAAAACAATTTATTTAATGTTATACTACCCGTAAGTTAGTCAAACTTTTCGTACCATGCATTTTGAAATCCCCGATTTGGTTTTCCGACGCTACCGATAGAAACAAGATGTTTACTTAAATTTGGAATAGGTTGTTTTACTACTTTAACTATATATAATTTATCTTCATATGAATGACTTGAAAAATTCTGCTGATTGACTAAAAAATTTACGAGATCACAAGTAGTACGAATATTTACATTCACCTGGGAAAGTTGTGACGAAGTGCTCGGTGCTAAATCCATTTTTCACTAAAACCGAAAATCCTACAGACAAAAACAAACCAACCAAAATTATTAAAAAAACTTAATTAGAATTGCACTTATTATATAACATGTAATCTTACTGTTTTTTTAATGAAAAACAACACGAGATACGTCAAACGTGATCCTGCCGCACCAACAGGTCAACAGGAAGTAATTTAACTACTACTTACTACAACAATTTTGCAGAAATGTTCCAAAATGTACCAATGTTGCCAATCTGGTAAATGCATAGAAAAAAAATATTTTTTGTTAAATCGGAAAACAATAGAACAATATGTATAGTACCATCTACTAAAGGAAAATACTCCAATGTTGTTACAATTTACAAATAAAAATCTATGTTTTATTTAAAATGTACTTTTATACCCCGAGGGAAAAAATGTAGCGAATTGGGTACCTTTGTACCCAAACGGCAACGCTGCTAATTAAAAGAACTACACCAAACGAGAGCGGCTTGCCTCTCCTGTTCGGTGAAATAGTGGGCAGAAAATAAATAAATCATGTTGAATTTCGCTACATAATGTGATGTCTAATATGCAAGACAGAGCAATGCCGTGAGGCTTGCCTCGGCTATAATTTTTAAAGAGAAAATGAGATGCACAGATGATAGGCGCGGAAAATGGAGCCGTTGTTTATTTAATATTTTGTGGTTTAAGCTTGTCCCTTGTCCGGCCCGTAGATTATGAAGAAATATACAAAGATAAGACATCAGGGGTGTACCTATTTTAATTTTTTATCATAATGAAAATAAAGTTATTTAGAAAATTCCAAAAAGTTAAATTGTAGTTAAAGAACGTAAATAGTCGATTGATACTGGTGAGGCACTGCCTCACCTGCCTCATAGGACCAGCCGCCCCTGGTGTAGAAGGTTATACCTTTCTGGATGTCTCATTACATGACCGAAATATTGTAACTTCCGAATTTTTATCGTTTTTGTTATTTCTGTGCTCTTTTTCATTCGATGTAGTTTTAGGATTTATAAATTTGCGCTTACAGCTGACATTAAAAAAATGTTCAGGCAAATTAATTCCGATAATTCCGATTAATCAATCCCGATCAAAGTTTTCTATTAAATATTTTATGACGTGACTCACCGCAAGATGAATTGCAATGTCTAGAATTGCAAACTGTAACTTATGGAACGAAATAAGCTCCATTTCTTAGTACACGCTGCTTAATGAAATTAGCAGATGATCACAATTATTTATATTCTCTCGTTAGTGATGCCTTGTTAAATTCATGTTATGTAATTGACATACTCTTTGGCTTCGAAACTCTGAATGGTATATTTAAAGCTCATAATGAAATATGTGAACTTTTTAAAAATTTATGTATCTCACTACACAAATGCTGTTCTAACTCTAAGGATTTTTTAACAACTATCACTGAAAAAATGTCAAATTTCTAGTTATACAATTTCTTCTGAAAAGATTGCATCCAACGAGGTCATAGGTTTACGTTAGAATGCCCAAACAGACAGTTTCTCAATTTCTATACCTAAAATTACAGTTAAAACTTCTTTTACAAAACGTAAAGTACTCCCCACAAAAGCAAAATCTTTGATCCTCAGGTTTTCATAGCTCTTGTTACTATTATCGCAAAAAATAATAATGCAAAAGATTTGGCTGTCAAAAGTAAATTTTGATAATACTCTTACGTCTGCATTACTGTCAGAATAGATTATATTTGTTTTAAGTATCCCGTTTCTCAAAAATATTAATATTCATAGGCCACTATTCACATTATAAAAATTATTAAAATTCACGGTTTCTTAGATGCCAGTATAAGAGCCTATGCTACATGTGTATATATACGAGTTATGGATCAATCTAAGAAGGTTAGTTGTACTCTTGTAGCTTTCAAAAATGGTGTAGCTCCTTTTAAAATCCGAACTCTTCCAATAATTGGAACTTATGGGCGCAGTTTTATGCACCAAACTTACTCAATGTTTAATTAGTACCCTAAACTCAACTAATATGCACATCAACTCTATTAATTTATGTTCGGATTCCAAAATTATGCTGGCATAGCTTAAATCTCATCCTTCTCGATAGTCGCAATATGTAGCAAACAGTGTAGCACAAATTAAAGAAATATATTCTAATTTTTATTGGCGATATGTCAAATCAAATTAAAATCCAGCAGACATTCCCCTTCGTGAAATCATAGCCTTTAGAACTTGTAAAATATCAGTTATAGTGGCATGGACCACAGTGGCTTGGTAAATACGATTTAACTCTAGATAGTTGTGACAAGGGGATTACATATTTTAATCCACCCGAGGAAAAAAAATGTCATATGCAAACTCAACAATACCCTATAGAATTTTTTTTTGTTCAATGTCAAATAAGTTTTCAAACTTCACAACCTTTCAAAGAACCCTGGCTTATTGTTTTAGATTCGTTTACAATGATACCATCTCTTTTGTAAGAAGGTACGGCCCTCTTTCAGTATCAGAGTTGCATGCCGCTGAGCAAAAAATAATTACGTTTTTGCAACTTGTTTACTTTTCTTATTCTTAAGAAATTGCAGAATTTAAGTCGGGCAAAACTTTTTCCAACAAATCTCTTCTTTCACTAAATATTTTTATTAATGACAAGGATATCGCACCCTCAGTAATATAAGGGATCAACTCAAAATTTTGGTAAATTGAGATTTTAGATGCTATGGGCACAAAATTAAATTCTCTACCGGTTAGCGCTGACAGAGATAGAAATAGGACATTAGTTGCTCGGTAAATATATTTGTGCCTCTATCTTACTCTCCCCGCCAACCTATTGTTTTTACTGCTACAAGGTAACAATCAGTAACGTGTCCATAGTCGTCAAAGGCGGACTGTTCAAACGTCGTGCGATTCGTGTTTGTGCCCTTCTATGACAAAACTCCTGGTGAGTTTGTATCTTAACATTTTGTATTATATAGAACAATTTTTAGTTTAGCCCTTATATTATGTAAAATGTAATTAATAATAGGGTCTAATTCATAATAGCTCGCTATATTGCCAAAAAGTAGAGATGTTATACGGAATCATATCTTATTGGTTCATTATAGTACGTAAATTGTTTTATTGTTGATGGCGAACTTTGTAATTGGCCCTTATTTACATGAAAATTTTAACTATTTTTTTAATTGATCCGATTAAATTAACAGAAAAATAATTAAGTTGTAGATTTAAAACAGTGTTTATTACATAGATGCAATGTATTGTTTGTAGTGTAAAATTTTTACATTTTATTTTATTATATAATCCGAGTTCGTTCCTCAGCAAGGTACGTCTAAAGCCAATATTTCCATGCCATCCTTATCGAGATGCGATGAGTTGCCATTAGTTAGAGAACAGTAGGTAATTACATAATGTCTTCAATACATTCAGAGGAAAGCGACGTAGACCTCAGTGATGACGATCCCACTTACAAACAAGAACATTTTCGTCGACGTATACAGATCACAGCAACTCTAACTTTGATTGATACAAACAATGTAACTATGACAAATGATAACATTCAAAGACAATCCAGAAAACGTAAAGCAGATCCAACCAAATAGATACAAAACACGCAAAAAATGAAACGAAACTTGGGTCAAAGCTATGTAGCTATACATTCGAAGAAATTGGTTCCTGCACGTAATATGAAACCACCTTGTGTCCAAAAATGTAGATTAAAATGCAGTGAGCAAATCGATGATTCCAAAAGGTTGAAATTATTTAGTGCATTTTGGGTATTAGGGGATAGACAATTACAAGGAATGTATGTTTTGTCTAATAGCGCACAGATTACACCTAGGTACAAGTATACCAATGCCGAAAAACCACGAAATCCAAACCATGCATTCTATTTTTCCGTAGACAACGAAAGAGTTAGGGTATGCAAAAGCTTTTTTATTAATACTATTGATATTTCTCATAAGAAATATCAATAGTATTAATAAAAAAGAAGATAATAGAAAAACTGGGCTTCATAAAGGATGACCAACAAACACAATAGACCGGCAAACACAATAGTCATAAAAGTGTAAGTGATGAGCTTATAAATGACATCACCAACTTCATCAACCCTATACCCCGCATTGAGTCACATTATCTAAGAGCATCTACCTCTAGAGAGTACATCAGCAGTGGTAAAAGTATTGCAGAGCTCTTTAGAGATTTTGAAGTACTGCAAGAGGAAAGGTCTCGCCCGGCTGGACTATATCACACGTTTTATGAAATTTTTAACATTAAATTTAACCTTGGCTTTTATCAACCCAAAAAAGATCAATGCAATCTTTGCCTGCAGTTCTAAAATCCTACTGAACCACTAAAACAGAATCTTAGGGATCAATATCATACGCATTTGTAAGAAAAGAAGTTATGCAGGGAGGAAAAAAAGAATGACAGAAAGAACATTGATGAGTGCAATATTTGTGTATGTTACGATGTACAAGCCATTATGCAAAGTCCTAACGGTGAAACATCAGCATTCTACTACAAATCTAAATTAAATAGTTACAATTTCACTATGACGGAATTAAAAAATATTCACGAAAACGATGTGTCAACAATGGACACCTCTAAAGGCTATAAAAATGTCCATTGTTATTTTTGGGACGAGACTCAAGCGAAAAGAGGCGCTACAGAGATAGGGAGCTGTGTTTTCCATTATTTACAGATTGTGTCTGATAAAGCTGGTGACAGGGAAGTAAATATTAACATTTTTTTCCGATAACTGTTGTGGGCAAAACAAAAATAAATATGTCACATGCTTATACTTATACGCTGTTGCCAATCTAAAAAATTTGTCGTCGATAACTCACAAATATCTCATAAAAGGGCACACTCAGAACGAAGCTGATAACGTGCATAGTTTGATACAAAAGCAGATAGCTAGAGATAGGAAAACTGGCCCAATATACTCTCATGTTCAATAAATCTCAGCAATCAAAAGAGCAAGGAAAACTGGTACTCCATTTATAGTTCACAGTTTAACTTACAATGTTTTTTACGATCTTCAGAAATTACAAGAAAATTGGGGCTATAATTTTAATACAGATGAACAGAAAAATAATCTTGTATGGAATAGTATTAAAGTACTGAAATTTACCAAAGAAGACCCATTTTCGTTTTATTACAAGTGCTCATATAACGATGAGTTTAAAATAGTTAATGTTCGTGATAAGAGGAAGAGAATGCCAAATATTAAAGAAATAACCATGCAGAAAGCGTACCTCCAGGCACTTCCACTTCGTTGTGCTAAAAAGAATGATCTTAAGGATCTTATTAATAAACAATTGATAGATCGATACTATGCGTCTTATTATAACAACATGTTGTCTTAATATTACTAATCTTTGGGATTTCAACATTATTTTGTGTAGACTGAGTACATAGTCAAAGTACAATAATTAAGTTTTGAGACTGGATTTTATTTTTGAAGACTTTATTTTTTAGAATGAATTTTTTTGTTATGTGCAGTTTTCTAAGTTTAGAATGGAGGAATGAATGTTTTTTTGTTATGTATAATTTTTTAAGTTTACTGTGGAGATATTGTGATATACAATTAAGTAATAAGTAAACGACAATGTAAAAATTGAGGAGTTACTACTTGTAAGTTTTATTTGGAATTAAAAAGTTTGTTTAACTAATAAATGTGATAATATTAAAGCTATCTTATTATGTTTAACTCTTGTTTTATTTTTTTTTTTAGATTATTGTTATATTTTGCACTGATTAATAAAGTATTACTATTATTTTACCTGATATTTTATTTATAAATCAGAAACAATAAATTCAAACATCGGTTGGGATTGGTGATATAGAGTACCATTTACGATTAAAAATTAAACACTGGCAGGTACACTAATAATATAAGGGATCAAACTTTAATAGTTTCTTATTTCTGTTATGGTTTTTTATACTATACGAGACTAACTCGAAAGTAGTTTTTTCCATTCCTTGTAATTAATAGAATTTATTTATATTATTATTTTTTCCTCATTGTAATTTTTAGTGCAGTTATCAAATAACAAATCTGCCAAATTTCATATTTATAACTTAAATAATAAGCACGTTATTTGAAAAAATAGCTGTAATGTCGGATACCAGAATCTTTATACGCGATTTCCCACAAATCTACTTTTTTGAATTGTGCCTCTATATTACTGAGGGTGCGATATATTAAGAGTCGGTGGTAGATTTAAGAATGCTCACGTTCCCTTTGATCAGAAATATCTGCTTCTGTTGCCCTTCATGTTGAAAAAAAAACATATTAGATTATGTCATTCAGGTGCCCAGATCACACTTTCCAATTTTCTTCTCAAGTATTGACCGTTAAATGGAATAAGAACAATTAAGAAAATTATCCACTCTTGTATTACTTGCTTTCGATTTAGGGTTCAACCTGCCTCTCAACTAATGGCAGACTTACCTAAAGAACGCCTAGTTGCCTAACACCCATTTACATATGTATGCACAGACTTTGGTGTACCTTTTTTTATAAAGAGTTCACGACTTCATGAGGCGCCAGTATTAAAATGCTATATTGCCATATTCGTATGTATGGTTACCGGTGTGGTCCATATAGAGCTTGTGGCAGGACTCTTCACAGAGACACTCAAACGTTTCATTAGTAGGCGTGACAATTTAAAAATAATTTATAGTGATAATGCTACAAACTTCATTTGTGCTAAGAACCAACTCAAGGAGTTCTCCACATTTTTGAAAAATAAGAAAACGTCTCACTCTATCCAATTTTTTTATGCTGCTCTTGAAATCAGTTGGAAATTTATCCCCCTTCACTCTCTTTATTATGGCGAATTATGGGAAGCCGCCATTAAAAGCACAAAATATCATATTTTTAGACTCATAGGAAATTCTCAATTGACAGTTGAAGAATTCAGTACCATACTCACTCAAATTGAAGCTGTTCTGAACTCACGTCCTCGATGTTCTTCATCTAACGATCCTTCAGTCCTCTCTTGTTTAACTCCAGGACACTTTTTAATCGGTAAACCGCTTACTTCTTTTCCCGAAAGGGATGTTTCTGATATATCTGAAAATATATTGTCAATTTGGAAAAAAGTGCAAAAATTCAACAGTTGTTTTGGAAACGCTGGACTGTTGACTAATTAAATAGACTACAGAATAGGTGCAAATGGACGCCAACCAAGAAAAATTTGCACATAAACGATTAAGTTTTCTTAAAGGATGATAAGAATCCTTCTTTGAAGTGGTCGCCTGCAAAAGTGATTCAAGTTTTTCCAGGATACGATAAGAGAGTTAGAGTTGTCAGGTTAAAAACTAGGAATGGAACCTTTACTCACTCAATTGCAAAACTATATCCCTTACCAGAGTATAGATGTTAATGATAGTAATTGATTAGTAGAGAATAATAGTTTTAAGGTAGTGTTGGTTCGCGAGTGCGATTAGTGTTTGTAGTGTGGTTTTAATTTTCGAACTTATGATTGACCAATATTACCTTTCTATCTGTATTTTTTTCTCTGTATTTTTGTTCTTACATCTTCTTAATTTTAAAGGGAACCCTTCAACGGGTGGGCAGAATATTGTAAACTGCAAGGTACTTACTCTTGCTACGTTTTGAGCGAAACATTTTTGTCAGTCAGGCAACTAGTAACATCAGTTGAGTACGTACCATATGGGATAGTACCTTAGCTTTAGAGATGCTCTCGTATTGTTTTGTCTCTCTAAATTGTGGTGTTATCTGCCTCGTATAATTAAGTAAATTGTTTAGTGCTACTGTATTGTCAGTAACAAAGTAATATAGTGTACCTAGTGATAATTATTGATTTAATTATTGAACCAGACGTTAGAAAACAACAAAGTCTAAATTAAGTTTACCAACGGACATATCTTCTGTTCGTACCCTATTTGTGTAATAGTAAGGTTGTGTTTGACTAAGCTTTTTCCTTAATCTCCTATTGAACGCTTGTTTATAATTAGCTTGTATTTGTGCTTAGTCCTTTTATCTTGGGATACCTTCTAGCTTAATATTTGGGGCGCAGACCGAGTTTGCAAACAGATTCGCGTCCCTGCTCGTTTCCATTATGAGTAAGGACGAAATAGCAGCGCTATCATATAGTCGTAGTCCTCTCTAGGACATGGTTTAGAGAAACACTGTTTCCCTGTATTATGAATCTTCTTGATATGATTGTATTACGCCTGAGAAATAGGGAGCTTCGTAGAGTATTATGGATATTTTTTTTTAATTTTTTTATTGAGTTAATGCCTCGACAACTAAGATCATTGGCATGGTACAGTCAGGTACTTAGTGTAGTGTGTGTGTGTGTGTGTGTAGAGTAATTGTCTTCATACTTAGCAAAGTCGACGTCATTGTCTTTGCTAAGAGACGCTAATTGTATCCGAACGTCTGCGGTCCCTCCGGTGAGTATAGATCGCACAAGGAATTACGGATATTTGAGATACTATGAATATGATTATTAGAATTAATATAGTAATTTGAGCAAAATATCAATTTTACAGCATTGATTACTCACATATTCTATTTAAATTTAAATAAACATACTCAGTACTTAGGAGAGCTTTAAACATTGGACCTAGAAATTGTATATATCGATCTACAGATTACGTATTTATCCAGGACGATTTAGTTGGAAACAAACAGAAAATAATTTTCTTTCATAAGTTTTATTATTTTTTTATTACATATATTCTCTAACTCTAGTCTAAATTCATTAAAATTTGAAATAAAAAAAAGATTGTTTAATCATAAAACTTAAAACATTATTTTTATGAATTTAGACTTACAATAAAGTAAATTCAATAACTTTGCATTATTAACATACTTTGGGCTCAAAAAGGATGTTAACAATGCTTTAAACTTAACAGTAGGAAGCACCTGTGGAGAATAAATTTACCCAATATAATACGTAAAAAGAATAAGGGAAAACCAATTTTACTTTCCTAATAGGATAAAAAAAAACATTCGCCAAATAGATCATTTTAAAATTACATATCCCAATTTATACCATGTATCCATGTTTTGCCTTCTATTCAAAGAGGTTCTATTATTTGTTGAGGTCGTTTATTCCTGCGAAACAATATTCAAATGAACAGCTTCCGTATCTTCTTTTATTGTCGTTTACGTTTTCTCAATTGCTATAGGTTATTTGTAGAATATGAAATGATTACACCGAAGTAGAAAAAAAGTGTCAAAATATCTACTTTCAAAACTATATTTGGTTGTTATCTTTAAGGAAGAGTAGATAAGTCCAAACAAGCACCCAGTTATACATGCTTTTCACCATAGTTTAAATAATAAATATGCTCTTAATATATTCCTATACCAATTTTAAACAAAATTACATTAAAAATTTGCAAAGTTAACAAAAACTAATATCGATAATATATAGCATTCGTAAGGGTCGGAACTGGCAAAATACTAATACAAAGGGGAGTGAGCAGGGTATGCACGCTCTCCCTTTTATTGTTTATTGTATATTTGTGATATATCTGTGTACCAAGCAAGGGTAAAGATATATATTTACAAAATCAAGTTATTAGTAACTGATATCTCAATTATTATGAACCTACAGTATGTAGATGACCTTGCGAGTATTGCTGACAACTCGGCAGCTCTTTAACAATTCAGTAATTTAGGAAATGGATCCTTCTTCTTCTTTCAGTACCCTGTCCGATTATTGAACGTTGGCGATCATATTGGCAATAATAACTTTATTTACGGCGGCTCTAAATAAATTAGCGGTGGTTTCTTGATACCATTCTCGGAGATTTCGGAGCCAAGATGTTCTTCGTCCTCCTGGGCCTCCCTTACCCTGTATTATGGGGTGTAGAAGTTTATAATAGAAGTAGATCCACTAGACCTTAAAATAAATACTACCAAATATAAGATAATGGTTATTAGTACGAGCAATAATCCATTGCAAGTACTAGACATTAGACCAGGCAAGAAATCTGTTCTTCGTTACACTAAACTCGGATAGTCAAACAACAGATATTTTAAATAGTATGGACCTCTTTTATAAAAAACTATATATTTTTTGCAGTCAATTTTCAAACCCAATAAGTTATTAACAAATCAAGGCAACAACACAGTAAATTTTAACTTTTTTCGTCCATCAGAGGAAACTTAAGCATTTGAAACAAATTTAGCAGTCACGTGGGCACTGCTTTTGGTCACGTTACTAAGCAGTTGAAGACTGTACATAAGTGGAAGTTCTGTTACCTCTACTTTAAGCAACTTTGATAGATGATATTCTCAATAATCTGTAGGATACGCTGATACTATCACACCCATCGTTAGGAGCAAATGTTGGTGTAAACAAGAGAGACTCATAGTCAATGCACAAAAAACACAAATCATCAACTTTACAAAAAAGACAGCATTACGAGCCCTAAACCACCAATACTGGGAGGAACAAAGATTTCATTTGCCAAAGAAACAAAATACCTAGGGCTATATTTTGAATATTAGGCTTAAATGGAATACTCACATACTAAAAACCACCCAGAAAGTTACTATGTCCTTGGGTAGATGCAGTAGGATGTGCGGTAAGAATTGGGAGCTCAACCCCAAAATGACCCTATAGTTATAAAAAACGGTTATTAAATAAAGAATGAGTCTGTGTGTGTCGTAAACCTATAAGTCTGTAACGTGGTGGACAACGACCCAGTAAGTAGGAGCAATAAGGCTGCTAGGCTACTTAATAATACACAAAGGCTAACATTGCTGTGTATACAGGGGTTATAAAAACAACTTCTGCAGCGGCGCTGTTATGCTGAATCTTTCATTATTTCATATCTTTATACAGGACACAGCCAGATCTACGATGCACAAATTAATCTCTGGAATGTTGGAGGAATTTACAAGGACAAAGACAGGTGAAACAGTTTATTATAGAATATTCATCAAAATTTCCAGCCAACCTAACAAGCAAAGAGAGGAAAACAGTCAAAGCCAGGCCAAAGTCAGGTAAAAGGGCACTATAAACTGAATAGGCAGTTGTAGCTGATAAGATTGACAAATGATGATCTATGCAGATTCTGTCACCTAGAGGAAAAAACAGCAGAGCACATTTCGTATTAGTACGACAGCCTGGCAGATGTGCGATTGGTTACAATAGACAAAGAAAAGCCACCAGCAGAAAGCTACATGGAATGTTCAGTAACAACGGTATTAGACCTGTTAAAAAGAGTCAGGCTAAAGAATTTAATCAAGGATTAAAGGACCACAATAGAACTGAGTGGAATAGGTCAAAAGCCACCTCATTGAATCTATCTATCTATTCTTGTTGTTATAAGCAGTAGAACAGATAATTATCGCCAAAAAAATTAAAAACAAGCAAGGACTTGTTGAAAAATATAAGCGATTAGATTACTTTCACAAGAGATTACAGTTCCACAATGAAGAAGAAAAAATATATAAAATTTATATATAGTAATCATTTCTGAAAGAGAAACATATACAAGTTGTACAGATATAAATGGAGTAAAATGATGCATAAAAAAGCTAGACGATTTGGAAATTACTGTTGATATATGTGCCCATAACTTAAATGGGTAACAAATTCAAAATCAAGATTCTGGATTAAATTACATGCTAAAAATGCTTAGTGTAAAGTATACCATGAAAAAGCAAAAACACTAACAAACAAAAATATACATAAAAACAACATACACTTAGGCAAAAACCAAATAGAAATAAAAGAATTTTGCTATTTGGGAAACTTGGTACAAAAATTGGCGACACAGATAGCCACGTAATCGTAGCGATTAAAAGAGTCCTTAAGCAAAACTCACTGTGAAAGGTCCAGTTTGATAATAATTTTAGTAAGAGAATAGAACTAAGATCTCTTCCATACCAACATAAAATCAGTTTTACTGTATTTGCAATACATATATTTGCAAAAAACTGTTCTTCGTTCAGATTAAAATTTCTTGTAAACAAAAATGTTTTATATGTAAAATATATTGGTGAAACAGTGTCCAAAGTAGAGTTTCCATTCGCTATTTACATTGATACTGAGATACTTCTATATATATTTCTTGACATGTTTTATTTGTTTATTGTTTATCAATAGCTTTTGTATTCAGGTTTAACCCATATTCGAGACGTACTTCTGGTATGCAAGTTATTAATTAATGGTATCACCTGCATGATTGATGTTGCTCTCTTTTTCCTTTCACTAGAATTACTTCATTTACATCTTCTACGACAGATGTAAAAATTGGTTTGGAGTATATATTAAAGAGAAGAGGGGACAATACACATCTCTGTCATAATCAACAGTGTATTTCTATGAGATTTGTCGACTGGTTATGTCTTAACACTGGCTAAGGCTAATTGAGAATCATCTAACTAACGTTATGTATTTACACAAGTTCTATAAATACCGAAGAAGTTAAAGCAAATCATTTACCAACCGAAATTATAAAATTTAGCAGCAAAAATTGTAAAATTTGAATAAAATCACCTTAATTTGTATAAGGCAATAACTAATAAAATTTATAACAGTGGGTCGTTCTGCTGATTGGCTTAAATAAAACAATATACGATGCTAGTAAATGGTAAAATTATAGGTAAAGAAATACAAATGATGCCGGTTTAACTTTGTATCGAGACCTGAGGATGCTTTGCATATTGTAGAAAGCGAAACCGGTCGTCTGATAGTTAAATTAAATTGATTGTGAGTAAGTCTTATTTATTATTTCTTTACCTATTTGAAATGGACTCACACAAGCAACACATTCATGATTTGGTAAAATTATAGTTTAAACAGTCTTACTAGTTACAGTTTAAGATTAGGGTAGGATTAGGCACAAGAGAAGTACTGCTCGCTCTATTGGCACTATTTCAAAACTATCAAGATCTAACAAAAAACGAATAGTTATCTATTCCACAGAGTCCAAGGATGAAAGCTGATTGATATAATAAAAATTAAAGTTGATTAAAATTATTTCAATAAAATAAAGCTCGTGTAACCATTTGGCTAGTGTTAGGGTTTTCAGGTCGCTCAAGCGCCCCTAACATGCGTAACAAAAACTTTCGTACCCGAAATCGAATCTGGGCCCTCCAGTTTTTAAGCCAATAACACAACATCTGAGCTACGGCTACGTTCGTATTGCAATACGTCTATATGCATATATTTTAGTCCCAACAGAAGCAGAACAAGGAGCGATTGGGGCACATCTGTTTTTCAACTTATGATTCTAAATTACTTTTAGTGATGAATATAAAATTGGTTCAGTCTCTTCTGATTGGCTCGAATAAAAAATTATACAATGCTAGTAAATGATAAGAAGATTATCAGTCTTATGAGTTACAGTTTGGAATTAGAGTAAAATTAGGCACCTGAGAAGTACTGCTCGCTTTATTGGCACTAACTTAAAACTGTCAAGATCTACCCAAAAAACATGTACATTTATAGTAGAGACCATTCTATCAAGTCAAATATTGACACCTTGAAAATTAAAGATGATAAAAAAAGTTGCATTAAAATAAAGTTACGGCAATCTTCTGGCTTAGGTCTAGTGTTAATATTTTCAGGTCAATCAAGCACCCCTTGCATGACATAACGATAACTTCAGTAGCTTTATGTGTATATATGTTTATATGTTAATGTGTATTGGTATGAGTAGACAAGACATATGGTGTCTAATAAAATAACTTCT
The DNA here is from genome assembly GCA_918026665.1 of Diabrotica balteata. Taxonomy (NCBI): domain Eukaryota; kingdom Metazoa; phylum Arthropoda; class Insecta; order Coleoptera; family Chrysomelidae; genus Diabrotica; species Diabrotica balteata. The sequence goes on along the minus strand of OU898282.1, from coordinate 82,524,515 downwards.
ACGGATATTCTAGTCCTTATAGAAGCAGAAGAACGAGGCTTTGCGTAGATCTGTTGTTCAACTTATAATTTTAACACACAGTGAGTACCAACTACTTTCTGGAAAAATGTTAAAATTTTGTTTATTAGTAAATATTCATTATATAAAGGATATTAACAAATAATGGACGTTTACACAAATTCAAGAAAAATAAGTGCATAACTAAATCCAAAACAATATTCTGACTAACATGATTTTTTGGTGTTTTGAATTTGATAACTGTCCTTAGCTAATACGGATACGTTGATTCTGAATGTTCCTTTGTTTTAAGCACACCTTGTCAAGATGGTTTCCTTATTTGTCCTAGCCAAACTCATTTATATATATATATATATATATATATATATATATATATATATATATATATATATATACAATGATGGTATTCTTGACTGTGGATTTAAATATAAGTGGTGATTCTTGGATGCAGTCAGTCTATTTGCCCCACAAGACAAAGAAAACTCTTTGACTTCCTGTCAAGCTTTCGAACTTAATTGAATTATTTTTCAAGACATCTGTTAACAAACAAAGAAATATAAAAATAACTAGTTCAAATTGTTAATTGTCTTACTTAGTAGTCGTAAGATTACAGTTATAAATATTGTACTCTATAAAACAAACCATTATAAAAATATATTAATTTTTTTTTTTAATAACTATATTGTCACTATATATGTCATTGTCATATTGGTCTGATTAATGGACATATATAAATGAATATACAGTTATTTTACGTGGAAAGCAAAACTAGTAACAATAGTTTTTTTATTATTTATTTAATTGTCGTTATAAATTAATCCAGTCATTTTGGCTTAAGAACATATGAACCTTTTAATGTTGGGATGTCGATAGAAAATGAGATTATGATGGTATTTATTGATATGTTATATATATATATATATATATTTATTAATTATAATATAATTATATATATATATATATATATATATATATATATATATATATATATATATATATATATATATATATATATATATATATATATATATATATATATTATATATATAAATTATTAATTATGGACAAATCTTTTGACGAATGTTTTTTCTGTGTGATAAATTTATTATCACTACATTATTTAGTTTTTTATTTGCTAACGCTTTTGCTGTCTTTAAGTAAACATTTGTAATATGTTTAATTTAAATGACTATTTAACGAGAACAAAAGCAAATATAATTCTTCGAAATGAATTAGATATTTTCCGATATATATACATTGGATTTATGTTTTCCCTATATGATTGTACATCACAATAGTTTACTAGATGTTATGCTAACACCATATATTTTTCTTAACGAGCAGTAGATAGGTAACATCTCATATTTTACAGTATTAATTATTGCAGATAGTACATATTCTTATTTTCGATATTTACATATGACGAAATATATACATAAATATACAATTTTTGATTTTAATCCATTAATACATATACAGTCACTTTGATTTTTATTTACACTAATTGGTTAGTTTTTTCTATTATAGTATAAAAATATTTATTTAAAAATATAAAATATATATTAAAAATTATATTAATATTAACTGTATATGAATAAACCTTAAACATATTAAAAAAAAATTCAAATATTGTAACTTTATTGTTTATAACAATTGTTTTGATATTATTTTCTAAAGCATAACTCAATTACAGTGTACCTACAAGATTTTCTTACGGACTATGTCACGAATATAGAAATTAATGTTATCTATCTAGAATTAAAGTTGTTTATCTAAAAATACATTTATACAAGCGTAAATACTAATCAAATATCAAAACGAATAAAATAGCCTAAACCTTAGCAAATAGCATTATACAAAAGAAAAACGAGAGCTAATAAAATAGTGCAAATAATGGGATGCCAAAAAGTAATGACCGCTAGATACTATATTTTTTTTTCAGCAAATAAATTTTTAATAATCGTAATATTTATATCGTCATAAAATAAAATCAGTATTTGTTAAATCTACGTGTACGAGATACTCCAAAATTGGTAATAGGACCTACGTAAATACATATATTGCTAACAAAATATTTTAGTACGATTCACATAAGCGCATTGAAGTAGCAGAAACTTTTAAAAGTAAGAATGAGATTTGAAAATAATTATTAAACTTGTTCATAAAGAAGAAAGCTTTAAGACTTTTAGAGAAAAAAAAATATAAAAGTAAATACAACAATTGTTGAGAAATTACAATTATAATTTTAAGAGTAAATGTTAAAAAATTAAACAAACGTATCCTAAACTATTCTGCCGTCCGTTAGCTAAAATATCGCTAAGCCACAGCGCCCGATTTTGAGATATGAGCAAAAAAAGGGGGGAAATTTTCAAGACATTGCTGCTTTAAAACTAATTATCCTAGAAGTATGTATGTTACTTCAAAAGAAACGTGTTTTAATTCTCTTCCAATTAAATTGAGTTTCAAACAAAATTTACTTATTTTATGGTATAAAAAACAATAGAAGTGGTTTTAGCTGTGTGTCATTTATTATTTATTTCATAGGAAAACATTTACTAAAACATCACTAACCGTACTTTAATGACGTTGTAGTTTAGTATTTTGGAGTAAATGTTTGATACAATTTTTACATAACTAAATTATTAATAATTCCGAAACTATAAAATCACTAAGGTATTTAAAGACGTTATAGTTAAGGTTTTGATTTAATTGTTAAAACACAACCTTGTCTAAAACATCACTAAAGGTGTTTAATTGTTTATTGGCTAAAATAGTTTACTCCAGTAGCCATTTTTTATATTATATGCCTACCTAGAACATCACATATTTGATAACCTTTCCTTAATAGCGATATTTTAGCTAAGTAATAATGCCTTAGATTTGAAGCAAAACAGTAAAATGTCGTTAACTAACAAAATAAAACGGCAAACTTTGGACAAAAGAAACATTTATTATTATTAAAGAAAAGAAAAAGGTATAAAAACCAAAGTAGCATTCATAGGCCAAATAAAAAATCGAACAAAAAAACAAAACTTATCTAATGAATATCAATTTTTTAGACGAGAAGAATGTAATTATTATGTACTAGTTTCATTCCCCTCCTCGTCATTAGTTTTTGTTGGTAATGTTTTCCAAAATGTCAATTTATGTGGCGGTACTATAGGCGTTAATTTGTCAATTAACGTAGTTTTTCGGTTAAGTTCAACGCCTTTTGGAGAAGTGCGAAATGTGAGAGTCATACAATTTGGATTTTTTAAATATCTGTCAGTCATAAATTGCAGATATATAAAATCTTCATTAAAATTATTTTTATATAGTAACCCAAAAGAATTTCGTTTAAAACAAACATGTTTCATATTTTTTAAGTAACCTCTTGGGTTACTTTTTTGTATCCGCCTCTCACTTATCAAATTTGGAACATTAACAAAGTTTTGTGGTGACATAGATTTGACTATCACTTTGGAGTTATTTATCGAAGCAACTGCGTCTTCGAAATCGGTAAAGTCATACAGCTTACCCTTCTTCTTCATTGCAAGTTCTACCTGATGGTGAACTTGATCTGCGCTCATAAACGTATGACCAGGTTCAAAATAAAATAAGGAAATTTCTTCTGTAGATATTAAGTCACTGTTTACCATATGAACTAATAAAGAATAAAGTAGCCAATTCTTATTTTGCGCTGTGCAATTATCTAACCATATGTTAATGTTCTGGATATCGCGATTTTGCATTAAACATATATAGAAGGCACTCATTATATCTTCTTGTTTCCGTCCAGCTATGCCATCATGCCACAAAACGGTTAACGGTTTTTGATTAGATGTTATTGTTCCCAGGGGAGCATAAGTTTGATTGTAAGCAATTAAACGTGGGCAAAAGATTATACTTTTAAAGGTTTCTAATCTTGGTAGCATTATGATCTTTTCTAAATCTGAAGATATATAAATTACATTGTCACTTTGGGCCAGATTTTTATGCTTAGTATACAATTCCCTGGCTTGTGTATACTTAAGGCGATGTTTTTGAAATTCGACACAAGGATTGCAATCTACTACAGTATTACAATCATGTGATGTTTGCTGTTTATGTAAATTAAAAGACTCACACATTTCGCACTCCTCATTACCAAGTCGAGTAAATGAAATATTCAAAGTTTTGAGTTGTTTGCGATAAACCTCATAGGACATATTTTCTTCTGGATATTTTGAACAGAAATCTTTGTACATAAAAGTTATATTAATATCGCTCGATAAATATCGTCTCAATGGCGCGTGCTCCCGTCTGTAGTGCGGCTCTGCAGGATTGAACGATTGTATGTGGTTATTAATTAACTGGCGATCTATACGAGGCGTTTTCTGGTGTTTTCCATGCGTGTCTGGATGAATGGGATTTTTAGCATCAAGTGACCTCAATATCGCGTCGTTATTTTTTTTGTAACCCAAGGTAGTCGAAAAAAATATTTTGCACACCTCAATAACAGACCCATCTCTTTTATTCTTAAACGCAAAACATCTTTTCGGCTTTCTTTTAGGTTCACTTGTGTATTTTCTTTTCGGAACTGCTGTAGCCACTTGAGACAACAAAAACTCTTCGCTGTTCAAAAGACAAATTCCAAAAATCAGAATTCAACTGTGCTCTATTTTGCTCAGTAAAAAACGTGTTACATTTTTTTAAACATTTTTCAGTACAAGCTGGTTTTACGGCATATTCTAATTGCTTTTTAGCTCTCTTCTCTTTAATCCGTTCCCCTAGGCCAGTGTCATACTTCTTTCGTTTCTGTGGTTGGACATCAAGTTCACTTCTCCCCGTACCAGTGCTTTTCGTATCCATAGTGTTAGTATTTTTGTTTATATTAGTCCAATCTACAGTGTGTCTTCTTGGCTCTTTTTTTTTCCCATTTTCAATGCATCTTAGTTCTCGAAAATCTGTCGTAACACGTCTTTTTTTATGTTTATTTATCGACAGTGAATTAAGGTATGTATGAGATGGTGAAGATTTGGTAAGTGTAGCTGTAGAAGTAGAAGGCTCAGTTAAATTTGTAGGAAAAATTCATAATTGACTTTTTTTTGGCAATTTTCGGTGCGAAGGAACGTTTTCTGGCAAATTTAAATCGTCTGAATCTTCGCTTGAATCCGGAATATAATCTTCGTCAAGAACTGAGTCGTCTGAATTAAAGTCTAATATATTAGGGCATAATAATGGTTTTGTATTATCAGGGTGAAAAAAATTATGTTGGATATAATCAGGTACATTATCAGAAGGAAAATCATCTGCTGGCATTTCTTCATAACAAAACATATCAGTGTTTTCTAATGATATGCTGGAAAAGGCTTTGTTTAGCATAGTAATATCATTTATCAAATTTCGGGAATGGTAAGATGTTAAACTATTTTGTGTCTCACAAAATTTGTTGAAAACTGCCGAAGTCATGGAATATGGTCGAGCATACAAATTGTTTACAAATTCTGTTTCCGGTTTGCCAGTTTGCATCTTAAAGTAATCCGAACTTGGTATTTTTGACGTTACCATATCTAATATGAGTTGAGATCGCCGGGAAATTTTTGAACTGCAAAAAAACGAAAAATTCCATTTACTAGAAATAATATTATTGGAATAGGATTAGAAAACAAGTAAATATTTCTTAAACAACACAAACTGTCATACACACAAACACACTATCATGGAAACATACAAAATATACAATCTTTCATCTTGTACATGTATGTGCAAGTCGTAATTAAGATTCCATTAAGCGCATTTTTAAAAATTTTAGTAATAATAACAAGAGGGAACTTACCAAGGCATTTTCTTAGCCATATTGATGATTTGGCGTGAAATATCCTGTTCACCAAAAGCTCGTGACGTGACTTCTCCGACAAACGATAGAATATTAAATACTGACGAGTGACGATATGGATACAGTTTATTATACCATGATATGGATATGACAGCGCCGCAGTGTAGCAGGTGAGAGGGAGGTCGCCTAGTGATGTTTTAGCATAGTATTGTTACTTAAAGGTGTTTTAGTTATGGAACTTCTACGAGATCATTTGTCGCAAAACACGCCGAGGGCGGTTAGTGATGTTTAAGTTTTACATCGTACAGCAATATTTTAAAATGATCCTTAGCTTTGTTATCGTTAAGAAATTTTATCGATATTTTAGTGTAGTATTTGTGTATAACGGGTTTTTAGTTAAGTATTGTTTCGCGATGTAGTGAAATAAACCTTAACTAAAAAAAAGTTAAAGTATGTTAACGGTCTTATAGCTGTATAACTTTGGGCAACGTGGTTTTAGCTAGGTAGCTTAAATAAAAATTTAAACAAAATACTATCATTGAAGGCGGTTCCTGATGTTTTAGTTGAGTAATGTGGATTAACGTAGTTTAAGCTGTGTGAAGTTAAAATTTTGTTGTAGATACCGATGTTTTTGCTTATGCTATCTTTGAAACTACAAACCTTAGAAATACGAATCCAGGACAGATCGATAGAGAATTTTTTTTTATATAGTGTGGCATCAATAACTCAAAATTGGCCTATGGTGGCTTAGCGATGTTTTAGCTAACGGACGGCAGTATTCACTATTTCTTAAAGAATCTGCAGCATAGGAGAAAAGGATTAAAAATTTCATTTATGATTCATTTTATCTTTATCAATTATCGAATAATATCCACTATGGCGGACAACAACTAAAAAGTATGCATTGTTTAATAATATTTTTGAAAGATCGGGCTGCAAATTACTGATATTGATAAACATACCTTGTTTATTTTGTATTTAAAGAAATGTAACAAGCCGAAAACTATGAGCACACAAACATAAAATGAGCCTAGTTTAGTTAAAGAATCTTTGTGCCATAACCTTCTTGAGCTACTTACCTTCACGCAAAAAAATGTTCCTTTTTATTTAAAACATTACAGTATTATATGAATGTGTGGTTATTGACTGCGAGAAATGTGGATTCTTTCGCATAATTATTTGTAATATTTAAAAGGCTCAGTTCGTGTAATTACTTGATTGTAATATTTAAAAGTCGCAGGCGGAAACCAAGTTGATTTAACCGGCTGTGATACTGCGAACACTCACCAACTTGTCTGGCAGGCGTGGTATTTGAATGCCAATATACCCCTTAAAACCGCGATGTCAGATTTAAAACAAATACAGATTTAATCCAGATGAGTAGGATGCGTCCAAAATCTCACACTGATTTATCAATCTGTCCCAAGGATTCTGGGAAGACAAGAAACTGACCATAAGGAAACCCAAAAACCCCATTTTTACGGTTGTACATACAATTTCAGAAGTATGCTGTTCGAGGAGAGATTTACAAAAATGGAAACTAAAATGAACAAAATGTAATGGGATGGTATAGATATCACCGAATTTAGAAAGAGAGGTGAAATTTTGAAAACACTAAAATCAGATATATTTTATCAGATTTGCCCTGAGACTACACCAGTTAGAGATATCGGTTTTTTTGTCCATAAAAAGCATGCGAACAAGATAATAAACATCCAAAGTATATCATCTAGAGTGTCATATCTTATCCTAAAGCTGAACAGTAGATATCAACTCAAAATTATCTAAGTAAACGCTCTAATAACAGACCATACAGACGAAGAAATTGAGATGTCTTATAAAGATATATCTACTGCGCTTGATGACTCTCATACTCAATTCATAATTTTATGTAGCGATTTTAACGCAAAAATAAGTGGAAAAGAAGCAGAGCCAGAAAAATCCTTGGAAAAATTTGATTCCCCAGGAAGAAATCACCGAGGAGAAACGCTACTAGGATTCCTACTTGAGAATAATTTATTCAACATGAACAGTTTCTTTCACAAAAGGAGGCACAGAAGTCCAAACAGTAGACCAAGAAACGAAATCGGCTACATCATAAGTGGCACGATACAAATAATACAAGATGTAACAGTACTCAACAAGTTCACCACAAGAAGTGACCACAGAATGATACAAGCGAAAGTCCAAACTAACATAAAGAGAAAGACACATAATGATTAAAAATAAATTTCATGGTATCTGGACCCCCTTATTAGATATCAACCAATATCAGGCACATATCAATAATAAGCTACTACTTCATAAAACGTCCGAGAACGATCTTAACGTTTTAAATAATTGCATTGTAAACGCCTTACAAGAAAGTCACTGTCATACGATTGCACTGTCTTAAAACAAAATTCATATATAGTAAAATTTGTCCATATACTGAAACGCTGCTGGATCAAAGAAAACAAATGAGAAGCGATAAGAATACAGACAGCCACACTCTAAGAAAAATAAATTGAACTATTTCAGAGGCAATCAGGAGATATTAAAGGAAATTTAAAACCGATAAAATTAAATGTACTATGTATGAAAATAACAGGCTAAAAGTTCTACGTAAAAAACGAACGAATGGAGAATGTAAAATTAATAAATGAAAAAATAAACAAAATGAAATAATATCAGGTAAAAACGAGTTAATACAGGTCGTCGAAGAGTTTTACTATGAATTATATGGAAGTAAACGGGAACATTAAAATAAATACACACAGCCATTTCAAACAAGATCATGAATCAACGTTCCGAACTAAAGCCAGAATTAAAGGTAGATGATATTCGATAAGCGTTAAGAAAAATGAAACATAATAAAGATATTTATCTTTGACATCTATCAAACGAGAGAGCAGGCAGGATTCAGATCAAAATATAGTACCATTGATCACCTTCATACAGTAAAGTCACTCATTGAAAAATCTATAGAATACATCAAACTTCTCGTTCTCACTTTAATAAAGCGTTTGACACGATCGAAATAGACAGGCTTATAAAAGCAATTAATGACAGCAAGATTGATCATAGGTATGGTAAACTTATATACAATATTTACAAAAATGCCACTATGACTGTTAAGATACACGATAAAACCCGACCAATAAAAATAATACGTGGGATAAGGCAAGGAGATACATTGTAACCGAAATTATTCAAAACGGCATTAGTGCTTTTAAGATGGTCAATTGGACCACAGAGGAGTAACAATAGACGACAAAAAGCTTAACCATCGGCGTTTCGCAAATGACATTGTCCTCATCACAGAAAACTTAGGAGAAACCAGTTATTTTTTCATGAATTGGACTTTGCATGTTTGAAGGTAGGCGTCAGAATGAAATTGACCAAAACTAAGTTTATGACAAATATGGTCCCCAATAACCATTTAAGTATTCAAGCCAAAGTGGCAGAAATGGTAGAGAAATATATGTATTTGGGTCATAAAACAAGAATCAGCAGGAATAACCAAACATGCGTAATCCAAAGACGAATTACTTAGCGTAGACAGCCTTTGGAAAACTCCAAGACACACTTAGGGCCAACATACCAATTAGCCTCAAAAGAAAAGTATTTGACCGATGCGTATTACCGGTTATGACCCTATGGGCCGAAAACCATTACTCTAACCAAGACTACGGCTTCGAAATTAAGAGTAGCACAGGGGCAAATGGAACGGTTAATGCTGGGAGTGACGTTGCGAGACCGAATAAGAAACGAAGATCTGCGAATAAGGAAGAGTATTGCTAATGTTGTTGAACGCATAGCGGAACTGAAATGAAACTGGGCACACCATATAACACAAATGCATGACTCACGATGGACGAGCAAAATTACAAATTGGAGGCCCAGAGCAGACAAACGTAGAAGAGAAAGACCACTTACACGTTGACCTGACGACATCAGGAGGATCACCAAAAATTGGCAACAAACAGCACAATGTCCAGCAGTGTACGTAATAAATGAATTCTGGATAATGAAGATGATGAATATTTAAACAAAATTGGTATTTTAAAAATATACAATTCCACTTTGCAATAATTTAAAACGGCAATTATTGTCAAATAATTGTCAAAGTTAAAGTTGATGATTAAAAGTACTGCCATCAAAAATTAAAACTTGGTTTTTATTAATTCTGTAAAGATAAGATAGTAGGTAATAGTTTGGATTATTCAATCAACGGTAATAGTGCAATTATACTTAATTAGTAAGCTTACTCTACGAGATTTGTTAAACTTTAGTATTTTTTAATAAAAACCTACGTACAAATTTTCAGTAACTTGTTGAAGCAAATTGGGAAATACCCCCTGGTGCTCCTCCTATTAATAATGAACATAAAGATAAAAATGTTTAAATGATTTTGAAAGTTTATGGTAAACCGTAACAATTCTGTCAAGTCAACGGACTATAGATCTACAAAAAATTCAAGAGTGTTTCATACATAAACACCGATGTCAGTCCCTATCTTTATCTAGAAGATCATTTTACAGATTAATTAAACGCTGAAAGTTCTTTCGGCATTACCAGAGTTTGCCTTTGCAAATTTTTTAATAACTAAAAAATATTCATTGTTTTGTAAAAATCATTTTGAATTTTGTAAAAATTCCATACTATATTTAGTAAATTTTGAGTTCAAGAATTCAATAAATTCATTTTTGTAAATTTCAATACACTTCAATCTAAAACTATAAACTATTCGAAAGAATAACTCATCAATACACAGTTTTGATACCTTATTATATTAAATAAAAATACTAGTAATAAATATGCAAATAAAGATATTTTCGATAAAAGACCAATAACAATCTCTCCCTATTCATCCATAAAACTATTTAAGGAAATAATTTTTAAGCAAATATCCCTAGCATTTTTGAAAGATTTAATAGCCCCTATTATAAAAAACCCGTCAACATCACAGTTCGACAGTCAGAGTATCTAGCTTAATAAATGCAATTTTAGAATTGGTATTAAATATTGTAAATTCTATAAAACAAATAATTTAAGTGTTTTCAGATCAGAAACTGTTCAAATAATTGACAAACATCTAGATAAAAGTGTGTCATCAAATTCGCAGACCTAAAGATAAAGGTATTGTAATGGAATTGCCGATCGTCAATTTCAAATAAAGTAAATTTAGAATTTCTACTCAAAATCAAATTAATGTTGCGTTATTCCCTGAGAACTTGTTTAAACTGGTGTTTTATTATAGCTTTAAAAACTTTTAACTGTTTTCGAACAGATCGTTTAGATGAATATGACGGCTCAGTGCAAAGTTCCACGTAGTAGTGAGTAATTTTTTAAAAATTATTCCAAAACTCTTCATTTGGGATGACTTAAATTCATTATAGTCTAGCGCCCCATTTATAGGGCATTAAACATTTTATTATTTTAGGCTGTAGTAAACTGACTTATTTTTGTTTGAATATACCAACATCCATTAAATTAAAAAATTATAAACATTCGATAACTTTATTAACCTAGTCTAGATTTAATAATAAAAGTTTTATTTCGGCTTTTTTTTATTTTGAAATGGGTAATTATGGTTAAGCAAGGTTTATTATAACCAATATTCATAAATAAAACTCGGAAATATACATTGCTGAATGGTCAGTATAAATTTCATTTTACTGTCCTATAAATAGGTCACTGGTACTTAGCGATCTCAAAATATGCTACACCTCAGTCGTGAGTTTTCTCTGAATCTGTTCAGAAATAGGAGTTTTTTAAACTATACACTTGTTTATTGCGATTTGTATAAACAGTTTTGTATTCAATTATATTACTAATATTTTAAAAAATATTATTTTAAAAAATAAAGATAAATATAAACTAAATGAAATATTATTGTGTTAATCTACATATTAATTTTCTTTGCAGATCTGTTAAAAACATTATCTGTATAGGAATTAGGAGATATAATAAATGAGCTTAATTTTATGAATGCTAAAGAGATTGATGTAATACTGCTACTGCAGGTAGCTCATTTTTTAACAGATGAAGATGAAACCGATGACGATCTATTATTAACAGCAGAAGTACATGATGTACCAGTAGAATTGGTAATAAAATGCAAATCATTAAAAAATACAACCGAAAAAAATCGAGTCTACTGATAATGAACCTGGACCATAAAATATTTTCAAGAATAAGACCGAAAAAGTAAGTCGAAAACAAGAAGTCATTTTCCACAAGAAGAATTTAAATGAAAAATATTTTACTAAGTATATTACACAAAACTTGTACTTGAAGGATCAGTATGTAATTTAAAATATGAAAATTTGGTAGGTAGGTACATCATAATCATAAGTTTTTATGGATATACGATGGAAAAGAATATGGAGGAACATAAAAAGCAGAGACGTAGAGACGATGTCAAGAAGTAATGTGTATAGCCAAACCACTAACATACTGTGGAAAATGTACTGTAACATTGTATAACAATTGTTTTATGCAGTATAAACAATAAACTTGTTTTTATTATATGTAAATAAAAATTATAATTCTTGTAACTGTTTTAAACCCATTTATATATACTTTCAATTATAATAACCCTAACGTCCAGTGTCCTATCCATACATCGGGTCATAACTAAAAAATGAAAAGAGAGCAAGTTTAAGAAAGAGTTGAAATTTGAAAAAAAAATAGTTTGGGGATTAATGAGTTAAAGCAATGGTGGAGGGTTGTAAGATTGATGACAGATGTAATATATCTTCGTTAAATGCTATAGCCGACTGTTACTAAGTATCTTTAAATGATGAATTATTCAAGATGACCTTGTTCACGACAATCCGCGGTACACTTCACAATACGCGCTCAGGATGTAGCACTATTTGTGTTCTTAAAGAATTAAATTATTTATTAATATCCTTTTCCATGCTTCATACAACAGACAAATTAGAGGTTACAAAAGAAAATTGGTCCGAAAATACATAAAATTTTGAACTTCAACAGAGCAAAGTAGAATTTTTAATCATGAAATTAACATGTTTAAATCTTCCTACAACATATAGCTTGTGAAGTGGACCTAGGCACACCCAACATGTCACCACTGCATTAAACAAAACATTTATAATAACTACCACCTATGCTCACTCTAGCAGACAGCTGGTTTAAGTAACTTTTGGATAAAAGACACCAATTATACGAGTTCGAGGAACTGCTAGAAAACAATCGGAAAATATTAGCATAAAACCTTAGCATTAACTTCTTGCCCTACACACAGAGCTATTTCACAAACTGGACCTGGACTTAAAACACTGGCAGATAGTCAACTGAATACAGACCGACGTTAGCCCTGTAAAACAGAACCTCAATAAATGGGGTATAAAAGCAGATAAAGGCGCAATCTGTAAAATTGGGGAAATACAGAATGAGAAACACGTATGGCACGTAAAAACAAAGGCAGTAGACTGATACTGTAGATACTGTAAACTGTAGATACAGTAATACTGGGCAGAACAATTGTAGACCCAGACTTCAAAAAACAAAAGGAAAGTACGAGCTTGTGTAACACCACTCGTTATTTTAGCCATGTTATCAATAACGTTCGACACATTTTGTGATATTGTACGAAATTTCTTAAAAATAGCCAGTACTAATTATATTCCATAATAATAAGAGAAACAGAGATCGCCGCAGTATATTATATAGTGTAGTGACAAGGAAAAGAATAAATCCATTATTTCGAAAATCGTCGAGAATATCGTCGTTCAGGAATAATCCTAAAACTTGTCGATTTGTATATTTAAATGGGTATTTTCTGATAATAGATCAAATATTTCTTTTAAATTATTTGCCAGATTTGCCAGATTTGCCAGAAAAAAAATTTAAAAACAGAATTTTTGTTATTTCTTTTTATTGTAATACGTCGATCAATAAGTCTTGGGCCTTACCACGAGATACTGACTTTTTAAAATTTTCCATTTGACATTTCGGTAGCCCTAATCTTGAAAAACATACTATCAAAATGTTTATGTCGATCGGACTATTATTTACATAGTTACAGTGTTTAAAGTGATGCTACTTTTGTGAAACCACGGATTTTAAGCAATTTCGTGTTGATTTATCATTGTCATTTGATGAAAAAAAACACCTTCCAAACTAAACAAAGTCGCAAAAAGTATTATCGAGACTCTGCTACATCAATTACACTCATTATACTCATCGACAAAGTGCTAAAAATTATTACGGAAAACCGAAAGTGCGGTTGCAAGAGACTGACACTTCAACTTTATTAAAGAAGAGCATTTCGATTATTATACATGAACATTTGGGTATAAAAGAACCATTTTCCAAACGGGTGCTATGTTGACACTACAAGCCTTACTACACCGAGTGGAAACTGTGAGCGTAACATACGGACTAGACCTTAATATTAAGAAAACTAAATTCATGGTTGTCAGCCGTGCAAATTTAAATCCCGGGGCACTAATGGCAGGTAGCGAAGAGATCCAGAGAGGCGACAGATTCACTTACCTCGGAGCTACCTTCAAATAACAATGGGACTACGCTCAAGAAATTAGATCCATAATTGAAATGGCACGGTCTACATTTATCAAGTTAAGATCCTTGATGTGCTGAAGTGATCTCAGTTTGGAACCAAGATGCGGATGATAAGATGCTACATTCTTTAAGTGTAACTATATGAAGTTGAAGCCTGAACACTGACGCAAGCCACAGAAAAGCGGATTAAAGCCTTAGAGATGTGGATCTACAGGAGGATACTAAAAATATGTTGACCATGTCACCAACGTTAATGTCCTACAACGCATGAGAAAAGAAAAAATTTTTTTTAATTTAGTAAAACAACGTAAGCTTGAGTACCTCGGTCACGTAATACGGAACGAATAAAAATATCAAATTCTTTAACTCGTTATTCAGGGTAAAGTATTTGGCAGGAGAGGACGGGGACGCCGTCGTATCTCGTGGTTAAAAAACCCCCGACAATGGTTAGTGTTGTCCTTCGCAGAGCTGCTGCGCAGAGCAGTCAATAAAACCATGATAGACCTGATGATCGCCGACATCCGGACCAGATAAGGCACTAAAGAAGAAGTGCCACGTTTTCTCACACCAGAGTAAAAATAACAACGAATTTAGGAATATCGGCGTTGTATAACACAAGGGATGAAACACAATTCCATCACTTCTCTCGAAAGCCATCTAAATCGACCAAAGACGCAACAAAGGGCTGAAAAGATTATGGCCTCTGTACACTGGGACACGCAGGGAATTATTTTTATTGACCATTTGAAATATAAAGAATTAATCAACAGCGACTACTATTACTAGGCCACATGCCTGGAAATTCAAAATATAATATTTTGAGACTCATAACACAGGGAAAGGTTCTAGGAAGAAGATCTGTTGGCCGAAGGCAGAACTCATGATTAAATAATCTACGTGATTGGTATCAATGCAGATCGATTGATTTGTTTAGAGCAGCAAGTCCTAAAATAAAAATAGCCAATATGATTGCCAAAACTCCGTAGGGAGACGGCACTCTAAGAGGAAGAAGAAGACTACTATATTGGTTAAGTAGAGCGTATATAGACCGAAATTGCTTGCAACAGGCCTCTATTTGGTTAAAAAAAAAATTTAAACCAAGAAAATGCACCGTTTCAGAAGTCGATAAAAATAATATCAAAAAACGAATTGGACTTTGAATTGCTTCCGCATCCACCATGTAGTCCAGATCTTGACCCCAGCGATTACCAATGTTTTTTATTCTGATCTAAAAAATGCTTTGTGCCAAGAGATATCGCCGCAATGAGGAAGTTATCTCCGAATCTGAAGACTATTTTAAAGCCAAAGATAAATCGTTTTACAAGGGCGGCATCGAATAATTAGAAAAGGGTTGTAATGACTGTGTAACTGCTAAAGTAGACTATTTTAATGAATAAAGAAAAATTTTGCAAAAAATCGTTTTTAACTACGGACTTATTGGCAGACGGGTTAGTTTCATAAAATTTAACTCGTAAATTAAAATCTTTTTCCATTAGATCTTAAAATTAATTACTCTGTAAGGGTGCCAGTTTACTTCCGTTTGTAACGTTCTTAAAACTATTAAGTGGACAATATAATTCTATTTAAAGTGAACTGCTTTCTCCTTTTATGTTTTTATTTTGTCACTTTTTTATATTTACAAGCAATCAGTCAATATATATATATATATATATATATATATATATATATATATATATATATATATATATATATATATATATATATATATATATATTAAATATTCATCATTAGTCAGTTAATAGATAGTTAATTAAAAGTATGTCAATATGAATCTGGCCACTATTTATGTTCCGTTTTACGTCAGGATATATCAACAATAAAGCTTGACAAATAATCAAATGTAAATATTTTTGAAATTGTTGTTGGTTAAGTACTTAAAACACAAAAACCGATATCTTGACCAAAAAATGTTTCCAGTGAACAGCTCTACTATTTCATATATAAGAAAACTTCTCGTTTAAGTAAGTTGTTAATATTATATTCTTGGTATTATCTATTTTAAATTAGACGAGGTAATTTCATTTAACATCCAGTCGTCAGGGGTAAATGCTCTCTTAATACTTTTTACGACGTGTATTCATTTAGCTCACGCGATAAATTTACATTATTTGCTGTATTTTGAACACGCCTCAACTTTTATGAATTCTGTCAGAGATTTTTCATCAAAACAAAACACGGGTGTATTGCACGCTAGTATACTCGTTTAATTGCCGTGTTAAAAATAAACAATAAAACGGACGCCAGGCCGCAATATCCGATTCTGCTTATTCGGACACTTAAAAGAAAGAAGAATACAGCAATATTTACATACTCTACAAATATAACAGTATTTTATCCAATATTTTGTTCAAATATACACACACACACATATAGAATTTTGTGCTAAATCAAGAAATATTATTGGATAACCTAGAATTGCCAGATCTTTGAAATTGGAAGATCAGGTTCTTCGAATAATTAAATAAAACTGCGATGAAAGTAACAGATATATTCTTTTCAGGTATACCATAACAAGTGAAATATTGGTCAAAAAACGGATTGGAATATTTTAAAATATACACTGTTAAACATATTTAGCAGATTTACTCTCTACCAGTACATAAATTTCCTTTATAGGTACGGTAATTTGTCTAAGTTATAGCATTGAAACAAAATACGGTAAAAAATTCTGGGAACTCGATAAAATTATGGATGTCACAGTGGAACCACTGATTATAGAAACTGGTGCTAATAGTGAAAGTGGCAGTTGCAGTTATACTCCAGTCATTAGAGACGAAAATGCCACTAAACCTCTACAAAATTTTACAAACAAGCTAAATTTTGCCAAGAATATTAATTTTGGGACCGCAAAAAAGATGCAAAAAGTTTTACTACTATTACCCCGAGCCTCTCCCCAAAACCAGTCTCGCAGGGGGTAAAAACGTAAAAAAATAGATTTACCAAGAATCTGTACACCGTAGAAAAATGTTTTAAATAAAAAACAAAGCCGAGATAATTTTAAACAAAGATATTAATAAGCATTTTTTATGTTAAATAAATCGTTCTCTTAGAAACAACGCTTAAAGCGACCGTCGATTTTGCATGTCAGTTAGCGCCCGAAATCAATGTTCAATAAAATTTATATCAGCTCGACGGTAAAAATTCAATATCTTTTGATTCAGGTGACTTATTGACAGAAATCAAGATGCGTTTTTAATGTAGAGTTTAGCTTTGATATTGCCGCAAATAAAGTCAGATTATATACATGTACGAAATAAATAAACATGGTGCGTTTTTTGCCATATTTTATGATTCTCAAGAGATCAATACAATCTATTCCTTTCATTGACCTGCGACTACAAAGTTTCGATTACTAGAGCCCAATCTTTAAAATCTATAGCATAAAATTTTAGTTTTGAGTTTTGGCAACAAATCTGAGGCATTTGAAATATGCTTAAAAAAAGCTGGATTTAAACTTTCACATGGCAAACGATCGAAAACATTTAAAACTCTTTTCCAATTACATTAGTACAGTTTTCAAAAGAACAAAACATCTGCCATAAACTATTTAGTCAAATTTATTCAAACATCACCCAAAACAGTCTTCTTAAATACATTTTCCGTGACGTGTGATCGTTTGTAATGTAAAAAATTAAATTCTGCGATTTTTTAATTTATATTTCAAACACGTTATATTTGTTAATACAACTCAAAATTGAAATTTCATGTCATAGGTTTTAAAGATGTATCCCTAAAAATAAAACACAGTAGCATTAAATTAGAAATTGAAAATTTTGTCAGTATCAGGATTCGAACCCGGGCCCTCCAGTTTGTTAAGCCACTAACATAGAAACTGATCTACGGCTGCCACAGTTTATATTGTAAGACGCAGTCCATAAACACCACTCAAAGTATTCGTCGCCGAACCCGACGTCGCGTCGCGCGCCATGAGGAACGATTACTTTATATTTTATCGCTGTGCCGCAATTATTATTTTATGTAAGATGTTATTTGAGCAACTAAAGTTTTCTATTCTAAAACTGATTTTATAGTTAATAGAAGTTTTTTGATAACTTTAGACTTTTATTACAATCGAACCGTGTACTTGATGTATGACGGGTAGTTTTACATCAAAGCACCCAACACCACCAAATATTTTTTCTTAACATTTCCGTTTATATTATCAACAATTATTATTTTATTAGGACCATTTTTGCTTACTAATCGATTAAATGCTGAAAAACCTTTCATTTTTGTACTTTTAAGCTATTTTATTTCCACTATAAAAGGGAAACGGAATCGACAACTGGAGTAATAGAGAAAAATATACATAGCATTGACTGTATTTCCCTAAGAGTTATGTATATAAATCTAAGACTAAATAAGAGATACAATCTGAAAATAATCCAGGTATGCGCCCCCATCAGCGATTACGAAGAGGACATTGTCGAAGCCTTCTATGAGGAAATCAAAAGAGCAAAAAAGCAGGAACCGGCTCATTATAATCTGATAATGGGAGATTTTAACGGGAAACTTGGAATGAAAAAGGACGAACAAGAAGTGGCAATCGGAGATTTTGAAATCGGGGTAAGAAACGAAAGAGGCGAAATGCTTACCAACTTCCTACTGCAACACAAACTGTATGCAATGAACACCTTTTCTAAGAAGAAACAGCAGAGAAAATGGACGTGGGCTAGTCCAGACAGAAGAACTAAGAGCGAATATGATTATATAATAACAGACAAAAAGCAAATTATTCAAGATGTCACTGTACTCAATAAACTATCAGTAGAAAGCGACCATAGACCAGCAAGAGTTAGAGTAACGATAAGTCTACAAAAAGAAAGAGCAAAGATGATAAACAGTTGCAAACGCATAGTTTGGAATTCACCAAATCATCCAGAAGCATACATAAAAAATATAGCCCAAACTTTACGTAGTAATAATCCCAAACCTCTAAGTATCGACGATCACAATAAATTAATAACAGACTCGGTTAGAAATGCACAACTCAAATTTTGCAAAAAAAATGACACCAGAAGTGAGAAGATTAGCAAAAATACAAAAGCTCTCATGGACATACGACGAAACCTAAGCGAGAACGAAAAGGGAAACAAAGAAGAATATAGAAAACTAAATAAAAGAATTTCAGTGGAAATTAGAAAAGATGTAAGAAGATATAATACTACTGTAATTACTCAAACAGTAGAAGAGAACAAAGGTTTAAAGATAATGAAAAGAAAACTCACACAAAGTAAAAAAGAAATATACAAGTTCAGAGATAAAGACGGAAAGGCAACAACAGATAAACAAAACATTCTGAAAATAACCAGAGAGTTTTATAAAGACCTCTATACCAGCCAAAGACCACAAGACAATTTCCCGACACGAGTAAAGACTCTCATAAATCAGGGATCAGAAATACTTTTACCCATTACTGTGTCAGAAATGAGAGCAGCTTTAAATGAAATGAAGAACCATCGATCGCCTGGTGATGATGGACTCGTTATGTAGGCAATAAAAGCAGGAGGAGAAATTTTATTAAAATCAGTAAGCGAACTGTTTAATAAATGCTTACATGCGCGTACGATTTCAAAAGACTGGAACAATGAGTAATAGTCTTGTTACACAAAAATGGCGATATTACTAAATTAGAAAATTATAGACCCATCAGCCTCTTAACATATATGTACAAACTCTTTATGAAAACCTTAACAAAGAGGCGAACACCTAAACTTGATTTCTATCAGCCCAAAGAACAGACAGGCTTCAGGGCAGGATATGGCACAAATGACCATTTGCATACCATAAAGATTTTAATAGAAAAGTTCATCGGGTACAACATACTACTGGTTCTTGCATTTGTCGATTACGAGAAGGCTTTTGATTCTGTACAAATCAAAGCCGAATAGATTACAGGTACACGACACTAATCAAAAACATCTACGAAAACGCTACATCAAGTATACAACTAAACAAAGACACAGAAAAATTCAGCTTAGGTCGAGGAGTTAAACAAGGAGACAATATTTCACCAAAATTGTTCACGGCAGCTCTAGAGTCAATATTTAAGAGCACTCAATGGCAAGATATGGGCATCAATATATATGGAGAAAGATTAGATCTCCTAAGATTTGCAGATAATGTTGTATTAATCGCAGTTAGTTTACAAGATACAGTTTCTATGATGGATTCGCTTAAAAGTCTGCCTGAAAGAGCAGGATTAAAGATAAACTTTGAGAAAACTAAACTTATAACAAATCTCGTAATGAGTGGAAATATAACTATTGACAATAATACCATACAACAAACAGACACTTACAAATATCTGGGATATATATATATATATATATATATATATATATATATATATATATATATATATATATATATATATATATATATATATATATATATATATATATATATATATATATATATATATATATATATATATACTGAAAAAGCGATGAACGCTTGTAATCAACGCTGATCAAATAGAATACAATACTCCAATATTTGGGTGTGCAGCGGAAGATGGGACAAAGAAGTACTCTTTTTAGTTAACCAAGCTTTCGCAAATCTTTATTTGCATCATCAGGGTGCTACAATAAACAGAATTAGTATAAATTACAGAGTAAGACTTACTTTGCCTCTTACACTAATTGAGGTTTGTTGTCTTGATGTTTATTAAATGAAACTGGGAACTCATTTGACCCCTATAACTATGGCGAAAACTATCCAAAAATTGATTTAAAACGTTCTTTAACATACATAAAACACTTAGAACACACATACATAAACATTTAAATAAAATTATGTTAAAATAGTTACAAAACATGTACGTAGTCACAATATAAAATTTTGGTTATAAATATTCTTATCAGAAACAAAAGAATTGCTTGTGAATTCGTTGCTACCAACTTGAAACGACAGAACGTTAGATCTTAAATGATAACGATGTAAAGGTGATAGTATACCTGATAGAAGCTGAACTTATTGAAAAAGAAAAGATGAAAAGACTTATTTTAGAAATAGGAGAGATATTGTATATCTCATATATAATTAAACTTATATTGTTGACGATGAATTGTATGTATTAGTAGATTCATGTTTATCTAAAGTTAACAATAATGAATATAAGTTGCTTAAATTCTTGGTATCTGTCTTTTTATTAACGGTTTCTTTTTCTTGAAAAATGAAAGCCATCTCGAGAAACAATCTTTTTGAATAATTGCTCTCCGTGGATAGGATTTTCACATTTGGAAAATCGAAAGAGTGTCCTGTTGTGTTAACATGTGTGGCTAGGGAACATCTATCAGGGTGTAACCTAATGTCACTCTTGTGAAGAGTTAAACGGCTGGAAACTTTTTGGGAGGTGTGACCTATATAAGAACCTTCACAGTCTAAACAATTAAGTTTGTAGACCACATCACTTTTATCTAAGTTTGGTACTTTATCTTTCAATGACTTGTACAGAGATCCCACAACTAGAGTGCTTTTATAAGCAATTTTTACATTTGGTAGGTATTGAGCAAAAATTCTGGTCAATTTGGGAGTGACGTCCTTAATAAATGGAAGTGATGCAAAAGATATATTAGGAATATTGTTAGTCGGTGAGTGGGAAACAGAGGTAATTTTCATATCACCTGTATTTTGGGAAGGGTTTACTTGTGTGTTGAGTATAACAGAGGATGTGTTAAAGATGATTTTCCTAAGTAAGGATTCGGGGTAAGAATTATCTAGGAACAACTGTAAAAGGATGTTGAGATTCTTCGTTCTAAAAATAGGGTCAGCTAGTTTACAAACTCTTGTGGTCATTTGTTTTACTAGATTAATTTTCATGCTTGACTTGTGGTAAGAGTGGTAGTTGAGATATCTTCCAGAGTTACACTTTTTTCTATACCAATCAATTGTAATGATGTTACCCAGTTCCCTGATGAATATTGTGTCGAGAAAAGGAACCGATTGGTTTTGATCCTCTTTTTCAAGAGTAAATTGAATGTGGGGGTCATAGCTATTAAAAATATCTAAGAGCTCACTTTCTAAACCTTGTGGGCACGACATAATAATGTCATCAACATACTTTTTAATAAAAGGAACGTTAAAAGGAACAACCTGAAGAACAATATCCAACAGATCATCCATTACATATGCAGCTAGAATTGGAGAGATACTGGCTCCCATAGGAGTGCCAAAGGTTTGTTTGTAATATTTGTTGTTGAAAGAGAAACAAGTGGAATGATATGATATGTTATTGAGATGATAGAGTTCTTGTTTAATTCCACTTGTTTCTCTTTCAACAACAAATATTACAAACAAACCTTTGGCACTCCTATGGGAGCCAGTATCTCTCCAATTCTAGCTGCATATGTAATGGATGATCTGTTGGATATTGTTCTTCAGGTTGTTCCTTTTAACGTTCCTTTTATTAAAAAGTATGTTGATGACATTATTATGTCGTGCCCACAAGGTTTAGAAAGTGAGCTCTTAGATATTTTTAATAGCTATGACCCCCACATTCAATTTACTCTTGAAAAAGAGGATCAAAACCAATCGGTTCCTTTTCTCGACACAATATTCATCAGGGAACTGGGTAACATCATTACAATTGATTGGTATAGAAAAAAGTGTAACTCTGGAAGATATCTCAACTACCACTCTTACCACAAGTCAAGCATGAAAATTAATCTAGTAAAACAAATGACCACAAGAGTTTGTAAACTAGCTGACCCTATTTTTAGAACGAAGAATCTCAACATCCTTTTACAGTTGTTCCTAGATAATTCTTACCCCGAATCCTTACTTAGGAAAATCATCTTTAACACATCCTCTGTTATACTCAACACACAAGTAAACCCTTCCCAAAATACAGGTGATATGAAAATTACCTCTGTTTCCCACTCACCGACTAACAATATTCCTAATATATCTTTTGCATCACTTCCATTTATTAAGGACGTCACTCCCAAATTGACCAGAATTTTTGCTCAATACCTACCAAATGTAAAAATTGCTTATAAAAGCACTCTAGCTGTGGGATCTCTGTACAAGTCATTGAAAGATAAAGTACCAAACTTAGATAAAAGTGATGTGGTCTACAAACTTAATTGTTTAGACTGTGAAGGTTCTTATATAGGTCACACCTCCCAAAAAGTTTCCAGCCGTTTAACTCTTCACAAGAGTGACATTAGGTTACACCCTGATAGATGTTCCCTAGCCACACATGTTAACACAACAGGACACTCTTTCGATTTTCCAAATGTGAAAATCCTATCCACGGAGAGCAATTATTCAAAAAGATTGTTTCTCGAGATGGCTTTCATTTTTCAAGAAAAAGAAACCGTTAATAAAAAGACAGATACCAAGAATTTAAGCAACTTATATTCATTATTGTTAACTTTAGATAAACATGAATCTACTAATACATACAATTCATCGTCAACAATATAAGTTTAATTATATATGAGATATACAATATCTCTCCTATTTCTAAAATAAGTCTTTTCATCTTTTCTTTTTCAATAAGTTCAGCTTCTATCAGGTATACTATCACCTTTACATCGTTATCATTTAAGATCTAACGTTCTGTCGTTTCAAGTTGGTAGCAACGAATTCACAAGCAATTCTTTTGTTTCTGATAAGAATATTTATAACCAAAATTTTATATTGTGACTACGTACATGTTTTGTAACTATTTTAACATAATTTTATTTAAATGTTTATGTATGTGTGTTCTAAGTGTTTTATGTATGTTAAAGAACGTTTTAAATCAATTTTTGGATAGTTTTCGCCATAGTTATAGGGGTCAAATGAGTTCCCAGTTTCATTTAATAAACATCAAGACAACAAACCTCAATTAGTGTAAGAGGCAAAGTAAGTCTTACTCTGTAATTTATACTAATTCTGTTTATTGTAGCACCCTGATGATGCAAATAAAGATTTGCGAAAGCTTGGTTAACTAAAAAGAGTACTTCTTTGTCCCATCTTCCGCTGCACACCCAAATATTGGAGTATTGTATATATATATATATATATATATATATATATATATATATATATATATATATCCGGTTTTTTTAGGCGTTACGCCCGTCCGGTAGGGATCTATGGAGGAGTATCACCGAGCCGCAAGCACTTATCTCTTGCCGTACTGCTCCACCATTGGCCGATCAGACCTCAGCATATTCTAGTCTAAGCCGCAGATTCATCTAGAATTTTAAACTGCTGCGTTAGACTTTTTGTTTTCTGTACACCGAGCTGGGGCTCGATCCCACATCCACTGAACTATTCGACAGTGAAGCGAATGAGAGGCAGCCGTACAGCCCGCTGAGCTATCTGACCGACATATCTGGGATACGAAATCAAAATAAGCAGAGACAATCAAACACTTGAAATACAGAGGCGAATAGGCTTAACTTGGGTAGCATTTGACAAATTAAGCCATATTCTAAAAAGTTCAATTCCCATGTGTCTCAAGCGAAAGGTTTATAACCGATGTGTTTTACCTGTACAAACTTATGGAGCAGAGACTTTAACACTCACGCAAAAGTCTGTGAATAAACTCAGAGTTACACAACGAGCCATGGAACGTGCAATGCTGAACGTGAGCCTTCGAGATCACATAACAAACCACCAAATTAGGCAAAGATCAGGAGTTAAAGACGTCATTGAAAGAACCACGTCGCTTAAGTGAAACTGGGCAGGGCACTTAGCCAGGGCACAAGATGGACGGTGAACAAGACGTATTATGCAATGGAGGCCCAGAAACTATAAAAGAAGCCGAGGACGACCACCGACTAGATGGACCGATGATATAAAACGTGTAGCGGGAAACTGGCTACAAGTGGCCCAGTGTAGAAAACACTGGAAAGAACTGAGGGAGGCCTATGTCCAGCAGTGGACGCGATTGGCTGATTGATGAAGCTATTTTAAAAATAAAAGCTCTCCTAATTAGAATACGTTATGTTGTTTATGCATCATGGTGCTTTTCACGTTTATTTTGCACATTGTATTGGAGTTTTTAAATAGGTTTTTTCCGACGTTTATGCAGAACGGGCATCTCAACACTAATGGCCCGCATGGTAACCTAAATACAATCCTCTAGATTTTAGTGTGTAGAATTATTAATCTACCACACCCAGATTTTAAATTTGATATATTTTCAAACTATAAAATTAAAATAAAACTTCCATTAAAGTAACATGAACTCATTTTGATCATTTGATCTGAAATAATTACTATTATGCCTGAGTTCATTATTTATTATTTTATTATTTATTTTTATTCATTCGCTACAATATTTAAGATTATTTTGATTCTGAAGAGATATTAATTGCTTCGAAAAAAAAAAAAAAAATAGTCAATAAAATAGTACTGAAGTATATATGTTAAAATCAAGTTGTTTTTTTAATGTTAAAATCAAGTTAAAAGCTCCTCTGTACTTATTTCTCCTACTGTATATTAGTACTATAGTACTAAAAATTAAAATAAATCCGGTCTCTAACTATAACCTCTAAACTCAAACATGGGACAACAATTCTTTAAAATATCATTTCAAATTCAATTACCAGCATTTTAAGAGGTGATGAACTAAATAGGAGGACCCATGCCACAATAAAAAAATTGATCTGATTTCATATAGTCGCTATTATATAGAAAATTTGAGATGGTAACAACAAATCAAATTAAGATTGAATTCAGAAGTTAAAAATGTGTATTAAAATAATTTTTCCAAGTAGTTTCGATGTTATATGAATTATATGAATTATATTATAAAACCAGCAACCAAAATGTTTGAAACCAAGTAACTGTAGATTATTTCAGGAAATAGATATGATTTTACAATATATTTTAGGTCCTTAATTCTTAAGATATAAAAAATGAGCGCTGTTACCATATTGATATATTACATTTATATAAAATATAATAATAGAATAGTTATATTGGTACCCGCTTTTCCTGTGTTGTGTGACATCTAAGATATATTACAAAGGTTTTAACTACGTATTTAATTAAAAAGTTTGCATCTCAAGCACAACTCTCCTGTTTTCACTACTTGTACTGCTGTTTTCCACATCTACACACGGCGAGATCGCATTAAGTGATCTCCTACCTTCGGATCAGTCACATTTGAAAGTGACATTCCTGGATCCGCTAGCTACAGCGGGTGCTGCAACTATTGCAGCTAACCTAAAAACAATATACAAATATTAGCTTTTCTTTAACAAAGTTATAGAACTGCAACATGAAATCAAGTCGTTAGAAGCAAATTTAATACTCTATCGTTGTCTGTCTCTTCCTTTGAACATCATTCGATTACGTTTGGTACAAAAAGTACAAAATTATGTTAAAAGAAATATAAAAATTAGTATATACTATATCATGCTTAGTATTACACAGTAGGTATTAGATTTGCTTCTGTTTGATTAATTTTTAATGCGTTATTAATAAAACAAGTGACCTTCCAATATACAGTGTGCTAAAATATAAAATTTACAATGAGTTATCTTATGAACAAAAGCTGATATCGAAAAATGCCTGAAACCGTTTCTAGAATAGTAAGGATTTACTAAAATGACATGACAGAGAACTCACTCCCACCAAGCCCCTGTGCTCCACCCACCACAACAACAAAAGGATAAATTGCAAACCCCTACTTGTGATACAACATTGAAAAGACTGTAGAAAATGCTATCCGATGGTATAAATAATAATTATATAAGGTGAAGCGATAATTATGAAACTTTGCTTTAAATGGAAAATATTATCAAACCATCGTGACAACTACAGCTGAATGACAGTACCGATCGTACAAATAATGAAAACTAATAACATTTAAAATTCTCAATAAAACCAAAAATTATTGAATCTGACAGAACCTAAAAAATAGATGTTTTCAACTTGTTTTCCAAAAACAGCAAATTAAGTTTTTATTTTGCAAAAAAAATTCTGACGGGCACTTATTAAAAATCACCAATTTAATTATTAAAAATATTAAACCGGGAGCATTGCAAATACAAAAGTCATAGTAAGCTAGCTGATATTAACATCCTGTATAATTATTAAACAATAATTATACAGGATCATCAACAGAATAAAGAAAAACCTCATTAAATTTTCCATTTAAGCAAAAGTTTTTGCTTCAACTTGTATAATTATTATTTATACAATTGGATAGCATTTTTAATAGCCTTCTTAATGATGTATCACAAGTAGCAATTTGCAATTTAAACTTTTCTGGTTATAGTGGGTGGGGCCTAGGGTATTGATAGGGGTGAGTTCTTCATGTCAACCAACATGTTCATGTTCTTCAAGCAACAGAAATATAAACTTTGCAACCAGAGATTTAAAACGTTTTCTAAATCGTCAATC
Organism: Diabrotica balteata; assembly: GCA_918026665.1. Lineage (NCBI taxonomy): Eukaryota > Metazoa > Arthropoda > Insecta > Coleoptera > Chrysomelidae > Diabrotica > Diabrotica balteata. Next base: position 82,496,791 of record OU898282.1, on the reverse strand, counting down.
AGTTTAAAACGCAGGCCGTCATGTTTAGAAAGCGAAGACAAATACCCGACATGGAACTAAATCTAGCAAACGAAAATATAGAATATAGCAATCAAGCTAAATCTCTAGAAGTGACCCTTGATCACAAGCTCACATTCACTGAACATGTAAACCAAGTGGTACGTAAAGCGAAAGTAACAAAAATATAACTTATCTCGCTAATAGGCAGGAAAAGCAAATTAAACTTCTGAACGAAAATGAGGGTAGTAAACAGCATAATCCTTCCAACGCTAACATACGCATCAGCAGCATGGAGACACACCTGTAAATCAAATAGAAAGAAACTGCAAGTAGCACAAAACTAGCTAATCAGAGAAGCACTTAATGTACCGAGATATGTACCTCTACGATACCTATACAGAGACACAAAGCAGAAAAGAATCCTTCACACAATGAATGAAAAAGCATATGACATCTTTAATGCGATAAGCAACCACCCCAACAGAAAGCTGCGAGAGCTAATAGATTAGGATGACACATTAGGACGACACATAGACGGCCTAAACAACAAATAGCTGGATATGTCCCAGTAGCATAAACACAAACGTAACAACTGAGATAGGCACAGACTAGTCAAAGGCAACGCGGGTTAGAAGTAGAAAAAAAAAGGGTAAGAACCGGGGTCTGGCATTTTAGAGTTCCAGACACCAGGAATTGCTCACCAAAAAAATATTTAGTTTTAAGTCTTAGTTGTAGCATAAAAATCCGATAAAATACCTTCTAACTTCGCGAGTAAATTATAGTGACAATGAATAGTATATTCATAATCCGGACATGATAGTTACGTGATACTGACTCCTATCACACATATATTAACACGTGAAAATAGTACAAAGAGAGCCTTATGCTCTCTTCGTACAGCCAACTTTTTGGCTTAGGCCCTTAAGGCAGGTCTAACTGGGAGACCAGTACGCGACCTTCTGAGCATCGAGGCCATTGTGCGGAAAGCGTGGGCTCGGTGGCCAGACCAGTCAGGCAGCTGGCGAGGAGAACAAATTAATTTTTGCCAAATCGGCAGCTGAGTGCCGAGTGGCACACACTTCTTAGAGACACCAGGTCCAAAGCAATGCTTATACCAAGTAAATTCAGTAAAATAACTAGGGAGAAAAGCTTTTAGCTACCACTTAATTTCAGGTGGCTTAACCACAACCATGTAGATACGGAGGGTGTTGTTCATTACCCAAATCGCCCGACGTAAAGTTCATAAGCCTTCACTACGTATGTCAGACGTAGTGAAGGTGTGGAGGAAAAACCTGGGGGTCAGATAGGTACCGATCCAGAATGGTTAGCTCTTCTGGAGCGAGACCGGTTTGATCTTCGGACATGTGTATCCCACTGATTAGCAGCGGTATACACATGTCACTAGGGGTTGGGTTGAACAATTCGCGCGCGCGCGCGCGTGTGTGTGTGTGTGTGTGTGTGTGTGTGTGTGTGTGTGTGTGTGTGTGTGTGTGTGTGTGTGTGTGTGTGTGTGTGTGTGTGTGTGTGTGTGTGTGTGTGTGTGTGTTAGTTTCCTCTTACTATTCTAGAAACGGTTTCAAACATTCTTTGATATCAGCTTTTGTTCGTGAGATATAGCCTATTGTAAGTTTTAAAATTGACACACTGTATATTTGTTTGTTGAGAATTAAATTTAATCTAATAATGTAATTTTACAATTAAGTCAAATTTTTTACCATAATAACAAATAACATGTAAACATAAAAATAACAAGAACATATTACAGAAGATTGGAGCGTGGCATGTATAAGCTCTATCCACAAAAACAGGACAAAAAATAATGTAGAAATTAAAGAGGTAGAAGACTAATTAGCTAATTGCTTAGGTTGTCTTAATCAGTCAATTAATCTTCTTGTTGTGCGACTTCACTACTAAAGGTTGGCTGCAAATTCGTCTCTATCTTCTGCTATTCTTAAAAGTGTCTGTATGTTTAACCCGGTCCAGTTGCGAATGTTTTCCAGCCAGGATATTTTTCGTCGACCAGGACTTCTTTTTTTCTTCGATTTTCCCCTTCATTATCAGCTGCAACAACTCTTATTTTTTGTTTTTTAGTATATGCCAAATATGCTGTCCTTCTTTTAATAGGGGTCAAAAGTTTTCATCAAGTCAACAATCCAAGCTTCATTTTAGTCCAGCCTTGTCTCAAACCTCTATTATCTGCTGAGCATCCGTGTTACCACAGCCTGTCGGTTTTAATAGAGATTTCTTACTAAGTTAATATAATTTTTATCGAGTCCTTTTCGCTTGAGACATTCCATGAGAATGTTATTTAACTTTGTCAAAAGCTTTCTCATATATATATATATATATATATATATATATATATATATATATATATATATATATATATATATATATATTATTTGTAGTCTCAGCAATTGGTCTGTGTGAAATAAAACTCTATTTGTTATTTCTCAATATTTCGTCACGATTTTGTGACTTCTTCAGGAGAAAACTGTAAATTTATTATAATTATTATATGTAAACAAAATGAATATTTCAATACTTACAACTTAAGATTAAAAATTTTAAATTTTGATAACATATCCAATTAGATAAATGACATTTTTTTGATTTATTTTATTTGGGAGTTATGGTAACCGCAATATTTTATAGAGTGAATTCCCATTGTACAATTTTTAGCGAATAAGTTTTAATAAACAATTACATATTGTGACAGTATTATCCATATAATAAGGTGCAAAAGTAGAATATTGAGAAAAAATCAGGAACATGGTAAATTGATCTATAAAATGTAATTGATGGTACGTAGTCAGTTATTGGTCTGATGTTGTTAGATACTGATATTAAGATCTATCATATCATATATTGTTTAGTATATTACAGTAGATATTACTTAAATGGTTGGTGTCTGTCTTATAATTGATAGATTCTGGAGTTTTATTAATGTGTACCATTTCAAGGAAAAGTCGATTTTTATAATTATCAATTTGTTCTAATATTTTTACATTATTAAAGTCAAAGTTATGTCCTGTCTTTAAGTGGTGGTCTACTAAGGCACAAGAGTTTTTTCGTAAGTTACAGTCACTTTTGTGTTGAGTGACACGTTGTTTAAGCCACTGTTGACTTTGTCCAATATAACAACTTTGACATTGACTGCAATTTATTCTATAAATTATATTACTCATTAGTGAATTTGGAGTTTTAACTTTTATTTTTGAGAACAACCTTGAATTTAGAAGTGGATTATATTTAATTAATTTAATGTTCGGAAATGTTTTGAAAAGTGGGACAATTTGGTCTGTTAAATTTTTTATGTAAGGTATTTTTTTGTATAAAACTGGTTGTGGATTATTTATTAAAGCTCTATTGTGAAAGTGAGTGTTATAAATAAGTTTTTTTAATATATGTTTTGGGTAGCCATTGTTTAAAAACATTTCAAAAAGTTTCTTTAAATTGACATCTAGGAAACTCCGATCACAGATTGCCGTTACACGATTTTTCATAGATATAATTGTGTTGAATTTTTAATTTCTAGGATGATTAGAATAATAATTTATAAATCTGCCGGATGCAGTATCTTTTTGATACCAATCTAATATGAACTGCTAACTGCAAAAAGGGGACATCTGCATAAAAGTAAATTTTACAGGAGAAGGTAAAAACTAAATAATTATATATCCAAATCACTTAGAATCAGGAAACTTGGTATACATGTTCAATATAACTTTATATACAATGATGTAAATAAGTGGTAAATAATTTTAATTATATTGGTATAATATTCACATTTTAATGTTGTGTAGAAGTCCCCTTTTTGCAGTTAACTGTAATTCAAATAAAAATTATGAGGAATAATTTAATAATATAAACACTACTTGCCAGAAAACACCTTTATTTGCCATTATAATCAAGTAATATAAAGTACCAGTTCTATAAGTAAAAAACTAGGAGTAGAAAACAGTCGATAGTATTAATTGTCAACTTGGTGGACAGTGGGCCATTCTGTTATTTCCCTCCAAAATGGGATATTGTCGTCGTCGATGAATCTTAGCATTTTTCTAATGTCTTCAACCTTGGATGCCATTAATGGGCGTTTTTCAGAGTAAGCTCGCGTTGAAGGCAAAACTATCACTTCTTCGGTTATTTTTCGAAGGTTAAACTTCTCAGATATGGCACCATTAATGAACTCACTGCATGTGAGGATGCCAGGTTCCGCTCTATCGCATTTCATGTGATGGTAAGTTGAAATTTGAAATCTTATTTTTCTTTCCTTGGGAACTTTTATACCACAGGATGAGTTACTAAGACACGTTTTTTTATAATAACGTGGCCACCAATTACCGAAGTCGAGAAAAGCATCGTGTCTCAGCAGATGTACTCGAAATTTTGACGGGTTTTTAGAAGCACTCATTATCACATTAAGAATTTCTTCTATCAGATACAGCCTGTCAATTTTCTTTAGCTTCCTCTTGATCAAGGCAAAATCTCGATCACACGGCATGTATGAGTGACCCCTAATCGGATAGAGCAATTCAACGCTGTCAAATTTACCTAGTTCAACAAGTGTCATGATAAACCTTGCAATAGGATGGTTTTTATTTTGACCAGCGCAGTTATCAGCAAAAATTTTCAATTTTTTTACGTGAGGGTCACATAAAATGTATGTCTCAATATAATTACTCAACAGACTTAAAACCTCGTTTGGGCCTTTGCCACCCTCTCCTTCGTGGTAAACATAGCAGACCATCGTTCCATGTTTCAAATTATGAATTCCGAAAACACTAACTGTCAATTTTCTGTAATAGTAGAGATCTTGCACAGGTATAATAGGTAAAGATATATTGGCCATGAAATCTATTGCAATTGCGGCAGTTGTTTGGTCTTTATCCTCCCGTTCTGCTCTGAGGTAATTATAAAATTTTTTGCTCCTTCGCTTATGAACTAGCAACTCAGCAACAGCCACTCTTTTTGCGTTGTCATTTAAAAATTTATTTTTAATTTTTAGTGATAACTCTTCACAAGTTACACATGTATCCTGCTGAGGTTGGCCAAATTTAAGATCAAAATTTTCGTTAAAGTATCTCCAAAAAGATTCGTAACTAATTTTATGATCAGCGTGTTTAACTTTGTACATGTCGTACATTTTCTGCACATTAAGTGTGGAATCCAGATATTGCATTTCGTGAGAAGTATAATGAGCTGTTTTAGTGGGGTACGAAGCAATGTGTTTATGTACTTCCGAAAGTAGTTCAGTTGGTATTTTATTATAACTGCTACTTTTCCCGCGTCGATCACGAGGAGTTTGCTGTTTATGAAGCAGATTGGATAACCGCTCACATCTTTTCTTTGTGATTCCAAAGCTCGCCAAAAATCCTTTTTTACAAATAGCAACTCTACTGCCATTCTGAAGTAAATTGTACGTCACTGTCTTGGATTTAGGCTTTTTATTTTTATCAGCGGGTAATCGCCGCTTAGGGACAGCGCAATCCATAAGGCCTTGCAAGAAAACATCCTGTTCATCTTTATTGGATAAGCTGTTGAATTTGGAGAGAAGCGTGGCCTTCTCCTCAGCATTCCAGTGAGACAAACACTTCAACTTGCATCTGAAATAAATGAGGCAGATATTAAAACAACTTAAAATAATTGACAGATTAACATAACTTAAATAATCTTAGTAAATTGTGTTAGAATGTCAGCCAAATGCAATGCGAATGATTATTATATTAAGTTACAAAATAAAAGCACAATTAATTGAAAAGTAATAATATTACTCTTATTTATATTATGGCTAAAACTGCTACTTACCCACATTCTAAGGCGGGAACACGAGCTAGTATCTCCTTTCCGGCTGCATTGACAAAAGAAACGCCGCGAACTCTTGCATCACGATATTTATTTCGTGCATATTTATAAGAATTCACAACACCCTTTTTTCTTATGCAAGGTTTATCCGAATCACTATCACTACTAGCATTGCTACGAGCCATTGCAAACAAAGTTAGAGATATGTTACAACAACACCTCTCTTATAAATAATTCAAGTAGAACTACCGCGGACACCGCTGTTGTCTACTGGTAGTCGTGCTGGTATCAGTGTGACCATATATTTTTTAGAGAATCTACCAACAATCAGGTTGAAAATCTACTAAAAACTACCAAATGGTACTACGCATGCGCCTTTGCAAAAAATGGTTTATGCTTTAAATATGTGACGTGAGAACCAATAGTATCGCCTTCTATCGAATAATGTTTACTAACGAAAGAATGAAAATAAAACTGTTTAGAGTGATTATTGGTATGGCAATCGCAGAAACGCTGTTTAAAAGTTAAAGACCTTAAATAATTAGGTGGTATTATTAAAAACATCCATAATTCAAATTTTATGGGACCAAAGGCGGCTCACATCAGATCAGAATGAAATGAATGACATGAAATTTTAAGAGTGGGTGAATGATTTATGGTTACCAATACGTGCCGATACCCAATGATGTTATTATTGTTATGGTTTAGGTATCAAATTACAATTACGAATTTCCGGGATTTCTCATTTTTTGCATTTAATTTTTAAACAATACAGAGAAGTATCAAATAAATTTTAATACAAGCGTATTAAAAATAATATCAAATTTTTTTGTGATAATACCAAATTTAAACAGTAGATTTCCGAATAGAAACAGAAGTAGAAATTATAATTAACTAAATTATAGTAAAAACTACTAGATTCTACCAAAGATTTTTTCCCTACTAAAAATTGTAAATTTACGTCAAAAATCTACCAAAAAAGTAGTTTTCTACTAAATATGGTCACACTGGCTGGTATTGAAGAGAAAACATGCGCCGACACGAGCGCAGCACCACACTGCGGACTGTGTTTTAACTGCAAAAAGGAAACTTCTGCTGTAAAAGTCCCCTTTTTGCAGTTAAAGAAATTTTAGCCGCCATTTTTAATATACTTAGAATAGACACAGAAGTCCCCTATTTGTTGAAAACGATGTGTTTACGTGTAAAGAACGCAATAATAACATAAAGTAAATTTATGAAAATTTGTTGGAAGTCCCCTTTTTGCAGTTAGCAGTTCATATTATTCTGTTATCATTAGTTCTTATAACTTTGGTATCTAAAAAAGGTATACTATTTTCATTTTCATACTCGACAGTGAATTGAATATTTTGATCAAGTGAATTAAAGATCGTTTGTATTGTCTGAATATGGTTGAATGGTACGCTGCATATTATGTCATCAACAAATTTATAAATAAATGCTATTGAAAACGGCAATTTTGAGATTCCAAGGTCTAATAAATGGTCTAGGATAATTGTTGCTAAAATAGGGCTAAGGACTGATAGGACTGCCCATTGGTGTTCCAAATATTTGTTTATAGAATTTATCACAAAAACAAAAATATGTATTATCAAAGAGGAATGTTATTAATGAGACTACAAATAATATTTAACACAGTACGGTCGAGAATAATTTGATAAATATATATATATATATATATATATATATATATATATATATTTAAAATTAAAATTAATATATATATATATATATATATATATATATATATATATATATATATATATATAACCTTCAAAAATGGTTACTCCATTCATTTACAATAATACCTTCTCTCCACTAAAGTCTCACAATACAATTATAATTACTTGGGAGCTACAATCGATGAGTCGTGAGATAATACCAAAGAGATTAAATGTCTCATCGTAAAGGCAAAGAGTGCATTCTTGACTATGAGTTCTGTGTTCAAGAGCCATGACCTCACCCTAGAAACAAAAATAAAGTTCCTTAAATATTATATGTACTCAGTGCTTCTGTACGGAGTAGAAACGTGGACATTAAAGGCGGACTATCCTGAAGATACCATGGATAAAGTCACCAATGAAGAAGTACTGCGGAGAATGAACACAACTGCGGATTTGGTCAACATCGTGAAGGACCGCAAGCTGCAGTACTTGGGCCATATAATAAGAAATCAAGGCAGAGCTACTTCAATGTATTTCACAAGGTTAATTTAAAGGGAAAAGGACCCCAGGACGAAGAAGAATATCCTGGCTTGCTAACCTGAGAGCATGGTATAGAAAGACCTCAACACAGCTATTTCGTATAGCAAACAACAAAGTCATCATAGCCAGAATGATCTCCAACGTTCGTAACAGACAGGCACTCTAAGAAGAAGAAGAAGGCTTTGTTAAATATTTCCTCCGAATATAAGTTAAAAAGTAAAGGCGACAATATACAGCCTTGTCCCACTCCTCTTTTTATATTTATTTCATCTGACAGTTCTTGTTCAACTTTTATTCTTGCCACTTGATGCCAGTATAGATTTGTAATTATTCGTAGATCTTTATCGTCCAATCTAGCTGTTTCCAATATTTCTAGCATTTTGTTATGTCGGACTTTGTCAAAACCCTTTTCAAAATCGATTGCACAACTGTACACACTTTGATTTATATCTCTGCATCTCTGTACCAGCACTTGTATACTAAACAAGGCTTCTTTTGTACCCAAGCCACTCCTAAACCCAAACTGAGTATTGCTTATTCTGTCCTCTAACAGCGTGTAAATTCTGCTGTGTATTACTCGCAGGAAGATCTTCAAAACATGACTCATCAGACTTATTGTCCGATAATCACCGCATGTCTTTGGATGATGTTTCTTAGGTATTGTGACAAATGTCGACTTTAACCAATCAGTTGGTAATATCCCAGTGTTATAAATTCTGTTAAAGAGATTACACAGAGTTTTATTTCCATTTTCATTCAGGGAAAGATCCAAGGTAATCGTGGTACTGGTAGAAGAAAAACATCATGGCTGAAAAATCTAAGGCAATGGTATGGAAAATCAACTACATCGTTATTTAGAGCTGCTGTCAATAAACTCACGATAGCGAATATGGTAGTCAACATGATATCCAACGATCGATAACGGTCATGGAACTAGAAGAAGAAGAAAAACTTAAAAAGAAAAGTATAATGCGAAGAAGCTACTTTTTAAAAGTCAAATGATCTTCATCGTATTGTTGATTATATACATTATTATCAGTCGAGGACTAATCGTGTCTTCCGATAATTGTAAATTGTATTTCGCCAGACAAATGGCCAGATTAAAAATGGTCCCACCAGTCGTTCACCACAAATACCAGCCCATAAATTTATTTTTTGAGGTTGCTGTGAATGAACCTCGTGACAAATTCTGAGGTTTTAATCAGGTCAACTGTACATCAATCGGAAAAAATATTAAAGCCAAATTGTAGATCAGTCACTGCTTGCTCAGTAATCATTTCACAAATCTGTAAACGGCGGTCATAATCATCTGCATTATTCCTGCACTAAGTAGGTATATTTTATATGGATGGCTTTTTTCTCCTTCAAAATGGCTTAAACTATAGTTCAGTTTCATTCTAGGTACACCTACTACTTATCTCGTACTTAACATGGTCATAACGAGTTAGCTTGGGCAGCATTCGGTAAACTGAACTATATACTCAGAAATCAACAAATTCAATTACATCTTAGATCTAAAGTTTTTGATGCATGCATTATTCCGATATTAACTTAAGCGGCACAAACATGGACAATCACCAAAAAGAATATGAATATACTTAAAGTCACTCAACACGCGATGGAAAGAGCACTGCTAGGTATATCACTTAAGGACAAGAAAACAAACACATGGATAAGACAGAAAACCAAAGTCACCGATGTGGTGCAAAAAGCATTAAAGCTGAAATGGGAATACGCTGGACATGTAGCTAGGAGCGATCTAAACAAATGGCACAGATCAATTTTAACCTGGAGACCATACCAACACAAAATACCCAGAGGCAGACCTCCTATGAGATGGACAGATGATCTGAAAAGGACTGCCGGGAAAAATTGGCTACAAGTAGCGTACAATAAAAACCAATGGAAAGGAAGACTCGAAGAGGCTTACGTTTAGATGTGGACGTAAATGGCTAGACGAAGAAGAAGAAGAAGGAGAACATGGAATCTAGAAAAACTTGTCTCAATACTTTAACTTTACTAGGTTTACTAACTACAGGCACTTCAGTTTCTTATTTTTTATTACCTACATTACCAGAATCTTCAAGTTTTTTATTCCAAAAATAATTATTTCTAGTCTCGTGTTTATCTTATTGTCAAACTTTAAATTGCTAAGTCGTCATATTGGCACAATTATTATGTATGTAGGTTTATAAAATACAACGAAACGATACCTACCTTTTCCGGAATGGAACAAACTAATTTTGGATCCTTTATGTGTTACACCTGTCATACTTAGTGTAATCCAAAAAAACTATAAATCCATAAAAAAAAACATCCAAAGTCACCCAGAGGAAATATGAACGATCCCGGTTTTAATATGTTAATATTTCGCAATATTAAAACACAGTTCAATTAACTTGCATCCGTCTATACTATAATAACATTTAGTATATAAAGTTTTTGTGCATACTAAATATGCTTAAAGCTATGTAAATTAATATACGCTATCTATATAATTTTAATTGGGACACGATGCAGAGCGTTAGTTATTTATTAAACCGCGAATAATTAATCTGCAGTAAAGGTTGTAAGATCGATATTATCTGCAGAATGAATAAACGCATTTAGGAATATTTACATAATCTTAAAAGCGTAAAATATGGAAGTAGTAATTATAAAGTTAATTAAGCAGTTTAAGTAATAATGTTCGTTTTATTTTTAATAATTCAGCATGTAGTTCTTTTTAGAGAAAAGATTTTGTTATAAGTGTGCCTATAATAGGTTACTCTACTTTTTAAAATTAATTATGGTTTCATATACCTAAAAGTATGAATACATTAGCAGTTATATAACAATGCTTTAAAAAATTCTAAGAAGGTTCTTAAAAAGTTTTTATTGCTGAAAATAGTTTCATGTTCATTTATCTATAGGCTATTAAATATAAACTATTAAAATTTGAGATACTGAATTTTATTTTTTGTGTACAAGGAAGTTTCTGTTTAGATTGTGTAGTACTGAGATAATTATTTCCTGAAAGGAAGTAATGTGGTGGCTCCCATACTGAAAGATATTGCCATTCATTAACTCCATTTTGCTCACTACTGCTTAAATACCTTTATCCCTGTTGCCACTTCACCAAGAGTCATATAATTATGGTAGTATTCTGGTATACGATTCATAAGTTTTCAAAGATGCTTAAACTTGGATTTATTAAAGGGTATTTTTAAATAATTTAGTGCAGGATAAGCAAGTACTTTAGAAAGAATCTTTTTTGGTCTAGATGGTAACTCGCTCCAGTCATCATCAAATTTAAGTTTGAAGTCGATAGATCCATTTACATTATAACGAAATGCACGAATATCTGTTACAGTACGTTTGGTTGATCGTATACTTGGTATACGAATACTAGTATACCTTAGAAAACAAGATTTTGAATACTCTTAAATCCAAGTTTAATCACCTCATATAGAAACGGCTTAGATCTAGCTTCTTTATTCGTCGAAATTAAATCACTGGGCAAATGGATGTTCTGATTCTCCAATTTACGTTCAATACAACTATAAACGGTGTCACATTCCGTTCGAGTGTGGCTCCGTTCAAGAAATTTCTGTATGACGTATATTTTGTTAAGTATTTTATTTTAAACGATGTAGTTCAGCATTGTGTTAGCTAAAACATTATTGCGGATATGATAAGTACAACCGTCTGAATATATTACAATCGGCAGTTTTCTTGTGGTACAATTTCTTTAAAGATAATCTCTAATGCATAACGTGAACGCTGAAGCTATCACATCACAATTACATTCGGTAAACCAGTAACAAGTTGTGTAATGGCTAGTTACATTATATATGCTGAAATTGTGACAGCATAATTTAGTTTTAAAAAATACACTGCTTGTTAGGACACACTTTAACGGCCTGAAGATCCTTATTCAGAAGAAGGCACTGCTTTCATCAGCTAATTTTTTGTCTGTTTTTTTTCTATTCTTGCTCTGATTTTATTTTCTTCTAAAAATAGAATAATAAAGGTAGTGGAAATACGACGTGGATTGAGGCAAGGATTTATTCAATTTCCTCTACTTTTTAATACTACTTCGAATTTATTTTCAAAGAAACCTTAGTTGAAGATACAGGCATTAAAATCAACGGAATTAATGTCAACAATCTCAGATATGCGGACGACACGGTACTTATTGCCTCCAATGAAGAAGACCTGCAACAACTTATAAACAGGATAACCAAAGCATGTGATGATTATAGGCTAAAACTTAATACTGCTAAGACAAAATTTATGGTTGTCAGCAAAACGGAGTTACAACCAACAGACATCAGAGCGTATGGAATAGAGTTAGAAAGAGTCCACAATATTACCTACTTGGGTGTAAACGTTAACGATAACTGAGATATAAATAAAGAAATAAGAATACGTATTGAAAAAGCCAGGGCCGCCTTCTATAAATTAAAAAACATTCTAATTCATAGAGAAATTACGTTAAACCTTAAAATCAGATTAATACGCTGCTACATATTCTCTACATTGCTGTATGGTATGGAGAGCTGAATCCTTACAGAAACATTAATGAAAAAATTAGGGGCCTTTGAGATATGGATTTATCGACGAGTATTTCAGATAAGTTGGGTTGATCAAATAAGAAATGAAATAGTTTTACATCAAATGAAAAAGAGCACAGAAATAACAAAAACGATAAAAATCCGAAAGTTACAATATTTCGGTCATGTAATGAGACATTCAGAGAGGTATAACCTTCTACACCTCACAATACAGGGTAAGATCGCCGGAAGGAGAGGCCCAAGCCAACTAAGAACATTCTGGCTCCGAAATTTCCGAGAATGGAATCAAGAAACCACCGCTAATTTATTTAGAGCCACCGTGAATAAAGTAAATATTGCCAATATGATCGCCAACGTTCGATAATCGGACAGGGTGCTAAAAGAAGGGTACTGACCAATAAGGTCAGTCAAGACCATGTCGACAATAGAGAGATGCCAAGGTCAGGAAACCACATCTTACCGGGGGCTGTCAGGCATTTGATGCAACTGAATATAAGGAACGGCACGACTTAGTAGGAAAGATCCTTCATCAAGAAATTGTTATCAAACTGAAACTTCTTCAAACAAATTATCTTCCATATTAACAATACACGTTCCTGAGAGTATACTTGAGGATGACAACTACAAGCTATACTGGGATTGCACGGTGTTCACAGACCAAATAGTAGCACATAATAGACCAGATCTCATACTAGTTAATAAAGTAAAGAGACAAACAATATTAAGTAATGTGGCGATACCCAACAACAATAATCTTCGTGCTAAAGAGAACCAAAAAAATCGCCAAGTACAGGGATCTGTAAACTCAAATTCGAAGACAGTGGAAAATGAAGAGTACCCATATAATACCTATTATTCTCTCTACTACTGGAGTCATTCCAAAGAACCTCTTAGAAAACATAAAAAAGCTAGGTCTAAATGAAGATATCTACAAGACCATGCAGAAAGCTGTACTAGTCTCAACTTCCAGATGTGTACGAAAATTTTTGGGAGATACTCCAGCATATCAAGTCACCTAGGGCTCGATAACATGGAAAAAGTCCCACCAGAGCTCAATTCTTTTGATACCGTAGGTATCTCGGATAAGTGAATTTTCCTGGCTTAATCTGGATGGAAAAATAATAATACAATAATTACTCATAAACAAATAAAAACTAAACTAACTTCGGAGTTCTTGCGAAGAGTAAGACAACTAAATCGGCCATATGTTAATAGTAAAAATTTGTTTAAGGCAATAAATAAGTACGCTTGTTCCGCGCTAAGCTACTCATGTGGTATTATAAAGTGGTAAAAAACGGATATAGAGGGTCTTCAGTGGAAAGTAAGAACACTTCTCGCTAAGGCGAAAAAACATCATCCACGCAGAGCAGTAGGGAGAACAACATTACCGCGGTATAGGGTTTATGGATATAGGTAAGCAATTTTATAAACAAATTGCTAATTTAAGAACATATTTTCAGGTACAGGCTGAGACATCTACTTTACATCGAGCAATTTGCGCAGTAGATGATACGAAGCCGCTTAAACTAAGGAAACAAAAAATGCGCATAAACCACATGACTTAGCAAGAAAAAATGCGCACCTGGACGAGTAAACCTCTGCCTATGCGACATCTCAATGAGATCAGCCAAGAATATGTGGACAATATACTGTCGAACTAGTGGTTGACATAATAACAAAGATTTCAAACAAAATATTCGAGCGGTGGTACACGTTGAATCTTGTCGATAACAGTACACAATTTCTTTTAATTTCATCAAATTCGTTAAAGAAATTTCTTTCATATTCTCTAATGTATACAGATACGCAATATTTGTAATTACAATTGGCGGTAAATTTAAATATACATTACAATATGAAGTATTTACAATCAGTAAATCTAGAAAATAGCTATCTGTTGGTATAAAAAGTTATATTCTACAAAGTTTCTGCATAGTTTTCTGCAAAATTGTGTTTTTGTTTTTATGTTGAAGAAAACTGGGGACTACTTAAAGACATGAACTCCATTATGATTCGAGAAATGGTTCGAAATGGCCTCTAGCTTGTAGATAGCAATTTTGTCATGGTATTGGATAATGTATTTTATCACAGCCGCCATGATAAACATATTTTAAAGATGACTGATAGAAAATCCATCATACAGAGAAAATCTCCAATAAAAATGTATTTTATTTAAAGAGGATATGGTCAAAGCAGAACTAATAGCAATAGTCAAGAATCATCGTGGTAGATAACATCAATATGCTGTTGATCAATGGCTAGACTTTATGGTAATACTGTTTTGAGACTTTCACCTTACCATTTTTAGTTGGATCCAACTGAATTATAATCCAATTGAATTAATTTGGGCTCAACTGAAGAGATATGTTTCCCGAGAGAACGTATTATATAAAATTACGCTATTGGCCATGTATTGAAAATAGACAAGAAAATGTGAAAGCTGAATGGGATAATACAAAATGTTATTAAACCTGTAATAGCAAGGATGACCGCCAAAAAATCAACAGACTCAATGAATACTCAGGATTCTCATCCAAATAATAAGTAACATCATACATTACTTTTTATGTTTGTTATGTTATTAACGTTTCAAAATTAAAAATTCCAGATTTAAGGTAAGCATCTAAACAATCTTATTAATCGTTACTATTAAAGTACTTAAACCATTTAACTAAAATAAATAAAAAACAGCAAATGATTTATGTGATTAGAAAGACATATAATTGTAATTATAAATATAGGCCGTGTCAGGAAGAAATGCCCTTTGCTGGCTGTCTTTCGAAAAAGCAAAATGGAAAAAGACAAAATAACCAAGAAATTATCAGGTTTGAATAAAAAAATTTAAAATACGCCTCTACTACAGTCATGTATCAACAACGAACTCGAGTTTGATGCTGAAACTTCTGAAGAGACCTCGTCTTACTAACTTCAAAATCTACCGAAGTAAATGTATTGGCGCCTTCACCATAATCATCAACAAGGGCGGCTAGTACTGAAGATCTTGTGAGGTACACATAAGTCTAAATTACGGATGATCCCGCCACTTGGCCTTCTTAGTTTTGTATTTTTATTATATAAAGAAGGGATTATTTTAATTACAGGATATTTAAAAAATAGGTGCAGTAAAGGTTTTAATATTTTAATTAATTAGTGTTAATTAATTGAATTCACGATTTAATTATTTGAGAACTCTCACACATGGTAAACATGTTCAACGTAACTGATTAATTTATTGATAAAGGTCATGACAGTATTTACTAAATTTGCTGGAGAATAATTTGTGACACTATTCGTCTGGAATTTTGTTAACAAACCAGGAGACTCTAGTTGGAAAAATATGTCTTAGAGTTTTGTAACAATATTAATCAAGTAAAATTCAGTTAGGGATATGTAAAGATGGTTTATAAAACTAATTTAATAAATACCTTACATAAACAAAATATATTAATCAAACCAAACAATAACATTTAGAAATAAAAGAACAGCATTTGGTAAAAGTTTTATTAAAGCTTGTAGAGATTACTATATATCTTGAAACATTTTAGCTTTTCATGATATCGGATATATTACGATGAAAGAAAAAACGGATATTTTTTTTTTTTAATTAAAACAGGAATTGATAAGAATGATAGCTAAATTTGATTTGATTAAGACCTAGCAAATTATATTGCTAAAATTAAATATAGAAAGTCAGATACTGAAAGACAAAAAAAAACAAGTGCTTGATAGAAGAGATGTAGGCTCTGCCCCAGGGGGACTGCTCTGGGACATTTTAGTGTTTCACAAGCAATATAAATACAAGAGTCCTATCGGGTATCATCACAAGAAGTTTTTGGAATGTCTATTCCATCATCAACGTTTTCTAGGCTTACATGTTTGGAGCCACTACGTACATGGGGAAAAACCCTTTAAATATACGAGTAGTTAAATTCATTACATATTTGATACTAAAATAGTTGGACGGTTAAGTTATAAATGGAATTGAAAATAATTCTGTTTATAACTTTAAAATCCCAATATTTTAGCATCAAAAATGCAACTTAAAAGGATTTTTAAACATATATTTGGTGGTTTTAAACATTTAAACCTATAAAGCACTCATAATGAAATGGTCATTCCAAAAAGGTTTCGTGACGCAGTCCAATAGGGCTTTTGTATTATTATACTTCATAAAGGATTTTTTTAAATAAAAATTTTATATTTCAGTATTTGTTTTGCACGGGAATTTATTACGTTTGTAGACTTTATTTTTCATAAGAGATAATGATCATACACAAAGGATGCGATGTAGACTAAAAGAAAATTTAAACACCTTCAAGAGAAAAAAAAACATAAACGATGACAATAATAACTGAGAAAAGAATGCAAAAGAAAATAAAGAAAAAAAACGCAAGGGACCCGAAGACAATGGGTTGGGGCCAAAAGTAAAAAGGAGGTTTCTAAAGGTTATAATAGATGGCAAAGTATGGAAATGAAACCGAATAAACGAAGAGCTACACACACCATCAAACTAGGGCCGATCAGCAGGGATGGATCAAAGATTAACGGAACTATGGCAATGGACCAGAACACGAGGCATTATCAATAGGGGAAACAAAGGAAAATATCCAAAAATAGATGTCATCCAAATAAAATACGAATAGGTTCCTGGAACATAAAGAAATTATGTTCTAAGTTCCTACTTATAAAGCAAGTGTCCTAAAAAATATAGTATCAGTGATGAAAGAATACAAAGTGAATACAAAGAAACTAGAAAATTAAGTTTAATTAATATGCACGCTTCTTCAGAGAATAAAGAAAAAGATGTAAAACAGTAATGCTATAGTAAGATTAAACTTATATGTAATCAAATTCCAAAATATGATTTTTAAACTGTAATAGATGATTTAAATGCCAAGGTGGGGGATAAAAAGATGAACAGAAAAGCTACGAAAGAAAAAAGCAAACATGACAAAAGCAACGAGAATGGGAAGTTGTTGATAGCTTTTACGCAAGAAAACAACTTGAGAGTTATAAGTACTTGATTCCATACACGGAGTAACATGGATCGCTCTAGGCAGTACAACACGCAATCAAATCGACCATGTCGTAGTAGAAAGCAAGAACGCGAAGTTAGTAACAGATGTGTAGAGTTATAAAGAAGCACATGCGGATTCCGATCACATAGAGAACTAGAGAAAGAAGACGCCGCTAAAAACATCCAGGCAGACGTGACACCAAAACTACTTTAAAACGAAAATAAAGTAGGGAATAATAGAAGAAGCCATGAAGAAAGCGGTTCAAAAGCGGTTAGGTTAAATGAAGACGAGAAGTGATTAAGAATGTTTTCATGTTAATCGCAGGAAAAGCCTAAACAAATAAAACTAGGCAAGGCCCCAATATATAGACAAACCAAGTGACAAAAATAGAAATACATATGAAGCAGAGAAAAGATATGTGAAAAAAGTGTGTAGGAGGAAGAAAATGCAGCTTATGGATAAAACGTCCAAGAGATTGAAGAACATTATACTAATAAAAATTTAAGAAACTTCTACCAGGCGGAAACAAATAGTGACCAAGGCGCAAAAAAACTAAATTATTAAAAGAGTAAAGAAGGGTACCTAATAGAAGTTAATCAGAGAAGGCTAAATATATTACAGGATTATTTCAGAGAGCAGCTGTACCTATCTCAGGCTAATATTAGGAGATTAAAATAGTTACAACCCAACAACCCAATATGGGGTCGACAAATTTTAATACCAAAGGCAAACTAATCAAAGACGTGTTAACAACAGAAAATTTAAACATTCTCAATGATGGACGACCAACCAGATAATGTACATAATGGTACAATATTGGTAATCCATCTATCGATTTATGATTTAAGTCTTTCAATCGCACTTAACTGGAATTCTCTACTCTTTTTATATGGGAGCGATCATTACAATAAAAGTATCTATATTTTCTAATAACATTACCTCTAAACATCCATAAAAAAGGGGACCAAACAACATGCGCGAATTATAGAATCTCACTTCTAACCACGGCATGCTGAAGCCTTATGCTAAAAATGTCCTAGGCCAATATCAAGCCGGGTTTAGGGCAGATCAACAATAGATCAACTATTCACGCTGACACAACTTCCAGAAAAGGGATGGGAGTATAACAGACCCATACACAATCTTTCCATAGACTTTCGACAGGCATATGATAGCGTAGAAAGAAGCCAAGTATAGAATGCCATGGCGGAGTTCTCAATACCAAAGAAACTCATTCGGATGACCAGTCTGTATGGAGGGTGAAATATCTAAAGTGCGTGCAAATAATAAACTGTCTGGCAGCTTTGAAATCAACAGTGGACTTTAACAGGGTGATGCGTTATCTCCACTACTTTTTAGCCTTGTATTAGAGAAAGCCATGAGGTCGGCCGAAATAAAAACAGAATTGCTATCGGTTCAAGGTCTCAAACTGTTACTCGCATATGCAGATGACATAGATCTCGTTAGAGACTAAATCCTATCCACGAAAGTCATTTTCAACAAGGTGGAAGGAGATACAAGTGAAGTAGGGCTAAAGATTAATGAAGAGAAGACGAAATATATGTGTATAAATAAAACGACACGAAGAGACAGAATACGACAAAAAGGTGACGGTCAATACCTTCAATTTCGAAAGAGTACAACGTTTTAAGTATCTGGGGGCCGTAATCACAGCTGACAACAATGTCACTGAAGAAATAAAATAAAATAAGCTCATAAAATCAAAAAACCTCACAAGAATTTCAAAAATCAAAATCTATAAATCCATCGTCGGACCTGTAATTATAGCGTTTTATATTTAATATAGTTTCGGTTTTAAATCTATATAGTACGCCCCTGGTTGTTTCTGGGAAGTTAAATGTATGTTTTAAATGTATTGATATTCGAGCTAGGATATTTTAAGTTTTTGTGACGAGATAAGGCAAAAATATATATATGGTTTTATCTTTGTGACAATGTTAATAAAAACTTCGGTTTAAACTGCGTGTTGTTTTTACCTAATTCAAAGGTAACTATTTCAACATTTTTTTGTCACAGAAAACGATTATATTACATGAAGTCCCCTAATATTGTTGTTGTAAAAAAAGAGGTTTTATTGTCTTTCGTCGTTAAGAACGAATATCAAGGGGAACAAAGATATTGTTTATTTATGTTTCCTGGCACCTGAGAGATGCAGGGGGAAATGAAATTGTGGCGTCGAATTTAGAGAATGTAACGCAGTGAATTCAGTCAAGCTAAATCAACCGAACGCTTCTTTAAAAAGAAAAAACACAGAAAATGGACATGGGAAAGTCCTGATGGAAAAACAAGGAATGAAATCGACTATTTCTTAACAAACAAAAAAGAAATATTTAAAGACGTAAATGTGCTAAACCAGTTCAGTACAAGCAGTGATCATAGGTTAGTAAGAGCTAAAATAACGATATCAACCGAAAAAGAAAGACTCAAAATAAATAAGAAACAACCAAAGGAATGGACAAAACCAACTATCATTCAGGAGTTCGAAAAATATATTGGGAATTCATTGAAAGATACAACAACAGCTGACATCAATATATTGAACAAACAAATAGTCAAAACAATGCAAGAGGCTCAAAATAAATATTGTCCGACAAGCAAAAAAGATGAAAAACTGAGTCAACCCACGAAAACCCTTATAGAACTAAGGCGACAAATGAAAGGAGAGAACACTGCAAGCAAAGAAGTGATAAATCAAATAAATAAGAAGATCACAAAGGCAATAAGAAAAGACATAAGAAACTACAATGTAGAAAAAACAAAACAGGTAATAGAGAAAAATAAGAACATGAAAGTTTTGAAGAGGAGCATACAAAAGGGAAAAACAGAAATTAACAAACTGAGAAACAGAACTGGAGAAGAAACAACGAACAGAGATGAAATATTAAGAATGGTCGAAGAGTTCTAGACAGAGTTATATAGATCAAGAAATAAAGATAACAATACGGAACCTCCAATTACACTAAAAACTGGGGTATTAAATCAAGGATCAGATTTAATGGCCAACATAACAAAATCAGAAATCAAAGAAGCCCTGAAGAAAATGAAAAATAATCGAACCCCGGGTGAAGATGGAATAGTATCAGAAGCACTAAAAATTGGAGGGGATGTATTACTTGAAAAAATTAAACAACTTTTCAATATCTGCCTTTACAGCGCCAATATTCCAACAGACTGGAACAACGCTACTACGATTCTATTACAAAAAGCAGGAGACAAAGCAAATTTAGAGAATTACAGACCGATTAGCCTCCTCAGCCATATGTATAATATATATATATATATATATATATATATATATATATATATATATATATATATATATATATATATATATAAGTTGTTTACGCGAATACTAGTTAAGAGAATGGAAAGAAAATTAGAGACTTATCAACCAAGGGAACAAGCAGGATTCCGAAAAAGTTACGGAACAAATGACCATCTACAAAGTATAAAAACCCTAATAGAGAAAGCAGTGGAATACAATAAACCTCTAGTTCTAATATTTATCGATTTTCACAAAGCCTTTGACACAGTTGAGCTAAGCAAAATATTACAGGCGCTTAAAGAATGCAGGCTAGATTATAGATATACTAAATTATTATACAAAATCTACCTGCAGGCAACAACCACTGTCAGATTACATACTAACAGTAATTGCATAAAAATAGAACGGGAGGTTAGACAAGGAGACCCAATGTCACCTAAACTTTTTAAAACGGTGCTAGAACATGCTTTTAAGAATTTTGATTGGATGACAAAGGGAATAAAAATAGATGGAGAATATCTGAACAACTTATGTTTCGCCGATGATATACTTATAATAGCTGAAGATCTAGGTATGGCAAGAGAGATGGTACAGGAACTCGTTGTGGCTACAGAAAATGTAGGTTTAAATACAAATATCTCGAAAACAAAAATCATGACCAATTTGGTGCCCAACCAGAACATCAGTATTGGTGGGAAAGAAATAGAACTCGTAGATAGATATAAATACCTGGGACATAAAATTATGATTGGCAGAGATAACCAGACTCATGAACTGAAGAGAAGAGTCGGCCTTGGGTGGGCAGCATGTGGAAAACTGAGAGAA
The DNA here is from genome assembly GCA_918026665.1 of Diabrotica balteata. Taxonomy (NCBI): domain Eukaryota; kingdom Metazoa; phylum Arthropoda; class Insecta; order Coleoptera; family Chrysomelidae; genus Diabrotica; species Diabrotica balteata. The sequence goes on along the minus strand of OU898282.1, from coordinate 82,475,079 downwards.
ACTTTTAAAATTTAGCTGCCCACATGCCTAAAGAGAAAGGTATTTGATCAGTGCATCCTCCCAGTCTTAACGTACGGAGCAGAAACACTTACCTTAACAAAAGCAGCAGAAACCAAACTGAGAGTCACGCAGAGAAGAATGGAGCGGTCCATGTTAGGAATAACTCTCCGAGACAGAATAACAAATGAAGACATCAAGAAGAACCGGAGTGACTGATATCATCGAGAAGATAGCCAGACTAAAATGGAGATGGGCAGGACACATATCCAGAATGACAGATGGGCGATCGACAAAGAGGTTATTGGAATGGAGGCCAAGGGAAGACAAGAGAAGCGTCGGTCGACCACCTATAAGATGGACTGACGATTTAAGAAGACTCAATAAAAACTGGATAAGAGCGGCGCAAGATAGACGGGGCTGGAAACATGAGGAAGAGGCCTATGTCCAGCAGTGGACTCTTGAGGCTGGATGATGATGAATGAAATCAACCGAACGATGCAGCCAAGCTAAGAAGTCGTGTCTGTCGACTTGGAAACAAAGTCGGTTCAATTTTTTGCTTATGTCTTAAGACCAGTGAATATAATATAATAATACTCTTTGCATTAAAGACGTTTTGATCGTTTTGACAAAGTAGTAATAAGAGGATTTGTACAGTGTACCGGAGATAGGTGGAGTTTTTAAAAAGATTAGTATATAGGATGTCCCATCAGCAGTGTTATCGGTTGCTAGCTTGATTCCTCCACTAAAACTGATTTGATCGTCGTTCCTGAGTATGAAAATGGTTCCCTGTGTTCCAGTTTGAGAATTTGTACTTGCGGCTCCAATCCCAGGGATTTAGCAAGTTTTTGTTTCAAAGTTAAGTTCAAAATTATTTGAAAATCATGGTAACTTTTAATATATTAATTTTTCCAAGTTATATAGACATTTTTAATAATTGCTTTTATTAAACATTAAAAAAAATTGTAATAATTAAAGTTTTATATTATGGTCGTAGCTAAAAAATGTCATATTCTATTCTGATTTAAAATGTTATGTTGACATATGACATTTGCTCTAATCCATTGTTGTTGTATAACAATTTCAATTTGATTATTATATATAAAAGATATCCGTAGGTTATTTTTGATAATCTAATTTGGCCATATTATAACCTAGGAACCATTTCAAGAATTTTTGTAGCCATTTTTTTTAAACAAATAATACGTAAGTTTTTGTTAATTTGTTATATAGTATGCTCTTGTATAATATATATTTTTGAAAACTGTTTGTTTGAGACAAAAATAAACGTTCGATTTGTTTGTCTGATCCATTTTGTGTTTTAATTTAAAAAAGTCTCCAAATCCTTGTATGTATATTTGATTTTAGGAAAGAAGAATTTTGTCTTTCCTTCAGCAAACTAAGATCCTTCGAAGCGGCGCCCTTATCTCAAATTGCTAGATGCTTCTTTTTTGTTGTATTAATTGCCCAGGAGATTTATGTAAGTATCCTTTTGTTTTCTTTTAGTAGATACCACAATCCGTCCCAAATTTATTTCAATTTATCCACGACCCCGCTCTCCAACAAACCTCTGAGTGTCGTACGCACTAGTTTCGACTATTTTGTTTGCCCAATCTTCTCCCCCATGTTCTTACCCTGAGGTAAGCAAAATATATCATTACATAATAACATACGGATGCGAAACGTAGACCATGACCAAAGCCAACGAAGAAAATCTTAGACGCTTTGAACGAAAAATACTATACCAGTATAAGATCAAAAGCAATATCGAATTAAAAGCACTCTACAACGACGCCGATATTGTCCAAGAAATTAAATCACAGCGACTAAGATGGGCAGGCCACGTACACAGACTGCATAACGAAAGACTTGTGAAACTGGTATGGGAGGAGATTCCCACAGGCAAAAGACCACTCGGACGTCCCAGAATGCGATGGAGAGATAACATACAAGCAGATCTCCGAAAAATGAACATTCCATTTGACCCTAGGTTGATGGAAGACCGAACAAATTGGAAAAACGTTGTATAGTCAGCCAAGACTCAACCAGGGTTGTAGCGCTACGTGATGATGATGATTACCTCTGAAAACCAACCGGTCCAAAACTGGAAACTCAAAAACGCTAATTGGAATAAATACGCTGAATAATATTTAATAATATTATTATATAAGCCGCAGAAACACATATAGGGGAAACAAACATATTAAGGTAACACAGCCATCTACATGGTGGAACACATAATGTCCAAATGCAATCAAACAATATAAAGTATCTCCCAAAAAATTAAAAACGTAGTAACGCAACTAACATCATTAAATACAAAAAAAGCAAAAAGCATACGCTAGCTTTATAACAAAAACTGCTCGAAAAATCAACTGGAGGGAATTTGTCTCAAGTATAAATAGTTCAACACCTTTATCTACATTCTGGTGCAATATTCGTAGAATATCAGGAAACAATAAATTTCATCAAATACTTTTTATAACTCATAATGCTAATATAATAACAAAAACCAATAAAATGCTATTAATATCGCTTTATCCTGAGATGAACTTAACTTTGTTCTTAATACTACTAAAAACTCTACTAATGGACCTTATAATATACCTTTAACATTCTTGGAAAAAATGCCAGACAACGCTAAATATGTTCTTCTAAAGATTTTTAATAGAATATATATTATTTTTACAACTTCCTGGAGCAACTCAATAATTCTACTTATTCTTAAACCTAACAATGCACGAACTACAATTGCCTAATATATACCCACGTCACTCATCAATGTAATGAGTAAACTCATGAAAAAATAGTTAACAAAAGGTTGCTATATATGGTAGAAGAAACTCACCTCCTGGTAGAGCAAAGTGGATTTCGATAAAACCGAACTACTACTGATAACCTCATTAATTTAGAGTTTCAAATTCTGGAATCTTTTGCGAATAAAGTCTATCTATTGCAATGTTCATATATATAACCAAAGCATTTAATACGGCATGGCGTTATAATGTTATCAGTACACTTCACACGTGAAATTTTAATAGTAATATCATTAATTACATTTAACATTTTCTTATTTTCAAGAGCGGAATTTTCAAGCAAGGAGAAAACTCTCCCTAATAAAAACTATGGAGCGGACTATAATTGCTTAATCCATGTTAATAAAATCCTAATAAGATCTAAAATAGATAACGATTCCAACGCTTTACAAATTCCGATACCAAATGCCTAATCTAACTTTATAAGAATTTCTCCTCCTTAAATAATAAGCATTGCTTAATACGACACATCCTTAAACATCAATATAAAAAACGATACGCCCTACTCCTTAATAAAAAATACGGTCATCAAAAAACATGATTTTCTAACTTCTATCAAGCATACACAGATGCCGCTGAAACATCTACTGGAGTTGGGGCAGTTATCGTTACTTCAAATATTACACTTAAGTATAAACTATTATATAAACTATTATATAACATCATAAAAGAAATAAAGTCCAGAAGACTCCAATGGGCAGGACACCTCAGAAGACATTCTGACGAACGAACAGTAAGACTGGTGTGGCAGGAAGTCCCAACTGGAAGGAGACCACGCGGACGCCCTCGTCTCCGGTGGCGAGATAATATAGCAGGAGACCTAAGCACTATGGGCGTGGAGAATTGGATGGAGGTTGCTCAAGACAGAAAACAGTGGAGGCATGTTGTCGAGTCGGCTAAAACCCACGAAGGGTTGTAACGCCACGGAGTAAGTAAGTAAGTAAGTAAGTAATAAACTATTATCCTTAAGCTGCTTACATACCAGCGAGCTCTCTTATTTACTGAGCTCTCACTCATATTAACTCGTGTAATATATTAAAAGCTCTTATAATTAACCATTCCCTTAGTTTTATTAATACTATTAACCAGCTTTAAAAAAAAGACCTAACTACCACACAAAAGAGTAACCACACTGTACAATTTCTATGAGTTCCTTGAAACATTGGAACAAGCGAGCGAAGAAGCGGACCACATTGCCCAACAAGCAAGAAACAGTGAAACCGCGAGTGAAGTCAGAAATGTAGAGTTTAAATCATTTGTTAAAGTGAAGGTTGAAAATTTGTGGCAAAGCCAGTAGGAGAGTTCAACGTTGCGAAGTGAAAACATATGCAAAATCATAAAAATATCAAATTTTCAATAGGGCTTACCCGAGTTTACCACGGGCATAGAATTAGCCACACTAATTCTGCTTTATGTGACAATAATTGTAATGTTCCACTCAGTGTTAAGCAGGTCCTTGTAGAGTGTACTCTACAAGGACATGCTTAACACTGCCTCTAAGATACTAGTTACAAAGATAGACCAACCGCATCCTCGGATCAACAAATAAAATCTTAGGAGAAAAATGTAAAATTTAACAATTGGTAAAATCTTTAAAAAAGACGTTATTATACCTAATAAAATTTAATATTTATAAGTCAATTATCTTCTGTTTATATTTAAATGTCGCTAATAATTTATAAGGTTGAGAAGACATTGTTTGTAATTAAAAATATTCTACTATTTCCACCCATAACTCTTATCAACATTTCTTTATAAACTTTTCTTATTTTTATATAAATTAGTTTTATTTCATTTACTAATCTGCTAGATTGGTTTTTTAGGAGTTGAGAAACAAAATAGATAAAAACATGTTTTTACGAGAAATAATTGTTTCTTAAATAATGCCATAGAGGTCTTAAATTAAAAAAAATAATACGAACACTACACTTATTTTTATGCTATAATCATGTTTAGAAAAGATACTTCAGGTAAAGTTTCTAATAAAAAACGTGGAAATAATAATTCCACATCAGAAAATACAAGAACGCGAGATTCAACAAAGCTCACAATGGCATTGCAATTACAACAATTTCAAACAACTCAACTAAACAACAAAATTCTTATTTCTAGTCTTCTCACAAGGATTGTTAGTAGAAGAATTTGATACAAATATTTTACGGGAAATGCACATACATATTTTAATAAATCTCTAAAATATGAATTAGATGGCTTATAAATCCTAACAGGAAATTCAAATATAGAAAAGAGAATTTATGCTAGACTATGCTCTTATCATTTATAAAGAAGTAAATAATTCAATAATAACGCATGATAGAGAGATATTTTGATAATCAGAAGATAAATAAGTATCAGCTTATTAAAAATTGAATGTTTATACATTATCGACAAATAAGTTACATGTATTGGAGTTGTAAGAAACCAAGCAGGAATATAATACCGTTTTAATTATTGACTGCGATCAACCGACATTGATTTTAAGCAAGCCATACTTCAGTTGATGTGTCATATGGTAGTATTAGGCTAGTTGTTTATTTTTTAATCAGTCAGAGGCCTTTTTCAGTTCAATCAAGCAAATTTACCTTATATTTTTCTTATGTTTTATATATAAAGCAAACATGTCTATTATCTTCCATAGTGTCATACAATATGTCGTATGTCGCTATACGTTCATTAATAACGAAAACGATGTGTAGTGTCCTTTTGGTAATAAATCTATTTGTATTCATTGTACCCCATAATATCTCGTATGTCGCTATGCATTCATTATTATTAAAGATACTGTATAGTACCCTTTAGTCACCTTATTTATTTTTTCTTACTTAAAATTTCACTTGATGATGAATGACCAAATACTAGACTGCATTTCATTTCAGTTTGAACTTCCACAAGTGTTCCTGATGATGGGTTGAATATCCTGAAACACGTATAGAGCAATGGTGGGGTTTCCATTGAAATGAAATGCAACCTTTTATTTTCGTTTAAACGTCTGTCTCTACGTAAAGAGCGAAAAAGATATTATTTTTCAAAGGTAAATCGTAGATGCATGTCGAAGTAAAAGGATACTTCTAGCGTCGTTTAAAAGCCTCTAGTAAGAGACTGAATTTGCAGTTCACCTAATTTGCTATCGAAAAGAGGTCTCTCGACTTCTTGTTACTTCGTATAGATGTCGCTGCTAGCGTACCTGGCTGTTATTTTGGTTATAATAACCAAATACTAGACTGCATTTCGTTTTGAGTTTGAACTTCCACAAGTGTTCCTGATGATGGGTTTAATAACCCGAAACACGTGTAGAGGAATAGTGGGGTTCTCATTGAAATAAAATGCAATCTTTTACTTTAATTTCAACGTCTTCCTCTACGTAAACAGCGAAAAATATAGTATTTTTCAAAGTTGAATCGAAGATGCATGTCGAAGTAAAAGGATACTTCTAGCGTTGTTTAAAATCCTCTAGTAAGAGGTTTTGAATTTGCGGTTTACCTAATTTGCTATCGAAAAGAGGTCTCTCGACTTCTTGTTACTTCGTATAGATGTCGCTGCTAGCGTACCTGGCTGTTATTTTGGTTATAATGACCAAATACTAGACTGCATTTCATTTTGAGTTTGAACTTCCACAAGTGTTCCTGATGATGGGTTTAATAACCCGAAACACGTGTAGAGGAATAGTGGGTTTTTCATTGAAATAAAATGCAATCTTTTACTTTTATTTAAACGTCTTTCTCTACGTAAACAGCGAAAAAGATAGTATTTTTCAAAGTTGAATCGAAGATGCATGTCGAAGTAAAAGGATACTTCTAGCGTTGTTTAAAAGCCTCTAGTAAGAGGTTTTGAATTTGCGGTTCACCTAATTTGCTATCGAAAAGAGGTCTCTCGACTTCTTGTTACTTCATGTATACTTATATATATATATATATATATATATATATATATATATATATAATGATAATAATTTTTGATGTATTTCTGCTATGATGGTGGATATTCTCTCGATAGTGTGTCATATTCCGTCATTTGTTATCTGCATAATTCTCGATACACCTGCTGATCTGCGCCAAATGCATTTTTCTGTACACAGACTTTTTTCTGTTTTCTGAGTGAGTTGCCCAGTTTTGCTTTTATAAAATACAATGCTTTTAAAAATGCTCTTATATAGCTATTTCTTTCTCTGTTTATTTACAGTTTTTTACCAGCCTAGTACGTTTAGTGTGCTTTATTATTTTTTTTCTTTTATTACTCGTGCTTTGATTTGTGTTTCAGTGCCTCCATATTTTTCCATCTTTTCCCTCAAATAAAAATAATTAAAATATGCTGAAATTACATTTCCATAGTTTGCATTCCTGTATTATTCGGTTTGTCATAAATTGCATATCTTTCTGGCCCTATGCGATGATTACTTGATCGTCTGCGAAATGGAGCATATGCAGGGTTGTGTCGTCGTTTAAGAATATACCTATTGCAAAACATAATCTCCTCCATTTCTTTAGTTCCTCATTAAGATAGACTCTATAGAGCAGGAATCACCAATTATACCCAATGGTTACCCAGAAACCCTCCAATACTTGTAACCCCCCCCCATCCCCTTTTGGGAGATCATTCTGGGTAACGCAGTGATTATAAAGCTATTATATTTTTTTTTCTCCCGTCTTTGTTTAGTACATTTTTGCAGCGTTGTTTAAAATATTTGTATTTTAATTGAACTGAACTTAATTTAATCGTTTATTGATACTGTTTCTGGTTGCTTTCTTTCTGCATCTATAGTGTTTAACAATTTTATGGAACATATCTAAACCTATTTAAACATTTACAGCTTACCAGCCTACTTTAAAGAACCATTACCAGCTTCGCTGGTCCGTACACCATTAAGTTTGAGTAAAAAACTGTTGCTTAACAGTTGCACAACATTTTCAGTTTTGTGGAAATCAGCATATCGTTTGTTTACATTCCAATTCAAGTTCATTAATAAAACGTGAGAATTAAGTAACATCAATATCTTTATTACTATCACAAACGGGTGACAGGAAAGTTTAAAATTCTGCCTTAATATCCTCAAAAAAATTCTAATATCCAACAAAAGTTCAAAAAAAGTCTTCCCTTGGAGTTTAGTTTTAAATTCAAGAAGTTCAGATATCTGAAGATATCTACCAAAAATGCGATAGTTTCAATGTTTTCTGTGTCCAAGAGGAAGCCCAAATGGTCATGTGCAGCTCCATTATTAATATTGGACAGAAATTCTTTTATGTTGTCAAGTATTGTAAGGAATCTTTTAAGCACTAAACCTTGAATTGACGATGCCTTAAAGATAATTTTGCACGTACAAAGTTCACTATCTTTATGACGGTTTGCATTTTACTCTAAAGAATTGGATTTAAACTGCAATAAAACATACTTTGATGAATAACACAATGATGCGATATTGTATTTTTATTGCACATGGAATCGCTACTTAGTTGCTGAACCAAAACTTTTCCACACCCAACCATCGCTGCAGCGCCATCTTTAGTGATCGAAATATATTTTTTTTTAAATCCAAACCATCCTTGCCAAAATAACCACAGCCTTGTGTAAATTCTCTTCTGTAGTGGTTCCTGATATTGTCAAAAGAGTCATAAGTTCTTCAACGAACTCTTCACTAGTTCTGTCCAGGTACCCCCAAAAATTACAAGCTGTGCTGTATCTGTAATGTCGCATAACTAATCCAACGCCAAAGCAAAAATATTTGGTGAGAGCCAAGATTTGTTTTAACATTTTGTATGTTTCATCTGCCAATACCTGTGTATTCCTTGTACTTGAAGTAGCAGATATTGGAATACGCTGAATAGTATCGACATCATTCTTTTTATTTTCAAATAATGAATTTCCTGATTCCAGAAAACACCCTTTAACGATAGCCGCGTCTGACGTAAATAAATGACTTCATATATTTGGCAAGCACTTAGGAAATGCGTAAAGAAGCCTCAGAACATTTTTCTTGATCGGTCATTGATCGCTTAATAATTTCCGTAGATGTAGCGTAATTTGAAAGTCAACTCTTAAGTTTATTTCTACGAATTAATGCCGTTTAACATTCGAACTTTTAATTATTGCCACAGTCAGATGGCAAATCAAATAAACAGGTACTGCTCCAACTCAATTTGGCAAACTGAAACAATATAAAGCTGTCCATTCAGGTTGAAACTCCATGTTTTCTAATTTAATTTTTCTTTTCTTATCAATATTGATGTCAATATAAAATATAAACAACGCTAGAATTATATAGAAAATAACTCTTGAAAGTATTAACTATAAACACGATAAAAAGAATAAAAACGTAAAGAACACTCAGCGATGCGACAAGCAAAACTGAAACTGAGACTAGGGATGCGGGATATTCATCGATGACTGATAAACATCGTACTCCTTGGCTCAATGGTTGATATTTTACCATCGATATCAAATCGGTGTCAGTAACAGGAGAGAGATTCTCGCTCCTGTTACTGACAAATAATGTAGAGCGTAGAACCATTTTAATTAATTTTAAACTGTTTGTCCTTGTTTTAGTGTAGTGTTTTGTATAATTTTAATTTAAAATTCATGTTTATCACATCCTTCGCTTGCTGGATAGCCCAAATTTGACGAAATACCCCTGAAGATGCTGTAGTAAGCGAAAGTACTTGGACAAGATTTAATTGTTAAAATTGTGCTCGATATTTGCCTTTGATTTTTGAAAGTTCATTTATTCGAGCATTCAACCTTATATCAAACTATTCTTATAATGTTTATAGGATTGCTTCCATCAAGAGTTCCACACAGTAGAACTCTAGTGGTAGTTTACCCCCTGCATGTGGTTGATTAATTCGAACTCACTGGATACTGATAATTACTTTATTGGTTCTCTAAGTACAACAATAGAGAGAGTACCCATTTGACGGATGACAACACTAGCTTCCACTCTTAACTCTTCATTCTTAATTCTTAATAATAATGATCTACTGCCGTTATTGTCCAGCTATTTAACTTACGTGCGTTTGTTTATATAATAATATTTTACTAATATAATTTGTAAAGATAAAAATACGTTTATTGACGTTTCAATTTCCACTTCGGAAATCGTTCTCAAAATACAAACAGTATATTAAACAAATTTTGTTTTTTGTTACATAGTGAAAAATTCTTCTAATAATTTAATTTTATCTGACTCATTTATATTGACAATTCAGACATACATTATGCATTTTAAAGTAGATGACTGATATTGCCAATATTGTTGAGTTGCGCTCCTGGGACGACTTTACTTATAAGATTGTTCATTCGATTACATGAAATCAACTTTAACTTGAGAATATCCGTCAGAAAAAAATCATAGCATGTAATTCGTCTTAAAAAAAAAAAAAAAAATTGTAAACATTATTTAATAAGCGCGTGTTCCAGTTACAAGTTTTACAGTTTACAATGTCATAAACAAAGAATCGCGTTTAGCACTAAGCAATTATTGATAATGCCTACTTGTCAATGGCACTTCAAATTTAACCCAATAAAAAACTATTTTTACAAGCGAGCGAACTCGAATTTATACAGGGTAAAGAATTTTACTACCACAATTGTGGTAATTTTAAATCTCTAATAAAAGGAACAAAAAATCACATCAATTCTTAAAATTTTGTGTTCACTTTTTCGCTTGTTGTAAAGGACGAAATACACTAGTTGATTCTAAATAAAGAAAGAATTGTGTGATATAACTAAAAATGCAAAGAATCACGACAACTGTGTATAAAATGAGTTGCTTTTTAAAGATTGAATTAACATGTTACAAAATTAAAACGAAATAAAATAATGCACACTAATAATTTGTTAAACGTTCAAAAACCAACTTTTAAAACAAAACAGGTAAAATAAGTTTTTAAAGTAAAAATTAAGGCGTTTGATTCCCATTTAAAAACTATAGCTATTCACATAATAATTTTCTTTTTACCTTCAAAAAATACTTTTTATAAACTTAAAATAATGCCTAAACATACAAACTGTACATAGTTATAACTATACTCACCTCGCCGCCACTGGCGGATCCGTATCCGAAGGTAAGCGACCACTTTGCCTCCATCATTGAAAGTTTCTAACACCAAAGTGCCTATTCCTTCTAGCGTAATTTCTTCCGCAAAGAATTTTCTTAAAAGCGTGCCTAAACTCTGGACTAAAAATAGTATATATAATAGGATTAAGCGTTGAATTAAAATATCCTAACCATAGACATATAGACACCAAATATTTATCAAAGACGTTAGGATTTATGGGCAATAAAACAGCCATTATAAAAAATGGTAACCAACAGAGCACAAATGCCCCTGTTATAATTGCTAATGTTTTGGCTGCCTTTCTTTCCCTCTTAGAGTCCATCCCATCTCTTGTTTTCCTTTTTATAGGGTAATGATGGGGTTGGTAACTTACACTACATTCTGTTGTAGTTGGAAGATCAGCTTCGAGACCGTTAGCGAATGAGGTTTTCTCAGGACTGCTGTTGTTCGAAGATATGTTCGTAAATGCCGTTGTCGTTTCAGATATTGTAGGCAAAGGGCGACCAATTACAGTTACTACAGCAGCTGCTATGCCACCTGAAAGAGAGAAAAACATTAGTTTGTTGAAAAGCAAAATTTGAGTATGTATTAATAAATAAATATTTACATAATTTTATAGTGTATATGAATTTATATTGGTGCTTTATACATTTTTTTATATATTTACAAATAACGATCTTGTGTCACGATTTATGTCTAAGCTAATATTTAAAAACCACTGAAACGATTGCAATAAAATTTTATGAAAGTGTATTCGTTGGTCCAACTTGGGAGATAGGATATTTTTATTTCGATGAATGCCCTTTATTTATTTTAATTGTAAATTAAAAAAATATTTTATACGACTTTACCTCTACTGTTTTAGTTTATTTGATCCATGTAGTTCTAAAATATTAATAACTGGCGTTTAACAAACGTCATTTTCTATTTTTATAACTTTTTAATAATAAATCGAAAACGACTGAATTGATTTGGCTAATTTTGGTTTTTAAATATTTATTTAAACAGTAACATTATATCCTTATAAACAATGTTTTATATGATCTACTGTAAAAGTTTACTATCTTTTCTAAAGTTCAACAACTTCACGTCTATTTACTTTTTTCGTTTCACATACTCGTTTCATACACCTATTCTGGGATACGGAGATTCCATATTTGATATTTGCAATGTTGCCAGATTTGCCGTTTCTCTTATATTATTAGTAACTTTGGGTTTTCAAATTCACGACCCTGTCTATTACGATTCTAAAGATAAGAGGGTACGGTGACAGAAAAAGATGTTATTGTGAAGTAGCCAACTTGTTCAATGATACTTTTCCAAACAGTTCTCCTATTCATATTTCGACGATACAAAAAACTGTAAAGATTTCAGGAATCTGGAGAAGTAAAAGATAGATATCGATCAGGTAGACCGAAAAGAGTTATGAATGACAACAAAACTTACAATAATGCAAAGTTTTGTTGAAGATCCACATACATCGTCATGCAGCGTTGCACAAGTACATGATGTAGGTCGTTCTCCAGTGTTACGTGTACTAAGTCAGAATAAATTGAAACCATACAAAATTAACTTATTGCAAGAATTAGGTGAAAATGACTTCGATCGTTGATTATAGTTCAAAGAGGTATTAATAAATAAAATTAAAAATGATGGAAATTTCGTTAACAGAATATGTTTTTCCGATGAAGCAACCTTTACACTGTGTGGAATTGTAAATCGACAAAATTTAACGTACTGGAGTGGCGTAAATCCATACTAGATGCGTCAAAATCACACTCACAGACCACAAAAACTAAATATCTGGTTAGGTATAGTCATCGAGCAAAAAGACAAAAGAGGGAATCTAATCGTTATGAAAAGGAGACCAAAAAAGTGGTCTTTGATGGCGGACATATCCGGAAATGCGAATGCGCCAAATTTAAATTTTCCGACACTTTTATTAACTATAGCTATAAAATAGTTTTCAAAATGTGTCTTAGACGAGAAACTTTAAATAAATATTAACAAAAACAGTCTAAAATGTGACAAAATTGTTAAAAAACTTCAATATAAGTAAGACTTCATGTGACAGTTGGGACAAACAATAATATAACCCAACTAAATTTGATTTCTTAAACAAGCAAAGACTCCCCTTCCTTGTTTAAAGTGGCCTTTTAAGACGGCACTTCCTGTCTAACAATAGTTTTGCCCTCACTACCTTTATATTCCCTCTTTTGTCTTTTAGCTCGATGGGTATAGTAGGTACTCAGTTAATTGGGCTGTTTTTTATTCAAGAACATTTAATATCAGATAGGTACGAAATGTTACTTAGAAATGAAATTCTATCTACATTTAGAAACTTGTTTGGGGCAAATTTTAATCAGATATGGTTTTAGCAAGGTGATGCTCCAGCTCATTTTGGTGTAAATGTTCGGCGTTATTTAGATGAAATATTTCCTGGACGATGGATTGGTAGACGAGATAGAATCGAATGGCCTCCACGTTCACCTGATTTTAATCCTAAAGAGTTTTTTTTTGGAATAGCTGAAAAATTTAGTTTACAAAACTAAACCAGCAAGTCTTGCAGAGCTAAGGCAACGAATTATTGATGAATCTCGAATAATTTCTAGACATTAATGGAGAAATGTGGTATACGCATTCTACCATCGAGTAAGGTACTGTCAACTAACAAATAAAGCACATTTTAAACACTTGATAAAATAACCATTATGTTAAAAACTGTTGTAATCTATTAATTGTTACGATTAACAACTGTAGTTGAAAATAGTTAGTATTAAAAAAAAATTGAGACAAATAGGCGGTGCCAGACTTCTGTTTTATGTACTTAAGACCTTCTAGACTACACAAAATCATTAGTGTTACATATAGTTAAAGTTACATTGAATAGGAGATTCCAATAATGACTGAATGTGCAGGGTGTTAAATATAAAAAAGCAACGTTATTAATAATATAAGAGAAACGGCAAATCTGGCAATATTGCAAATATCAAATAATATATCTCCGTATCTCCGTAGCAAAATATCTCCGTATCCCAAAATAGACCTCAAATTTTGTACAATTATGACAAGCACTTTACGAGATAATTGGCTGTTTCCAGAGGTTTGGGCCACTCTGTATTTACTAATGTATACCATATACCATTAGATATCAACTTTTATTAGTTGTATATGAAGTGTTTTAAAATATGATTTTTACTCGAGAGTAAAATATTTTTATTTTTGACATTGAAAATTAATATAAACAAAATATGTTTAGAATTATAAATAATTTTAAAATGTTCAATATTGTTTATTTACAATAAAAAAACTATTTGCAACATTTTTAAATAAACTTACCTTTTAAAATCTATGGAGAATGTTAAAAAATGTTAAAATCTAATTGAGTATACTAAATTCATGAACTTTTCAATATATAATTTTTATGTACATGGGTATGAAAAATAGTACATTGTTTACCAGGTAGGAAAAGCTTAACATTCCTGGACGACTGTGAAGATTGCTAAGTCGAGGCGCAAGCCGAGACTTAGCAACACAGAGTCCAGGAATGTGGCTTTTCCTACGAGGTAAACATACTATTTTTCCGCAAATCGTTTAAAATTCGACAGATATTGATTGATTTTAAAAAAACGCGATAATTTTATTCCCAAATAAATGGTGCTTTGAAATTAATAATAAAATTACTTGGGCTACTATGAAAACGTATTGAGGTTGAATTGTCAAACTTGACGCTCATTTATGTAGAACACTAACAACTGTACGGAAATATCATTTCCTTACAGTAAGGAAATGACATTTCCTTACAGTAAGGAAGTCCTGACTTCCTGAAGGAAATGATATTTCCATACAGTTGTTAGTGTTCTACATAAATGATAGAAAAAGTTTGACAATTCAACCTCAATACGTTTCCATAGTAACCCAAGTAATTTTATTAGGAATTTCAAAGCACCATTTATTTGGGAATAAAATTATCGCGTTTTTTTAAAATCAATCAATATCTGTCGAATTTTAAACGATTTGCGGAAAACTAGTATGTTTACCTCGTAGGAAAAGCCACATTCCTGGACTCTGTGTTGCTAAGTCTCGGCTTGCGCCTCGACTTAGCAATCTTCGCAGTCGTAAAGGAATGTTAAGCTTTTCCTACCCGGTAAACAATGTACTAATATTTTATAAAACAAATAATAATTGAGTCGTTCACTTGCGCCAAATATAGACAGCTTACAGTTGTTCTAAGCAATGCAAAATAATATTGAATACAATTCAATATTACTTAATATTAAACATCTCAAATTTATAGTGATGATTCCAAATGCAACTCATCATTTACTGAAAATCGAGTAACACTGTCTTGTGATTTTATATTTCAAATTATTATACAACTTTAAAAATAAAGACATTAAACCTTTGACTTATTAATTCAGGCAGTTTTATTTTGCATGTGTTAGTAGTGAATCATTTTTAGTTTACAGGCAGACATACATTACCGGTTATAGCTCTCTTTAAATATGCGGATGATAATGCATGTTTAACACAATCGTTTGTATAGCGAAATGTCGAAACACTTGGATTTCTTGAGTAGAAAGCTTCAGACATAGTCAGACAGTGAGGGTTAAGCCCACTTCTCTTTAATATAATAATGGACGAAACAATACAAGCAGTACGTAAAGGCAATGGATATAGAATGAGGAATGAAGAACGTCTTGGATGTTTCAGGCGAACTTCAGTTCTCCTGAAACATCAAGACGAAGCAGAACTAATCTGACTTGACAATGGCAAGTGTGACCTTGCCGAAACGTCGTCAAAACAATGGTTTTTCTAAAAACCAAAATTACTTAACGCGGAGTCAAACCCAGAAAACAACTGAAATCACATATAGCTCCCGCGGAAATTTGAAATCCAATATATATATATATATATATATATATATATATATATATATATATATATATATATATATATATATATATATATATATATATATATATATATATATATATATATATATATACATCAAGAGGCACTATTAAAAAACCCTCCACTACAATAGAATATAACAGAACGAAATCCTTGATTGGTATGTCGGACCAGAAACCAGCATATGCACCAATAATTCGAAAAGGTTTGTAAAATTTTAATATTTGCCGAAAAGCCCAACATAACATCATTTTTTTATTTCTAGAGATTAAGTGATACCGAAAAATTAGTTTTGAGTTATTAACAAACACCATAAAAGTCATCATCATCATCATCAATCAGCCATGAGTGGTCCATTGTTGAACATAGGCCTCCTCTAGATTTTTCCATCTGCTTCTGTTCTGCGCCTCTGCTATCCAATTGGTCACGATTATTTTGAGGTCGTCGGTCCATCGCGTTGGGGGTCTTCCTCGGCTTCGCTTGTTAGCCCGTGGTCTCCACTCAAGCAATTTTTTTGTCCAACTATCGTCTTCCATTCTTGCAACATGTCCTGCCCATCTCCATTTCCATTTTTACATAAAAGTCACTAAGATAAAAATGTCAATAGTTTAGTTTCGTAAACAATTGGTAATGGCCAGTTAGATATCAATGACAATAAAACGAAACAAAAAGAATTGGACCATTCCAACAAGATCTCACAGATCTTACAAAACTTGGGAGTTGTTCATCATGTTACAGAAATATTGCTGTGAGATATGGACGTACACAGGCCATAAAAGATGATAAAAAGACGTCCAAGACGTGCATACCATGTGAATAACTTAATCCGTATCTATATCACAAATGTTGTTTTGTTACTTATGTTGTTTCTATAAAAAAGTAACGTATCCAAATTTAGTGCACATACTGCACATGATCATATATGTAGCAAAACGTCTTTGAGCTTTATACCAGATGTCGTGTACCAAAAATGGAAACGCAATAAATTTAATTAAAATAAAACTTGATTTTCCTAAAAAATATTTAATTTGGCCTAGGTTTATCAGTCAAACAGTTTTTGAAATAAAAGGTATCTGTTTCAGCAGTAAAGCTTTCTTATATTAGCCTGGTCGTTCAATACTATTCATCGTTTATCTATCTGTCTTTAATATGTACTTTTATATCATCCATATCCTTACATACCCCCAATGAAGCTCCCAAACTGAGCTACGTGGGCTTTGTTAAGTATTGGCTAACAAAAAGCTTTTTTTATCTACGTTTGTCAGATTTTCGTTAAATAATTCGGCATCTGAATACGAAGGATCCGAAAGCAAAGAAACTATATCTGAACAGCAAGAAACTAATACCAATGATCGATTTAAGTGGAGTAAAACTTCGTCCCATACCAGCGGTGTGCGCATACCTCGGCACAACATTAAGATAACATCTGTAAAATCGTCTTCAATCTTCTCCGAAGCATAACCGAAAGATCGTTTTTAATTATGGCAACGATTTTGTAATGATTATTTATAGACATAAGAAATTGCAAAAATACAGAAAATCATTGAAAACCATAACGGCCTTGCATTATACAGCCTGGGTATTAATATATCGTTAGTATGGATCTTATGGGCGTAAGATAGAGTGAAAAACACATGTTAAAAATAGAGAGGTATAAGGTCCGCTCTTTATATCATCGAAAACGTATTAGTGAAAATAATAAATTCAACAGAAGATAGGAAGTTCAACGTTACCAAACTTATTGGTTTTATTTGACCTGTTGTCTTTTTAGCATTTCAATAATGTTCTAAGATAATCAAATTTGAGCGAATTGATTTAAAAGACAGCTTACTCTTTTTTATTGGGAATATACCACAATTTTATTTTACAATATGTTTAATATAATATTTTAATTTCCACTCCGGAAATTGTTTTATATAAATAAAATTTATCAATGTTTCGTATTTTAAGTACGATTTCCGAATTGGAAATCTAAATATCAAAATCAGCTTATTTTAAAGTCACATTGAGCCTTATTCCCAATAAAAATAATAAACTGCATTATGACGTCGTAATAAAAAAGCTTCATATAAATTATTGGTAACGTCGCGACACTTTAATTTTAATACTGTGGTAACAAGCAGAATATAACTAGTTTGGTATGCCATGCGTATTGCATCTCTTCGTGGGTTGGTCTTTCATAAAGAATAGTAAATAAAAAGATTAATAGTAAAGCATTATGAAGGAGAACGTGTGTTATATTAAATTTAAACTGGACAAAAAATTGCATCTTTCAATTAAAAATAAAATATTATTTGGTATTTTCCAAATAATATTTTTGAAACCATATTTTTGTTTTGAATTTTTGAAGGTAGTAGGTGTGAAAACAAAAAAAAAAGATAAAATTAGTATAAAAGTATAACATGTGTTCTATAAAAATAAAATCAAATAAAAAATAATTCCAACACTACTGTTTAAATTAAAAATAAATTCAAACAATTAGAAATTCTAAATCAAACAAAATTCTTAGGTAATTAAATGTTTAAATATACCACCAAATTGTAACAAACAGTAACCAAATTTATTATACAATGCATTTCTCATGGTGCCGAGTTCATCAGCAGATATGTTTTGGATATCTTTTTGTTCAGTTCCTCCAAGTTGGTGACTCACTCGAACTCGTGCCTGTACAATTTCGTTTTTAGCATCCTCCAAAAATAAAAATCTAGAGGAGCTAAGTCGAATTGGCGAGGGGGCCCTTTAATTGTACCGTCTGTACTAATGACACGTTCAGCAAAAATTAACGCTAAATAGTTAACGGATTTTGCATTATGTGCAGGACAGCTGCCTTGTTGAAACCAAATTTCGTTGAAGTTAATTTGAAGACGTTGAAGTGCAAAAATAATTTGATTTTGCAGATATTTGACTGAGTTTAAATTGCCTTCAATGACAAAAGAACGAATAATATAGTCTCCCAAAATGCCAGTTTAAACATTTAACTTTTGTAGATAATGCGTACACACAGACACACTCAAATGTTTATTCTCTGAGACCAATAACGTACAATGGATGGATTGATTATGTTTTTTGTAAATTCAAAAGGAGGAATCATCTGTAAACAAAATGTTTTCCCATATTTTCATCATAATTTCACAAAATTGCTTCTGTTTAAATTGATGATCAGGAAATATTTATTGAGTTGTCTGCACTTTATAACAATGGTATTTGTTTCTTTTCAAAATATTCCTTACTGTTTTTGCATTCAAATCAACTTCATCGGTAATTTGTTTACTTGAACACGGCGTCACTTCAGGCAATGTACAAACTTAAAATTCTTTACTTTTTTGTTCTCGAGAAGTTTTCTTTTCGTGAGGTGGATCCGATGGGCAGCATTTTTTACAGCTAAACTTTTTAAATTGATAAATAATGACCAATACAGTTTGTTCTATTGGTATTGGCCTACCTTTAAAAGCTATAATCAATAAATTAATGGTTTCTTGTACTGAATTGTCCCCAAAGTACTATTTTATTATTTGTACCCGTTTTTTTGTTGTATAAACAGTCGGCATATCAAATTTTTGTTTTCACAATTACGCGGTAACCTCCAAAAAGAAATACATAGCATAGCGTTCGGCCTGTCTCGTATGTAGTTTACCTTTAAAGAGAACGGATGAATGGCGATGTTGCCAAAATTATCTTGTCTTATTGGAAATTAGGTTACAATTTCGTAAAATAAAAATGCGAATTTTAAATATCATCATCCAGTTTTGAATGGCAATATAACCGCGCTAGTCATTGTCAATTTTTTGAATCAATTCAATGTTTTAATTCAAATTTGTAATAAGCTAACTCTGCCGCTATTTCTTACGTATAAGCTAGATCGAAAATAATCGTCTGGCGTTCACTAATGGGCGTGCTTGAGGAATGTGGAGGGGTGACCAATGGTAAATATGATTGTTATCTTTCTTTGTCCTTTTGCTGAAAACATGATTTTATATCTGTGTTAGAAATGCTGATTAATTCTACTATACAGACTATAAATTTTTACCTACATCTGTTGGAAAACCAACTAATTCTTTAACTGTTTCAATTTAACCTAACGCCATCTCTGTTCCTGAATAACACATGTTAGCCCTTATTAGTTAAAAGAACTAGAAATCTTCAGCGTATTTGACGCCCCTCATACACCCGCTAACCCTTTGTCATTTGCCCAAGCTGGCCACATATTGCATACAAGCATATAAGGGCAGTCGAATTAAGTAGTTCAAGTTAAGAAGTTGCTAAATAAGTTATTCTCTCTCCTCGTTTCTCTCTCACCCGTATCACACAACAAGATGTATTAATATATTACAAGTTATATTATAAGTTAGTTTAGTGTTGCAAAGTGCAAGGTGTATATATGTAAAATATTTTACAAGTAAAATAAAGCGAAGAAGTAAAGTGTAAGTGTATAATTTCACCCCCACAAGAGTAACAAAACGAATCAGCAACCTACGCTTAAATCCTGTAACAAATCAAGACAGGTCACCACAAGGGTTTTGGTGCTCTCAGGGAACGTTGAAAATAACCTCATCGTTTCCCTTTTTTGGTCCTTCGAGCCGGATCTCTTGTGGAAGGTGAATTTCAGAAAAAAGAAAAAAGGCGCTAAAATTCAAATCAAAAAGCTGGTAACGCCACATCACGGGATCATCGCTCTTTCTCTCTCTGCACCTGCACGCAACACCACCGAACGCAGAACATGGTTAGTATACGGAGTGTACGTCTTCAAGTTTCGAATACACCGATTGTCGAGTCACCGAGCAATCTACAAGATATCTCTCTCATACACACAAGGTAAGCGGCTTTTTCTCTCTCATTCTTCACTCTCGACGACACGAACAGAGCGACGGATTTCACAACAGGTGTGAAGTTGTTGACAGTTTGTGTGTTTTTGTGTTTTGTTTTGGTTTATTTAAAGGTTAGACACTAGAAATTTTTAATTTTATTATATTCAATTAAACTCACATAAGGATTTAAAAAAACTGATTAAAATAGTAATTCGTATAAAATTATAGTAGTAATTTGGTGTTTATACGAGTTTATATATATTATAAACATATAAATTTGTATATTTTATTTTATCATATCAATAATAAGTATATCAATATCTTTAAAAATGGCTTTGGACACATTAAAAACTGAAAGAAAAGTATTAAAAGCAGGTAATACTAGAATTTTCAATTGGTTCAACATTAACAAAGACTCAGAACTTGACATCTTGCACTTTGAAAATAGGGAAAGGCAACTGAGGACCTATTTTCAACAATATGAAGCAATTCAACATCAGATCGAATGTTCTGATGATGCTGATGTTGAATCTTCAGATAGGGATGATGTAGAATGTAAGTATTTTAATGCTCTGGCAGGGATTCAAAGAAAAATTAAAAATATTAATGAAATTGTAACAAATGTAGATTCTCACAATACTTCACAAAGTCATGCCTCTAAACATTCAATAAGACTGCCAGAGATAACAATGAAAGTTTTCACAGGTGAATTCTCAGATTGGAACTCTTTTATTCAACTCTTCAGCACTTTAGTAATTGAAAATCCTGATTTGAATGATTTACAAAGGCTAATGTATTTAAAAACGCACGTTAATGGTGAACCTTTGGAATTAATTAAAAGTTTGGAAGTTATTGATACTAACTTCCATATTGCTCTAAATACTTTAAAGGAACGGTATGATAATAAAGCTCGTATAGTTAGTGGTTTAATTAAAAGGTTATTGAAGATTCCATCCCTAGTTAAATGCACTCCACAATCACTTAGAAGTTTTTTGAGTAATATAAAGCAAACTATGCAGTCTCTCAGTAATATGCAGATTCCAGTTTAGCATTGGGATCTTATTTTATTTGAATTAATTTTAGAAAAGGTAGATTATTACTCTCATAAGGCATTTGAGTATGAACTTGGTTCCAAGGAAATACCTACATTAGCACAGCTTTTTATATTTTTAGAGAAAAGATGTGAAATCCTTGAGAAACTGCATAGCTCTAATACTCAGACTCAAAAATTTAATTCTAGTAGTCATGCTTGTGTCACACATCTCTCTAGTCTTGAAAATAAACCAAATAATTTAAGATGCTTGTTTTGTTCTCAAAATCATAAAATTTATAATTGCAATGGATTCAAAGGCTCATTGCTTCAGGAAAAACTGAAGTTTGTAAACACAAAGAAATTGTGTAGAAATTGTTTGGGAACAAGGCACTTTACTGCAAAATTGTGGTTCGCAGTCAACTTGTTCTATCTGTCATGGAAGACATCACTCACTCCTTCATAGAGACAATCATATACAACACTCAACTGCTACACAAAGATCTCTTCCTCCTGAAGCTCACATGATCAGAAATGATAACCACTCTCTTAATAGAAACAATTCTCAAAATACTCTGTCTAATCCTCAAGCCTCCTTGTCTCTTGCTCAAACTCATGCTAATAGCACTAATAAAGACACTACAAGGTCTAATAATCCACATGTATTTCAACATAATACACCCTCTAATCAACCAGGTACCTCATCTCACTATCATGATCCTCAACAAACTCAATCTGGTTCTCACAGTTTTGATTCACACGGTGTAACACTATTCTCTGCACTCTCACTCACGAATGAAGTAGTATTGGCTACAGCGCTCGTTACACTAGTGGACAAAGATAAAAATTTAGTAAATGCCCGTGCTCTTCTTGACAATGGCAGCCAGACAAGTTTTATAACCCAAGAGTTGGTAAACAGGTTAGGTTTTCATTCTTATAATAGATTACTTAAAATTTCCACCTTATCTCAATCTTGTTCCACCTCCAACAAGATGATAGACCTCATTATCTATCCCCTTAGAACGACACAAAATGGATTTAATGTATCGTGTGCTGTACTGCCAACTATAATGTGTAAATTACCGCAGGTAAAGATAAGTAGGTCTCACTTAAGTATACCTCATGATATAAATCTTGCAGATCATTCATTCTCAGTACCTGGTAAAATTGATATGTTATTGGGCAATGACATATATTGTGATCTGTTAACAGATGGAATAATAAAACTTGGAAATGGCCCTATACTGCAAAATACACATCTTGGATATATTTTCCAAGAAAGACTACCTTTACAGTCAATTCCCAACTGTCATGCACATGTCTTGGACAATAACAAGAATTCTTCTTTCTCAACTCAGGTCTCTCTTTGTATCAATTCTTTGCATAACACTGAACCTCTCGATGCACTCATTCAAAAGTTTTGGGAGGTTGAAGAACTCCCTGAAAGTCCCATGCTCAGTCAGGATGATGAACTTGCTGAACATATCTTTAAAACCACCACAAAATTATTACCTGAAGGTAGGTTTCAAGTAGATCTGCCACTACAATCTTCAGCAGAGCCTAAAAGACTAGGCAATTCCTTTTATTCTGCAAGACAGAGGTTCTACAATCTAGAAAGAAAACTTGTAAAAGATAGCACAGTTTACACCCAGTATAAGAACTTCATACAAGAATATCTCTCTCTTGGTCATGCAAAGGTGGTACCTCTCACACTCACAAACCCAATGTCAGAAAACAAATACTTCATCCCACACCATTGTATTATTCGTGAGGAAAAGCTCACAAACAAATTACGTATTGTGTTTGATTGTTCCATGAAAACAAGCTCCGGTATCTCACTCAATGACATTATGTTGAAGGGGTATAAAACTCAACCAGAACTAATTGACACTCTCATAAATTTTAGAACATTTCTATATGTTTTTACCTCTGATCTCAGGCACATGTACAGGCAAATCCTCATAAACCCCACTCAAAGGTATCTCCTAAACATTCTCTGGCGAAACTCCCCTCAAGATGAGTTGCAATGCATCCAGTTGAATACTGTAACATATGGTACTAACTGTGGTAACTTTGTTAGCTGTAGATGTCTAGTCGAGTTAGATCGCACTCATCAAGGATCATATCCTCTTGCAAGTGATGCTATTCTCAATGCATGCTATGTAGATGACATGTTGTATGGTGCTGATGACTAAACAAATCTCTTAAAGGCATATTTTGAAATCACAGAATTATTGAACAAGGTAGGAATATCAGTAGACAAATAGTGTTCTAACTCTCAAACATTTTTTGAAAATGTCTCCTCTCGTTCTCATGATTCCAATTATGTTATAGCTCCAGAAAATGGTAATAGTAAGGTATTATGACTCTACTGGAATGCCAACTCAGATGTATTCTCAATTTCTGTACCTCAGTTCTCACAAGAATCACTCATAAAAACCACCTATACTAAAAGAGAAGTGCTTTCGCTGATAGCTCAAATTTTTGAGCCTGAAGGTCTCATTGCTCCAGTAGTAATTATTGCAAAATTAATAATGAGAAAAATTTGGCTTGCAAAAATTGATTAAGATGACCACCTCAGCTCTGAAATTTTAAAAGAATGGCTCAAATTCATTCAAGGTCTATCTTGCTTGCAGTCACTAAAAATTCCTAGATGTCTTTTCAAAAATAAAAATATTAGAAAGATCGAAATTCAGGGCTTCTCAGATGCTAGTATACAAGCCTATGCTGCATGTGTATACATTCGTGTTATTTATGATTCTAACACTTTCTCTTGTGCTCTTATCGCCTCTAAAAGCAGAGTGGCGCCTCTCAAAATTGTTAGCCTTCCCAGACTCGAACTTATGGGTGCGGTTATATGCTCAAAACTTACCCAACGAATTGTTAGTACCCTTAAAATCAGAATCCCACAGATTGATTCCATAAATTTATGGAGTGACTCAGAGATTGTTCTAGCTTGGTTAAAATCACCTCCTTCACGTTAGACTCCCTTTGTTGCCAGTGGCAACAATACAACAAAACTCAGAATTTATCTGGAGGTGTGTTAAATCCAAGGAAAATCCTGCAGATATTTTGTCTCGAGGTATATCACCGTTAGAACTTCCGAACAGTACACTCTGGTTTGATGGTCCACATTTTCTGTCCCAAGTTGATTTAAATCTCACCATTTTCAATTCAAAAAACAAAATTAATCACGTTCCAGAGGAAAGAAAATCTCAGATTGTCCATCATGTTCAAGTCTCTCCCTCATTCCTAGATGAACTCATTCGACCATTCTCTTCATTTGCAAATCTACAAAGAGTGATTGCTTATTGCTTAAGATTTGCTCATAATACCAGGAAACCATCAGAAAAATTCTCCAACAATCTTTCTGTAAGGGAACTCAAATCGGCTGAACTCGTAATTGTCAAACTCATACAAGATGACTCGTTTTCACAAGAAATTTCCCTTCTCAAAACTAAAAGGCAATTACAAATAAATCCCTTTTGTCCATGAACCCCTTTCTGGATGAACATGAAATGTTGAGAGCTGGTGGAAGGTTAAAATATACTTCTGTACCATTTGACCAAAAGTATCCTCTTCTCTTGCCTTCTAGGAATCAGCTAGTGAAACTTATGTTAAGGAGGGAGCATATTAGATTGTGTCATGCTGGTCCACAATGTACACTCTCCAACTTCAGACTAAAATATTGGCCTCTTGATGCTCTGCGGGAGATCAAAAGAATTGTTCACAGTTGTAAGATGTGCTACCGTTTTAAAGCTCAAACAGCATCTCAGCTGATGGCAGACTTGCCAAGAGAACGTCTAGTGTGTTCGCAACTATTTACAAATGTTGGAACAGACCTAGGTGGACCATACAATCTCAAAACTTCCAAACTTCGTAAGGCTCCTGTAACCAAATGTTATATTATTGTGTTTATCTGTATGGTCACTCGAGCATGCCATCTGGAACTTGTCTCCAATCTAACCACAGAATCATTTCTGCTCACCCTCAAGCGTTTTATCAGTAGACGTGGCAATCCCTCTGTCATATTTTCTGATAATGCAACTAACTTTCTTGGCTCCAAAAATCAATTCAGAGAATTTGCTCAATTCTTGCGGAACCAAGACACTCAAAAGTCAATAAAGGATTTTCTCGCTTCCTCTGAGATTACTAGGAAATTTATACCTCCTCACTCTCCACATCATGGTGGCATCTGGGAAAGTGCCATAAAACGTGCGAAGTACCATCTCCACAGGCTTGTTGGCAACCTAAACCTCACGTTTGAAGAATTCTCCACTGTATTAGCCCAGATAGAGGCTGTTCTCAATTCTCGCCCCCTCAGTGCCATGTCCAATCAGCCTGGGGATCTCTCTGTACTCACCCCTGGGCACTTTTTAATAGGCAAACCACTCACCTCTTTCCCAGAGTCCGATGTAAGTGAAATTTCCTCCTCTAGACTAAATCTCTGGGAAAATTGCAAAAAAATCCAACAACTTTTCTGGAAAAGATGGAGCACAGATTACTTGAATAGGTTGCAAAACCGTCCAAAGTGGCTCACCTCAAACAAAGATATGAAAGTAAATGAACTTGTCTTGTTGAAGAAAGATAATACACCTCCCTTATATTGGCCGCTTGCCAGAGTGATTGAGGTCTACCATGGCAGTAATGGCAAGGTTCGTGTTGTTAAGATCAAAACGAAGGATGGAACTTTCACACGTCCCATCACAAAATTGTGTCCATTGCCAGAAGAGTATTCTGTGTTTATATTAGGTAAATGTTACATTGTATTGTAAAGTGTGTTGATTAGCTAATAAGTGTAATATTTTTTAGGGAATAAGTTTACTCACCCATGCATTCTATGTTTAGTTGATAGTTTATTGTTAAGTGTTCTCTAGAATTAGGTTTACAGTATATTTCATCTTCTGTTAATCTAGTAACTTTGCTCTTGTTGTTGTCTCTTGTTGTTTTCTCTTGTTATATCGTTAACTATTTTATTATTTGAAGCAATGCTTCAAGGCCCGGGAGTATGTTGGAAAACCAACTAATTCTTTAACTGTTTCAATTTAACCTAACGCCATCTCTGTTTCTGAATAACACATGTTAGCCCTTATTAGTTAAAAGAACCAGAAATCTTCAGCGTATTTGACGCCCCTCATACACCCGCTGACCCTTTGTCATTTGCCCAAGCTGGCCACATATTGCATACAAGCATATAAGGGGCATAAGGGCAGTCGCATTAAGTAGTTCAAGTTAAGAAGTCGCTAAATAAGTTATTCTCTCTCCTCGTTTCTTTCTCACCCGTATCACACAACAAGATATATTAATATATTACAAGTTATATTATAAGTTAGTTTAGTGTTGCAAAGTGCAAGGTGTATATATGTAAAATATTTTACAAGTAAAATAAAGCGAAGAAGTAAAGTATAAGTGTATAATTTCACCCCCACAAGAGTAACAAAACGAATCAGCAACCTACGCTTAAATCCTGTAACAAATCAAGACAGGTCACCACAAGGGTTTTGGTGCTCTCAGGGAACGTTGAAAATAACCCCATCGTTTCCCTTTAACATCGTATGCATAAAATTAAGCTAAATGCTTTTGTGTAACCCCTCCTGTATTCAGAAGTATTCAGGTTTGTTATTTACAACTTTTGGTATTGACGGCGATAGTTTTAGGTGTAATTTTTAACATAACAAATTTGTATGTCTCCTGAATTGCCTGACTTTTGACAACCCTGACAAAAAATTAGAAAGACAAAACTGCAACAATATCATGCTAATGATGACAGTGATCTCGAAACGTAATTTAACTAAATAAAAAGTTTCATAGTTTCGAAAAGAGTTGGGGGACAGATGACGTGCTGAAAAAATCAATGGATTATTTGTGTGATTTATTGCACTTGTGCCTAGGATTATTATCAATTATGTTAAAATATTATATAAAATACTAAAACATATTGGTTTTTGTTAATAAGTTGGTAAATATAATACTCAAATCTTATATCTTGATTTATTATATTATAAGATATTTAGGACGTAGGATGTGTATTATTCAGATATCAAATTCAAATTTATTTATAACCCGTGTCAACGCTACAAGTGTTCGTACGATAGTAAACGTAGACAAAATCCATTTTTATCCCACAACAAAAACCTTTATTGTTTTCACGACGTTTTTCCAATATTTCAAAAACATCTGGTTGATATATGAAAGGGCGTAGAAAAAATCCGCTATATTTTGAAGTCTCAGGCCAATTATATGTCAAAGCATCAATAAAGTATTCTTTTATTCAGCCACAAGTACTACAAAAAACAGTTGAAATTTGTGAAGCACAAGAAACAATATCCTTTTTTCCGGCTTTGTAAGCCAACCAATTCAGGGTCGGACTCTTTCATTTTATTAGGTAAAATCGTTAATCCCTCAAAGGAGCTTTTACACAAACATTACTTAAGGATTTAACGTTAAAGTCGTAATTATTATAGTGTATTTTTATGTATGAGAGAGTAATAAAACAATAAATTATGTATGCAAATCCCTAAACTGTTGATACGGGTGACTCAATGAAAAACAGATATTTGTCAACAAGTTTACAGAAGTATATAGGAAAACAATTTTAAATTGAGTATGACGGTTGAGGTATAAAGGTTGGAGCAGAATAGAATACAATAGTTGTGAGGGTTACTAATCCCTAAATAAGGTTGCCAGTGTCGGAGTGATGAAGGTAAACAGGTACTAATGCATTTGCAAGAAATATAAGATGTTTATTTTATTGGTTATATATAACCAATAAAAATTTAATAAGTACCTACCTATTTGCAAAATAAAGTTTAATTCTTTAGATAAAATAAAACGTTTTATTTTATCTGAAATGAGTGCATTCCACGAAGTAAGGGTTTCAACAATCAAACATTTAATTCTTTAATTCCAGGAATCTACGACAGTAATTGACTAGATAATTACCTTCTAAACTTATTCCACAGAAAATGTGATAGTGGGTTTTTCCATTTTGTAGGAAGGTCCAAGTGGCGTATTCAAAATTCTTAACAGTTCACTAAAAGTAGGTACTTCAGTTGCAAGGTGCAGTTTATTGTGTATACTGGTGTTATGGAAAATTTGGAAGTGCCGTGTAAACGCCGAAAAATTGGTCCTTTAACAGTTAATGAAAAAACATTAATATTTAATTGTTTTAAATCATTTACAGACAAACGTTTATGTAAAAGTGTTGATGAGACCGTTGAGTTAGTTAGCAGTATATTTGGTGTTGGGAAATCTACGATTTACAGAGTTATTAAAGAAGAGAAATGTGATAGTTTTCAGATGCCACGTAATGCTCCAGGGAAACCAAAATTTCAAATAGAATATCATTTTAAAGAAGGACTTCGACGGAAAGTGCATGAATTCTTCTTTAGACAAGAATTTCCAACATTGGATAAAGTTCTTGTCTCAGTTCGAGATGATAAGGATTACCCAGAAATGAGTCGAAGTACGTTATGGAAATTTTTAAAAGAAATAGGCTTCCGCTGGAAAAAGAATCCCAGAAAGTCTATTTTATTAGAAAGAAGCGATATTGTCATATGGAGAAGACATTTTCTAAGAACCATAAAGGAAATGAGAAACCAAAAAAAAATATTTTATGTTAATGAAACATGGATCAACGAGGGTCATACACCAAATAAATTTTGGCAGGATGAAACTGTTACAAGTCAAAAGCATGCTTTTGTAAATAACTTATCTACTGGTTTAAACCCACCATCAGGAAAGGTACGCAGGCTAATAATAGTACACATTGGCAGTTCAGACGGTTTTGTTGAAGGTGGTTTATTAACTTTTGAATCAACTCGTACCGGTGACTACCATGAAGACATGAACGCTGATGTCTTTCAAGAATGGTTCGAACAAATGATAGATCTTCTTCCTAAGAACTGTGTAATAGTAATGGATAATGCAAGTTATCACTCCAGACTTATAGAAGGACTGCCCACAACCAAGTGGTTAAAAAAAGACTTGCAGAATTGGCTGAGTTCAAAAAATATTACGTACCATCCCAGATCTATAAGAAAGGAACTTTATTCGTTGTGTGCCCTTCATAAAGAAAAATTAAAAAAATACGAAATTGATGAAATTGCCAAAAATCGTGGAATGACAGTACTTAGATCCCCACCATATCATTGTGAATTAAACCCGATTGAACTGGTATGGGTACAGATAAAGAGTGAAGTTTCAAGAAAAAATACCACTTTTAAAATTCATGATGTTAAACAGTTGTTTTTGGAGGCCGTAAATAATGTAAAACCTGAAAACTGGGAAAAGACAGTAAATCACACTATTAAAGAAGAGGAAAAAATGTGGAAGCTGGACAATATTACTGATAGAATGATCGAGCCAGTTATTATAAATCTTGGTTCTGAAAGTTCATCTTCTGAATCTGATTTGGATTTGTAACAAGTAGCTGTAAGTTTTATATTAATATTTTTATTCATCTATTTAACATACCTTAGACGGTTTTAAAAACTCTTTTTCTCTTTTGTAATTTTTAAAAATTAAAAAAAATGTGAATATTTTAAAACCCTTTTTAATGTAGGCCAATCAGTTCTAATATAGTGTGTGATAAAAGAGGTCACTTTTGTTTACATACACATAACACTTTATAACACTGAAATAATTCATTTATTTTTTACAGTTATTCAAAGTAATTTTTCAATTAATCTTGAGCACGCCCATGGAGTGGTCGGAGATACCAGTTAAAATTATGCTCATTACTCTCTCGTTCATAAAAATAAACTATAGTGTATAATATATTTTTTTGTTTATATCTTTTGTATATGATTATAACAATAGGTTTTATTAAAATATTTTTTTTTAAATAATAATATTATTATACAAAAACTTACAAAGAAGTAAAAACTTCTGGTATATAATGGTATATTCTTTTAGTAAAGAATAAATAAAATTTATCCAAAAGGATTACGATCTTTTTCAAAGAGTTTTTGGTCCAGTCCGGGTGACCATCATCAGTAATTCATTTAAAAAGTAGTTAAAACTAGCTACTGAAATAGGTTTACAAATCTTTAAATTGAAAACAAATTTTTAAAGGCAACATCCTTTTTCAATGTCGAAAAAGGGAACTAATTTGACCACTGGGAATAACAAACCACCTGATATACTGTAAACAATGTATAAAAAAGTCATGCATATATAGTGTGAGCCTTGTAGATTGTCTTCTAGGAAAGTAAGTTTATGAATTTTAAAAAGGAAAAGACAGTTAAGATTTAATTTCATGTATAATGCGTATCCGCTTATACGTATTTCGGCCTAATAGGCCTCTTCAGAACGGCAATTGACAGTCCCTCTGAACGTGAAAATAAATCTCGTCTGTCTAAGGAAGCAACTCTAACATGACGTCGAATGGACGCAAATAGCGACATCTGATATTAAATCCGTAAACTAATATTCGAAACCAAATTCAGATTTTTGCTTTAATTTGTGGCTTCTAAGAATTACAAGCCAAAACACATTATTTTCACGTTCAGAGCGACTGTAAATTGCTGTTTTGAAGAGGCCTATTAGGCCGAAATACGTATAATACGTAACATATGTATAATACATATAATAGGTATAAGCGGATACACAGATGCACTGTACGTGAAATAAAATCTCAACTGTCTTTTCCTTTTTATTCCGATTTACTCTGTACTCGTACTAGAAACCAATTCGCTAAGGATTTTTGCTTAGTTGAGGAGATATTTTGTGAAATGAAAAATTTTAGATATCCCATAAAATGTTTCTAAAATTTATACCTCTACAATAGCCCTTCTTAAAAACAAGAATTGTACTGCTTGTCCACGACTTGTTCAACAAAATGAATTTATGGTAATGAAAACTCTGTTATTTTAATATTGTTAAATGTTGCAATTGATTTCGCGTATTTCAATAATTCGTTTGTAATTAAATCTGCTCTCATTGTTTTAAATTAAACATTCCAATTTATACATTTCCATTACCTAAAATTAGTAGTAGGTATATATGTATGGTTTGCCCTTTATAATTCAATTAAGTAGTTTATCCTTCAATACTTGGTATGCACCGATCAAGTTATTTAATTTAAATACTAGTCTATACATTTGTAGAGTTTCTAAAATATCCCATACACCTGCAATCAAATTACTGCCTGTTAGCAGGGTGTTTATTTGAGATGAACTACATGAGGAGTGTTGTTGAGCAAATATCGTGCAAGAGTTTCGACGATACATTGTGCGCTAATTGCAGTTTATTTCTAACAAGCAACATGCAAATATATTCAGATGTAAATAGTTGTTTATTTAGAATTACTTATTTTATATATAATGAAGAGCTTTTGAGTCAGCTTATTCCTTTATGTTAACTACAAGTAAAATAAATGGTGATGCATAAACAAATCGAAATTTGAATAAGGTGGTATACAATAGACTGCTTGCAAATCTAAAAGTTGTTACACCTAATTCTGATAAAGGCAGGGTATAAAAAATATTAATGTTTCGAATATCGGCTATTAGCAAAAATTATTAAAAAAAAAACAATTAGCAGTAATAAATCTGTCATTCTTATGGTACGTCGAAAACTTGAATATCAGGAACCTCTACTATAAATGACATGGTTGAGTTTACCGACAATACAAGCTGAATATAGCCGCAAATGTCAACCATGAAATAAGATATTTGGGGGCAGCGTTGGGATGTTTTTATAATTCATATATTTTATGCTTCAAATATAAAGAGAGAAAGCTATTAAAAAGTACATTTTAATTATGCTATTTTATGAATTCTGCAATTTTAAATTTCTATGAAATAATAAAGAGTAAATATTTGTCTATTTAGAGATTAATTGCAAACATCTATTGCAATCTGGCAACTGCTGATTTGGCGATTGCCAAATCTATCCCCTAATCTATTAAAGGGCAATTGCCAAAAAATTTTTAATAGTGAATTACAACTAATTTCAAGAAGAAACAAATATTTACTCATTCTTGTTTTATATAAATCAAAAATTGCAGAATTCATAACATATTATAATCAAAATGGATATTTCTAAAGCTTTATCTCTTTATATTTGAATGATACAACATATACAGTATAAAAACATGCCAACATTGTTAAACCGAAATTTTTTGTTCCATGTTTGACATTTGCGGCTATAATAATCAGCTTGTACCTTCGGTAAACTTTTAGGATTATCAAGTATGGGAAATAAATATTTAAGAAGGCAAATAAAATTGATAGTAAAAACTATTAATAAAATATTTAATTTAATTCCAAACTAAATATGCTCGAAGCTCCTTCTAAGTCAAATCTCGGTTTATTGTATGTGGTATATGTTATCTATTTTTAACAGTTTTAAAGCATGTGAAATCTCTGCAAAATTAATTAAAACAAAAATCTAACTTAAAGTTAACAGGCACTGAAATACTATGCGTATTAAGTACCAAGTAACTAAAATTAATTTTATGGTTCCCCGTTCTTTAAAAATGCATTTTTCTGCAGCCGTTCCGAAAATAAAACTTTCGGTATGATTTATTAAATAGAAAGTAACAGTTTATACCACTTGTACCGAAAGTAGCTATTTTCGGGACTAATTTTTTCACTTTCACGGCGATTTTGGGTAGATTTTGGGTTGCTGCGTAACGGCTTTCACAATAACATCAACTTTGTATTTTACATATGACAACGCTTGTCATTTAAGATTCCTGTGTTTTTGCTCAGTTTTTCGTTTTTCAATTTCAATTCTGCCACTTCTGTTAATATTCCTAACAATATCAATGTTTTTTTTTTTTTTTTATTTAAAATTTCCGCATCAACCATTACAGGTTATTAGCGGGTTTTACAGATTTTACAGTTGTTATTACAAATACAAATTTACTAATTACAAATTGCGTATTAAATTACACATAATAAATTACAAATTACAAAGATATATATATATATATATATATATATATATATATATATATATATATATATAATATAACTTAAATTTTGTGTAGTAAACGTATGTCCTTAAGGAATTTGATTGTATTAGATACATTACTGTTTAAAATATCTTTAAGTTTCTTTGCTTCTTCTGGTACGTTGTTGATGGCTCTTTCGTAGGAATAAAGAGGACATTCAATCAATACATGTTGAACAGTTATTGGACATTCACAATAGGAACATTCAGGTGGTAGTTCTTTTGTTATGAGATGCTGGTGAGTTAACGCTGTGTGTCCAATTCTTAGTCGGTTTATAATCACTTGTTGCCTTCTGTTTTCTGGAAATGGTAGTTTAGTGCCAATCCTAGTTTTCACTTTTTTAAGGTTAGCCTTAGTAGAATTCCACATTTGTTGCCAATTTTTTACACAGTGCTGTTTAATATTGAGCTGGATATCACTGAATGGAATTGTAGTCATAATTTCAGTTTGCTCGTCAGTAGCAGCTTTTTTTGCTAATTCATCTACTTTTTCATTTCCTGCGATACCTGTATGTGATGGTACCCAGAGAAATGTAACGTTCACGTGTCTGTTTTGTAGGTGATAAAGTGCTAATTGTATTTGTTGCAGGATAGCATGTACTGAATATATTTGCCTTAAGCTCTGAAGAACAGATAAAGAGTCAGTAATGATAAGAAAATCTGAGCTTGCATGACTCTTACACATGTCTAAAGCCTTTAAAATGGCGATTGCTTCTCCCGTGAAAATGCTGCAGAATTGAGGGATGCGAACTGCATATTCAGACTTTCCTAGAATAAAGGCCGCTGCGTGTCCGTTTTCAGTTCTTGATGCATCGGTAAAAATCTTGTTATGGCCAGTGTATTCTAATATCCGTTCTTGATATAATTTGTTAATGGTTATGGGATTTGTGGTACTCTTTGGATAGGCCGTGAGGGATAGATCAATGGTGGGAAAATTAATAGTCCAGGGAGGTATAGTTCGTTGTGTAGGGTAAGAATGTGTGAGCTGTTCCATGTCAAAACCGTATCTCGTTAGACGTTCTTTAAGGGGTGGATATTTAATTTGTTGATGGCAATGAGTAGGTGGATATATTTTATAAAGAAGTGGATAGTTTGTGTTATTAGGGTTGGAAGACAATCTCGCGGCATAATTTAAAGAAATGTGTTGTCTTCGTATTGACAGGGGAGATTCATTTAGGATAACCTGAAAACTTAAAACAGGACTAGTTCGGTAAGCACCCAGAATTAGTCTTAAACATGTGTTTTGTATAATGTCTAGTTTTTTAAGTATATAATTACTCGCAGTTGAATAGCATATTGCACCATAATCCAGTTTACTTCGGATTAATGATTGGTATATATGCAGCAATTTTATGGTGTCCGCTCCCCAAGGTCGGTTTGATAGCATTTTAAGAAGATTTATTTTAGATTGGCAGGATACGACTAGCTTTTTAATATGTTCTGCCCATGTTAACTGGCTGTCCAGTCTTAGGCCAAGAAAGTCAATGCTCTCTACTTGTTCTAAGTTGATACCATTTAGAGTAAGTGTTGTTTTGCAATCAGTTTTTCTTTTATTGAATACGATGAAACGAGATTTATCACCTGAGAACGTAAAACCAGTCTTTTGGGACCAGTCTTCTAGTTTATGCAGAAATGATTGCAAAATGTTTGAGGCTAGTGTAATATTGCAGCTACTAGTATATACAACTAAGTCATCTGCATACAGACCTGCTTTCAAAGGTAGCTTTATCTCTTGAGCGATATTATTAATTGCTATTAAGAATAAAGTGGGGCTTAAGGTTGAGCGCTGTGGAATACCGTTTTCAAGACATTCTGTTTTGGAGGTAATTCCATTTACACGTACTTGAAATATCCTAGTATTCATGAAATGTTTTACAAAGGCAAGAAAATTTCCCTGGATACCCCAATTGGACATGGTTTGTAAAATGTTGTATCTCCATGCAGTGTCAAATGCTTTATTTATATCAAAAAATATGGCAATTACTTTCTGGTTATTTCTAAAGGACTCGCATATAATATTGTCAATAGCTACTAAGGCATCGTGAGTTGAGTCGGAGTTAACCGCTTTGGATATGGCTTAATAATTGGTTTTTTCAAGAAACCACATTAATCTGTTATTTAAAATTTTTTCTAGTAGTTTGCATGTATTATTTGTAAGAGAAACTGGTCTATAGGAAAGGGGGTCAGTTTTTGATTTGAAAGGTTTTAATATGGGAATAATTGTTGATTGAGACCAGATTGAAGGAAATTTTTTATTAAGGTAAATGTGATTGAAAATGTCTAAGAGAATTAATTTTCCTATGTACGGCAAGTTTTTGATAAATATGATTGGTATATTATCAGGACCCGATGAAGTGTTTTTTGATTTATCTAGAGCTTCTTCAAATTCTTGATATGTGATGGGAAATTTAGTGGATTGTCACTATCTATTATAGATATATCTGTCATTTCACGTTTATTTTTGAAATCTAAAAATGCGGGATTGAAGTTTGCATTGCTTGAATTATTCTTATATACATCTGACATAATATTACTAATTTCTTGTTTGGAAGATATTAATTTGTTTTTATAATAAAGAGTGTTAATATGAATTGAGTTTTGTTCACCTTGTAATGTACGAACTTTATTCCAGATTGTAGTCATAGGTGTTGATGAATTTATGGTAGAGACATAATTTGACCATGTTTCTTTTTTACTTTTCTTAATAAGGTATTTAGTTTTTGCTCTAAGTTTTTTAAAATTGATAACATTTTCTGTTGTTTTATGTCTTTTTAAAACATTAAAAGCATGTTTGCTAGATTTCATAGCTAAGGCTATTTCTTCACTCCACCATGGTACTGGTTTTCGTTTACAAGGTTTTGTTTTTCCCACTGCAATATTAGCGCATTTTACTATAGTATCATTGAAATGATAAAGAGATGAATCTATGCTATCTTCTAGAGTAAAGTTCGTAAGATAATTATTTAATAGATCTCTATATAAGTCCCAGTTTGCTGAGTTTAATTTCCATTTTTGGTAAACAGGAATATTTGGTTGATCATGCAAAATGGTTTCAATTGTTACAGGAAAATGATCGCTATTATATAGATAATCAAGACTATTCCAAGAAAAACTTGTAGCTAATGTGTGATCACACAATGAAATATCGATGGCAGAAAAAGTACTATTGTGGGAGCTGAAATGAGTAGATTTACCAGTATTCATTAAAATTAGATTTTGATTGTCTATTAATTTCTTAAGAATTCTACCACATTTGTCTGTTTTTATACTACCCCATGTGATATTATGACAATTCAAGTCACCAACTATTAGTTTGGGAGCAGGAATATCATCGATTAAGCGATGTAATTCTTCAAGTACATTTTCATTTGGATGAGGGAGGTAAATGTTACATATGTTAATAGGTCTGCAGTTGATATTGCATGACACTGATACAGCTACAGTCTCTAGATTAGTGTTTAGCTTAATTTCTTTGGTCTGAATGTGATTTTTAACAAAAATACCAACACCTCCACTAGCATATGTTGCGTCTCGATTTTTAAGGAAATGGGAATAATTTTTTATATTAAAGTTATTACTTTTAAGGTGGGTTTCCTGTAAACATATTATAAGAGGAGAAAGATTAGAGGAGATATTATAAGAGGAGAAAGACTAAATTATTAAAATAACCATTAAGATTCCACTGTAATATAAATGTATTATCCATTTTATTTTACAACGTTAGAAAGGGAGTTATCGCTTTCAATATCCGAGGATGAATCGGTAACTAAGAATTGTATCTTTTTTCGAAGTCTTGTTAGTTTATTTTTTATTTTGCGATCAGGAATATGGTCGTGGGCGAATAGAAGTATCTCTTTAAAAGAACTTATATCGGTTGTGTAATTTTCTACTATGGGGGTAGGATAATTTGAGTTTAATGCGTTACATATCGCGTCACAAAGAACTGTAAATTTAAGAGGTAATGTCGGGTATTTGGATTTTTATTTTACCTTTAATAGATTCAAGTGACTCGAGGATATCAGATTGTGATGATTTTGGCCGCTTAACTGTATTTTTGGGTTTGGTAAAAATTGTTGGATCGGGTGGCGTTTCATGTATCTCAGGAGAGTCAGTAGATATTTGTCTCTTTGTTTTTTGATGGGAGGCATCAGTGTTCAAAGTAATAGGATTGTTATTTTTAGTCGTTTCGTTGTGAATATCTTCTGTTGTTATTTGAAAGTTAGTGGGATTATTAATAGGATTTTCTGCTTCTGTTGTAAGATTTTGAGGTTTAGACGGAAGTGATATTGTAGATTGAGATTCAATGGGCGTTTCAGTTGATGTCAATTGTGATAGAACAGGGCAGTCTGTTTCGCGATGAACTTTTGACATACACTTAGGGCAATTTCAGTCAGTGAATAGATAAATTCGATAGTTGGTGTTGTCGAAGGATATTGTAATGAAATCTGGGATAGTGATATTTTCAATAGGAGTGATAAAAATTTGTCTTCGAAAGCTTAAAACATGGTTATAGGCAGAGTCCGGCATTCCAACTCGCAGAAAAGTCATCTGGGATACAGTATTAAGTCCTAATTTTTTCAGCTCAACTTCAAGTACTGAGTTTGGTATGGTGGGACAGACATTTGAGATGACCAGTCTTGTAGCAGGAGTAATTAGACGTCTTACTTCAACTTCTGAATCATTAATGGATATTGATGTATGTGTCTTCAGCAATGTATTGACGACTTCGGTATTGGAGAGATAAATACAAATTATGTTATTTGAGATGCGGGATGCAAATAATATATTTTCTGGTTTTACTATATTTCCTATTGCTATCACGTATTCATTTATTTTTATTCCATTGAGAGCAGATAGGACAATGGCTTGGTTTTTGGTTGGATATTTAAATGAAGTAACAGCGTTGGAATATGAACATGGTTGATTATTGTTAGGAGAAGAAACAGAACCAACAGAATCTTCATCCATTTTTAAAAATATTATTTATATTTTGGTACCTCTATTCTTCAGACGGTCCTGTTTGTCACAACAGAATCGGTAATGAGGTACCAAAAGTTGTGTAGTTGATAAATCCGGTAGCAGGAACTTGTTTTGATATAAGTATCTTTAATTATATTATAATAAATACTACTTACAGTTTTTTTTTCCAAGTAGTTCAAATTTATTTTTATATTAACACTACACTTTATTGCAATTTTATCAACTGAATATAAATAATATCGCAAAAAACTAGGTGTAATTAGGCTAGCTATTAAACACGTCTGTTAACGACAAAGGTTCGACGTGAAGTCTCCAATATCAATGTTAATAATTGTTATAATCGTGTTATTAATATTCATAAGTAGATTTTTCTAATGTTGAATTTACGGGAGAAAGTGTTTAATAAAAGTTCATAGGTAAAGTTTATCCATAGATTCTTTTTAACATACAAAACGGCTGTAGAAAAAAGATTGTACATAACACGATCCAAAAGTAATTTTACGAGACTTGCAGGATTCCAGGACGGTTTATTTTTTTATTAGACTAAATAGGTTTAAAATTTTTGTTTTTCTAGAAAACGGCGTTAATATAAATATGTCAAAAAAAATCAGTTTTTTGAATGTTGAATGTCAGTATTTCCAACCTTATAAAAAATAAACTTTTTTAATAAATGTATTTATAAAGGTATTTTTTATATTAATAAGAAGGATTTTTGCAAATAACTATTTACACTAAAAAAATTCCCTGATAGACCTAATTGCCAAACAAATGGGCCTGATAGTCCTCGTCTGCGTACTCGGGTAATTTTTAATCCACTGGAAGGTTAAGTGTTAAAAAGGAAATATAGTCAGCTTGAAGATTTAGTTTGTCATACACAGGATTAAAATATAAACAAGTGAAACTCGTGGTTTGGGCTTAAATGTATCCCCATATGGGATTTAAATTCATATACATTTGATTATTATTTTATGACGTTATTGCCTATATGCAAAGTATAGGCTAACCCATGTATGAAAAAAAAAAAACAAAAAACCAAACTTGTGTTCAGTAACCGAAAATTTTGAAAATAAATCGTTCTCTATAAAATAAGATTTTTTAAAAACATGTTTAATTAAAGAACGAATATCTTATATCTCTCAGTATCATACACTTGC
The DNA here is from genome assembly GCA_918026665.1 of Diabrotica balteata. Lineage (NCBI taxonomy): Eukaryota > Metazoa > Arthropoda > Insecta > Coleoptera > Chrysomelidae > Diabrotica > Diabrotica balteata. The sequence goes on along the minus strand of OU898282.1, from coordinate 82,435,374 downwards.
AAAGTGAAATATATAAAGTATTTGATCGATAAGATTTATTTTAAGTAAAAATATCATTAATAAATTCCTGTAAAATAAAGAAATAGAATAATATTTACAATACTAAGCAGACAGACAATACAGAGTACAGTCAAGTATAATTTATATTATAATAAATTGTACAAAACATGTTCTATAGCCGTCCTGAAAACTGTATTTTCGGTATGATTTATTAAATCGATAGTTCCACTTAACACAAATAATACTGAAAGCGACTAATATAAAAAAAATATTTGTGAGCCGTTTATTTTATATGATTTTTATTTTTAGCTAAACGTGTGGTTGTAGCAAAAAGTAAGTATAGTGTGTAACATGTACCGAAAGGTAATTTCTTACTCGTCTGATACACCAGATTTGTTTGCGATCGTGCCACAATATTTTAAGCTCTTGAGCAATTAGTACCTTCCTAATATAATATACTGTAGAGATATACTTTCAACAAACACTTCAGTTCTTACGTTTTTGATTTATGTGCTTAAATATTAATAATTTTACTACATATATATATATATATATATATATATTGATTCAACTATCTCTACCAGTCCCAAGATACTTAACAGACCACCTAAGACCCAGTTGAAATATAATGTTAAAAGAAGTATATATTGTATTTTTTAGGTGGTTTTATTGTATTAATTCAAGGGAACTTGAGAGGGGTAAAAAAATTAAAAAAAAAAAATTTTAAGATAGTAAACAATCTTTACCAGACCCAACAAACTTAACCGTTTTCCCAGACCCTTATATATGAAAAAGTATCATTCACTGGACGGACCCAGTCCCCGCAATGTTGCCAAATTTTTTGGCGCTAAAATGATTGGTAATGTGCGTTTTGTGGTTTACTTGTTAGTTATTAGCGGAAGTTAAAGTTCGTTATATGTTTTCCAAGATGAGCCAACGTAGTAAAATGTTAGTTCAACTAGCTCAAAATAATTTAAAGGGTAGGTGATATTATAATATAAGTGATATAATTTACTAATATTAGTGTTTTACAGATGTATATGAATTACATAATTCAGAAGATGAAAATAATACAGGCTCTTTGACGACTGAGGTAAGCGATATTATTTTTTGACACCACTAAAAACAAATTATTAGAACCCGCTTAAATAACATACATAAATAAAGGCTTAGTTCTAAAACTTTTGACTTGGAGCACGTTTACATTAAAAAATATGTTTATGGGTTTAAGCCACAATAATTCGAATTAAAATTATAAGTTTGTATTGACGTTTTGACTTCTTAACCGACAGTTGTTCATAAAATATTAAAATTTATATAAAACATCTGAAAGGATTTGTTTACTCCAAATGGCGGGTATACAAGTTGCCATCAATTGCAATTAATATAGATTAATTACGGTATATACAATCGTTTTACTAACACATTTATAGGGGCTTATTTCTGTAAACGTACTTTTTAATAAAAATATAGTTAATAATATTAACTACAATATTTATTTAAGGAACGCAAAGAACAGCAATTTTAGGTTTAGTTACTATAAACAGAAATTCCCGCTATTTCGCAGTTTATTTCTCAAATATAAATCAAGTTTAAGGTCAAGTCGTTCGTTAAAATTTTTTAAATATTAAATTTCAATAGGTATTTTTAGTTTATTTTAACCAACAAGCTCAAATTTCAATCGCTTGAACATATGATCTGTGTATTAAATACACAGCAGTGAAACTTGGAGTGATAACTGTTTATGTTTTTATAAATATACTTTTCCGGCTCCATTCAAAAACCAATAAAAGAAAAATTGTCTATTTATGCGTGTCACACTGGGAAAAACATCTGAAATTTATCCCTAAAAACTATTATATTGATATTTAAAAATATGTTTAATATGCAAATAATGTAAATAAAGGCATTTTATATAATAGTTAAAGATATAGTCCTATTCATATTTTAGGGTTTTGCTGGCATTATCTAAATAAAATACATAATATATGTTTAATTCATTTTGGTCACTATTAATATCATCTTGAATTTTCATAATATTTTAATAAAGAATTTTCTTTTTGAATTAAAACGTTTTTTTTAGTATATTTAAAATGCAATACGAATATAAAATTTGTTAATGTGAATGGAAAATAAGAACTTTATAAAACAAGGTGCAAAGAAATTAAGAACGCCTAACAAATAAATGACTAAAGAAATTTTTGTATTTTATATTCATTAACTGGTATTTATTAAAAACACTTTCTTTTTAAATTTTTTTTATTTGCTAGTAAATATTTCACATTTAATGCATTGTACTAAGCTAAAATAAAAAATTGCAATCTAGTACTCTACATTATTGAGTACATTGACGTGTTTTAAGAAACCTATGTTAATGATGATTTTTTTTGATATTTCTTTGACAAATAAAAAATCTATTTAATAATAATATGGATTCAAATAAAAATAAAAACTTATATTTATTAATATTTAATTTCCGAAAACAAATTTTCAACCCTGTCGAAACGCGTCTTCACTTCAGCTAGGTTTTCATTTGCATCGTTTCTGTAAAACACTTTTAGCTATGGATATTTATTATAAGTAGTATTAATAATTAATTAGATATAATAAATGTAAACGAAGGAAAAATAAAATTTTAAAATCGAAATGTATTCACAACTGTGAACGCTTCCCAAGATATGTCACGCAGAAAAGCATAACGCGTTTATAAATTTTACTCTTCAAAAAATTTCCCTAAAGGGGGCCTTATATGACAATTAATTCTTAGAGAGTAAACTCCAAAAAATTTTGCATATTCCTGATTTTTAATGAAAATATTAGTTCCGTTAATTTTATATTTATGAAAATATGAACTCATTAGTGTGCAAGTACTAACGTTTTTATTTAAAAAATAAAACTTTTTTTTCTAGATATTAAATAAATTACCAATCGAAGATCAGGAAACCAAAGTGTATCATTATCTAAAAAATGTTCAATTGGGAGCTCCTGGTCAAAAAACCAATAATGCGAATTCTAAAGAAGGTCAAGAACAGAGCCTTAGTGTACAAATCCCGTTACAGTTATGTGAAAGTGAAGAATTTTGCTCTGAAAAACAAATATTAGGAGAATATCAAAACTTTAGTTTGCAAAATAATAATTTAAATATGCCTAAAATCAAAGTTCTACAAAATATACCAATTACAAAATGTTTAGAAAGATCAAGCGAAATACCTATTGATCTTTTTCAAGGTGACAATACTCAGATATTAAAAGCAAAATTTAGTATTAAAACAGACCATTCTCCAAATATAAAGAGTCCAGCTTTTATAGATAATAATAATAAAACCGACACATCAAGTAGCATTTTTAGTGATGCTACAGAAAGTAGTTACTATCCTGATTCATTTGCATCCAGTTATTCTCCTCAGGAAAAATTGTCGAAAGTAGGTACTCCGAAAAATGAAGACATTTTTTTGAAGACAATAGTTGAAACAAAGGTAAGTTATTTACTTTGGAAATTCCAACCCAATTTTAATCTACCTAGGAGACAAAAGTTGAACATAAGTCTGTTAAATTTAAAAACAAACATTTTCATATACAACATTTTCCTGTAGAAAATCTGCATATTTTAAAAACAAATTTTGCTATATATTTACAGAAAACGTAATATACCAGAATGCTTAATGTATTACTCGTTCTCTTGGGAAGACAAATTGAGAGACCAAAAATCAAGCATTTTTTCAAAATTCGTAAATAATGATGTCAAATTGTTTACACTTATTACAGATCATTTATAAATAGAGGGAATTTTTTTTAGTGTTTTTAACTGCTATTAATTTACACCATTAATTGTAAAGAGTTTTATAATTAGTGGATCCAAGTTATTAATTTAATTTTTTTTACATACACAATCTGGTAACAACAATAAATATAAAAGTGTTATAAATAAATTAAAACATGCTGAAAGGCATCTGTAAATTTAAATTACCTAGGTACTTAATAGTTTTTAAGCGTATATTTTTCAAAACCTTTCTAACTACATAAATTTATAATAAAAATGTCTAAGTAGGGGAGACTGTGGACACTTGATCGCTCTTTTTTGTAGGCTTATATCTTTTAACGTAGTTCATGGAATTAAAGGATAAAATATTTTGTATATAAATTAGTATTTAGTTTATTATTTTATCAAGAAGTATTTTTAATTGATCGTTTAACAAAAAGATTTTGGAAAAAAATCAGAAAAGAAAAATGGGATCAAATCTCCCATATTCCCGGAGACTTTATCCCAAGCTAATAGGAGACTTGCAAAGTTTTAGTCTGTCTTCATAAAATTATTTATTAATGAAATAGCTAACATACTTAAGTAACGTTAATTTTAATTAGGAACTTTAAACTTTTCGTGGTGTTTTTCAGTTCGTCTAAGATTGAAGAAAGTTTTACCTTTTCTAGATCGCTCTGATCCTATTCCTGACGCGAAGACCCTGCACCATGAAGATTAACTCTATTTGTCCCGTTGTTAAATAAAATTATCCATTCTCTATTGGCTGAATTTTTAGCCTCCTGAGTAACCACATGTTGTTTATCACGTCTTGAACAAGGCCTCACATTATCAGGATTCTCTCTATCTGTCACATAGGATGACGAATATAATCTTTTTCAATAAATATATTAGTATGTATTCACAGACCAGATTACCGTTACTCGAAATTTACTTAAAATATTCCTTCTTGAGAATGCTAATGGAAAAGCGCTACCGGGACACTCCGCGATTTCATAGATGGTCGGGGTTCGACCGGGATAATATGGGATCCAATTATCATAAGCTGAGTTGTAGTAACTTTTTAACGATCTGTATACTGTACGAGTACAGTTCAAAGGCTGCAATATGTTTGACGTGTGGGGTGGTAAGGTCCATAATATAATTACATTATTTTTGGCGAAATTGATTGCATCTAAACTCATTATGACTATCATGATTATCCATGATTAGAAGGCATTTACTTTCCTATAATGACGTTGCATATTCTTGGAAATGTAAATATTTTACAAAGTTTGTTGCGATCATCCATCCACTTTCATGGGTAACACCAACAGTTCCTGATTGGCTATTGTTGATCATTCTAGCTTAGCAGTTTTTGAGGGGGAAAATCATGAACGGTGAAATATGGTTAACAATCGCGTTAATGCCACTGCATAATGTGATAGTTTCTTCTAGTTCTCCGCAAGTAACTGTTTCTATCTTCTTCTCACCTTTGGCAGAAATACTTTTTTTTAGGTTTATAGACATTAGTCAAACCCGTTTCATCAGTATATTGATTCGGGTCCTATGTCAGGATATTTTGCTAAAAATTTGGTTAGGTTTTCAAAAAATTTCATAACATTTACCTTGTCTATCCTGTCTGATAAAGTATCCACGGTCTCCTCTATTTTGGAATTATTTTTGAATTTAATTTGAACGAATTCATGGTTGACTTATATGGCTGAATTTCAATGACAAGAATTTATTTGTTACTACCTATTATTATCTAATATTGTTATTTATTCTTTTATTTTAGAAAGAATTAAGTATACCTGAAACTGCCTGTTTGCCTTTACAAAATAATTTTAATAAAAAATATTGCAATAACGGAAAAGCATTTTGTCCATTTTGTTATGAAGAAGTAGGTCATTTTGCGCGCCACCTTTTGAGAAAACATTTGGAAGAGGAAGCTGTTAAAGCTATTTCCAAATTACCAGCGCAAAGTATGGATAGAAGGCTATCAATTTTGTCTTTAAGAAAAAGGGGAAATTTTATAATAAACCAAGAAACAGACAAAAACTTTAAGCCAGTGAGGAATCCAGAAAAAAATTTGAACAGAAATAAAGAAAATAACTTTGATCGTAAAAATTACGTTCCATGTGTTTATTGCTTAGGTTATTACAAAAAAAGTTATCTCTGGAGACATAAGAAACAATGCAAATCTAAAAATGAATGTGTTGAGACAAATTCAAAAATTCAACATTTAAGTGATGCTCAAACTTTCTTGATATGTACTGGTTTATTAGGAAACTTTTTGGAAAAAAGTCGGCTAAAACAGGAAGTTTTAAATATAATGAGACCGGATGATATTAGTTTTACAGCTAAGCAGGATCCGTTAATATGTTTTTATGGAGAATCCTTATTAAATAAACATAAGAGAAAGCAAATGAATGTAGTGGTTTCTTCTAAGATGCGCGAAATGGGAAGATTTAAACTTGCCTTGCAAAAATCAGGCACAATATCTACGCTAATAGAGGCATTGAAACCGGAAATGTACAATCACATTGTTGCCGCAGCTAAACTTATATCTGGTTATAACCCACTTAACAAAACTTTTAAATCATCTTCTCTGGCTCTTCACTTAGGAACAAGTCTAAAATTTTTATGTGATGTTGCCAGAAAAGCTATAGTAGTTAAAGAGCCTTTGTTTTTAATAGAAGATACTGCATTACGGACAGAAAAGCAAAAAGAAATATTAGAACTTCGTGAAATGATTGCAACTCACTGATGTAATGATATATCTAGTTTAGCCAATAAGGTATTGAACCAAGCAAAGTGGGAAAAACCAAAGTTACTACCCGTAACAGAAGATATAATTATATTTAAAAATTACGTAATGGCAATTGCAAATAAGTCATACCAGAACCTTGTGGAAAATTTTAATAGTATACAAAACTTCAAGTTATTAGCGGAATGTACTTTATGTATAGTACTGGTGTTTAATAGGAAAAGGGTGGGAGAAGTTCAGTATTTAAGTATTGAAAGTTACGAAAGAAACGTCTCATCTGCAATTCAAGAAGAAAGCCAAAAAGCTCTTTCAGAGTTTGAAAAGACAATGTGCTCCTATTTTAAAAGAGTGGTTGTGTCTGGAAAAGGAAGTAAACCGGTCCCAATATTGTTAACAAAACAGATGCAAACTTTTATTGATCTTCTGCTTAAAATACGGAGGACAACAGAAATCATTCCAAAAACGAATAAATATGTTTTTGCTTATCCTGGCTCAAACGATAGATGGATAAGTGCTGCACCTCTTTTAAGAAAATTTTCACAGAAATGTGGTGCAAAAAATCCAGAACTGTTAACAAGTACCAGGTTCCGAAAACAAATAGCAACCATTTTACAGTTAACCAGTTTTGAAAATGATGAAATGGATCAAATTGCTCGATTTATGGGCCACACCCAAAAAACCCATTTAGAATTTTATAGGTAAGTTATAATACTACACAATTTGAACTGTAAAAAAATAAGTTGGGAACAACCATATTTTACGAATAATTGAAATTAACAATTTTATGAATAAATCTACCGTTCCATAAACCTTTTAAATTTAAAAACTTGCATCAAATATTTTTCAATTTTAAAAATAGTAAAATTAGTATAAAAATATTTAAATTATGAATCTAACGTTTGAAATTAAAAAAAAATGTCGCTGTTGTGCATTTAAATTTCCGAATAATAATTTATTCCTGAAACATATCTATTTCAAATTTTAAAAATGTTTTACTATAATGAATTTATTAACTCCATAGTTTGTTTAAACCAACTGCAAATGAAAGCTTTTACGAGGCGCTCTCATTTGACGTTTACAACGTTCTACCCAATCAAAAAAATAAGCAAAATTAATTAACTAATGTTATATTTTAGGTTAACAGAAGACGTATATCAAACAGCTAAAGTGGCAAAAGTTCTTTTACTTTTGAATGCTGGAAAAGGAAGCGAGCTTAAGGGAAAGAATTTAAAAGAAATAGAAATTACAAAAGATATTTTACTTTTGGAAGAAAATAAAGAAAACGAATTAAACAATAAAAATAAACAAAATACTGAAAACGAGGTCGAAGCAGAAGTGATAAATGTAGATAAATCTAATCAAACGGGTAAAATTTATGAAATAAAAAAAAAATTACAAAAATGTTACAAACGACAAAGGGAGAATACTGACCTTATTACTGAGAATGAGCCTTTGCATAAAAAAATATCTCGCGAAAAATGGACAGAAAAAAACAAAAAACTTGTGTTAACTTTTTTTGCTACACATGTAATAAACAAAAAGGCGCCAAAAAAACAGGAATGTATGGCTTTCATAAATTTAAATTTAAATTTATTTGAAGAAAAGGACTGGATCAGAATTAAAACTTTAGTTTATAACACCTATCGTTTAAAATAATTTTTTAACTTTTATTGTTCATTGTGATGCAATTTGTATAAAACTAATATTTTATAATTTCACTACATTTTGTTTTATATAAAATGTTGGTTTTATTAAATATTTAAATCTTGTTTTGTCTTAAGTGAATGTCGACAATTTAAAAATAAATAAATTTAAAAAAATTCCTAGTTATTATTACACACCTGCCATGTCATGATAGTTTACATTTAGGATAATAATTTTACTACATTTTATTTAAGTAATTTGTATTCCATACGCAAAATTATAAAATACTAATAGATATTTAATGATTCAAATAAATATATTTGAAAGATTTTGCTCCAATGGAAAAACAGCAGTAAAATAGTATCATAAATGGATACCTATCATATAAAAATTAAAGCAAATTAAATAAGCATTTTAAATAAGCCTGAACTTATATCACCACCGACACCAGAGAACTATTTAAATATATTAAAAAAAAATATAAAATTAAACACAGAATCGTTTTCCAAATTAACTCTAACTGAGGAAGGAACGATAGTTATCAAAGAAGATTATTAAGATTGGGTGAAAGTTTTATTGTAACGCTTTCGCTTTTGCTGTCAAACCCCCTTCCTTCCTTATGAGCACTGATGGTGATTTCTTATAAGGGCTGACGGCTTTTTCAAGCTTACTGCGAACTTACTATATTTATGCGCACTCTGGGTAATGAAGGTGCCCATAAAAGTAGCCTAATAATTACACGGGGTGTCTTACACGTGTGTTAAGCGACTTTTTCCCGTTATCATCTGATCTCTTAACGTAATGTTAACAGAGTAGTGTAAAAGCGAAGATCCTCGAGCTTGCATCTTGGTCAGCGTCCAAGTTGCAGGAAGATCGGGGTGGCCTCTCCCGTGGCCTTTTTTGTTTTTATAATTTTTTTTGTGAATTTTTGTGTTTTTTAATTTTTTTTTGGATTTTGTGTTTTTTTTTTAAATTTTTTTGTGGTTTTTTGTGTAAGTAAAATTTTGTGGGAGATTTGTTAGTACCTAAAGCTTATTGTAACAAAAAAGGCCATTGCTTTTTATAATGAGAATAAGTTCAACAAAAGACAACCCCGAGGAAGAAGCTATAAAATCGACTTTTACGTTAAAGGCTTCCTTTTTAACATGTTTTAGATTTATCTTACCCTTACCTATAAAGCGATCAATAAAAAACATATTTTCCTGATTACAAACCAAAATCAAAGATAACCCAAAATCTTAAAAAAATTGAGACATACTAAATCTATCGTAACATAACAAACATTAGAGTACCCAAGTGATGGATAAAGGTTCCGTCGTCTCCCAACAGTCGCAAAATTACTTCTATTAAGTATTTTCCTATCTTTTCCCCTTTTTTATTATTAAGAGAATATAGCGGCTAATTTCGGATATTTTTATCAAATGTATTGTGTCTTTAGAAAAAAACCTCAAATATTTCCATAATCCATACCAAATGTAGCCTCCAAAAGAACAACAGCCCGGAAGGACATTTACAAGAGCCTGTGGCGACGCTGCCTTAATTTTTATTTTAAATAATTTAATTGTTCTTCGTCTGCCTTCAATCACAAATATTAAAGCTGTTGATGTAAAATTCTCGTTGGCAACTTTAATGACCACAATACAATATAGAGAACTTCTAAAAAGTGATAGAGAACTTCTAAAAGAATTATAATTTTATATGCCTACTAAATAATTACAGCAACACCCATTTAAAGTAACAGAATTGTTACCGGTCCCAAGCCCGGATAAAGGGGGAGGGGGTTTACAGCCAGGTTAGCACTATACTGATAGATATTAAACCCATACAGCTCATAGAAACAGGATTATGCCTCGGAACAGGAATGATTTAACGACGACGACCAACGCGAGAAAAAGGACAACGAATTTATGAAAAACTTCGAAAAAAACTATATACTTCGAATCGGTAATTTGAAAGTAAAATCTCTTAAACACTCGAGAACAAGAAATTACGAAAGTGCTTATAGAAAAAAATATAGATATGTGTGCACTACAAGAAACCAAGATAAAACCAAAGGATTAAATCATGCTGGATGGGTTTCTCATGATTTATAGTGGTGTAGTGAGAGAAACGACAGCCAAAGAAGGAGTCGCCCTGTTAATACATAGAAAATTTTTACACCATGTACATGAACGTAAATAAGTCTTCGAACGAATAGTAGCAGTAAAAATTAGACTAGAAGACAAACCTCTGAATATAATAGCCATGTATGCATCTGAGAACAACAGAGATTAAACTACAAGAGAAAATTTCTTTGAACACTCAATTAAATTCTCATTAATGTTTTTGATCGTAAACTAACGTAGAAATCAATTATACAATACCTGAAGAAATCCTGCCAACCTAGGGTAAATTTACTACGATCACTTGCTTTTAAGAACTGAGGAGTCGACTACTCATGCTTACTTCACATATACAGAGCTATAATTCACTCAAAATTAGATTACGGGTCTACTGTATACAACTTGGCCAAAAAAACACTTCTTAAAACTTTAGATACTATTCACAATATAGCTATTTGAATTTCTCTTGGGGCCTACCATTCTAGCCCGATTTAAAGCCTTTGTTGTGAATCTGGAGAACTCTCTATCTCCCACAGAAGGCAATACCTAAGTCTATGTTATGCCGCTGCAGTTTCGGCAAACCAAAAGAAACTTGTAATTTACGATGTATTTGCTGACCGCTTCTCAACTAAATTTGATTCAACTTTTCGAACAGATCCTCCCTTTTATCACAGTATAAAAACATTAAGTCAACAACAATTTTCAATTCCCAAACAACTTTTACCTATCCTTCACTCCCATCCCGTCACCTTGGACAATACCTCTACCTAAATCCGATCTTATCCTAGCACAATTCAACAAAGCAGAAACCTTAACAACTATCATACAACAAGAATTCCATCGTATAATAAATGCAAATAGTGATGTGAATGAAATTTATACCTACACTTTAGAAAACGACGAAGGAATAGGAACTGCTGTGTACTCAAAACAATTCTCAGCCTCTTTTAAATTACCAGACATCACCACTATTTTCTTTGCTGAATTATTTGCCATCTTACAAGCTATTATTCACATACATTAGGAAAATAAGCAAAAAAGGATAATAATTAGTGACTCTCTTAGTTCGCTTAATGCCATACAATAGCTTTGTTGCAACTATCCCTTTCTAGTTCTTATTAAAATATAGCTTAAAAGAATCCTAGACGAAAACACAGAGTTGAAATTTTTGTTGGTCCCGTCACATAAAGGAAAAAAAAAAAAGGAAAAAAGGAAACGAAAATGTTGACGGGCCAGTTAAAAATGCTACAAGTAATCCAAAATCGAGAATATTTAATATTACGATACACACAGATAAAAACTCATTTCAAACAAGATTACAAGAACTTGGCAAGACAAATGAAAAGTACCCCAAGTAAATTACTAGGAATCAACTAAAGTGGACAACCATGGAAATCAAAATCAAGGAAGTGAAGAGAACAAGTGATAGTGACACGTTTGTGTATCGGAGATACGAAAATCACACACGAATGCTTGCTGAAGAGAAGAAACAAGCCAATTTGTGAAATTTGCAACTCTGACTTATCTATAAAACACGATTAATATAAAAGTGAACGAAAGAAACATTTCAGAAACAAACAAACAAACAAACAAACAAACAGAGACCTCCAAAAACTGTTTAATTCCCTAAAGGACATCAATTTACTAAACGAAATTTAATTATTTATATTATTACTGAAACCTACATGTAAAACTATTAATTGTATAAACCTATTGTAACGCTAATAACCCTGAGAGGTTGATGCGTTTTTTTTGGATTCCTAAATAAATAAGTCTTATAAATTAAAAATAAAAAGTATATGCCAGCAAGTAAGTATGTTATATAATTACTTTATCTAATCGTTTCGAATGTGCCTATAATAATCGTTTTAACAACGTAGGATCTAAAAACGTGTCGGTAGTCTGTACTGCCGTCCGTTAGCTAAAACATCGCTAAGCCACCATAGGCCAATTTTGAGTTATAGATGCCACACTATATAAAAAAAAGTTCTCTATCGATCTGTCCTGGATTCGTATTTCTAAGGTTTGTAGTTTCAAAGATAGCATAAGCAAAAACATCGTTATCTACAACAAAATTTTAACTTCACACAGCTTAAACTACGTTAATCCACATTACTCAACTAAAACATCAGGAACCGCCTTCAATGATAGTATTTTGTTTAAATTTTTATTTAAGCTACCTAGCTAAAACCACGTTGCCCAAAGTTATACAGCTATAAGATCGTTAACATACTTTAACTTTTTTTTAGTCAAGGTTTATTTCACTACATCGCGAAACAATACGTAACTAAAAACCCGTTATACACAAATACTACACTAAAATATCGATAAAATTTCTTAACGATAATAAAGCTAAGGATCATTTTAAAATATTGCTGTACGATGTAAAACTTAAACATCACTAACCGCCCTCGGCGTGTTTTGCGACAAATAATCTCGTAGAAGTTCCATAACTAAAACACCTTTAAGTAACAATACTATGCTAAAACATCACTAGGCGACCTCCCTCTCACCTGCTACACTGCGGCGCTGTCATATCCATATCATGGTATAATAAACTGTATCCATATGGTCACTCGTCAGTTAGTATTTAATATTCTCGTTTGTCGGAGAAGTCACGTCACGAGCTTTTGGTGAACAGGATATTTCACGCCAAATCATCAATATGGCTAAGAAAATGCCTTGGTAAGTTCCTTCTTGTTATTATTACTAAAATTTTTAAAAATGCACTTTAAAAGTTAATGGAATCTTAATTACGACTTGCACATACATGTACAAGATGAAATATGATTGTATATTTTGTATGTTTCCATGATAGTGTGTTTGTGTGTATGACAGTTTGTGTTGTTTAAGAAATATTTACTTGTTTTCTAATCCTATTCCAATAATATTATTTCTAGTAAATGGAATTTTTCGTTTTTTTGCAGTTCTAAAATTTCCCGGCGATCTCAACTCATATTAGATATGGTAACGTCAAAAATACCTAGTTTGGATTACTTTAAGATGCAAACTGGCGAACCGGAAACAGAATTTGTAAGCAATTTGTATGCTCGACCATATTCCATGACTTCGGCAGTTTTTAACAAATTTTGTGAGACACAAAATAGTTTAACATCTTACCATTCCCGAAATTTGATAAATGGTATTACTATGCTAAACAAAGCCTTTCCCAGCATATCATTAGAAAACACTGATATGTTTTGTTATGAATAAATGCCAGCAGATGATTTTCCTTCTGATAATGTACCTGATTATATCCAACATAATTCTTTTCACCCTGATAATAATAAAAAACCATTATTATGCCCTAATATATTAGATTTTGATTCAGACGACTCAGTTCTTGACGAAGAATATATTCCGGATTCAAGCGAAGATTCAGACGATTTAAATTTGCCAGAAAACGTTCCTTCGCACCGAAAATTGCCAAAGAAAAGTCAATTCCAAATTTTTCCTACAAATTTAACTGAGCCTTCTACTTCTACAGCTACACTCACCAAATCTTCACCATCTCATACATTCCGTAATTCACTGTCGATAAATAAACATAAAAAAGACGTGTTACGACATATTTTCGAGAACTAAGATGCATTGAAAATGGAAAAAAATTAGTCCAATCTACACACTGTAGATTGGACTAATAAAAACAAAAATACTAACACTATGGATACGAAAAGCACTGGTACGGGGAGAAGTGAACTTGATGTCCAACCACAGAAACGAAAGAAGTATGACACTGGCCTAGGTGAACGGATTAAAGAAAGAGAGCTAAAAAGCAATTAGAATATGCCGTAAAACCAGCTTGTACTGAAAAATGTTTAAAAAAATGTAACACGTTTTTTACTGAGCAAGATAGAGCACAGTTGAATTCTGATTTTTGGAATTTGTCTTTTGAACAGCGAAGAGTTTTTGTTATGTCTCAAGTGGCTACAGCATTGCTACCAAGATTAGAAACCTTTAAAAGTATAATCTTTTGCCCACGTTTAATTGCTTACAATCAAACTTTTGCTCCCCTGGGAACAATAACATCTAATCAAAAACCGTTAACCGTTTTGTGGCATGATGGCATAGCTGGACGGAAACAAGAAGATATAATGAGTGCCTTCTATATATGTTTAATGCAAAATCGCGATATCCAGAACATTAACATATGGTTAGATAATAGCACAGCGCAAAATAAGAATTGGCTACTTTATTCTTTATTAGTTCATATGGTAAACAGTGACTTAATATCTACAGAAGAAATTTCCTTATTTTATTTTGAACCTGGTCATACGTTTATGAGCGCAGATCAAGTTCACCATCAGGTAGAACTTGCAATGAAGAAGAAGGGTAAGCTGTATGACTTTACCGATTTCGAAGACGCAGTTGCTTCGATAAATAACTCCAAAGTGATAGTCAAATCTATGTCACCACAAAACTTTGTTAATGTTCCAAATTTGATAAGTGAGAGGCGGATACAAAAAAGTAACCCAAGAGGTTACTTAAAAAATATGAAACATGTTTGTTTTAAACGAAATTGTTTTGAGTTACTATATAAAAATAATTTTAATGAAGATTTTATATATCTGCAATTTATAACTGACAGATATTTAAAAAATCCAAGTTGTATGACTCTCACATTTCGCACTTCTCCAAAAGGCGTTGAACTTAACCGAAAAACTACGTTAATTGATAAATTAACGGCTATAGTACCGCCACATAAATTGACATTTTGGAAAACATTACCAACAAAAACTAATGACGAGGAGGGGAATGAAACTAGATTTAATAGAAAGACCACTTAATAATTACCTTAATAATACTGATCAAGTGCCATTTACTTTTACGGACTGATTGTGATAGGTAAAAAATTTTTGACGATGTTTAGATATAAGATAAATCTTATTACTATTACTATTACTTACTACTATTACTATTATTAGTGCTTTCGGATTCACGCGAAATATGTCTCATCAAAATCTTATTCATCATATCCACTCAATTTATCCTACGCGCCCGTCCCTTATTTGTTATTTTTCTTAGACCAGTCTAAGAAATTAAGTACATAATAATTACATTCTTCTCGTCTAAAAAATTGATATTCATTAGATAAGTTTTGTTTTTTTGTTCGATTTTTTATTTGGCCTATGAGTGCTACTTTGGTTTTTATACCTTTTTCTTTTCTTTAATATTAATAAATGTTTCTTTTGTCCAAAGTTTGCCGTTTTATTTTGTTAGTTAACGACAATTTACTGTATTGCTTCAAATCTAAGGCATTATTACTTAGCTAAAATATCGCTATTAAGGAAAGGTTATCAAATATGTGATGTTTTAGTTAAGCATATAATATAAAAAATGGCTACTGGAGTAAACTATTTTAGCCAATAAACAATTAAACACCTTTAGTGATGTTTTAGACAAGGTTGTGTTTTAAAAATTAAAACAAAACCTTAACTATATCGTCATTAAATACCTTAGTGATTTTATAGTTTCGGAATTATTAATCATTTAGTTATGTAAAAATTGTATCAAACATTTACTCCAAAATACGAAACTACAACGTCATTAAAGTACGGTTAGTGATGTTTTAGTAAATGTTTTCCTATGTAATAAATAATAAATGACACACAGCTAAAACCACTTCTATCGTTTTTTATACCATAAAATAAGTAAATTTTGTTTAAAACTCAATTTAATTGGAAGAGAATTAAAACACGTTTATTTTAAAGTAACATACATACTTCTAGGATAATTAGTTTTAAAGCAGCAATGTCTTGAAAAGTTCCCCCCTTTTTTTGCTCATATCTCAAAATCGGGCGCTGTGGCTTAGCGATATTTTAGCTAACGGACGGCAGTGTAGTATGTACGGATGAGTAATGATTTGATATTTGATACCTTTAAAAATATTAAATAACAGTAACTACTAACATACAGCGTTGCCATTTTTTGGGTCTGAGAAAGTCTTAGCGGTTGTAAGAAGCAATTTAAATTATATACGATATACAGAAATGAACTGCGCTCCCTCTTCACAATTATCATTTGAACTAAAACTGTGTATAATGTGGTGTGTAACCGTCATACCAGCCCCAAATAAAATTCTCTAAAAATTTAGTGGCATGTACGGGATGCATATGATATGTAAATAACGAAGAAAACGTTGCCAGACCTTTTTGCGGGTCTGGTAACGTCAATTTTGGACTGGTTACGTCGGTATACCTATGCGTTTCGGGTCTGTATAATCGGTTGAATATATATATATATATATATATATATATATATATATATATATATATATATATATATATATTAAATTATATATTTATTTTCTAAACCTTACATCCCGGAGTGTGCTGTTTGTTTGGTTGATGAAATACATGAAAAAATTAGTATCCATATTATATGTCATTTAAAAATAAAATTATGATATGAACTCGTCAAGTAACTTTTTTTAACTAATTTAGTATTGGATGAGATTTTAACATTCATTACATCACTAGACACATCAATATTCTGTCGTCTAACACAAACTTACATTATTAATCAGAGGAAACAGGTATTCACTTCCGACACAAACATATAATAGATGCAATTAGCGAACAATTTTGGCCTATCTGGGAACATAATTACATTCGAAAATCTACCCGAGAGTGTAATGCTTTAGAGCATACCCTATCAATTCCATTTATTTGTTGCACACGTATCTGATTGTAGTATTAATCAACTTAATCCTTTTGTCAAACTTGGCATTAATTTTGCCAATTAAAATGAAATTTTATTAAAATTTAAATAATTAAAATGTATATTTAGTTTCTACATTACATATGCAGCATGTATATATATATATAATATATATATATATATATATATATATATAAACAAAGTAGTGTGATGAAGGACGAAGATTTATTCTTAGACCTAACACTGTAAATTTCGAGTTTTAATAACCTGAGAAAGCATATTTATTACGAACCAATTTTGGTATTATTTAAATTCTAAATATATTTTCTTGTTTTAACACGTTAAGGGCCGCGAGAAACAAGTGTGCATTTCAACTTTTCTTTATACTATATCCTATACCTTTACTGGAGGTTTGTTATTATATTGTTTTCCATAACTTCATTCCATCCATCAACTATTAACTGCAGTTCTAAATCGGGGGACAAGGAAGAAGCCAATTGACGTTAAAGAGACCCGCTGGTATGAATATCTTCCCAATTGTCTGACCAGAAGCTATTCAATTCAGAAGGATATTTAACTTCAAAAAGGCAAACTGGCAAAAGTATGCAGACATGCTAGATACTGAACTACTACGCCTTGAACCAAAAGTAGAAAAGTGCGAAAAATTTGTAGAGGTACTCAAAAATGTGTCTAGAAAAACTATCCGTAGAGGATGTAGACAACAATATTCCACTGACCCTTTTAGCAAAGAAATGGTTGACTGCGCAGCAGTAGTACTCTAACAACCAAGTCAAGCCAGACAGGAAAAGTGGATTGAGACCCTGAAAAAAAATTGACATGAGACACAGTAGCAAAATAGCATGGAACCCTGTAAAAAAACTTAGCGGTGATCCAAAAGAACATGAACTACGTTGCAAGTTTACAGCAAAGCAAGTCGCTGCTCAACTCATTACGAATGTAAGAACTACTAACCGATATAAGGACCCAAACACTAGGAGAAGATTGGGTTTGGAGACAAACCACCTAGGAACTCCTTTTACACTAAAAGAACTGCAAGTTCTGAAGAACTGAAAAAACGAAAAATCTGCAGGTGTGGATGATATATGCAGTGAACAAATAAAGCATTTAGGCTAAGGAGCAAACAACTGGATCTTGCAATTTTATAACACGTGCTGCAAAACCTGCAAAATTCCAAAATCATGGAGGAAACCTAAAGTAATAGCCTTGTTTATCCCAGAAAAGGATTCAGAAAACCCCAGTAGCTACAAACCTATTTCGCTATTGTGTCATTTTTTTTAACTATACGAGAGACTGATACTCACCAGAATAGAAAAAAATGTAGACAAGCACCACATCCCTTTAGACGTGGCAAATCTTGCACCGGTTAAGTGCTCGCATTAACAGGGGCTGCTTTTGTAGATCTGACAGCAGCCTATGACACAGTAAGGCACAAAACATTACTCCGCAAATTATACGACACTCTCAATGACCACCATCTGGGAAAGGTCGTATATTCCATACTATAAAAAAGACGTTTTTTCTTTATGCTGGAGGGACCAGTAAGTAGGTGGAGAGTATAAAAAGATGTTCTCCCAAAGGGAAATCTTTTAGTACCAATGATCTTCAATATATACACAAATGACCAACCTACTCCGACCGAAACCAAGCACTTTCTCTATGCTGACGATCTTGCAATATGTGCTCAAGGAAACAGTTTTGAAGAAGTGTAAGAGAAACTCGAAACTGCCTTAAAAATAATGACAGCGTATTACCTGCAGAATTCTCTGAGATCCAATCCCTCTAAAATTCAAGGCTGCGCTTTCCACCTTCGCACAAAGGAAGCCAAGCAAAAACTCCAAATTGTGTGGAATGGTAATAAATTAGAACACACAAACCAACCTGTATATCTTGAAGTAATTCTGGACCGGTCCCTCACCTACAGACAACATAGCATAAGAACGAGAGGGAAAGTAACAACTAGGAACAGCATACTCAGAAAGCTAACGGGAAGTAAATGGAACGCACGTCCTGGCGTTTTAAGAACAACGGCACAGGCACTGTGTTTTCAACTGCTGAATATGCGTGCCCCGTTTGGAGCTGATTTGCTTACACCAAACAAGTTGATACTGCGCTAAATGAGACATGCAGGATAGTAACGCATAGTAGCAGCGGGTTTTGCAGAACACTCAATACGCAGAGGCGTTGCAAAACACATAGAGAAAATTAAACAGATCGCGGACGAGCGACATGCCTTATACAAAGCTCGAACACCACGAAAGCGACTAAAATCTAGGAAAAGCTTCCTTGGAACAATGCAGAATGAACCGCCTGAGTATTTTCCACTTCATCAAGTTTAATGGACCGGCCAGACCCTAGACTTGGAACGTGGAAAACTTTGAATGGGATAAGAACGGGGGTCGCTACAGTAAAATTGAACATGGCAAAATGGGGAAAAATAGACCACAATGATGTGAACTGTGACTGTGGAGAAATACAGAATAAGAAACATCTTCTTACAAGCAGAAACTGTCCTCATCGATGTACCCTTGAAGATTTGTGGCTCGCCAACAAAGATGGAACCGACGTAGCCCGATACTGGGCCGAAACCGAATTTATGAATGACATGCCCGGACCATAAAGTAAAGTAAGTAAGTAACGTAATATGTTCTATTGTACTATTGGACACTCTTTATAGACCTTAGGGATGCATTTCCTAGAAAACTTATATATTCATTGTATGAAAGTTCCTGACATCAGACATCACAAATAGTTTGATTCCATAAATAAGTTGGATTTCGAAGGAATTTTTTGACGAATTTTAAAATAACCTTCGAAAATATATTAGCTGTTTGTCAATAGTTAAATATTCTGAAGGTGAGAAAAACTTAGTTATTTTGTTCACAATATTATCAGAGATCTCTAATAAGCACTAATCTATAAATTTTAAGAATAGTTAATTTTAAGTTAATTTTAAACACGCAAATCACCATACTATACGCCCTCTAGATATTTATACATGAAACAATAACTAATTTTTGCTCAAAAACTAACACTTGACCGAAATCAATCAACCCGGAAAATACTTGATTTTAGTATAACTGTTGAGTGTTCCAGACGGCATTTTTTTTAATTTCTCACGGTCTTTCGGGAACTATTAATCCTACTAGCGAGTTCGTTAGGATACCGAGAAGTATAAATCCCCAGATTATCCAGCAGTTCCAACAATATGCAGGAAAGCATAAACATATAGCAGTGTTTTTTTGTATGCTTTAGTTTAACATTCCACATCTTCATTGATAATTAAAACATCTCATTTAATATCATCATAGAAATCATAAACAGAAAAGGCAAAAAGACGAGACTAACATAGAATATAGATAAAATTAAATAGACAATGATCTAGAATACCTCTGTTGACAACATACATATGACATAGGAGGGTAAACCGTTAGAGAGAATAGATAACTACAAATACCACGAAGTAATTATAAACTCACAGTTAGGAGATGAGAAGATAAAGGTAAGAATTTAAATAGCTCAAAAAGAATTTATAATATATGTATTCGTCTTCTTTCTCTTTATAAGCACTTCTGCTTGTTCATTGGCGAAATAATACCTCTATGGAGGTATGTCATTGTGTACAAATAAAAAATTGAGAATGGCTATCAGATTATTGTTGTATATATATATATATATATATATATATATATATATATATATATATATATATATATATATATACTTGCAGCTGCTGTACGGGGTAGAAGTTTGGACTCTGAAAGTCCAATCTGTAAAAAAGTTTGTAATCATTTGAAATGTATTTTTATTTATTAAATCATTTGACATTGACACTATGACACTGACAATGATCTCGAATACCCCTGTTGACAACATACATATGACATAGGAGGGTAAACCGTTAGAGAGAATAGATAACTACAAAAAACTAGTGTCATAGTGTCAATGTCAAATGATTTAATAAATAAAAATACATTTAAAAAACACAAAAATGAGTTCAAAAAATTTGAAATGTAGTTATATCGGCGTATTCTTAAAATTATTTGGACTGCAAAAGTCTCAAACGAAGAATTGTTAAGACGAATTGGACATGACGGAAAGCTTATAAACATAATTCAAATAAGAAAAACATCGTACTGGGCCACATACTTCAAAACGATCAATATTCTCTTTTACATATCATCATGCAAGGAAAAATGAAGGGGAATAAAAAGCTTGGGAAGAAAGAAGAAATTTTGGCTACGAAATATTAGAGAATATCCATGTTAAACAGATATTTCACGTTGCAGAAGACAGGAAAGCGTTTAAGGAAGTGATCACCACTCTTAGTTAGAATACGGCACAATAAGAAGAGGAATATCATCTAACCATGCAGACGTAAAAAAGTCAATCAAGGAATAATATTAGAACAATAGTTAGTAATCCTGAAATATAATTTGTCTACTAAAACATGTTTAAAAATATTTTAACAATTAGACCGTTGCATTAAAATATTAAAAAATATCGTTTTAGTATAAAATATCCTAGTGTAAAGTAGATACAGGAGTTTAAATAAAAGAATCCGGCTCATGTTGTTAACGACAAAAAATAAAAATAGAGAAGGCTAGAAGGTAAAAACTGAAATCAATTTGGTAAAAGCATCGCCACATAACACTGAAGTCGATGTTGATGTCGACTGGTTGAAATGGATAAATAACATGTCACTGCTTTGTGAGACGCAATTTGCTTCCTGAAATATTTAGGGCATAAGTTAACGGCACATATTGTTATTTACGTCGAATAATATTGTGTTCTTTAAAGCAATCGTGTGCCATTTATAAGTAGTATACCGATTAGTATTCATTCCTTTACTATTTGATGTATATGTTTTTATGATATTGTAATTTTGGAATAAATTAGCAAATTAGCTGATAAATTAACTTATAATTATTAGCAAACTAAAAAAAATAAAAAAAAATATTTTATTATGAATAGGTAATTAATTTTCACTACAGACGCCAAATTAATAATTATATGTTTTCTTATATCAGGGTTCTTATTTAAGTTCAGAAATAACTTATTTCAATTACATTTTATAGTGTTTAATAATAAGAGAAGTAAAATGGAATAAATAAAAGAATTCAAATTTGTACAATACAATAATAACAATATAATAACTAAATTCCTTTGAAATTTTTAATACAAATAAACAGATACCTTGGAAATAAATATTTTCCTAAATAAGGTAGCTTTTATACATAAAGTAGTAGTAGTAAAAGCAGTAAGCCATTATAATCTGAGGCTTCTAAAAATTGCAAGGCAAACAGACGTTGATAAAAGATGTTAAAAGTAAAATACGTATCAAGAGATACATAGGATTTGTTTGCGTGAAATCAAATATTTGCTGCCTTTTTTCATTTTATTAGGATTTACTCTGTGTGAGTACTAGAAGCACAATTCGCTAAGGATTTCTTCTTAGTTGTAAAAGACATGTCGTGGAATGCAAATTTTAGATTCCCCATGTCTCTTTTAACATCTTTTATCAACGTCTGTTTGCCTTGCAATTTTTAGAAGGCTCAGATTATAAAGCAGAAATCTGAATTGTGTTTCGAAACTTTTTTACGATTTTTGTAATTAGATGTCGCTAGTGCGTCCGTATTGAAGCCATGTTATTGTTGCTTCTTAAAAGGCAGAAAATATTGATTTTTCACGTTGAGGACTCCCATGAATAGCTCTTCTGACGAGACCTATTAGGTCGAAATACGTATCAAGAGATACATAGGATTTGTTTGCGTGAAATCAAATATTTGCTGCCTTTTTTCATTTCATTCGGATTTACCCTGTGTGAGTACTAGAAGCACAATTCGCTAAGGATTTCTGCTTAGTTGTAAAAGACATGTCGTGGGATGCAAATTTTAGATTCTCCATGTCTCTTTTAACATCTTTTCTCAACGTCTATTTGCCTTGCAATTTTTAGAAGGCTCAGATTATAAAGCAGAAATCTGAATTGTGTTTAGAGACTATTTTACGATTGTTATTAAATGTCTCATTTGATGTTATCTATAAACTACAAGCCTATGGATGAGTCTACAAACATAAACGAAGGTTGGTAAGAATTAAAAAGAAACACAAAGACTGATACCATCAAGCTAATACAATGAGAATATTAAACAAAGAAACAGATTCCAACCCTATTATCAAAATAATAAAACTAAAGATCCAAAAAGGGAAAACCGAATTTGAGGATAAACTGATCAACGGAATATTAGAAGAATATCACGAAAAGATATAATACATAGAGAAAAAAAAACCGTGTCGATAAAGAACGAGTAAAAGCAGGGCATAACGTCAACTTCAAAATTAACAAAAATATATTTATGGAGAAACACAGGTAAACAACGCTCAACGGAATAGAGGAATTATAGTTCAAATATATATAAAACAAGAAAAATAAGAAAGATGCCAAATTTACAGAGCAATAACCATTCTAAATAATATGTAAAAAAATTAGCAGCATATTAAAGATGAGGAGGTTGTAAAAGTGTTTTTTCTTGTTTAAGGTAAATATTGTACACAGGATTTACTATATTTGATCGCATTGAAAATTACATTCTACATTCTGTTTTTTGACATCCAAATCCAGTCAGGAAATTGTTTCCAAAAAAAATATTAAAAATTATGTCAACCTGTTAGTTTTTATCAATTGTTTTAAGTTTAAAATTCTGCGGTTAATATTAAAAAAATCATTAAGCCCTCATCTTATTGAATAAAGAAAAATGTGTAGCGAACCCATCAACAGAATGTAACTCTAGTTATCAATATTGAAAGAAGAAGTCAGTAGTTAAAATATACTAACATTAATGGAGATCAACTGTAGTGTGCGTTCGAAGTTTTATTTTTATGCGCAATATTTTTTGAACTAAACAAAGTCACCGGTTTATAATTTTAAATTATTTTACTAGAAAAGATATTAAAAATGATAAATGATCGTCATTTTGTAAAATTATTTGAAATTTCCTCATCTGAAAAGTAATTGCTAGTTTGGAAACTCGTATTAAATTACTCTTTTGAAAGACATCAATTCAATTCCAAGAACGTCTTCTTAGGGCACCTGTCCATTCCGAACGTTGGCGATCATACTGGCTATGATGACTTTATTGGTTGCCATACGAAATATGTCTGTTGAGATCTTTCTATAACATGCTCTCAGGTTAGCAAGCCAGAATATTATTCATCATGCTGGGGCCCTTTTTCCTTTAATTTTACCTTGCAAATTGCATTAAAGTAGCTTCAATCTGCCTTGACTTCTCATTATATGTCCCAAATACTGCAGCTTACGGCCCTTAACGATGTTGAATAAATCCGCGGTTGTATTCATCCTCCGTAGTACTTCTTTATTGGTGACTTTGTCTGTCTACGGTATCTTCAAGATCCTTCTGTATAACTTTAGCTCAAAAGCCTGAAGTTTTGATAGAGTTTCCGTCTTAAATGTCCAAGTTTCTACTTCGCACAGAAGCACTAAGTACACGTAACATTTATGGAGTTTTATTTTTATTCTTAAGGTGAGATCACGGCTCTTGAGCATAGAGCTTAAAAATGCACTTGTTGCCTTTCCAATGCGAAATTTAATCTCTTAGGTATTATCTCTCGACTCATTGATTATAGTTCCCAAGTACTTGTACTGTGAGATACGTTTTATTTCCATTCGGTTCACATACAGACCTACTCCAGTTATGTTTATATTGCTGATGATCATTAGCTTGGTTTTTCTTGTGTTTATATCCAATCTAAATGTTCTACTTGTTTTCTTTATTTTGTTTATTAAGTTTTGCAGCCCTTTCAAGAACGTTAAAGCTATATTAAAATTATAAACTGTTAAAGTATCCTATTGAATTAGTAATAATAAAATAAACATTTTTTTATTACCAAGCAAGACTAATGTGTATGTTTATCGTTTCGATAAGATTAGTGACTTGTTCATTACAAATAGCGGCTGTTGGTATCACTATAACACATTTTAAATATTTTTCTAAAAGTATTTTGTTGTGGGTTCTTAATGTCATTTACTATTTTTATTGACAATAAGCTGATTTCTACTTTGAAAATAGTTCTTAAAATACCAAATTTAAAGTACCGTGAGAAAGATTCCTGAAGTGGAAATCGAAATGTCAAAATAAATTCATCATTAAAAGTTTTCATTAAAAATGGTAAATTACAATTTTAAATCTAATTAATTATTTTTTATTTGTGTGGGTGTAGTTGAAACTTAAAAGAGCTTTCAAATGATGTATTAATTTAATAAAATCCCATTCAAAATATTGTTAGAATTCCGCCATTTGTAATGATGGCGTGACTAAATCTCATCAGAAACTAGGAACTGCTTTTGTTCAGTTATACATAAAATTATTAGTTTGTATTTTATGGTTCAGAGTATAAGTTGCAGCAATTGTTCCACTAATTATTAGGTCACTAAAAATCCCCAAAACTATAATTTGCTGCCTTCAGGAGGCGTGGGAAAAGAGAAAGGCTATCTTTGGAGAAGAATCTTAAATTTTTTTTCATCCATTATTTATTGGGATCTGTTTTTATAAATAAAAAAAAAACAATAGTTAATAAGTTTATCACGTAATTAACACAGAGGAGATCCGTCCAGTGACAAATTTCTAATATATATATATATATATATATATATATATATATATATATATATATATATATATATATATATATATATATATATATATATATATATATATATATATATTAGTATAATGGTAAGGTTAATTGGGTTAGCAGCTGAATAATGAAAGCCAAAGTGTGCTCTTTTCAACGACTTCGCTATATTTCGTTAAATTTCTTTAACATCTTCAGACGAATGCTACAATATGTTACAAAATGATAAAATTGTGTATTTTACATAAGATGTAGTGAAACACTTACTTGTGTGAGGTTGCAGTCAAAAGTGGTATTTGAAAGTTCCATGTTGAAAAACTTTTTTGAAGATTTTTTTTATAGCAAAAAAAAGGAATAAGTTGTATGTGTTATATGGTGGCTTGAAAACTCAAACAATACAAGTGCATTTTTGTTATTTTCCTCCAGTGTGATAGTACAATACAAATATTAAAAAACATTGAACATTTAAGAAACAAAACAGTTAAAACACAACTACATATCACATTGTCATTTTTTGGACCAGGTCTATTCACCTATGCACAAGGAGGTGGAAATCTAGTATGTACCTCAAGGTTAAAGTGTCTTGTCAGCTATCATATTAGTAGATGTCAGCCAGAAAACTAAAGCTGTGTTCAGTTTATGTGTAAAGTTACATTTAATTGAAAATTATGTTATGTTAATTTAAGACAATTAAATTCTGTTATTAATAAATATATATAGAATTTATTTATTTCTTTGTGATTATTTCTTTTAAAGTTATTTTAATTATTGTTATTACTCTTAAGAATTTTATTTCCTGGAAAAATGCAACAATTGCAATAATAATGATTAAGTTACTACTTCAATTGGATGGTCAGAAGAGTTTTAATAGACAATATTATACTATTCAGAATATTACAGTTCATTGACTTAATTATTTTTTGTTTCCAACTGCAGTAGAAAGGAATAAATTTCACTAAGGTGTTGTATATCTGATTTTGTGTTGATTATATTATCTGTTGTTGCTATGTGGGTCATTTCTAAAAAAAGTCTTCTCTTATAAGCTGTTTCTTTTTCGAGGATTTTGACATCTGCAAAATTCATTCTGTGGTTCTGGGTGTGAACGTGGTTGGCTAGGGTGCATCTATCTGGGTAAAGTCTACAGTCACTTTTGTGAGTGGTAACACGGTCTTTAAGACGTCTAGAGGTTTGGCCGATGTACTTGCCATTGCAGTCCATACAAGGGATACTGTAAACAACATTAGATATTTGGTCATGCGGAGTACGATCTTTTATTTTTGAGAAAATAGAGTTTACTGTTAAAACTGTTTTATTGGCTATTTTGATGTTATCATATGATTTAAAGATTCTAGTTAGTTTTATGTTGGAAGGGTTTGACTGGTAACCGTATTCTGTGAATTTGTACTTGTTATGTTAGGATGTTGGGAGGTAGTTAGATTGATAGATGTTACTGATGTAGTATTATATAAAAGTGTTTTTAAAAGAAGAGGTGGATAGGAATTATCTATAAAGAGATCATAAAGTATTTTGAGATTCTTTTGATGGAATGATATATCTGAAATTTGTAGAACCCTATTTTTCATTTGTTTTACTAAGTTTAGATATTTACTAAGTTTTTATAAAATTCTTAAGAGTAATAACAATAATTAAAATAACTTTAAAAGAAATAATCACAAAGAAATAAATAAATTCTATATATATTTATTAATAACAGAATTTAATTGTCTTAAATTAATATAACATAATTTTCAATTAAATGTAACTTTACACATAAACTGAACACAGCTTTAGTTTTCTGGCTGACATCTACTAATATGATAGCTGACAGGACACTTTAACCTTAAGGTACATACTAGATTTCCACCTCCTTGTGCATAGGTGAATAGACCTGGTCCAAAAAATGACAACGTGATATGTAGTTGTTTTTTAACTGTTTTGTTTCTTAAATGTTCAATGTTTTTAATATTTGTATTGTACTATCACACTGGAGGAAAATAACAAAAATGCACTTGTATTGTTTGAGTTTTCAAGCCACCATATAACACATACAACTTATTCTTTTTTTTTGCTATAAAAAAATCTTCAAAAAAGTTTTTCAACATGGAACTTTCAAATACCACTTTTGCCTGCAACCTTACACAAGTAAGTGTTTCACTACATCTTATGTAAAATACACAATTTCACCATTTTGTAACATATTGTAGCATTCGTCTGAAGATGTTAAAGAAATTTAACGAAATATAGCGAAGTCGTTGAAAAGAGCACACTTTGGCTTTCATTATTCAGCTGCTAACCCAATTAACCTTACCATTATACTAATTAATAATTGGACAGCTGTGATCATTCTTCGTTTATATATATATATATATATATATATATATATATATATATATATATATATATATATATATATATCTATATATATTATAAATATTTGAAATATAAATAACCCTCTACAAAGACATTTACTAACATATTAAAAAATAGCATTAGTTAAATACACAAAAAATTATAAGTTTTAAGTATATAGAGTATAAGTAAAATGATAGAGTATATGTTTATGTATGTAAATGTATAGAAAGGTCTATAGATGACGGCGTTTAAGTCTTCCCTTCTTCTGTCGCTTAAGTAGGTCTTGGGCAAGCGTGTTTGATTGGTTCCGTAGTCTATTTTTGTAAGTGCCACTTTGTAAGACAACGGTGTCTTTAATATTTTGAATCTGAAGTTCTCGATGTATAACATAATTGGGCACATACTACGGTGCATTGGTAATATGTCTCAAAACTTTAGATTGGAAACGCTAAAGTTTCAGTAAGTGAGAATTAGATGCTGTACCCCATATCTGTATACCGTAGGTCCAAACTGGCTTTAGAACACATTTATACAGTAATAATTTATTATGTAGACTTAATTTGGATTTTTGGTTTATAAACCAATACATTTTACTGTATATTATTCCTAGTTGCAGTCGCTTTGTCCATATGTGCTTTTCCCAATTTATTGTGTTCAAATTCCCAAGTATTTAACATCACTTTTTTTTGGGTACTATGTTATTGTTTATTCGCACAGATGGTACACCCCTTTGCGTCAAGTAAGTGTTATATGTGCTGATTTGCTGCCATTTACTTGAACTCGCTACAGTTTTAACCATTTCTCTAGTTTATTTAGTCAATTTTGACACGATGTAACAGGAACCTAGTTAGACGCCATTACCATACTATGATCTGCATAGGTAGCAATTGTGCTGTTTATTCTTATGAGAATATCTGCCTTATAGAGTATGTATAAAGTTGGTCCTAATATACTACCCTGAGGTACTTCCGATAGAATTGGAGATTCGTTTGATACCAATTCATT
This sequence comes from Diabrotica balteata, assembly GCA_918026665.1. Classification (NCBI taxonomy): domain Eukaryota; kingdom Metazoa; phylum Arthropoda; class Insecta; order Coleoptera; family Chrysomelidae; genus Diabrotica; species Diabrotica balteata. The sequence continues at coordinate 82,406,435 of OU898282.1, read as the reverse complement.
GTAAATGACCTGTAAATATCGATTGGTAAGATAGGATCTCCGAAGTGCATACAGATGATGAGACAAGTGAGTTTTTATTTTAGATAGCAGGCCCTCATGCCATACTATCCTACCAATGCTTTTGAGATATCCAAAAAGGAGCAGTGCAGTATTCTTTCTTTTCAACCGCATCTCTTGCTACCTTGGCAACTCTATGTACCTGCTCAATTGTTCCATGTTGTTGCCTTAATCTAAACTGATAATCAGGTATTAACTTTTGTCTGTAGATTATAGAATTCATTCTTTGAAGGAGTATCCTCTCAAATATCTTAAAGATAATGGGAAGTAAACTGATTGGACGATAGGATGATAGTTCGTGTGGATGTTTATTTGGTTTCGGTGTTAAAATAATTAGAGCCATTTTTCATTAAAACGGAAAATATCCTAACTTTAGTATAGCCTTAAATATGTACATAACCAACCGAAATTCTTCTTCGGGTAAATTTGTGCAGATTTTTCTCCATATTAAATCATACCCTGGAGCTTTTTTAGCAATGAGATGTTTAACTAATTTTTTTATTTCGTTAATTTTGATATTTTCTATAGGAGGTGACATCTCGTAGGCTACATCTAAGTTCTTGTGAATGAATTCTTCTTCTTCCTTTAAGATAGTTCTGGAGTGAGGTTGAAAAACTTGGCTGAGATGATTAGCGAATGCTTTTGCTTTATCTTCATCGGCCTTGGCCCAATCACGATCTTTATTTCTAATGGGACCATCATGCTTAATCTGATATTTAAGTTTCTTAAAGAGTTTACAAATAGACTAATTTGTGTCATCCGTCGCAGAGAGACTTTCAAGAAATTCATTTATGCCTTTGTGTTTATAATCTTTGTATTTGTGTAGTTCTCTACCTTAACCTTACTAGTAACCTTTAAATAAAACATTTTATTTCACACTAACCAAAGATTAAAAATTGTATAAAAATTAATTAACAACTATATATATATATATATATATATATATAATATATATATATATATATATATATATAATATATATATATATATATATTATAACATTTATAACAAAGGGATTTTCATTTAAATCAATATTTTAGGGATATATGAGGACGCGTAATGATTCAATAACTACGAATAGAACTAATCAGTTAAAGACAAACAAAATAGTTTGTTGCATTTACGTCGTAACAGTAACAGAACTTATAGTTTTCAATTTTTAGAAAATTGTATCTGAAAACGATCTGGATGACGAAACGTCACAATCTCCGAAAATCGTTTTCAAAAAGGATTATTTTAAGCTAAGCCGGTATTATAACCAATAGTTGTTGAGCAGTTATTTATTTTCTTATCTTAACTAAAGAATGTATCCTTTAAAAAATTTTTGTAAACCTGTGAACTGATCCATAATATATCTATAAAAAGTTTTAATAAAGGTTTTTATACTTTATCTTATTAAAGAAGATATTTAACATTTTCCTTTTCGACATTTTTCAATAATCACCCTGTATCTCACTAATGTGGACAGCTATTGATGATTTTTATGGAACATCGTTAGTTTAATGAAAAAAGAAGTTTGACATTTCAACTATTTTTCCTCTATCTCTTCTAGTTTTCGGTATAACCTGCAAAACATACCAATTTGGGACACACTGTACATGATATTAACTGCAGTAAATTCAACAAATGTTGTAGTTGGTAATAAAAGTCTATTTACATGTTTATTATTTATTGTCTATTAATTATTTCTTCATAGAATTGTGTTATCTTGTTTCCAACCTATTGTTTAATTTCATATTTATATCTATGCTTTTTATAACTTTTCTTCTTCTTCTTAAGGTGCCGTGCATTTCTGCGTAGGCGTCCACCGTACATCGTCTTGTCAGTTGAGATGTTAAATATTCTGGATTAAATAATTCTGTTTTTAGCAGCATTGCGAAGCATTTCATAGCTGTGGATTCCTGTCCATTGTCGAATATTGCGCAGCCATGACATTTTTTTACGTCCGTGACCTCTCCTACCCTCTATCTTCCCTTCGAGTATCAGTTGCTGAAAAGTGTATCGTTCTCCTCGTAATATGTGCCCCAAGTATGCAGTCTTCTTACTTTTTACATAATTAAAAAGTTCCCTATCCTGTAAGCCCGCTTTTCTGAGTAATTCCTCATTTCTGACCCTGTCCGTCCATGATATTCTGAGCATTCGACGCAGGCACCACATTTCAAACACTTCAAGTTTGTTAATGGAACTGGCCTTTAACGTCCATGCTTCCATTCCGTACAGGATAACAGGCCACACGTAACACTTAAGCATCTTGTATCGGAGGTTGAAGTCCAATTTGCGATCAGTCAGAAGCTTACGAAGCCTCAAAAAAGCATTTCTGGCTTGTTCAACTCTGCTCTTTATTTCATTCTTGGGATCCCAACCCTCATTCAGCAAACATCCCAAGTATTTGAATTGCCTGATTTGTTCGATTTCTTCTCCAGAGACATATATCTTTGCGTTGGGGTAATCATTTCTACTTATAATCATTGATTTTGTCTTCTTGATATTTATTTTCAAACCCCGAGCTTCACTTGCAAGAATTAGATCATTTAAAAGGCATTGAAGATCTTCAATGCTATCTGCCACTATGGCTGTATCATCGACATACCTGATGTTATTAATAAATATGCCGTTAACTTTAATACCCTTATTAGAGTCTTCCACTGCTTCTGCGAAGGCTTTAATATGAAGACGTATAAATTGAACAGCATTGGGGACAGTATACAACCCTGCCTTACTCCTTTTTTAATGGAGAAATCTTCTGTTTCGTTGAAATTTTGAAGGCGTACTGTTGCTGTCTGATTCCAATACAGATTGGCGACTATTCTTATATCCTTTGCATCCAATCCCAACTCTTGTAAGTATTTTATCATCAATTCGTGTTTTACATTATCGAATGCTTTCTTGTAGTCGATGAAACAGATAAAAACATCCTTTCTTTGATCTAAACAATTCTGTATCAATGTTTGCATACTAAAGATCGCTTCTCTCGTGCCAAGTCCATTTTTAAAACCAAACTGACTCCATCCACTGACCTCTTCACATTTCTTAAACAATCTAGTGTGAAGTATTCTCAGGAAAAGTTTTAAAAAGTGACTCATTAGGCTTATTAGTCGGTGGTCCTTGCAGAATTTCGCACGTGGTGTTTTTGGTAGGGCGATAAATGTAGATCGAAGCCAATCTTTTGGAATCTGGCCCGTATCGTAGATGTCGTTAAAGAGCTTGACAATAATGTCTAGGTTTTCTTCATTAAGTAACTTGATTGTTTCTGCGTACATATCATCTGGTCCTGGGGTTTTGTTAGTTTTTAATAGTTTGATAGCGTGTACAATTTCAGCTTTCAAAATACTTGGGCCATACAAATGGTCTCCCAGTTGTGGTGGTTTTTGTGTTCTGTCATCATTGAACAAATTAGCTATGTACATTTTCCAAGTATTAAGTATATCGCTAGGGTCCGTTATTAATTCATTTTGGTCGTTATATATACCAGTGACTTGTTTTTTCTTGAAGACATCAGCAATTTCCTTAATTTTCTTGTGAAGATTGAAGCTGTCGCCGAGTTTATATAGGCTTTCAGCCTCGGCGCAAAGTGTAGTCATCCAGATCTTCTTCGCCGCTATAATTTCTTTACGAATTTGACTGTGTATATTTCGGTACCCTACTTCGTCCTGCCTGATCTTACACTGCCTACGTTGTTCCATCATCTCTAATATTTCTTCTGTCATCCACTCATTCTTGGTAGTTGTTTTGCTCTCGAGTAGAAAAGCGTTGTTCAACTCATCAAATGATTCTTTTATGGTGGTCCATGACTTTTCAACATTATTCTCAGTTGCCATATTAGAGAACCTATTGTTTATTTCCTCTGTGTACGCTTCACTTGTTTCATTGTTTTTGAGTTTTCTAATGTTTACTGATGCCTTCTGGTGTTTTCTTTTAGCTGTAGCGAGCCTCAGTTTGATATTTGCTACTAAGGGATTGTGCTCGGATCCTATGTCTGCTCCAGGTAATGCAGATACCTTAGTAATAGCATTCCTGTACCTTCTATTATTTGTCACATAATCTATTTGGTTCCTTATAATGCCCTAATGTCCGTCTAAAGGCGACTTCCATGTGTAAAGCCTCCTGGGTGGTAACTTATACCAAGTATTCGTTATGACTAGATCTTTGTCTTGACAGTACTGTATCAATCTGTACCCTCTGTCGTTTCTCTGACCGAGACCATATTTTCCAACTACGTGATATACAGTTCCTTTCCCAATTTTTGCGTTAAAGTCTCCTAATACGATGTTAATTTCGTGATTCTTAGTAACCTTTAAGGCTTCGTCTAGCTGTTAATAAAATAGCTCTGGTTCTTCTTCTGGCTTGTCTGCTGTAGTTCCGTAGACTTCGTAGTAGTATAATATTTATGTTAACTTTTCCATGCAACTGAATAAGTATGACTCTTTCGGAGATCGGGACAAAGTTCTTCACGGAGGCGCGCAAATTTTCGCTTATCAGAACTCCCACCCCATGTCTGTGGTGAGGGTCTGTGCTATATCTGCATGGGTAGTAAAGGGTTTTATCAGTAGTATTGATCATGCCTGTGCCTTCCCATCGCAATTCGCTTATGCCGAGAATATCGATGTTAATTCTGTTCATTTCCTGAATTAGATTTTGTAGTTTGCCTGCTGCAAATAAGCTTCTGACATTCCACGTAGCAATTTTGATTATCTTATCAAGTTGAAACCGGGAGATTCTTCGCACCCCTTGGCCATTTAAGGCCTGCCCGGGACTAGGGACCGTTTGTTTTGTTTCTTTCAACATGACAAGAAAAAACCTACGGACGGATGTCCCAAGGAATATAATGCGGTAGTTTCCTACTTGCTTTCCGTATCGCAGTACCGTAGCCCTCTAACTGTTTCAGTCTCACATACGGTATTCTAGTAAGAAGCCGGTTTAGGATCATTTCCTTTACGCCTAATTCTAGTACTGGTGATCGCTGCTGCCCTTCACCAGGTTGATTCTATACTATCCCTAGAAACAGGGTTGCCACTTCCGTTGAATTCACTGAACCGAATACTATATTCTCCACCTTCATCATCGTTGTGGTCAAGTGTATCCCTGGGCAAGGGGGCCGTGTTATACCCCACGGAACTGGGTACCTATCTGAACTTAGCCATCTACTAGCTCCGGTCTACTGAAGCAAGAGATGCCCACCCCGCGACATGGACGCGCCAGACAGGAATTACTCATATGAGCGACAGAGAAGGTGGCTCTGTGCCCTATGAGCCGAGTTAATGGGAATGTGTGATACCATTCCATAAGGCTTATAACTTTTAATTAATTAAATTATTTGGTCGACAATTATTGTATAATTTGGACAAATTATTTCTGAATAACGGATTTATTATATTTAGATAAAATTCTATTATTCCTTGAATAACAAGTTTGATACGCATGATTGTTAAAATTTACTATTACTTTTTTCATGTATATGTATAAGGGCTTTGTAAAAGAATAATTTACGTACAGCTACAAATTGGCTTTTTTTATATAAGAGCTCCCTAGGATATCTTAAATTTTCCCCATAAATAATTCTAATTACCCACTTCTGAATAATGTTTATAGAATGCAAGTAATTACTCGGAAATTTAAAGTCACCCTAAAAGGCCATAGGTAAGTTGAGATTGTATAAATGCATAATAAATTATTGGTAAATCAGCTTTTAGTAAAAATTGTTTTAAAACTTTGATGAATCTTGATAGGAGCTTCCTTAATTTGTTTAATCTAACTACTGTATTGTTTGCTCGATTATTTCATCGGAAATCTTCGTAGAAATGTATCAATTATTATACCTAAATATTTAATCTTGTGTGTATATTAAATTTTATTTTTTGCATTTGATTTCAATTAAAAATAAAAGATTTTTTTCTTTTTATTTATTGCATTGTATTAACTTGATGGTATCAGTGTTTGTATTTTTTTTTTGACAACCTTCGATTAGATATGTTTGTAGGTTCATTCATGAGCTTGTAGTTTCTGGATAAGATCAAATAAAACATTTAATAACATTTATGAAACAATATTATCCGTACAAAAACAAGTTCTCATACAGTATATATGAAAGAGGATGAAAGAGGCTAATTATGAATATGAAAGCAAATATTTGTTACTAAAATCTGAACTTAACTACTAACAGAGCTTTCATTTGAAATATAGGTTAAAACTATTAACCCAGTCGTTATATATGATTGGATGGTGAAGTAAAGTTTTAATCAGGATTGAGCGATACTTTATCCTTTGCGGTTGGTAAAGTTAGTTTTCCAGACATATTGCAATGAGTTTTCATAAAATAAACCGACTTTAATATAACTTTATTTAAAATCAATAATTCAAATTAAGCCCGCAATTAACAATAGTGATTGTTCTATCTAGATATCTTTTACTAATAGAGGGTATCTTCTACTTTGGTATCGTTTTGCGGTATTTATTACGTATATTAAACGCTTTTTACGAAATCTGCTTTTAAATGAAATTAATTGTAAAAAACACAATACTATAGAAAGTGAAGACTATACACAACACTATATAAAGACTATGTTATCAGAACTTATATACAGGGTATATTTTATAGAAAATATAATATTGCGTAAAGTTTTTGGTAACTTTAATCCCATTAGAAATTTTAAATTTGCAACAATTTTTACTACTGTAATTACTCTATAAAACTTCTTGTATGCTGGGAGTATGAAAAGTTTTAGCACGAGTTTTATTATCCTTTCTATTTTTCAACATAGTGAACTCCATATGTTGTATTCTAGGTGGCTAGCAGCAATATCATTCAATTTTAGCAATCAAATATAAAAGTATCTTTGAAATTACCGGCAACTTTAATGCTAAATACAACAAAAAATTGAATGAACAAATAATTAATGAGCGAATTTGATACGTTGTGTTTAATTAAGAGTGTTTAAAGTAGTATAACTCATTACAGTGTCAGGAGCAAGAGAGCAACCATCGGCCGTCTGGTTATCAGGGCAATATTAACAAAAAGAGATATTCTACATAAATAAGAAAGCAAAGGGTATAACAAACGAAGGCACGTGGGTACTATTTCAAATGACTAAACATAAGTGTTAATTCTATGACACAAAAAAATGATTTTTCAAAAATACTACAAAAATCAATCGTTTGTATTGATCTCGTGAGAATCATAAAAAATTGCGAAAAGATATCGAATTTTTACCGTCAAGCTGATACAAGTTTTATTGAACATTGATTTCGCGGGCGTATCTGACATGCAAAATCGACAGTCATTTCAATCGTTGTTTCTAAGAGAACAATTTATTCTACACAACAAATGCTTATTATAATTTTTGTTTAAAATTGTCTCAGCTACATTTTTTATTTGAAATTTTTTTCTACGGTGTACAGATTTTTAGTAAATCACATTTTTTTCATTTTTATTTCCTTGCGAGCAGGGTTTTAATGGGAAGTCTGGGGGTAAAAATGATAAACTTTTTTTCATCTTCTTTGTTTTTTCCCAAAATTAATATGCTTAGCAAAATTCAGCTTGTTCGTATAATTTTTAGAGGTTCAGTGGCATTTTCATCTCTGATAACTCGAGTAATATACTCGTGATTAGCGACTTGTTCAAGTCCATTTTGAAGTTTTCAGCATAAAATTTTGAAACAAAGAATTCAAAGAACATGAAAATAAACGTCTTTTTAACTCAAGTTGTGGTTAATTTAGAATACAAAAACAGTGAATCTGTATCCGATATTCGATATATTTTAAAAATAATATTTTTTCAGGAGAAACTCATACGCCTATTTGTGGAAATGCTAACAATTGTATAAAGCAAGTTCGAAATAGTTTACATTCGAGAAAATTGCACTCATCCGTTACGTTTGCTGAAAATAATAAAATGAATGCGGATTGAAGAAATACGAAGCCGTTGGCATATCACAAAAGGAAGTAAAAAATAAATACACTTGGTCTCAACTTGTAATTTACTTCAATAAATTCAACTTTACTCCTCTAACAAGAAGTGAATTATATGGTTATTTAAACTTTCTTTCAAACGTTGGTGGTTTGCTCGGAACTTTCATTGGATTTTCATTGCTTTCTCTATTTGAGATTATTTACTTATTTGAGAAAATTTTGTAACATGAACTTTTTTTAAACACTGGTCAGAATGCCATATATAATAATAATTAAAACAAAATCTTTAAAACGGACGAAGCATACAACTCTATAATGATACCAAATGGTCCCTTTCAACTACAACTCTTTAAAAATATGAGTTTTAAAAAAATATTTCAAATTATTTTATTGTTCTTAAAAACCTAAAAATTTATTTGTTTAAAATACTTCATAGCTTAACATGGGCCCACAATCCTCCTCCTCCTAAGTGCCTTCTCTATTGAGGTTGGCGATCAATATGACAAATTTCTCTCTGTACTGGACTTGATGAATTAAGTCATTTCCTGTTGTGTGAGTCCAATCTCTGATGTTTCGGAGCCAGGATTTCTTCTTTCTTCCTATACCCCTTTTACCCTCGATTTTGCCTTCTAATACTACCCGGAGCTGCTTAAATTCCTTATGGCGCATTATGTGTCCAGATATAACGTCTTTCTAATTTTGATTGTATTAATCAGATGAGGTCGTGTGTTCATTATTTCCAGTACCTCTTCATTTGTAGTTTTGCTGGTCCAGCATATTCTTAGCATTCGGCGGTACATCTACATTTCGAATGAATTCAGTTTGTTGACGTCATACTATTTTAATGTCCAGATCTCACAGCCATATAGTAGGAGAGACCACACATAACACTTTAGTGTTCTTAACCTTATTGTGATTGATAGCTTGGGGTTACAGAGCATTTTACGCATGTTCATGAAGCCAGATCTTGCTATTTCAATACGTCTTCTAATTTCTTTTGAGTGGTCTAGCTGACTGTTTAGCTCTCTGCCCAGGTATATGAAGCTTTGGGAGCTCTGAAGGGTAATACAATTGATTTGTATGTTGGGTGTAATTTGTTTATGGGGGTTCTTGTGGAATACCATGATTTTGGTTTTGGAAAGATTAATATCCAAACCTAGTCTGTGACTTTCTTTTGATAGTATGTTCATCAATATTTTTAATTGGTCTTCTGTTTCTGCTAATACTACGGTGTCATCGGCATATCTTACATTGTTAATGATGATTCCATTGTCTCTGGCACCTTCAGGGCGATCTTCAAGAGTAGCTCTGATGATATTTTCGGCATAGACATTAAATAGAAGAGGGGACAGAATGCACCCTTGATGCACTCCTCGTTCTATGTTTACATAATTGGTATTTCCGTTGTCTGTTCGAACACATCCTGTGTGGTTTCGGTATGTATTGCTTATTATAGCTATGTCGTATCCGTCCAGCCCTACTTCTTTTAGCACCTCAATCAATTTTTCGTGTCTAATGCGGTCGAAGGCCTTTCTATAATGGACAAAGCACATATACAGCTGTTTTTGAACCTCGAGATACCTTTCTGCCATTAGTGTCAATCCCATTATTGCTTTCTGGTGCCTGTACCTTTCCTAAAACCATATTGAGAACGACTCAGGTATTCTTCACACTTATTGTGAATGCGGGTATAAATTACTCTCATAAAAATCATAGCAGCATGACTCATTAGGGATACAGTTCGATGGTCTTCACATTTCCTTGCTTTTTGTTTTTTAGGAAGAGCTACATATGTGGATGTTAGTCAGTCATGCGGTAGAGTGCCATGTTCATATAATGTTAAAGAGGTAAGTTAATTTCCCGACAGCATCATCACTCAGGTGTTTAAAATGTTCGGCTGTTGTTAGATCTTCGCCGGGTGCCTTGTTGTTCTTTGCGTCTTTTATTGCCCGCATAACTTCTTCGGTTAGAATACTAAGTTTTCCATCTGTATCTATTTGTGGGGGCCCTTCTGCTCTCCGATCACCAAACAAATCTTTAAGATATTTTTCCCATATTTCCTTCTGTTTTCAGGGTCTAATTCCATTTGGTTTTTCGTATTTGTTACAATAGATAAATGTTTGGGTTTCCATATCCCAGCGACTTCTTTCACCTTTCTGTGTAATTCTCTATCTTTATGCTTCGTTTGCAGATCTTCTACCTCTTTACATTTTTCTTTTATCCACTCTTCCTTAGCTACATTTATCTTTCTTTCAATTTCCCTGTTAAGCTCTTTGTATCTTGTTAGGTTTTTGTTTTTTACCATCCGTCTCCTCTCCATAATTTGTAATATTTCGTTTGCCATCTTTCGGGCCCACAATAACACTTTGGAAATATTTAATATGCTCTCAGCATGCTTTAAGCAATGCAGTCTTCAACTATTGCAATCATTGAAAAGTTCTCAGATGCAGTATTCCATTATTTACAACAATAAAGAGAGGATCCCCAACCTGAAATAAAAAATTTGTCCAGAAATATGTTGTCCAGAAAATCCAATAAGAAACTTACGTCAAAAATTATGATTTGATTTTGTTTAGAAATCAAATTTTTATAGCCGATTTTAAGCACTTAACAAAGAGAACATGGACACCGAAGAGAGAAGCAACAAAATAATGACATAGACAATAAACCACCACCAATATCTGTTCCCAATGTACTAGATGTGAATGAGTTTGCAACTGTAATAAACTGTGAAGCTAAAGATGACTGTAGTTGTAAAACAATTGACAATAATCAAACTGAAGTTTGACCAAACTAAAAAAAAGACTATTCAAACATATATATATATATATACATATATATATATATATATATATATATATATATATATATATATATATATATATATATATATATATATATATATATATATATATAGTTCAGCTCAACAGGCCTCAAAGGCCCAAGGCTTCAACGGTTTTCTTCCATTTCTTTCTATCTTGTGCTAAGTTTTTCCAATCTTGTACCCGCAGCGACTTCAGATCTTCTTTTGCCGACTCCAGCCATTTTCTTCGGGGGCGGCCTCTTTTTCTTTTTGTACCAGCGTCCGTGTTTATTAATTCATTGGGAACTCTTCCTTCCTTCATTCTTGCTATATGCCCGAGCCATCTTAATCTTTGAATTTTCGCGAGTCTTGTTATTTTTGGTTGTGCATATATTTGCATTATTTCTTCATTCGTTCTTCTTCGCCAGATGTTCCCCTCTTTTACACCTCCGTATATCCTTCTAAGAATTTTTCGTTCCCATCTATCTAATTTTACTTCCATATCTTTATTTAGTGTCCAGGTCTCGCTAGCATAGAGTACTGTTGGTCGGATAACTGTTGTATATTCGTTTTTTTGCTGTTCTGGATATTATCTTCGACCTCAGTATCTTAGTCAGGCTCCCAGCACTCTTACTACCTTTGGCCATTCTTTTTATGATTTCTTGGTTCTCTTCGTTCCTATTTGTTAGTGTCACTCCCAAGTAGTCGAATTGGCTAACAACTTCAAAGTTATATTCTTTACTTGGGCTTTGTACCTTAAAGGACTCTCCTAGATGATTTTCGTTTCCCCTCATCACCACATATTTTGTTTTTTCTTCGTTTATTTCTAAACCATATTCTCTGGCTATTCTCTCTATTCTAATAAAGATTTCTCTTAATTCTGCAGGTCTCCTTGTTATTAAGGTAACATCATCTGCATATGCTACACATTGATGTCTGTGATGATATATTGTGCCTCTAGTGTAGATGTTACATTCTCGTAAAATCTTCTCTAAGATCAAATTGAAAAAATCTGTTGATAACGGATCACCTTGTCGCAGACCTCTATTGGTGATAAAACTATCCGAAACTCGTCCTTCTAACATGACTTTACTTTTAGTATCATTGAGTATGCATTTAGTCAGTCTTATTATTTTTGGTGGAAATTCAAAATATTCTAGTGCTTCATATACTTTATTTCTTTTTATAGTATCATATGCCATTCTAAAATCAATAAACAGCATGTGTACTGTTATGTTGAATTCATATGAGCTAGCTAAAATTTGTTTCATTGTAAAAATTTGGTCAGTTACCGATCTGTTTGCTCTGAAACCTGCTTGATATTCACCTAGACAATTTTCAACTTTTGTTTTAATTTTATTTCTAATTGATATGGCCAAAATCTTATACACTGTATCTTGTAGAGCTATTCCCCTGTAATTTTTACATTCTGTAACGTCTCCTTTTTTATGCACTGGACATAAGACTGCTTCTTTCCACTGATTGGGTATTTTTTCTTTGATCCACACTTCGCGTATTAACTCAGCGATTTCTTCTTGTACCATTTCGCCACCTTCTTTTAAAAACTCAGCAATGATACCATTTCCACCAGGTGCTTTGTTGTTTTTTAAGTTTTTTATGATCTCTATAATTTCTTCCATGGTAGGTACTTCTTCATTTACATCTGTGTCCCTTACTTCTTCATGTTGTAGTTGCGTTTGTTCTCTTTCATCTTGGTCGTCCGTACATAATAATATGTTCTCAAAATAACTGGCCCACCTTCTTAATTTTTCATCTGTTCCACCTAACAGATTCCCCTCTTCATCTTTATAATATCTTGATGTGGTTTTGTACTGGGTTCGGTCTCGTTTTATTTCTTGGTAGAAATTCCTGACTTGTTTATGTAAAAAATCTTCTTCAATACGAACTAGTTTCTGCTCTAAACTTGAACGCTTCTTCCTTCTACAGATCTTCTTTGCTTCCCGTCTTTTTTCGGCATAAGCTTTTTTACTCTCTTCATTATTTCTTATTATGCTATTTATTCCAGCTTTATTTCTGTCACTAATGGCTTTCTTACAATCCTCATCATACCAATCCGTTTGTTTACATTGTCTGTTTCTTGATAATACTGAGTCGGCTGCTTCTTGAATTTTTTCTTCAAGTTGTACCCATCTGCTTTCTATATCATTTACTGTTGTCTGGCTTTTCAGTTTCTCTTCAATTTGCTGCCTGAATTTTTTCCTAACTTCTTCCTCCTGAAGTAGTGCACCGTTATATCTTTTTATTTTTTTACAACCAGTGGTATTAATTGTGGGTATTATTTGCTCCATTTTAATTTTGACCAAAAAGTGGTCCGAATTTGCATCAGCACCTCTGTAACTTCGGCTATCTTTTATGGCTCTCATATGTTTGGCTTCTATTAGGAAATGATCTATTTGGTTTACTGTTTGTCCATCTGGTGATATCCAGGTACCTTTATGAATTTCTTTGTGATCAAAATAAGTGCTCATAATTCGCATATTGTGTTCGAAATCAAATTCTATTACTCTTTTTCCATTCAGATTACTATCTCTATGTTTACTTTTTCCCCCTGTTATTTGTTTGTATACGTCCTCCCTGCCAGTCTTGAAATACCTTGATCGTTTCCCTTGAGAGGTTCTTATTTTCTGCACATCTTTTATTTTCACATTCACATTCAATTGACTTGCTATAAAGTTGGTGGCATCTTCCAGTTCCTCATTTTCTTTGAAATCGCGTCCTTTGATCACAATGTTTTGTTTCCGGATTTGTTATCTATCTTTTCGATCCTGCTTTCCAGGAAATTTACCTTTCCGTTCAACTCGCGATTTTCTTTTTTTAAATTGCTAATTTCTTCTTGAAAAATCTTTAAATTCAAACATAATAAAAATATTAACAGAGAAAAAAGTTGAATTTCAAACCCAACCCAAACATTGGTCATAAAATTAGTAACATTTCAAACATCAGATACAGATTAAAATAAACCATTATGAATATTCCGCATTGATCTTGAATCTATTTTAAACAATAGGGATTTTTATGAGATCAAAGTTTTGCAAAACATGATAGTCCAGTTTGAAGCTTCACACTTCAAACGTAACCTACCACAATGTATGAGATGCCAATTTTAGGGTCACACAAAATCCTTTTGTAACAGACTTCCTTGATGTGCCAGATGTCGTCAGGGTCATCTTTTCTAAAATGTATGAAATATAGTCAAACCGTAGCAACTTGCGCACTATGTAAAGAAAGTGATGATCCCACAAATTATATTAAGGAGTGCAATGTCTACAAGGAACTCTAAAAATGCAAATTTTCATTCCTACGAGAAAAAAACCACTTGCCAATAGTCAACACCAACTATGACAACGAAATTTAATATACATACAGGTAACTCAGAGAATACAGCATCTCAACAACCCACAACACAAAATATGCAGATTCAAACTACGCAGATTCAGCCAAATAATCAGATTGATACTTACACAATTATAAATAAACTAAAAAGCATTATAACTAGATTAAAAAATAGATTGGACGATTTATCAAGCGTCTGGTGGCACCAGAATCCGTAAGCATTGAATATTATATATTGAATATTACATATTGAATATTATACTTAAACTGGCAATATAGAATGCCAACGGTATGGCTCAACACAACAAAGAGTTAAAAACATGTTTAATTGCAAATAAAATTGATATAATGCTTATTTTCAAAAAGCACTTTACAGGTAAAAGTCATTAGAAAATGCCAAACTATAAATTATAGACCACAAAAATCATCCTGATAATTGGGCACACAAAGGTTCCGCCATAACGTTGTAGAAAACTCACAAAATACGTATTTTAAAATACATCCAACCCTACCATCTCCACCCCAATATATTTTCAACTATTCCACTTCAAAGTTCTTTTCGGCAACTGTTTTTCGACTTAAAACAAATCATGGGCTATTTCCATCGCACCTTGCTAAGCTAGGCATTATACAGTCATCAGCCTGTAGTTGTGATCAGAACTCTTACGGAGATCTAAACCATATATTCTTCGGTTGCAAAAAACATTTTAAAAAATCCGATGATTTAATTCGTAAACTCATTAAAATGAAATAGTTTCTTCCATTAAATCTATCACACATTTTGTTAACTGCCAATAAAAACACCTTTGGGTGTGGACCAATTACCATTTCATTATAATACTGCCCTCACAAGCACACAATATAAACAAATAAATTTGCTTAATTTTTCAAATCACTTGGATCATGGTTTCTAGCTATTGGTGATTACAATACGAAGCATCCTTTTGGGGCTCTAAATTAATAAACCCACGTGGGAGACAACTACTTCAGGTAACTAATCTTATTAACCTTAAATAGTTAGTCTTCTCTGAATACTCTGTAGTTATTCTACAGGCGAACCTATTTATTAACCAATAGACAGAAGAAAATTTCTAGATCTCCTTAATTTCTGTTAAATCAACGGTATAGCCGACAAGCACCTAACAACTAAATCATGCTTCGACTTAACATACGATCAATGGCCAGTAGTTTTAGTCTGACTTCTGAAATAATTTATTTACCCAGACCTTAGGCGATGTATTCATCAAAAACCAATTTAACTTTATCTAAAGAAACCATTAGTAATAACTTAAACATAAACTTACGTCTAATGACCGAAAGTGATCTAGATACTGCTGTTCATCTCACTACATATATATGTAGAAGTTCTTTATTATTTGGAAAGGCACTAACATTAGAAATAAAGTCCGCGATCTATAATGGAAGTCTTTATTACATAAAACAAACTGTAGTGGTGTTATTTACAGGTACAAGATTGATACATAAAAATTAAAGAGAATTTTTTATGAATTAAAATCCAACACACTCCCCAGAACGTCGTTATTTCTTTCGTCTTTTAATAGGTATGAATCAGCAATATTTCCGGGTGTGACAATATTACGTAAACTACTTTTAGGCCAAACCTACAATACCGACTGCCTCTAATCTTGTCGGTCAACATCTATATCTTGTTACGTCTCATATACTTACCATTTCTCCTTAAGGGCGTCTGGTGTCTCAGCATTATTTACTTAAAATTTTATAACGGCATTACCAACGAAAAATATGATAAATACTTTAAGAATGGCTTCCTACATATATACAATAATAAACCTAACAAGGAGTTCTATCTTGAGGCCATTACACATAACATTCAAGAAAAGAGATAACTTAGAAAAACATAGCAAAACAGTCGAACACTGACCAATAAAGCTACCCTTAACAAAGAAGCAAAAGATCTAAAAAATGGGAAGTGATCTAAGAAATACATGAACTGCAAAATACCAAACAGAGCTATTACTATTAGAAGATATAGATTACACCCTTTGGAAGCCTACCAGAAAATTGTTATGACCATATCAACATATACCACCTATCAAACCGAGTAACAGATATTGGGCACACACTGATGACGAAAAGGCAAATATAGTTCCCAAATATTTGGAAAACATATTTACACAATTTCCCTTTGAGATACAACCAGAGAAAGAGAAAAATAGGTAAAGAAATAATAATAAGACTTACTCACAATCAATTTAATTTAACAATCTGACGACCGGTTTCGCTTTCTACAATTTGCAAAGCATCCTCAGGTCCAGATACAAAGTTAAACTAATGCTGCAATAAAATAAACCCAATTAGGGTGGTGTCTAATAAAGATAAAATAAATAAATAAGTTAGTTCATACAAATTATAGTAATTATGCCAATATTACATGTCTGTGGTTTTCAATGAATAAATTTGAATATATAAAAGGTATTAACAGACAAGGTAAGACCCACAATTGGTATAAAGTAGTAATATTATATTGTAATAAATTAATAAATGAGCAGATAAATAAAACAAAACAAACATTACTTACATGCCGGTACTCTATTAATTGATGGATGGTAGGTCATGGTTGCAAAAATCATATATTGTTGATTGGAGAACTTTAATGTGCTATTGCAGTTGTTTTGACAATAAACGGGAAGTTCTTGAGGAGAACAGATTTGATCCAATGAATTAGAGATAGGTATATTGTGGTTGTTTGTCAGATGAAAGTGATGTTCTTTACTATTGTATTATTTAAATTATTTACACTTATATCAGAGATATATTTTTGGAATATGTGTTATTTATTGAGTATTTATGTAATGAAGGGGACAGTTTTATGACAATGAATAAGAATAGCTATACCGATTGTGTGGTTGTGCAATTATTTTGACTTGTAATTATCAAGTCTATTGGCAAAATTAATCAATTATTGTAGAGTCAATTAAGTAAAATGTATATAAAAAGTATATAAAATTATTACAATTAAGACAATCTGGGACAAATTTAACACACATTAACAGGAACAGAAACACTAAATGACGGGACAAACATTGAATTTAAAACTTAAACTTTGGGGGGGAATGGAAGAAACTGCCAGCACTACATCTCACTGGTGGAAATAATGAGTTTTTTCATATTTAATCTATTAGATTTAAGAGGTAAATTTGACATATGTAGGTTGAAGTGTGACAGTTCTTCTTCTATTACTAAATACTGTAAGTTTAGTTATTCAGTATTATGGAGTATGTTGATATTAATGAATGTCTCAAAATTTGTTTTAATTTAGTAATCAAAAGTAAATTGTTGTGATTAATATGGGCATACTTTAACAATTTTAATTAATAAGTTTCAAATTCAAAAATTTTTTCTCAATGTAACAATGTGAATAATTGAAATACATCATCTGTTATAACTAACCAATTTTAGTCTGAATTTTCCAGAAGAAATTAAAATGATTATTTAGTAAATACAAACAAGTGTACTTGTAATTGAAAGGTATAACAAATTTACAAATTGCCTAAAAATTTTTTATTTGAAATAATTGTCGGTCTGAGCTATCTGTTATGGTGTATAAACATTTCTTAAAAATATTTAATTTAAATTATAATAATTAATAATTAAATAAAGTAGTAATTGGGTGAATATTGATGATTATTCAAATTTTTTGAGTTCGAGTAATTGACTGACTTAAGTCTTGAATAAGTAGTTGGCATTACTAATTTATGACAATTGGAACCGGAAATTGATTCCATCCCCGGGTAGCAGGTACACCGGTTTAAATGGGTACCTGCTACCCGGGGATGGAATCAATTTCCGGTTCCAATTGTCATAAATTAGTAATGCCAACTACTTATTCAAGACTTAAGTCAGTCAATTACTCGAACTCAAAAAATTTGAATAATCATCAATATTCACCCAATTACTACTTTATTTAATTATTAATTATTATAATTTAAATTAAATATTTTTAAGAAATGTTTATACACCATAACAGATAGCTCAGACCGACAATTATTTCAAATAAAAAATTTTTAGGCAATTTGTAAATTTGTTATACCTTTCAATTACAAGTACACTTGTTTGTATTTACTAAATAATCATTTTAATTTATTCTGGAAAATTCAGACTAAAATTGGTTAGTTATAACAGATGATGTATTTCAATTATTCACATTGTTACATTGAGAAAAAATTTTGAATTTGAAACTTATTAATTAAAATTGTTAAAGTATGCCAATATTAATCACAACAATTTACTTTTGATTACTAAATTAAACAAATTTTGAGACATTCATTAATATCAACATACTCCATAATACTGAATAACTAAACTTACAGTATTTAGTAATAGAAGAAGAACTGTCACACTTCAACCTACATATGTCAAATTTACCTCTTAAATCTAATAGATTAAATATGAAAAAAACTCATTATTTCCAACAGTGAGATGTAGTGCTGGCAGTTTCTTCCATTCCCCCCCAAAGTTTAAGTTTTAAATTCAATGTTTGTCCCGTCATTTAGTGTTTCTGTTCCTGTTAATGTGTGTTTAATTTGTCCCAGATTGTCTTAATTGTAATAATTTTATATACTTTTTATATACATTTTACATAATTGACTCTACAATAATTGATTAATTTTGCCAATAGACTTGATAATTACAAGTCAAAATAATTGCACAACCACACAATCGGTACAGCTATTCTTATTCATTGTCATAAAACTGTCCCCTTCATTACATAAATACTTAATAAATAACACATATTCCAAAAATATATCTCTGATATAAGTGTAAATAATTTAAATAATACAATAGTAAAGAACATCACTTTCATCTGACAAACAACCACAATATACCTATCTCTAATTCATTGGATCAAATCTGTTCTCCTCAAGAACTTCCCGTTTATTGTCAAAACAACTGCAATAGCACATTAAAGTTCTCCAATCAACAATATATGATTTTTGCAACCATGACCTACCATCCATCAATTAATAGAGTACCGGCATGTAAGTAATGTTTGTTTTGTTTTATTTATCTGCTCATTTATTAATTTATTACAATATAATATTACTACTTTATACCAATTGTGGGTCTTACCTTGTCTGTTAATACCTTTTATATATTCAAATTTATTCATTTGAAAACCACAGACATGTAATATTGGCATAATTACTATAATTTGTATGAACTAACTTATTTATTTATTTTATCTTTATTAGACACCACCCTAATTGGGTTTATTTTATTGCAGCATTAGTTTAACTTTGTATCTGGACCTGAGGATGCTTTGCAAATTGTAGAAAGCGAAACCGGTCGTCAGATTGTTAAATTAAATTGATTGTGAGTAAGTCTTATTATTATTTCTTTACCTATTTGATATGGATTCACACAAGCAACACATTCATGATTTCATAAAGAGAAAAATATTCACAGATATTTGGACTACCCATATCAAATGTCTCTGCCTGGTAAACTTTTTAGAAAAACCGAAATTATTAACGCAATACTTAATACTAATACAAAGAAAGCTCCTGGTTATGACCTGATTTCTGGATTGGTCTTGTAACAATTACCATAAAATCCTAACACAAATCTACAACGCGGTATTATGATAAGGATATTTCGCTTCACAAAGGAAAGTGACAAAAAATATTTAATACATAAAATAGGCAAAACTTTAGAATCCGTAACTTCATATGGATCCATAAGATTACTATCAATTCTTCACAAAATTCTTGAGAAAGTAATAATAAAGAAATTAAGTTCTTTATTAGAAGAAAACTGCCTAGCTCCTGCCAACCAATTTGGTTTCCGACAAAACACGCTGCAATTGAACAAGTACATAGAGTTAGTAATATATTAAATTGGGATTCAGAAAAAAAGTACCATTGTACAACAACTACCATTCGAATAATATAGAATATTCAAATCCTACATGATTCTACATAATTTTTTGATAAAATACGGTACGGTAGTAACAACATTGAGACCTATAAATTCTGATATACCTCAAGGTAGTGTGCTTAGTCCACTGTTATACCTGATGTATGCGGTCGACCTACCCTCTTCTGGTCAGTGTTGATGATAATGCCGTTATCCTCTCATCACACACTAATTTGATAAAAGTATCTAGATGTTTACAAGTCCACCTAAACATCATTCAGATGTGGTTATGAAAAGGGCAAATCAAAGTTAATGAAAGTGAATTAAACCATGACATTCATTTGTATCACTAAACAATCAAGAAGTACCGCAAACTGATAGTGAAAAATACCTGGATATTCATCTTGATAGACGACTTACTTGGAGAAACCACATTTCCAATAAAAGAACAAAATTTACTGGCTACTTGGAAGAAGATCTGAACTATCACCAGTAAATAAACTAGTAGTATATAAAGTAACTCTAAAACCCATCTGGACCTATGGCATTCAACTGTGGTGGTGTGCAAGCAAATTAAATATTGAAATACTGCAGGGGTAAATAGAACGTCCTTAGGCAGATTGTTAATGCACCGTACTACGTCCCTAATGCTTATACATCGTGATCTTTCAGATAGTGTTGTGCGCGAAGAAATAAAAAAGTGATAGGCATTTAAAGCGGTTAGAAGTTCACCTAAATTCTACTGCGGTAAATCTACTGGACAACAGCTGGGAAGTGAAAAGAGACACACTTTTTGGATTCACGAGAAAAATTGCATAAGTAAATTGTTTAGAATGTAGAAAATTTTTTTTAATATTAATTTTGGTTAAGTTGAATTCTAAAGGTAGCAGCACTGGCAGCTGATATTCGCTCACGCCAATTTCTCTGCTTGTATTATCAAATTTGGTTATTATCCAAACCGGACAGATTGTAAATATTGACTTGAAAAAATAAAAAAAAAAAAATAGGTGAAATCAGAACGCATATACTGGAGAATTATAAGATACACCTAATGTGCAATTAAGACACATACTTTTACCCTTCCTTAGTGACTAATAATGGTTGTTTTTAAGTTGGAATAAAATAAATTTATATTTTATGTAACAGCAAAACACTAAAAACTTTGATTTTAAAACGTCCACAAAATTTATTAAAAAATCATATCACTACAGCTGTTTCGACAGAGTGCTTTTCTCAAAAGCTAATTAAAGGTAAAAGCTAATATAAGGCCTTTATTTTTATTGTGTAGAATTTGAAATTTCTCATTAAAAGAATTGTTATGATCTAGAAGATGAAGTGCATATGTAGAACCTGTTTTTCTATTATTGAAAGCCCTTTTATGTACTGCTATTCTTTTATTAAAATTTCTATCCAGTTTGACCGAAGTAAGTTTATTTGACCGCTGTTGTTATTCTTTTCTTTTTTATGTTTGGCTATTTTTGTTGATATTTTGCTTGTATATGTAATCGTATGTTTGTATATGGTTTTTCTCTGGTGATGAAAATACTAATTTCAGGGCTTTCTTGTGTAGTTTTTGATTTAAAATTTTTTTAATTGTTTGATCGTTTTATCCATTTACGGTATGGGTAGGTTTATGAAATATGAGGAACTCATGTTTGTTCTTACGTCTGATAATTTTTAAATCTAAAAAATTTATGGATTGATTTTGTTATGTTTCTATTGTCAATTCATTATGACATGGTTATTCAACAATTATTGGTGTATACAAACTTAAATATAGCGACTGCCCAAAAAATTATATCGGTCAAACTGGTAGAAATTTTAATAAACGAATAGCAGAACATAAAAGGGCTTTCGGTAATAGAGAAACAGATTCTACATATGCACTTCACCTTGTAGATTATAATCATTCTTTTAATGACGAATTTTAAATTCTTGACATTTAAAATAAAGGCTTTAAGCTATAATTGGTAGAATCTATGGAAATAAACAAAATAAAAACACAGACATAATTCTGAATGACCAACTTGAGACAAACAGTTCTCCCCTTTTCAACCTATTTTGTAAAAGACCATAAAGTGTAAACGCATACCAAAAATAGATCACTTGAAAAAGGCACCCTGCGAAAACAGCTTTATTGATATGATTTTATAATAAATTTTAAGGAAGTGTTGAAATCAAAATTTTTAGTGTTTTATTGTTACATAAAATGAATTTCTATCAAGTAACGCTCGAATACATCAATTATTTTTATTAAAAAATTATTGTATTTATGGTTTAAATGAAAAAAAAAAAAATACAAATATTTAAATTTTTTTACAAGAGGTAATTTTTCAAAAGGTAGAAATTATGTGGTAAAAGATTAAAACAGCAAAGATATCTAAATTATATCTCACTTTAGTATTAAATAATTCCAAATTGCTTGAATTACAATTATATCATTTTTTCTAATAGAGGTTGTTTTTACTCCTAAAAAATCAAAAGAAACCAACGGCACAATTGCAATTCTGAAGTGAAAGGTAAGTATCACCTAAATTCAAATTTTTATGCAAATCAGTGGAAACACGGAATTTAATAATATTGTTTGTATTTTAACTAATCTATGCGGTGAAATTTAGGGGTTAAACTGTGATAAAATCTTAAATTATATTGTTTAATATTAATTGACATTAATTCCCATTACTTCATTAATAGTTGTTACCCGCCCTGATTTACAATTATATTATTTTTCCGTAAATCGCCAGGAAATTTTGACATTCCTGTCAAAATTTCTTAAAGAAAAAGTCAGGACTTTCTTACTGTAAGGAAATGTCATTTCCTTACTGTAAGGAAATGATATTTCCGTACAGTTGTTAGTGTTCTACATAAATGATAGAAAACACATTGCTTATAAGGAATTAATTTATATTTTGAAAACATCAAGTCATTGCTGAATACATTTTTAAGATCAATTTGTTATATTTACAGTAATTTGACAGTTAGTACAATTATTGAACATTGGAGGAACACTCTTAGAACTATGAGAAACATTTTGGACAACATGTAGGGTGGAAGTGTCATTTTGTTGAATATTTTGTACTGTGAAAATTTTATTTGCCATCTCAACCTTATTGTTAAGCGATTCTTCGATATATCCTTCAGCAACGTTTGATGACTTCCATCCGCCTTGCCTCTTTAAACTAGTTATGTCGGCACCAGAGTCAACCAATATTGTTGCAGAAGACCGACGAAAGCAGTGACCAGTATATTCTGTCGGATTTACCAAGTTCAAATAAGTAGCAATTATTTTGGGCATTTTTCTTCTTCTTCTTCTTCTACTTTTTGTAGATCTTTCGATCTGTTTAATTCTGAAGCTGCCTCTGGTTAATTTCTTGGGAGGTAGATTGCCAACTATCCCTCCATCTTTTAGGTGGTCTTCCGGGGGGTCTTGAACCAGGCGGATTGTTTTCTAGGGCAATTTTTGGGAGTCTATTCTCATCCATTCGTCTTATATGGTTGTACCACACCCTCTTGCGCTGTCTTCCCCATCTTACAATATCTTGAATTTTGCACTGCTCTCTAATGTTTGTATTTCTCACTCTGTCCCTTCTTGTTTTCCCCATTATTGTTCTTAGGGTTTTCATTTCGGCAACCCTTAGCATCTGTTTCGTTTTGTTGGTATCTTCGCGCACTTCTATGCCATATGTCATGATCGGTCGTATGCAAGTCTTATAGATTCTAATTTTACTATCTGTGCGCATATACGGATTAGACCAGACTATCTCCCGCAGACATCCTGACAGTGCAGATGCTTTGTTGATCTGACTCCTCAGGTCCTTTACTGGGTCATGGGTGCTTGATATATCTATGCCCAGATATCTGAATTGCATCACCTGTTCTATGGGGTTGTCCTCAACCACTAACTTACATCTGAGCGGATCTTTTGCTATTGTCATACATTTAGTTTTGTTGGTAGAGATGTTCATATTTAATAGTCGGCTTGTTTGAAAGAACTGAAAGAGCTGCCTTTGGAGATCATCTTCTGATTCGGCAATAATTGCTGCATCGTCTGCGTAGCACACCATACCAATTCTTTTGTTGCCCATTCTATATCCGAGATTAAGAGATGTTACTTTGTTGATAATTTTGCCCATGAGAAGATTAAACAAAAAGGGGCTTAAACTGTCGCCTTGTCTAATTCCTCCCGGTGTTGGAATATTTTCAGTGAATTCGTCTCCTGCTCTAACTTTGGTTACGTTGTTGTTGTTTAGGTTATGGAGTATCTTTGTTATACTGGTCGGTGTTTTATTTTCTATTAATATATTTAGAATGTCTCCCAGGCGAACTCTGTCAAATGCCTTCGTCAAATCAATGAAGCAAATATACGCTGGTATGCCGAACTCTATAGCTTTTTCTTTTATTTGTTTTATTACAAATACTGCGTCTGTTATAGACCGCCCTTTTGTAAAACCTTGTTGTTCTTCAGCATTAGTGATTTGCTTTTCCAATTTGTCCTTGAGAATACCCGTGAAAAGTTTCATTGTTGTATTTAAGAGGGTTATTCCTCTATAGTTTTGTGGGCAAGTTTTTTGTCCTTTTTTAAATATGGGGATTGTGATACTATTATGCCATTCCTCTGGTGTTTCTGTTTTGTTTAATATTTTGTTAAATAGTTGTGCCAGTTTACTTGCAAGTTCCAGGCCTCCATATTTTAAAAGTTCATTGGGTATACCATCCGTTCCCGGTGATTTTCTGTTTTTTAGCTTTTTGATCTTTGCTTCTACTTCTTCGTCATTGATTGTAGCGCTCACATCTGTTTCGCCTTCGTTTATATTCAGCGTTTCTTCGGCATCATATAGCTCTTTAAAATGTTGTTGCCATGTTTCTATAGGTACTCCTTTGGTCTGCACGAACTCGTTAACTGGTTTTTTCCTGTTGCGGAGTATTTTCCATACTTTCTTTTGGGCACCATATAGGTCGTAGTCCATGTCGCAAGTGAATTTGGCCCAATGTTCTCTTTTGATTGATTTTATTCTGGCGTTTACTTCGTTTCTTATTTGGACATATTCTGCATGAGCTTCTTCCGATTGCGTGCTTTTATATCTCAGGTAGCATTTGCGTTTTGATTCAGAGAGTTCTTTGACCTCTTGGCAAAACCACGGTTTGGTGTGGTTTGTCGCTCTCGTGTTAATTTTCCGCTTACCAATCGCTTCTTCTGCTGCTTCGTTGATGCATTTCTTAATTTTTTGCCAAGTATCTTCTACTCCCCATTCGGGTTTTAAGTCGATCTCTTTTAGTTTGTTGGTAATCCTGTTCTCATAGAGCAGTTTTGTACTCTCTGTTGCTAGCGACTCTATATTATGTTTTTCGATGAACATTGGGAGTTTTCTGTTTCGTTGCGGACGTTTTAGTAGCATCTTGCATAAAACAAGGTTATGATCAGTCCCCAGGTTAGCAGATGTTAGTGCTCTGACATCAAGTACTTGTGACGGAGTTATCGCTCGATTTGTGATTATAAAATCTATCATTGATCGCTGGCCTCGATTATTGTTAAAAGTGTATTTATGTTGGTCTTTGTGAGGAAAGTATGTATTGTTGATTCTCATTTCATTTCTAGCGCAAAAGTCTATTAGTGCTTCGCCGTTTTCATTAATTATTTCTTCGTTGTACTTTTGTTTTATACCTGGTATGACAACGTTTCCGATCCGTGCATTAAGATCCCCGAGTACGATAATTTTGTCTTTCGTATTTATGTTATCTACGACGTTTTGTAGTTGCTGATAGAAATTTTCAGTTTCTGCTGTGGGCTTAGATATGTCTGGGGCATACGTGCTTATCAGGTGTGTTGTGATGTTACGCATTTTTATAGAGATTTTTAATAATCTATCGTTGATGTATTCGATATCATCGATGTTTTGCGTGTATTTATCGTGCAGCAAAATTCCAACTCCTGAATGCGCTCTTTCTTGTTTAGCTTTCCCGCTGTATATGAGTATAAATTCTCCGTATTTTGATGTTCCTTAGCCTTTTTTCTTTGTTTCGCATTTTTCTAAATTGATGAATTCCTACCACTTGTCTACAACCCTTTCCGCTTTGATATTTTAAGAAAAATCGGTCACTGTTCATATTTTCTGGTCTTAACGAAACATACTTTCGATAAACATTCAAGTAAATCTGATTAATTACAAATGATCTTGGTTTGTTGGTTTTCGAATCAGGTATGCTGATTAAAAGCTTAGATTCTAAGTCTTCTATATCGTGTACAGTCATTCGGACTAACTTATCCATTCTACAGACCCCAGAAATACCAAATATTACAGCCACCTAAAAAATAAATAAAGCTATAATCTAAATAGAAATTAAAACCTTGTAAATTACCTTAATCATTAAATTTTCTTTATCTGGAGCTTCCTGGATAAATTTTTCAATTTCTTTCTTCGTTAAAATCTTACGATTTCTTTGCCCTATAACCTTGAGCTTGCCGTTTCAATAAAGAACGAAGTTTTGAGTATGTAGATATATCTACATTGTGTTTAAGTGCAAGGGTTGACTTCAGCATTGAATAATTGGCCCATAATGTTGAAGATTTCATCTTTAAACAAAGGTCTAGGAAGTATGCCATTACAACATTTTCTGAGAAAGAACTCGTATTTTTACTCATGCGATAATCCATAAAACGTCTGTATGCATTTTCGTACTTTTCTCTTGATTTCTTTGGCAATAATTCTAATGAAGCAGTATTCACTGCCTCAACCAGCTCGGGAGGAGTCCCAGGAATGGAAATTTCATCATCACTTATAATTTTACTTTCGAGCAGAACACCAGCAATTAAATTTATAAGCGTCAAGTTTGACAATTCAACCTCAATACGTTTCCATAGTAACCCAAGTAATTTTATTAGGAATTTTAAAGCACCATTTATTTGGGAATAAAATTATCGCGTTTTTTTAAATCAATCAATATCTGTCGAATTTTAAACGATTTTCGGAAAAATAGTATGTTTACCTCGTAGGAAAAGCCACATTCCTGGACTTAGCAATCTTCACAGTCGTCCAGGAATGTTAAGCTTTTCCTACCCGGTAAACAATGTACTATTTTTTCTAATATGTGTAGTTTTCACTCCTGAAAAATTAAAATTAATCAATGACAATCAAAGTCCAAAAGTAAAGTAGATGTAAGTAGAACCTAAATCTAAATTGTTATGTAATTCGGTGGTGACGTGAACAATTACACGGTATTGTCGTATTTTACGATCATTTACTGGCCTAAATATATAAGATGCTAAACTACCTACAACTTTATATCATATGATTATTATTAGACGTATTGCTGTTATTTTACCGAATTTCACTATATATATATATATATATATATATATATATATATATATATATATATATATATATATAATATAATATAATATAAACAATAATCAGTATTCGTTGTTAACATTTTAGATTATAAATATATATATATATATATATATATATATATATATATATATATATATATATATATATATATATATATTATATATATATATATATATATATACCTATATTAAACTCAAGCAATCAAATTAAAATCGTTCCCGAGAAACATTGAATTACAATTGTGATAAAAATCAATAATATCAAATCATGCTCTGATGAATTTTATAAAATAAAGCGTTCCTCAAAAATAAAAAGGGACAAAGAGAAAATGCAGCAGACCTTAGCCGAATTAGCATTGGCTCTGATTTATTGAATTTAAAAGTTACTGATGCAGCATTTTTGATTTGGTAAATGTAAATGCAAAATGGGTTCTAAAAATAAATTGAAAATTAAAATATGAACTTACAGATTGGTAAATATCAAGGAGCAATCGATTCCTATTACTGGTTTTTAATTGCTTAAATAATAATTGCTTAAAACCCGTCAATATTTAAATAGCAGGAATATATTTAAACCAATTAAATATAAAAGAGGAACAAGATAATTTATTTATTTAATATCAAAATTTATTCTTTTGTTTCAGCCGTTTTGGTAATTTCCCAATCTGAAAAAAATCAAATAATTTTTCTGCAAAGTCGCCGTTTTAAAACTCTCTGAGTAACTAGTTTTGTCTTGATTTCTCTCAATATAAGTTACTGCTTTACTCTATTATCCAAAGTTATTAAGAAATAATTGTCAATAGTGCATGTCTGAAAATAAACTAAATCAGTGGTACTTAGAATAACACCTACAAACAATGAACAGGACAAAACGATAACGAAATGGTATACGCTACAAAAAAAGGCCCTACGGGATATGCTAAGCGACAAAATTAGCAGAAGTTATAGCTTGGCCCTAAAAAATATTATTGTAAACTACGCTATAAATCTATCTATCTATCTAATCAGCCTTAAACGCCCACTCTTGGGCATAGGCCTCCCCTGTTAATCTCCATTGGTCTCTATTTTAGGCGATCTGCATACAGTCCTTTCCTGCCGTTCTCTTAAGGTCGTCAGTCCATCTCATCGGTGGTCTTCCTCTTTTTCTTTTCTTTTCCCATTATTTTCAGTGTAGAATTCGCTTATTCCATCTTTCATCTTTTGGATATCCTGTCGATGTTCTCCTTTGTGAAAGTCCATATTCATTCATTCACGCCATGATTATATAAATATAATTAAAACAAAAATAAAATTATAGTCACAAACCGTTTTTACTTGAATGAAACTATGGTCCGTGACTATTTTCCTTTTAAGAAATTTTTATTATAAAGAAACTATACGAATAAACGATTAGAATTTTAATTAAATTATGACTAGAAACAATATAACCTTCCTTCTTCTTTTTTTGGGGCCTATTCTCTGTAGATGTTAACAATCACGTTGGTCCATACAACTTTGTTCACAGCTGCTCTAAATAGATATATGGTAGTCATTCCAGCCAACTGTCTGATGTTCTTTAACCACGATGTCCTTTGTTTCTTTAGTACAGTCTGAATAGTTCTATTGTTAATTGCTAAAGTTGCCATAAAATATGTGTTGCAAACTCTTTGGTTCAGTTTTTTTTGGTTCCGCAATATTACTATATTTATATTTTATTGATTTATATTATTATTCGATTATATTATGATTTATTTTATTATTTTATTATATTATATTGATTTGTGTCATATTTGTTGCTATATATTGTCTTTGCTTTGCAAAATCTCTAACCCTATATAAATTTGAACAAATATTGTCACGTTGTTCAGCACAAATTTTGTCAGAGCATTTAAGTCTGCATTTTTGACTACATGGCGATAGAATTAATCTTCCTTTTTAAAAGTGGCCTTTCTTTTTATTGCGCTTGATATTGTACGTTTTTCTTTTTTCTGTATTTGAGTCGAAATATAAGATTCTCCCTTGTTTCTTAAAATTTTTGATTAATTCTTCTGCCATAATTCGGGTCTTTTATGTCTTTTTTTTCAATTTTCTTAGTTTGAGTTTCAGCCGACACTTTCTTTCTCTTTGATGGATTCTCATTTTGATCTACTTCCATTTCTGCTTCAGAATATAAATATTTACCTAATTCCTAGTATATGCGATTGCGAAGGCCATCATCGGATCCATATGTATAATTTTGTAAGTCCTCATCGAAAAAATCTAAAGGAATAATGTTTCATTAAATATATACACGAAATGCCAAATAATTATACACTAATTTGTTCTAAGCAAAACATACGTGCTCCTAAAATTCACGATATTTGAATATGGATAAGGGTTACATTTAAAAATTAATCTAAAATAATACAAATACATACACTGAAATCTGCAGATTATAGATAAATTAAGACATAAAACACAATTTAATTAAAAATTCTCAAGAAGATTGTTATAAATTACAGTATTACCTTATTCTTAACAAAGTCTATGACAGCTAAAAGTCACATTTTAATATAAAACTTTTTTCACAATCGATACTACTAAATATTCAACTTACCCGATATTCGATAGTTTTATAACAACTTATAACACTATTCCAGAAAGAGCACAGTGACTTAAAATGTTTTAAAACGAACTATAATGTAATTTTCACCAGCGGCGATATCCCACATGAACATTCGGTAATAGACTGAATTATAACAATCTTGTTCACAAGTGTCTGTCAAAACCGCTGACGTTACCACGTTGCATGTCGCAATCTCGCATACAAATATTGAACTACAATTATAATCATTTTTTTCAGAAAAGTAGACCACTTTTTCGATTGATTACTGCATAAATCTCGAAAACAGAGAATTTTGAGTTGTAACACTCTTCTTCAGCATGGTCGATATAAAGATATATATCTAATTTTATAGATATACCACCTTCTCATAGTGTTGCACAATAACCTTACATAGCCTATAAACTTTCATAATTGATTAGTGAGTTAAACTTTACACCACTTGTCGAGACAGCAAAAGGGTAAAACAGCCATTCAGTTTACCAACAATTATTATAAATGACGTTTATGTAAAGTTTGGTTAACTATTTGATATTTTACAGGGATAAGAAAGAGAAACAATATTGTTACAGGAATGTTACGAAATGCGATTATTTACAATGTCTGCACTTGTCTGAGTTAATAAAGTTCAGATGGGTCCTATATTTTAATACCCAATGAATCATTAAAATCTGGAGATATGGTAGTGGTAGGAAAATTAACAAAAATTTGCAGAATATCCTATATAACATAGTTGCAAATAGCTGGAAACTATAGCGATGCCCAATTTGTCCATGTTTAAAAAAGAATATGCAAAATCTTTTCAGTTATAGTAGCTAACCACAATACTTTCAGACGAATGGCGAATGGACAATAAGGTATTAAATTAAAAACTTTATGTACTGACGCTGGATATATTATATAACAAATATAAGACAAATCTATCGGATAGAATAAATTATTATTGCTATATATATTATTATTAAAAATTCGGAGAAACTTTGAGAGAATTTAGCTGGAGGATGTGCAATTGAGACTTAATGCGAAAAAGAAAAAATGCACAAAATTCAATTAGAACAATTTAAGACGTTTATATGAGAAACAAAATTACAGTGCTAGTAAGCGGTAAATTCACAAAACCCATTTAAGTTTACAATTAAAATCAGACAAAGTGCTCACGACTTCCATTAATATTTAGTATTATTACAAATGGGGTAAAACTAAAAGTGCACAAATGAGAGAAATATAAAACTGCAAATGCGGACGTAGAATTACTGTTTTAAACACGAAAAAATAAAAGATAAGTAGAACCAATTCTAAACAACCAAAATCAAGTAACTTGGAAGTCAACAGAAAATAACTATAACAAACAGTGAATTAACGTTGAATTAATTATTTTTCGAATAAAGATATGTACTTTAAGAAACACGGTAAATTAAGTAAGACATCCAGCTACAAAAGCTTATAAAGCAACAGGCTGCGTAAAGGACAAAATATATAGTAATAAACATGCTGGCAAGACAACTAAAGAGGACTATACAGAGTGGCTCAAAAGTCTGGAAACGGCTAATTATCTCGTAAATTGCTAGTTATAATAGTACAAAATGTAAGATATACCTATTTTGGCATACCGAGATTCTATATTTAATATTTGCAATGTTGCCAGATTTGCCGTTTCTCTAATATTATTAGTAACTTTGGTTTTTCAAATTCATCACCCTGTATATTCAGTCATCATTGGAATCTCCTATTCAATACGGATTCAACCATATGTAACACTTATGATTTTATGTAGTTTGGAAGATCTTTAATACATAAAACATAAAGTCTGGCAACGCCTAATTGCCTCAATAATTTTTTTCATACTAACTATTTTTAACTACATTAAAATGTAACAATATTAATATTAGACAATGGTGTGGTTTCACAGTAGAAGAATTATTTCGCGCAGCAGCCGACAGAGAAAGGTTTCAGGAAATTGTAAACATGATGACGGCCAACGTCTGAATACGGAAACGGCACCCAAAGAAGAAGAAGAAGAAAATGTAACAATTAATAGATTACAACATTTTTAACATAATGGTTACTTTATCAAGTTTTCAAAATGTGCTCCATGTGAGTTGACAGTACTCTAATCGATGGTAGAATGCGTCTACCACATTTTTCCATGGTCTAGAATTTATTCGAGATTCATCGATATTTCGTTACCTTAGTTCTACAAGACTTGCTGGTTTAGTTTTGTAAACTGATTTTTTTAAGTATCCTTAATAAAAATAATCTTTAGGATTGAAATCAGGTGAACGTGGAGGCCATTCAATTCTACCTCGTCTACCGATCCATCGTCTTGGAAATATCTCTTCTAAATAATCCCAAGCATTTAAACCAAAATAAGTTGGAGCTCGATCTTGTCCCTATCTAATTAAAATTGTCACCAAACAAGTTTATCAGTGTAGGTACAGTTTTATTTCTATGTAACATATTTTAAGTTTAAACTAAGTTTATTTTTGACGTATTCATTTTCAACTTCAGAAATATTTCTCAAAATACGTTTTGTATTTTGAGAACGAAGGTGAATTTTAGGGACAAGAAGTAAAAATAAAAACGTCAGTAATTTTTATTTTAAGCTTAAATGGTGCCCTATTCTCAAAAAAATAGTACTTGCATTAAGATGCCACAAGATAATGGTTTCTAAACAGTATGTATAATCCAAGAATAATGACAGGTGTACATACTCAAAATAAGACGACAAGACAACGCCCTAAATCCTACAGGCTGATCCCTCTTACAGCATTTTTCTCGAAGACAAAAATGGAAAAAAATCTTATAGATATAGACATATTATGGAAGGGCCATTGATCGCATCAGCCGCCTTTCTAGATATAGAAATCGCATTTAATAATGTACTACCAAATTCTATTTACACTATAGCAGCTTAGCATATCTATCTAGAATTAGAGAATCCCTCAATAACGAGAGCAAGGCTCTGTTCTTCAAATTACCAGAACTTTAACTTCTAACTTTAATTTATGCTTACGTGAAAATTTGATACCGTCTAAACAAAATAAAGCTGTAATAATTTTGCTTCATAAGAAAGAAGATAAAACCGTCCTAGAAAATATTGAATTATTAGCCTGTAAAGACCTATGTACGAACTATTTACAAGAATACTAACAAGGTTGGATAAAAAATTTAACCTATACCAAACCAGAGAGCAGACGGATTTTGACCAAAATTTGGCACTAATGACCACCTGCAAATGATAAAACAACTAATTAAAAAATGGGATCACAAATCGATAAGTGCTGACAGGAGAAGACTGCACAACCTGAGTTATGATGATGATATAATGTTTATAGGAGATGGCCTAGGTAAAATCAACAAAAGAAAAATCAGTTGCAAAATTAAAACACCAAAACTTAATACATGACGAACCTCCTACTCAGTCGCGACGTAAACATTCAGAAAGAGGAAATAGAACTTGTTGATAAATACACGTATTATACCCTGGACACAAAAAGAAAATAGGAAAGTATAACCAAACAGGTGAAACCAAAAATAATACCAAATATATGAGTAGAGGATGGAGCTCTTAAAAATTTTGTAGAAGAACGAGGTAGCTGGTTCGATGACTTAAAAGCAATTATTTGTAAAACTATATTCTGACCTTTCATTATTTATTAGATAAAAAATAAATCTAAATCTCAAACCATCAGCGACCAATAGGGTGCAAAATTACAGATCAGTAATAATGTAGTAAGACTGAAAATACAATAATTAAAATGACATTTCGGGTAAAAATTATTTATTTTATTATTTACATATATAAATAACAGTAGGTATAGGAATTGCCAACAAATCACCCTTTTGAATGATAATAAAAAACACAAATGTTTGAATAAAATATTCCTAAAATACACAAATGTTTTTTTTTAATTTTTATTTATCCGCATCAAACACTAGGGTTATTAGCAGTAGGTTTATGATAGAAATAAAGAAAATAAGATACATTTTAAAAGTCACGACTTACAACAATATAGTATTATGTACATGTATGTAAATGTAACAAAAACTAAATCACAATTTATTATAGAGTTTACAGTCATTTAAAAAAGACAAATCTTCATTGAATTTTGTAATCAGTGCTTCTTTTAGGCTGTTGGGTATCTTGAATATCGCCTTGGCTGAGGTGTACTCTGGACATTCTCTTATTATATAGTTGACTGCGAAAGGTGTTTGGCATCTTTGGGACATTGGTAGCGGTTCTTTGGAGATTATGTAGCCGTGCGTAAGTCATGTATGCCCAAGTCGGAGTCTGCTGAATAATTACCTGGTCTTTTCGTTTTGGTGGTATAGGAAGATTGTTTGAAGATATGTCTGGTTTGATACTTTTAAGATTAGTGTTTGTTTGATTCCATATTTTTTGCCAGATTTAATTTACATGAGTCTTAAATAAAGTCTTAGTATCTGATATTGCTATACCTGTTGTAGTCGGCATGTTCACATTGTTCATTGCTTCAAACGCTGTTTTGTCTGCTAGCTCATTACCAGTTATTCCGACATGGGATGGGACACACATAAATTGTATGGTTTTCCCAGAAAATTTTTATGGTATGGTTTCCATGTTTAATTAGAAATAGATTGATGTGTGTAGGATAAACATATTTAATGGCCTGTAAAGAACTTAATGCATCTGATTATATTAGTATTTGTTTTTCATTTGTGGTTTTACAATGATTTAATGCGTCAAGTATTGCTTGGAGCTCTGAGGTATAATTAGTACAGCCGTCAGTTAGTCTAGGGGCAGAAATTACGTTTTCTAATACAGTAGCAGCTGCTACCCCGTTGCAATCTTTAATTTTAACGGCACTGCCACTACTACGGCAGTAGTGGCAGTGCCGTAGTAATGACAAGTGAACAGTGTAGTAGTGTCTAGGGGCTCTGGAGACTGAGACCTCGAAAGTCCTGAGGAAGGCATCAGATAGGATGCCGAAAGCTCGGCAAAATGAATATCGACGCGGTTCAACCCGGAAGACTGGTGAGTTTGATATTAATTTTAGTAATAATATTAATCTTAGCTCTAGGTTTATATATATATATATATATATATATATATATATATATATATATATATAAGGAAAAGAAGTCTTTGCTGACAACGTTAGAAAACGGAGCTTTGAGGTTTATTGGGATAAAATGTCTACCAAATCCCTTGCAACAACTGCAATTTAATATATGTGGGACAAACCACACGCAACCTAGGCAGTCGCCTAATCAGTCATCGTAGCGACAGTAGACTATACCCAGAAAGATCTGCACTGGCAGAACATGTAAATAAAGAACATCATATTATGAATTACGATTCAGTTAAAATTTTAGCTACGGAGTCCAATTACAATAAAAGACTCTTTTTAGAAATGGCATTCATTGCACAAAACTCAAATGCAATGAACAAAAGGAGTGACATTAATCAATTGAGCACTATATACTCCTACCTATTATATTTGGATGGATCATCACATTTCAATGATGTTTCAATGACTGATTCATTGTAAAGTTTCCAGGTTTCGTTATATTTTTCACAGTTTCTTTATTAAATTCTGTGTTTGTTTTT
This sequence comes from Diabrotica balteata, assembly GCA_918026665.1. Taxonomy (NCBI): domain Eukaryota; kingdom Metazoa; phylum Arthropoda; class Insecta; order Coleoptera; family Chrysomelidae; genus Diabrotica; species Diabrotica balteata. The sequence goes on along the minus strand of OU898282.1, from coordinate 82,370,896 downwards.
TCCAATACAACCTTTGTCAATAATTTGATGTGTAACAATAGTAGTACTACATAAGACAAAGAAATAAGAAGAAGTACTGTCATTTGCCATGTCCAGGAATGACAGTTACTCTTAACCTTTCATTCAACAGTTGGCCGGCACACGTGGCCGTTGTAAACTTTTTTAACTGTCTTTTTCTTATGTGTTAAAGTATAATAATTTATTAAGTTTGGTCTTATACACCATGAAATTTTTATATGTGTTAAATATTTTAAAATTTGACTCAATCAATGAGTGGTGCGTAATATTGTCACCTGTAAGTGAAACATCCACGAAAGACGAACCTCAATAACGTAAGTTTTTATCGTTTTTTAAAAAAAAACCATTTTCTACAACTAATTTCGAGGATGATTTACTAACAGTCGCACTTTATTTTCAGTTTTTCCTGATGATGAAAATAAACATTTTCGAAAGCTTGAAACTTAGTTAAAAGAGTACACTTATTTCACCGCTGAATAAATCCCAATAAACCTCAAAGCTATATATATATATATAATATATATATATATATATATATATATATATATATATATATATATATATATATATAATATATATATATATATATATATATATTATTGTATATATATTGTCTTCTGAGGTATAGTAGCATTTCTCCTGCTAGCACTTGAAGGCTTCTTATTGGAGTAGTTCTAAAGGTTCCAAAGGTTAGTCGTAGATATGTGGTTTGAATAAAATCCAGTTTTTTTAATTGATTTTTATTTGCTGTTTCATAACATATACATCCGTAGTCGAGTTTGCTTCTTATTAATGTCTGATATAAATTAATAAGAATTTTAGTATCTGAACCCCATTAATGATTGGATAAAACTCTTAGTAAGTTTATTCTTTCTTGACAGGATTTGATCAAATTGTTAATATGTGAAGTCCATGTGAGTTGTGAGTAAAATATTACACCCAAAAATTTGATTTTGCGAGTTTGTTTCAGAGAATGACCATTTAGATACAAGTATAAGTTGTATTCTGCTCTTCTTTTGTTAAACATTATTGCTTTAGTATTCTCAGTTGTAAAAGTTAAACCAGTATCTAAAGACCACATTTCTAAGCTGTTTAATGTTCTCTGTAAAATTTGCGTAGCTAATTTTATATTTTTACTTTTAACATATATTACTAGATCATGAGCAAAACGATTAGCTTTTACGGGAAGCTTTATGTGGTTTGTTATATTATTTATTGCGATTAAGAATAATAGTGGGCTTAAGGCCGATTCTTGAAGAATTCCATTATGAAGTGATTTCGGTGTTGATATGAATTCATTTGTTTTTACTTGTATGTTTTGAAGAAAGTTTTTGGTGAAAGCGAGACAGTTACCATCTATTTTCCAGTTTTTCATAATTTTAAAAATATAATGCTTCCATGTTGTGTAGAAAGCTATTTTGATGTAAGAAAATATTGCAATTACTTTTGGTTGATTTGTAAATGCTTTATGAAATTCGGATTCTAGGGCAATAATGTTATCAGCTCTCGATCTATCTGAACGGTATCCGCTTTGTATTGGAGTAAAAAGTTGTTCCTTTTACAAGTGCCATTTCAGTCTTTTACTCAATATTCTCTCCATTGCTTTGCAAATGTTACTGGTGAGAGATATTGGACGATAGAAGAATGGTAAGTTTTTTGGCTTATTCATAAAAAAAAGGATTATAATTGCTTGACGCCATATTAAAGAAACCGTTTCATTTGTGTAAATATTATTAAAGATGTCAACTAAAATTTTCTTTACTGCCTCAGGCAGTTTATCAATAAATATTGTTGGAATATCATCAGGTCCTGAAGAAGTTTTCTTAGCATTGCCTAGGCTCTCGTTTATCTCGTCTAGTGTAATCGGTATATTGAGAGTGCTTAAAGTATCTTCGATATTGATTTGCGATAATTCGGTTTTTTCTTTGTGTTTTAAGAATATAGAGTTGAATTGATCATTGCTCGAATATAGTTAATAGTGATCAGCTGATTTCTACAATTTCTAGTTTATCTGAAGTAATTAAGTTATAAAAATTAAAAATTAATGGGAAAATCCCAGTAGTTGGCCGTATACCATCGTTTAAAAAAACATACAGAAGTTAAAGCACTTCTCACTTGTATTTTGGTATAAAAACATATCATTAAAACTTTTTAAAAAAGTGTCGTCAAAATTTATGTAGTAGCATAACGTTTTCGATCTGAACAGATCATCCTTAGTGCCTTATGTAGTTGAAGCTAAAAATAAAGTTGTGGCTGTAACATCCATATATGGGTTTACATCATTCCAAATTTTAATTTTGTTGTGACTCTAGGTCGATGACAATGGATAAAATTTATTACTTTAGGGACTACATGTCCCCCTGCTCGATTTTTAACACGTGGTACTTGACAGTTAAAACGACAGCAACTGACCAGTTGGTCTGTGTCGTTTAAGATATTTAAAACAAACAACTTTATTCAATTAACAATATTTACATGATTAAAGAAGAACTGCTTAACAACAACCGTATTGTATAGAGAAGAAGACGCGTTTTGGAGATACCACTTTTATATTAGGCATATATTTAATTATTAAATGTAGATAAGAAGCACCAAATGTATGTTACAAACGTTATTAATTTATAAAAACATATGGCTATATACCAAGTACTAAATATACATTACCTATTGTTAATCAATGGTAACGTGATAGAACAAGTAGAAAAATATCAGTACTTGGGAACTTTGATCAATGAAACCAATGATCATACTGCAGAAATTAACTAGTCTAGGCGAATAGAGATTGCTAAATCAGAATTTATACGACCTAAGCCACTACGAACGTACAAAAATCTAAATTTGGAGATCAGACTACGTATCATTCGCTGTTATATATTTTTATTGTAATTATATGGAGCTGAGACTTGGACATTAAAAAAATGCAATTTAAAAAGAATCGAGCCTTTCGAACTTTGGTTATACCGCAGAGTATTAAAAATATGAACTGATATAATTACATAAACAGGAGTACTGGAGATGGTTGATAAAGAAACAGAGAAATAATTACCACTATACAAACCAGAAAACATGAATACCTAGGTCACGTGATGAGGGGACCAAAATATAAAATTTTGAGACTCATAATACAGGGAAAGATTCAAGGAAGAAGATCTGTTGGCCGAAGGCAGAACTCATGGTTGAAGAATCTATATGAGTGGTATCAATGCAGATCGATAGATTTGTTTATAGCAGCAAGTTCAAAAATAAAAATAGCCATTATGATTGCCAACCTCTGTAGGGTGACTGCACTCTAAGAAGAAGCAGTCCTAAGTTTTAAAACTCGCAGTAAATAAGAAATATGCCATAGATCGAATTTTTTGCACCTGAGTGTACATATAATACACGGTTGGCCACTTCAAAAAATACACTCAAGATTTTTATTCTAAAGTGGTCATTTTTTAACGATATAGAAATATGTCAATTTTTAACCCCCTCCCTTCACTTCCAGTACTCCAATCCTTAAATTTTAAATATGTGTGGCACACTGTTACACAGGTATTTTGCTAAAGTATTCAGACATCCATATTTTTTTGATATTATCTCTATTTTTGTAAAAAAGTATCAGTTTATTATATATAAAAACCATGTTAGTGTTTATAATTAATATAATAAATTTTTTAAAAGTGTTTATAATAAATTTTACAAATTACATTTCAAAAAACTTGTTTTTAAACGATTTTTCGCAAATAACTCCAAACATTTCGATTTTATCGGAAAAAATGTTTACGTATAACATGAAACAAAAAAACAAATGTCTCTTTTTATTTATCATGACCGTAAACATAATATTAACAACGTTATGGCTGTTTCAAAGTAGACATTTATTCATCGAATACAATAATCCAAATATAGCATGTTGAATATTAAAGCATAAAACGGTAATTCATCGAAAAATTAGGTAAATGTTTTTAGGGATTATAAAAAAAATCTTAAGAGCAATCACTCGTCACAGTGGATGGCATAAAAATTAGAATTATTTTTTAAATAAAAATAAAATCCGCTTATAAATTTTGTGAAGCAGAAAGTAACGTGATCTGACACGTGATGCAGAACATAGCAAAATATCAAATTTATATATTTATATATATATATATATATATATATATTATATATATATATATATATATATATATAAAGCACTGAAGAAGAAGAAAACCATTATATTCTGGAAGTTTGACTGCTTAAGAAGGTATTGTATTGAAAAAATCTGGGTGTAATGCGAAGACACTATATACGGAATTTCTCAAAAATATAAAAATATAAATATAAAAATCTTTCAAAAAAATCCAATAATAAAAAAATATACAAAAAAAATTGTAGAATACGAATAACCAGCTGTTTTTATCAAAGCTTTTCGTTTTTTTTATATCTTTATAGACCAAAAAGTATGATTGTTTATACGTCGTATTCGCATGCGTTTTGCACAATCTTTAAGCTCTTTCAGCGTAACCAATTTTAAAACGGAGGGCTTGAAAAATATTTAATATATGCCAATTTGTAACTTTAAAATAAACTATTTCTATAAACTTTTAAAATAGCATTTTTTTCTATTAAGGGCTCAGTACATCTAAATAGGTATTAATCAAACTTAATATTAGAAGGACAGGTGACATGGGTCAACTGTGATAACCATAACCTTCCAAAATATTCCAAAGTTTCCAACAATCTATTGTAATAAATCAGCACTATATACACTAAAATATGTATACACATCTGGAAATCCATTGAATACCCTTATTGCGTCTTATATAATGCTGTCAAAAGTACGAATCTCGAAGTTAGAAGTCAAACTCAAGTTCTTGGTCCGACCGTAGATAAGTTCGGATATGTCCAGTGATTCAATGACCGTAATAATACTCTGGATATTTGTAGAGAATCTTGATATTAAATATTGACGTCCACTTTAGTTAGCGTGGCTTTAAACACTACAGGGTCTTGTATGTTCTTATTTGACTAAGCTACACTATATTATTCTAATAAAAACAGTTTTTTATCATATTAGAAATAATAACTATAAAAACATATAAAAAACTATATAATTTTACAAATGGTAAAGTTTTTAACTCGATAAAATGTTCTCTACTATAATTATGAATTTAAATAATATACATTCGAAGATAGTAGAGAATCAACAACAAAATATCACTAGTACATGTATATAACTCTGCATTTTATAGGCAGGATATAAATTAGCATCTTAGACGTTGAAAACTACTCTTAGCTGTTACTTCAACGCAGTCAGTTTTGTAGTAATTTTAAATTAATTTATTATTATAATATTTATTTACGTATACAACTCTTACATGTATAAAAGATTTATCCGAACAACTAACGAATCTTTTAGCCAAACATAACTTATTGGGTGGCTCACAAAGAAGACAAGCTTTTAAATAAATGTTTCACCACTAAAACAAAAAACCCTAACACTCAAAAATCACATATTGTTTACGAGATACCATGTAATAACTGTGAAGGATATTGGGCAAACCAGTCAACTGCTTCAATCCAGAATTCGATCTCACAAATATGACAAGTTAAACATCATTGCGCTCACAAAGCATTAGAATGAGAAGAAGCATACATTTGACTTTAAGGATACACTAATCTAAATACAATATATCTTAATTCTATTAAAATAAGAAAAAATGTACCACCATAAAACCTCTTAAAGTTCTAACACATCTCAACTTTACCTTTTTCGAAAACACCAACGACGCATATGTAAAAATAAGTATATATTAATGACAGTAACCATAAGATATGAAATATCAATTTTTCCTGTCGACTGTCCATTTATGATCAATTTTAACACCCTCAAAATCATTTATTAATGACCCCTATTAATGAATGATTTTCTATTAATGAACGATTTCATTATAAGCAACACAACATACATTGCTTGCATAAATTAATTAAACGCTCAGTGATTGGCATTATTGGATTATTTACTTTATTGTTTAAAATTCTGTGTATTTAAAAAATCAAAAGACGGATATTGACGAATAGTTTAATTTAACTCCACCAGAAGTGGCAGAAACTACAAATGAAATATATCTTCAAGTTTACTGCCTGAAAAAAGCAGAGTGTTGTACAAAAAAACATACGCTAAATTTATTGCATGATGTGACGAGAGAAAAATAATACGATGTTTAGAATCTGTATTTGTGATATATTTTTCAAACATTGCCAAAAAGGACAAATAGCAAGTTTGTGGCCCAAATATTTGATACTTAAATCAACCTTAAGTTTAAAATCAAACATTGATATATCTAAATATAATAAGCTAGCTATATTTATCAAGAAAAAAAGAACATATTATGTACCAAAGAAAGTCCAGAAATCATTTCTGATGCCCCTAACGACGTGTTTCTAATGATAAAGGTAAACCAGTAAATTAAGTTTATACATTTAATACTCGTATTTCATAACATTTCATTTTGTAGGTTGCATTGATTTTCGGAGTGGCTGGGGCGTTAGGAAAGCACGAACAATTGAAATAAGAAACAAATAACGTTAAAGACTTGGGGTCAAAGTTGCTGGTCACAATAAAAGTATTAAAAACACCCACAAATAGAATATTTACCATAGTAGATAACGAAGCAAATACCATTCTCAATGCAATTAAAACCTATATTTCTTCAAGACCGGCACGCACACCATATAAACGATTTTTCATTTTTTATAAAAATAACAAATGTTCCATACAGCCAGTTGGCATAAATACTTTTTCCAAAATTCCTTCCCTTTTTGTTAAATTCTTAAAATTAGAGCATCCGCATCTCTACACTGGGTATTGTTTTTGACGCTCCTGTGCCTCATTACTGTGTGACAGTGGTGCAGACTTTTCAGAAGGTTATATAGATAATTCTATGCAGAATAAAGTTGAGACGGCTGAAAAATTTTTTAGGGCAAAATACCACTAAACTAAACCTTGTCAAAGTACTTCCGTCAACACCACCGCTTCTTCTTCTATCACAGAATTTACAGAGGTCCAAGAAAATTTATATATTTAACAGATAATCATTTATCAATACCCGCCTTTAATTTCAGTAATTGTACTATTTCTAATACTAATTCGTTTAGTAACTAAAAATTTAAACTAAGATATCCTTATTTCTGAAAAGTACGGTAGACGCAAAAGATTTGTAACGAACTCGTGAATTAAAATGGCGATACAATCTTAAACATTAACGCGCTCTCTCCGCTCACTCATTAAAATATCTTAATTTTTAATCGCCGCTATTAATACACTTGTTGGTTAAAAAACTATTACTCTCTGCCAATTCATTAATGTCGCATTCTCGCTTTTTAGAATTTTAACTCCATAAAGCATATATATATATATATATATATATATATATATATATATATATATATATATATATATATATATATATATATATATATATATATATAATTCTTTGGAGGGTAACTTTCGGGAAAGCGTCAAAACAAGGATCAGCTAGAGATGGTATAAGCCAGCTTGGTGTAGAACTTTATTCTATATGTGAAATTTTCGGTGATATGTTGTCACCTTCATCAGCACCTAAATGGAAAACCTATTATAGTACAGTGGTGGAAATCAACATTTAAAAACCTACATTGAAAATGTTCAGTTGGTCCTAGTTGTAAAAAACACTGTCACAAACATGTTAAAAATATTAAAAAATACATTTAAAATTTTGAATAAAAACATTACAGACAACAGGGTAGTTTTTCAAATACAAACACAACAAAAAATCTAAACTTTACAACCTACAAAACCTACAAATAGAAAAGAAGAATTAATCTTCTTTTTTGATGACATATTTCTGTCAACATCCGGGTGACATATGTAACGAGGTTATAATTTTCACTTTTGCACATCACAACCACATGGATACGAAAAGAAAGAGCCCTAGGCAACATAATAAGCAAGGAAATAAAGTCCCCTCTAAAGCACAGGTAGGTAATCTATGCATGTCATGATAAGTTCCCCACATTTTCCAGTTTGTTACTTCTTGTCAAGTCCTGTTGAAGTAGAAAGGAATAAATACAACTTAAGTTTTCAACATCTTTCTTACAGTTCATAGGAGAGCTGCAGTTATGGATGTAGCACATTTCTATGAAGTTTCTCTTAAATTGGTTGTCAACCCTCTTTAGTACTTGCACATTTTCATAGTTAGCAGTGTGTCCAGTATTCTTAATATGTTGGCTAAAGGCTGTGCTGGTGGGCTTCCTCACAACATCACTCCTGTGCAAAGCTATTCTTTTTGAGAGTTTCTGGCTGGTTTGACCGACATACACTTCTGAACAAGAACCACATGGAATAGAATACACTACATTGAAGTTATCCAGTTTTTTAACTCTTTCTGTCAGGTGAGTAAAGTATGTCCCTAATCTTTTGTAAACAGAATTTGCTATCACTATGTTGAACTGTCTGAAAAGGTTTGTGATCTGTGGTGATAAACCTTTGATGTAAGGCAATCTCCCATAGAACACTTCTACTGTTTCTCCTTCTAATGTTTGTCTTTGCTGTGTTCTAACTGTTGGCATATCTTGAAATAGCAATTTATTAAGAAGCATCTTAGGGTAGTGATTTTTTCTAAGGATCTCATACAATAATTTGATGTTCTTATTGTAGTTTGAAGGGTGACAAATTCTTTTTATTCTGTTTTTCAGACCTTTGATGATGTTAATCTTCTGTTCGTCTGGATGATACGAGTGAAAAGGCACATATCTACCTGAGAATGTTTTTTTTCTGTACCAATCTAACCTAACTGTATTGTCCTCATGTCTGGTTACATAGGTGTCTAAGAATGGAACACTATTATTTTCTTCTGTTTCAACTGTGAATTGTAGGTGAGTGTTATATGAGTTGAAAATGTCAAGAGTGTAGTTGATTTTGTCTGCAGGGACTGCACATATGAGGTCGTCTACATATTGGTAAATGAAGGGGAACTGGAAATCAACTTCTTGAGTACAGTAGTGAAGTAGGGAGTTCATTACAATTTCTGCCAAAGTAGGGGATATAGCTCCACCCATGGGTGCTCCTTTTATTTGGACATAGAATTCATTTTGAAAAGTGAAATATGTATTGTTGTATAAAAAGGTAATCAGTTTCAGGAACAAAACTTTGGGAATTGTACAGTTCTGTTCAATAAGATGGTAATTAGTTGTCAGAATAGAAACTACCAGTTCAAGAGGGATGTTGGTAAACAAGGAAGTAACATCAAAACTCACCAAGACATATCCTGAAGGTAGTAAAAACCCATTGATCTTATTTGCAAATTCAAAAGAATCTTTAATTTTGTAGGTATTATGAGAAGAAAAAGAAGTGTCAATAATACCTGCCAGATATTTAGCCAAGGATTGAGTGGGGGCATTCTTGCAAGCAATTATAGGACGTAGAGGGCACCCTTCTTTGTGAATTTTTGGAAGTCCATAGTATGTTGGGGTGGTACCGGTGTAGTTGGTTAATTTTTTTTTTTTGTTTTGGTGGTAATATGTCCTTCTTCATGTAGTTGTTTTATTAGTAAGTTAGTGTTTCTTTCTACTGATGGAGTCAGATCTTTGGGGATTTTTTTATAGGAATGTGGGTCATTGAGAAGTTCAAATGATTTGGTGATGTACTCGTTTCTGTCCATTATGACTGTAGTGTTACCTTTGTCTGCTCTTGTTACTATAATATCAGGGTTGTCTTTCAGAAATTTTCTCGTTTTTGTTTCAATGGCCATGGATGGACTGATGTAATAACGGTTGGTTTTGATGTGGTTGGTAATGATATTCGTGATTTTTGAACGTTGCAAATTCTGTGAATCTGTAGGGAGTTTCTTAATACAGTACTCAATGTCTGCTAGGTATGTATACATGTCAATATCTTTCACTGAGACTGGTAGTGAAAATTTTGGACCTAATGATAGAAAAGATTTTATGTCTTGAGGCAAAGTCACTTTGGATTGATTTACCAACCATGCATTTTCATTTGTAGTTGTGAGTGAAGCTAAAGGATCTTTAAGTTGGTTAAGTTTTGAGATGTTGCTTCTTTTTATACAGTTGAAAATTCTTTTATATCTTTTGTCCTGTAGTCTCAGGAAATCAGACATCATGTTGTAAGAGAGTTTGTTATTAAGATACTCTATTGATTTATCTATGTTTGTCTGTAAATTTCTGATTTTTGTATTAGTTTCATTAATAGTGATGTTTAGAATCCTCTTTGTTACAAGATTTCTTAAATATGATATTTTTCTTGTATTTTTATTTTCTGTATTTTCAGGTATTGAGAGGATCCTTTCTGTACCCTGTTGTAAAAATCTAGGAATTATGTTGTTTCTCCTGCATTCGTACAGGAAGATGAGCCTGTTCTTTGCTGAAGCCATTTTTGTTAGTGATGACATGTAAGTTTTCGCATGTTTAACTCCAGTGTTACCGTCAATGTTCTTTATCTGTTGTAGGAATCCCATTTTTGTAGTCAATTATTGTAAATAGAGTGTGTGTAACGACGCTAAGAATACAATTCTTTGGAGGGTAACTTTCGGGAAAGCGTCAAAACAAGGATCAGCTAGAGATGGTATAAGCCAGCTTGGTGTAGAACTTTATTCTATATGTGAAATTTTCGGTGATATGTTGTCACCTTCATCAGCACCTAAATGGAAAACCTATTATAGTACAGTGGTGGAAATCAACATTTAAAAACCTACATTGAAAATGTTCAGTTGGTCCTAGTTGTAAAAAACACCGTCACAAACATGTTAAAAATATTAAAAAATACATTTAAAATTTTGAATAAAAACATTACAGACAACAGGGTAGTTTTTCAAATACAAACACAACAAAAAATCTAAACTTTACAACCTACAAAAACTACAAATAGAAAAGAAGAATTAATCTTCTTTTTTGATGACATATTTCTGTCAACATCCGGGTGACATATGTAACGAGGTTATAATTTTCACTTTTGCACATCACAACCACATGGATACGAAAAGAAAGAGCCCTAGGCAACATAATAAGCAAGGAAATAAAGTCCCCTCTAAAGCACAGGTAGGTAATCTATGCATGTCATGATAAGTTCCCCACATTTTCCAGTTTGTTACTTCTTGTCAAGTCCTGTTGAAGTAGAAAGGAATAAATACAACTTAAGTTTTCAACATCTTCCTTACAGTTCATAGGAGAGCTGCAGTTATGGATGTAGCACATTTCTATGAAGTTTCTCTTAAATTGGTTGTCAACCCTCTTTAGTACTTGCACATTTTCATAGTTAGCAGTGTGTCCAGTATTCTTAATATGTTGGCTAAAGGCTGTGCTGGTGGGCTTCCTCACAACATCACTCCTGTGCAAAGCTATTCTTTTTGAGAGTTTCTGGCTGGTTTGACCGACATACACTTCTGAACAAGAACCACATGGAATAGAATACACTACATTGAAGTTATCCAGTTTTTTAACTCTTTCTGTCAGGTGAGTAAAGTATGTCCCTAATCTTTTGTAAACAGAATTTGCTATCACTATGTTGAACTGTCTGAAAAGGTTTGTGATCTGTGGTGATAAACCTTTGATGTAAGGCAATCTCCCATAGAACACTTCTACTGTTTCTCCTTCTAATGTTTGTCTTTGCTGTGTTCTAACTGTTGGCATATCTTGAAATAGCAATTTATTAAGAAGCATCTTAGGGTAGTGATTTTTTCTAAGGATCTCATACAATAATTTGATGTTCTTATTGTAGTTTGAAGGGTGACAAATTCTTTTTATTCTGTTTTTCAGACCTTTGATGATGTTAATCTTCTGTTCGTCTGGATGATACGAGTGAAAAGGCACATATCTACCTGAGAATGTTTTTTTTCTGTACCAATCTAACCTAACTGTATTGTCCTCATGTCTGGTTACATAGGTGTCTAAGAATGGAACACTATTATTTTCTTCTGTTTCAACTGTGAATTGTAGGTGAGTGTTATATGAGTTGAAAATGTCAAGAGTGTAGTTGATTTTGTCTGCAGGGACTGCACATATGAGGTCGTCTACATATTGGTAAATGAAGGGGAACTGGAAATCAACTTCTTGAGTACAGTAGTGAAGTAGGGAGTTCATTACAATTTCTGCCAAAGTAGGGGATATAGCTCCACCCATGGGTGCTCCTCTTATTTGGACATAGAATTCATTTTGAAAAGTGAAATATGTATTGTTGTATAAAAAGTTAATCAGTTTCAGGAACAAAACTTTGGGAATTGTACAGTTCTGTTCAATAAGATGGTAATTAGTTGTCAGAATAGAAACTACCAGTTCAAGAGGGATGTTGGTAAACAAGGAAGTAACATCAAAACTCACCAAGACATATCCTGAAGGTAGTAAAAACCCATTGATCTTATTTGCAAATTCAAAAGAATCTTTAATTTTGTAGGTATTATGAGAAGAAAAAGAAGTGTCAATAATACCTGCCAGATATTTAGCCAAGGATTGAGTGGGGGCATTCTTGCAAGCAATTATAGGACGTAGAGGGCACCCTTCTTTGTGAATTTTTGGAAGTCCATAGTATGTTGGGTTTAGAATCCTCTTTGTCATCACTATTAATGAAACTAATACAAAAATCAGAAATTTACAGACAAACATAGATAAATCAATAGAGTATCTTAATAACAAACTCTCTTACAACATGATGTCTGATTTCCTGAGACTACAGGACAAAAGATATAAAAGAATTTTCAACTGTATAAAAAGAAGCAACATCTCAAAACTTAACCAACTTAAAGATCCTTTAGCTTCACTCACAACTACAAATGAAAATGCATGGTTGGTAAATCAATCCAAAGTGACTTTGCCTCAAGACATAAAATCTTTTCTATCATTAGGTCCAAAATTTTCACTACCAGTCTCAGTGAAAGATATTGACATGTATACATACCTAGCAGACATTGAGTACTGTATTAAGAAACTCCCTACAGATTCACAGAATTTGCAACGTTCAAAAATCACGAATATCATTACCAACCACATCAAAACCAACCGTTATTACATCAGTCCATCCATGGCCATTGAAACAAAAACGAGAAAATTTCTGAAAGACAACCCTGATATTATAGTAACAAGAGCAGACAAAGGTAACACTACAGTCATAATGGACAGAAACGAGTACATCACCAAATCATTTGAACTTCTCAATGACCCACATTCCTATAAAAAAATCCCCAAAGATCTGACTCCATCAGTAGAAAGAAACACTAACTTACTAATAAAACAACTACATGAAGAAGGACATATTACCACCAAAACAAAAAAAGAATTAACCAACTACACCGGTACCACCCCAACATACTATGGACTTCCAAAAATTCACAAAGAAGGGTGCCCTCTACGTCCTATAATTGCTTGCAAGAATGCCCCCACTCAATCCTTGGCTAAATATCTGGCAGGTATTATTGACACTTCTTTTTCTTCTCATAATACCTACAAAATTAAAGATTCTTTTGAATTTGCAAATAAGATCAATGGGTTTTTACTACCTTCAGGATATGTCTTGGTGAGTTTTGATGTTACTTCCTTGTTTACCAACATCCCTCTTGAACTGGTAGTTTCTATTCTGACAACCAATTACCATCTTATTGAACAGAACTATACAATTCCCAAAGTTTTGTTCCTGAAACTGATTACCTTTTTATACAACAATACATATTTCACTTTTCAAAATGAATTCTATGTCCAAATAAAAGGAGCACCCATGGGTGGAGCTATATCCCCTACTTTGGCAGAAATTGTAATGAACTCCCTACTTCACTACTGTACTCAAGAAGTTGATTTCCAGTTCCCCTTCATTTACCAATATGTAGACGACCTCATATGTGCAGTCCCTGCAGACAAAATCAACTACACTCTTGACATTTTCAACTCATATAACACTCACCTACAATTCACAGTTGAAACAGAAGAAAATAATAGTGTTCCATTCTTAGACACCTATGTAACCAGACATGAGGACAATACAGTTAGGTTAGATTGGTACAGAAAAAAAACATTCTCAGGTAGATATGTGCCTTTTCACTCGTATCATCCAGACGAACAGAAGATTAACATCATCAAAGGTCTGAAAAACAGAATAAAAAGAATTTGTCACCCTTCAAACTACAATAAGAACATCAAATTATTGTATGAGATCCTTAGAAAAAATCACTACCCTAAGATGCTTCTTAATAAATTGCTATTTCAAGATATGCCAACAGTTAGAACACAGCAAAGACAAACATTAGAAGGAGAAACAGTAGAAGTGTTCTATGGGAGATTGCCTTACATCAAAGGTTTATCACCACAGATCACAAACCTTTTCAGACAGTTCAACATAGTGATAGCAAATTCTGTTTACAAAAGATTAGGGACATACTTTACTCACCTGACAGAAAGAGTTAAAAAACTGGATAACTTCAATGTAGTGTATTATATTCCATGTGGTTCTTGTTCAGAAGTGTATGTCGGTCAAACCAGCCAGAAACTCTCAAAAAGAATAGCTTTGCACAGGAGTGATGTTGTGAGGAAGCCCACCAGCACAGCCTTTAGCCAACATATTAAGAATACTGGACACACTGCTAACTATGAAAATGTGCAAGTACTAAAGAGGGTTGACAACCAATTTAAGAGAAACTTCATAGAAATGTGCTACATCCATAACTGCAGCTCTCCTATGAACTGTAAGAAAGATGTTGAAAACTTAAGTTGTATTTATTCCTTTCTACTTCAACAGGACTTGACAAGAAGTAACAAACTGGAAAATGTGGGGAACTTATCATGACATGCATAGATTACCTACCTGTGCTTTAGAGGGGACTTTATTTCCTTGCTTATTATGTTACCTAGGGCTCTTTCTTTTCGTATCCATGTGGTTGTGATGTGCAAAAGTGAAAATTATAACCTCGTTACATATGTCACCCGGATGTTGACAGAAATATGTCATCAAAAAAGAAGATTAATTCTTCTTTTCTATTTGTAGTTTTTGTAGGTTGTAAAGTTTAGATTTTTTGTTGTGTTTGTATTTGAAAAACTAACATGTTGTCTGTAATGTTTTTATTCAAAATTTTAAATGTATTTTTTAATATTTTTAACATGTTTGTGACAGTGTTTTTTACAACTAGGACCAACTGAACATTTTCAATGTAGGTTTTTAAATGTTGATTTCCACCACTGTACTATAATAGGTTTTCCATTTAGGTGCTGATGAAGGTGACAACATATCACCGAAAATTTCACATATAGAATAAAGTTCTACACCAAGCTGGCTTATACCATCTCTAGCTGATCCTTGTTTTGACGCTTTCCCGAAAGTTACCCTCCAAAGAATTGTATTCTTAGCGTCGTTACACACACTCTATTTACAATAATTGACTACAAAAATGGGATTCCTACAACAGATAAAGAACATTGACGGTAACACTGGAGTTAAACATGCGAAAACTTACATGTCATCACTAACAAGAATGGCTTCAGCAAAGAACAGGCTCATCTTCCTGTACGAATGCAGGAGAAACAACATAATTCCTAGATTTTTACAACAGGGTACAGAAAGGATCCTCTCAATGCCTGAAAATACAGAAAATAAAAATACAAGAAAAATATAATATTTAAGAAATCTTGTAACAAAGAGGATTCTAAACATCACTATTAATGAAACTAATACAAAAATCAGAAATTTACAGACAAACATAGATAAATCAATAGAGTATCTTAATAACAAACTCTCTTACAACATGATGTCTGATTTCCTGAGACTACAGGACAAAAGATATAAAAGAATTTTCAACTGTATAAAAAGAAGCAACATCTCAAAACTTAACCAACTTAAAGATCCTTTAGCTTCACTCACAACTACAAATGAAAATGCATGGTTGGTAAATCAATCCAAAGTGACTTTGCCTCAAGACATAAAATCTTTTCTATCATTAGGTCCAAAATTTTCACTACCAGTCTCAGTGAAAGATATTGACATGTATACATACCTAGCAGACATTGAGTACTGTATTAAGAAACTCCCTACAGATTCACAGAATTTGCAACGTTCAAAAATCACGAATATCATTACCAACCACATCAAAACCAACCGTTATTACATCAGTCCATCCATGGCCATTGAAACAAAAACGAGAAAATTTCTGAAAGACAACCCTGATATTATAGTAACAAGAGCAGACAAAGGTAACACTACAGTCATAATGGACAGAAACGAGTACATCACCAAATCATTTGAACTTCTCAATGACCCACATTCCTATAAAAAAATCCCCAAAGATCTGACTCCATCAGTAGAAAGAAACACTAACTTACTAATAAAACAACTACATGAAGAAGGACATATTACCACCAAAACAAAAAAAGAATTAACCAACTACACCGGTACCACCCCAACATACTATGGACTTCCAAAAATTCACAAAGAAGGGTGCCCTCTACGTCCTATAATTGCTTGCAAGAATGCCCCCACTCAATCCTTGGCTAAATATCTGGCAGGTATTATTGACACTTCTTTTTCTTCTCATAATACCTACAAAATTAAAGATTCTTTTGAATTTGCAAATAAGATCAATGGGTTTTTACTACCTTCAGGATATGTCTTGGTGAGTTTTGATGTTACTTCCTTGTTTACCAACATCCCTCTTGAACTGGTAGTTTCTATTCTGACAACTAATTACCATCTTATTGAACAGAACTGTACAATTCCCAAAGTTTTGTTCCTGAAACTGATTACCTTTTTATACAACAATACATATTTCACTTTTCAAAATGAATTCTATGTCCAAATAAAAGGAGCACCCATGGGTGGAGCTATATCCCCTACTTTGGCAGAAATTGTAATGAACTCCCTACTTCACTACTGTACTCAAGAAGTTGATTTCCAGTTCCCCTTCATTTACCAATATGTAGACGACCTCATATGTGCAGTCCCTGCAGACAAAATCAACTACACTCTTGACATTTTCAACTCATATAACACTCACCTACAATTCACAGTTGAAACAGAAGAAAATAATAGTGTTCCATTCTTAGACACCTATGTAACCAGACATGAGGACAATACAGTTAGGTTAGATTGGTACAGAAAAAAAACATTCTCAGGTAGATATGTGCCTTTTCACTCGTATCATCCAGACGAACAGAAGATTAACATCATCAAAGGTCTGAAAAACAGAATAAAAAGAATTTGTCACCCTTCAAACTACAATAAGAACATCAAATTATTGTATGAGATCCTTAGAAAAAATCACTACCCTAAGATGCTTCTTAATAAATTGCTATTTCAAGATATGCCAACAGTTAGAACACAGCAAAGACAAACATTAGAAGGAGAAACAGTAGAAGTGTTCTATGGGAGATTGCCTTACATCAAAGGTTTATCACCACAGATCACAAACCTTTTCAGACAGTTCAACATAGTGATAGCAAATTCTGTTTACAAAAGATTAGGGACATACTTTACTCACCTGACAGAAAGAGTTAAAAAACTGGATAACTTCAATGTAGTGTATTCTATTCCATGTGGTTCTTGTTCAGAAGTGTATGTCGGTCAAACCAGCCAGAAACTCTCAAAAAGAATAGCTTTGCACAGGAGTGATGTTGTGAGGAAGCCCACCAGCACAGCCTTTAGCCAACATATTAAGAATACTGGACACACTGCTAACTATGAAAATGTGCAAGTACTAAAGAGGGTTGACAACCAATTTAAGAGAAACTTCATAGAAATGTGCTACATCCATAACTGCAGCTCTCCTATGAACTGTAAGAAATATGTTGAAAACTTAAGTTGTATTTATTCCTTTCTACTTCAACAGGACTTGACAAGAAGTAACAAACTGGAAAATGTGGGGAACTTATCATGACATGCATAGATTACCTACCTGTGCTTTAGAGGGGACTTTATTTCCTTGCTTATTATGTTGCCTAGGGCTCTTTCTTTTCGTATCCATGTGGTTGTGATGTGCAAAAGTGAAAATTATAACCTCGTTACATATGTCACCCGGATGTTGACAGAAATATGTCATCAAAAAAGAAGATTAATTCTTCTTTTCTATTTGTAGTTTTTGTAGGTTGTAAAGTTTAGATTTTTTGTTGTGTTTGTATTTGAAAAACTACCCTGTTGTCTGTAATGTTTTTATTCAAAATTTTAAATGTATTTTTTAATATTTTTAACATGTTTGTGACAGTGTTTTTTACAACTAGGACTAACTGAACATTTTCAATGTAGGTTTTTAAATGTTGATTTCCACCACTGTACTATAATAGGTTTTCCATTTAGGTGCTGATGAAGGTGACAACATATCACCGAAAATTTCACATATAGAATAAAGTTCTACACCAAGCTGGCTTATACCATCTCTAGCTGATCCTTGTTTTGACGCTTTCCCGAAAGTTACCCTCCAAAGAATTGTATTCTTAGCGTCGTTACACACACTCTATTTACAATAATTGACTACAAAAATGGGATTCCTACAACAGATAAAGAACATTGACGGTAACACTGGAGTTAAACATGCGAAAACTTACATGTCATCACTAACAAAAATGGCTTCAGCAAAGAACAGGCTCATCTTCCTGTACGAATGCAGGAGAAACAACATAATTCCTAGATTTTTACAACAGGGTACAGAAAGGATCCTCTCAATACCTGAAAATACAGAAAAAAAAATACAAGAAAAATATCATATTTAAGAAATCTTGTAACAAAGAGGATTCTAAACATCACTATTAATGAAACTAATACAAAAATCAGAAATTTACAGACAAACATAGATAAATCAATAGAGTATCTTAATAACAAACTCTCTTACAACATGATGTCTGATTTCCTGAGACTACAGGACAAAAGATATAAAAGAATTTTCAACTGTATAAAAAGAAGCAACATCTCAAAACTTAACCAACTTAAAGATCCTTTAGCTTCACTCACAACTACAAATGAAAATGCTGTTTAGACATAAATTTTATTTTGTTAAGCTTAGGTACTTGTGTAGTAAAAGACAAGGCAAGCCTGTCATGATTGATGTAACGGCTGTCAAATAATAATTTCGCTCTCTTGTCATGCAGCAATAAATAGGTAAACACGTCTCCCTAATTAATTAAAGTTTTTTATATTTGTAATAATAAATGGTACAAGCAGGAATATGGTAAATCATCAATGATTAGCCAGAAGTTCATACATATTTAGTTTTTGGTCCAATTCGAGCGGATGGAATGAATATCTGAAGTAAAAACAGCGAAAATTGTCAAATAAAAATAAAAGGTTAAACACGACATTCAGTGCCAGCCCAGCCGATGTCAGTTTGAAAGGTTTATAAGGTTTATATATTATATATTTATAACGTTACGACATTCAGTGCAGAAGCCGATGTCAATTTGAAAAGGTTAAGGTTACGACATTCAGTGCCAAGGAAGCCAATGTTGATTTGAGGTTATAAAACCATATAAGGTAAGTGACTTTGGTTCATTGTATTTTTCATCTGTGCAACAATGGCTGAGCAAGAGTTAAAGAGTTTAAAATCAAAAAGGGGAGTAGTTAAAGGGAAACTTACAAGGTTTAAGAATTATTTTGATAATATTGATAAGGATTATGTGTCTAAAAAGTTAATCACAGAACTAGAGTTAAGGTTAAGCAAGATTTCACCCTTGTATGAAGATTTTCATGAGATTCAAGAAAAAATTGATGAAATAGAGCAGAGTAATGATGATATAAATGAAATTAACACTTTTGAGACTTCCTATTTCGAACTTGTTAGTGATATGCAAACACTTTGCGATAATTTTAAAATAGAAAATAATACTGAGAATGCATCAGTTCATAGTGATTCAAATCAAGGGATTAATAGTAATAGTTTTCAGGCCTTGGTTAAGTTACCACCTATAAAACTGCCTAGTTTTAATGGCCATTATGACTCATGGCTCGAATATAAAGATTGTTTTTTGGCATTGGTTCATAATAATGAATCTTTAACAGATATTCAGAGATTTTATTATTTAAGATCTTCTCTTGAAATGGATCCTCAGCAAATAATAAAATCTATAGAGGTTTCGTCAACAAATTATAAAATAGCTTGGCAGATGTTGACAGAGCGTTATGAGAATAAAAAACTTATTATTCACAACCATTTAAAAGCAATTTTTGATCATCCTAGTATTAATAACGAGTCTTATGTTGAACTAAGAAATTTATTTGATAATGTCACTAAACATTTACGGTCATTAAATAGTTTAGGCTTAGATACAACAAGTTGGGATAGTATAATAATATTTATAATGTGTTCTAAATTTGATGCTACCACCAGAAGGGAATGGGAATGTTTTAAACATGAAAATGATTTACCCAGTATGGGCGATTTAAATAGATTTTTAAAAGAGAAATGTGAAATGTTGGAGATGCTTCAAGTATCTTCCGGTTATACAAATAATAAAGCAAAGGTTCGCAATGTAAGTTCTCGAAGTTTTGCTTCTATTGAAGGATATTCCAATGTCAAATGTTACTTTTGTCAAAAAGATCATCCCATATATAAGTGCGATGTATTTCTAAAATTAAATGTAAATGACAGAATCTCGGCTGCTAAAAGATTAAAGTTGTGTTTAAATTGTTTAAGGAATTCACATCCAACATGGAAATGCAAGCTACAAAAATGTATAAAATGTCAAAAGTTGCATAATTCATTATTGCATTTAAATCATCACATCACAAATAATGTTTCTAGAAATATGGCTACTACTGATTCAATTGATCCGAATCAACATAAAATAGAATCTAATCAAAACATCGAGAACTGTATTGAACGCTCAGACAGCGGTCAGCGTCATCTAAGTTCTGCTCTTCACGTTTCCAACCGCCTTGTCAGCTCTCATGAGATTTCTGAGGTTTTATTATCGACGGTCTTAATTCGCATTGTAAATGGAAATAAATCAATTGTTTGCCGTGGATTACTGGACAGCGGTTCTCAAAGTAATTTTGTTAGTGAGAAAATTTGTAAATTTTTAGATTTAAAATTTCGAAGAGTAGAACATTTGGTCAAGGGTGTTGGAGAGGCGCTAGCAAAAATTAATAATGAAGCTATTGTCACGCTAAGTTCTTGCGAAGGAGATTTTAGTATGGAGACTCATTGTTTGGTTATTCCCAATATTACGGGAAAGTTACCGATTAGGTCTTTTAATAAAAATGATTTAAAAATTCCCTTAGGTTTAAAGTTGGCAGATCCAGATTTTAATGTGTCTAATGATATAGATTTATTGCTAGGATCGAGTATATTTTGGTCTGTTTTGTTATCAGGTAGAAAAACTTTGGGTCCAAATATGCCAATTTTGCAAAATACAGAATTTGGTTGGATAATTGCTGGGAATTTATATCTTAATTCGTTAGAGCCTAAAAATTCTCTTACATTTTTTAATGTGAATACTTATACTAATAATGATTCAATAAATAATCAAGTAATAAAGTTCTGGGAAGTTGAAGAATTGGGTTCGCAAAAGAAAATATATTCAAACGAAGAAATGTTTTGCGAAAATTATTTTAAGGAAACTGTTAAAAAGGATTCTTCAGGAAGATATATAGTTAAAATCCCATTTAAGAATACAATAAATGAATTAGGGGATTCTAAAACTATGGCATTGCATAGATTTGACTTATTGGAAAAACGTTTAAACAAAAATACAGATTTGAAAAATATGTATGTTAATTTTATGAATGAGTATATAGAATTAGGCCATATGTCTGAAACGGATTTTAACAATGATAACGGATATTTTTTACCGCATCATGCTGTGGTAAAACAGTCTAGTTTGACGACTAAATGTCGAGTAGTCTTTGATGGTTCTGCAAAATCAAGTTCAGGTCTGTCTATAAATAATGTGCAGTATATAGGTCCATCTCTTCAACAAGATATATTTTTAATTCTCCTAAGGTTTCGTCTACACAAGTATGTAATAAGCAGTGATATCTCAAAAATGTATCGTCAAGTTATGGTAGACGAAGATGATTGTCAATTTCAAAAAATTATTTGGCGTGCAGACTCACAGGAGGATTTAAAATGTTATAAGTTAAAATACTGTTACATACGGTACCGCATCTGCGCCGTATCTGGCTGTTAAAAGTTTGATACAAGCTGCTGAAGATAATAAGCATGATTATCCATTAGCATCAAATATAATTAAGCGAGACTTCTATATGGACGATTTGCTTAGTTCCTCAGATTCAAAAGAGGAAATAATAAAGATACAAAAAGATGTTTCGAAAATTTTGAGTGATTCGGGGTTTGAGTTACGAAAATGGCTTTGCAATGATCCAAATATAGTTAAAGATTTTAACATTAATAATGATTTAGATGTTGCTGTACTCCCATTAGGTGAGCAAAACAAAATGTTAGGGATCTATTGGGATCCACAGAACGATTTTATACGGTATAAAATAAATATTGATTATTCTATTGAACCAGGTCAATGGAATAAACGTAGTATTCTGTCGGTAATTTGTCAGATATACGATCCATTGGGACTATTAGGTCCGATTGTAATAAATGCAAAGCTAATCATGCAAGATTTATGGAAAAGAAAATTTGGATGGGACCAAGAGTTACCGCCAGACTTTATTAAAATTTGGTTAGAATTTTACAGTAACTTAAATTCTTTGAATGCATTAAAAATACCACGTCATGCTAGTATATCAGGTTATATTAATATTGAATTACATGGTTTCAGTGACGCATCTACACGGGCTTATGGTTGTTGTATATATATAAGATGTTTAATGTCATCTGGATCTTACATATGTAATTTGTTATGTGCGAAATCACGGGTTGCACCATTGAAATTGTTAAGTCTTCCTAGATTGGAACTTTGTGCGACAGTTTTACTAGCTAATTTATTGAAAAGGGTTTCGGATTTTATATATATTCCAGTTAATGGTATTTATTGTTGGACTGACTCCACAATTTGTTTGAGTTGGATTAAAGGTGATCCTAGTAAATGGAAACAATTTGTTGCCAATCGAGTGCAAGAGATACAAAATTTGACTAGTATGAATTCCTGGAACCATGTTCGTTCAGAACACAATCCAGCTGATTTGTTGTCACGAGGATTCTCGGCAGACAATTTAAGGAATAATAACTTGTGGTGGTCTGGACCAGAATGGCTTCTTGAAGATAGTAAAGAATGGAATATTTTAAATCCTGAACCGTGCCAGAATGTACCGGAAGCAAAGGTTGTTTCTTGTATTGCTGTAAATAACTTTAATTTGGTTAACTATTTGTTAGAGCGTTTTTCTTCATTGAACAAATTTTTAAGGATTTTAGCATATATTTTACGATTTTCTAATAATTGTAAAGTTGAACTATCGAAGAGAAGGACTGGTATACTGACACCAGAAGAGATTGAAGCAGCTCTAACATTAGCAATCAATTCTGTTCAACAGGAATGTTTTCCCTTAGAATACAAGAATTTAATTAATAATAAAGAAATACCAAATAAAAGTAAAATCATAACATTGAATCCTTTTATTCATGAAAGGTTACTAAAGGTTGGTGGACGTTTAAGAAATAGTAATATTCCGTTTAACAGCAAACACCAAATTATTTTACCAAATAATCATGTTTTAACAAAAAGAATTCTATTAAATGAACATGAACGATTGCTTCATTGTGGTGTTCAACAATTAATTTTTTCATTAAGGCAAAAATATTGGCCTATTTCAGCTCGTAGCTGCTGTAAATATGTAATAAATAAATGTATAGCTTGTTTTAAAACTAAGCCAAAACCTTTAAATTATTTAATGGGTGATTTGCCCCAGAATAGGGTAAATAGTTTTTCAGTTTTTCAAAATGTAGGTACTGACTATGGTGGTCCATTCCTTATCAAGGATCGAAAAACTAGAGGTGCTAAATTAATCAAGGCTTATATTTGCATTTTTATTTGTAAGTGTACTAAGGCTGTACACATTGAGTTAGTGTCAGACCTTACCACTGATGCGTTTTTAGCGAGTTTCAAAAGATTTATTAGTAGAAGAGGAAGACCTTCTAATATTTACTCTGATAATGGTTCAAATTATATAGGCGCAAACAAGGAAATAAATGCTGTTTATGAGTTTTTAGAAAATTCATCTGACTCCATTTCTCAAAGTCTATTACATGAAAAAATAAAATGGCATTTTATACCTGCAAATTCTCCTACGTTTGGGGGTTTATGGGAAGCGGGAATAAAAAGTATCAAGTCTCATTTAAAAAGAGTAATGGGTTGTCGGTCTATGACTTTTGAAGAGTTTAGTACATTGTTGCATCAGGTGGAAGGTATATTGAATTCTAGGCCACTTTGTCCTATTTCCGGCGATCCTGATGATAGCACTGCCTTAACGCCAGCACACTTTATAATTGGACGTACTTTAACTATGTTGCCAGAGTGTGATATTACTCATGTTCCTGAGAACCGTCTTGATAAATGGCAATCTATACAAGTAATGGTTCAACAGCTGTGGTCGAGATGGCAACTGGAATACTTGAACGTGCTACAAATGCGCCAGAAATGGAAATATAATTGCCACCAAATGTTAAAGCTAGGTTCTTTGGTGCTGATTAAAGACGACAGGACTCCTCCACTTCAATGGCCTCTTGGACGAGTGACAGAAATGCATCCAGGTCCAGATGGAGTTACTAGAGTTGTAACTGTTAAAGTGCGTGGTAGTGAAACAAAAAGAGCACTCAATCGTATATGTGTTTTGCCAATAGACTGTTAATTTTAGTTGTTCAATTCATAATGTTTTGTATGTTAATTTCAATTTAAGTAATGAGAATTGACAATTTTTAACTGTATTGTTAACCATTTCTTTTAATTCATTAATCATTGTTTTTATTTTGTTAGTTCTGTAGGTTTTGAAAGAAACTGCGTCCTTTCAAGGGGGCCGACATGTTTAGACATAAATTTTATTTTGTTAAGCTTAGGTACTTGTGTAGTAAAAGACAAGGCAAGCCTGTCATGATTGATGTAACGGCTGTCAAATAATAATTTCGCTCTCTTGTCATGCAGCAATAAATAGGTAAACACGTCTCCCTAATTAATTAAAGTTTTTTATATTTGTAATAATAAATGGTACAAGCAGGAATATGGTAAATCATCAATGATTAGCCAGAAGTTCATACAAATGCATGGTTGGTAAATCAATCCAAAGTGACTTTGCCTCAAGACATAAAATCTTTTCTATCATTAGGTCCAAAATTTTCACTACCAGTCTCAGTGAAAGATATTGACATGTATACATACCTAGCAGACATTGAGTACTGTATTAAGAAACTCCCTACAGATTCACAGAATTTGCAACGTTCAAAAATCACGAATATCATTACCAACCACATCAAAACCAACCGTTATTACATCAGTCCATCCATGGCCATTGAAACAAAAACGAGAAAATTTCTGAAAGACAACCCTGATATTATAGTAACAAGAGCAGACAAAGGTAACACTACAGTCATAATGGACAGAAACGAGTACATCACCAAATCATTTGAACTTCTCAATGACCCACATTCCTATAAAAAAATCCCCAAAGATCTGACTCCATCAGTAGAAAGAAACACTAACTTACTAATAAAACAACTACATGAAGAAGGACATATTACCACCAAAACAAAAAAAGAATTAACCAACTACACCGGTACCACCCCAACATACTATGGACTTCCAAAAATTCACAAAGAAGGGTGCCCTCTACGTCCTATAATTGCTTGCAAGAATGCCCCCACTCAATCCTTGGCTAAATATCTGGCAGGTATTATTGACACTTCTTTTTCTTCTCATAATACCTACAAAATTAAAGATTCTTTTGAATTTGCAAATAAGATCAATGGGTTTTTACTACCTTCAGGATATGTCTTGGTGAGTTTTGATGTTACTTCCTTGTTTACCAACATCCCTCTTGAACTGGTAGTTTCTATTCTGACAACTAATTACCATCTTATTGAACAGAACTGTACAATTCCCAAAGTTTTGTTCCTGAAACTGATTACCTTTTTATACAACAATACATATTTCACTTTTCAAAATGAATTCTATGTCCAAATAAAAGGAGCACCCATGGGTGGAGCTATATCCCCTACTTTGGCAGAAATTGTAATGAACTCCCTACTTCACTACTGTACTCAAGAAGTTGATTTCCAGTTCCCCTTCATTTACCAATATGTAGACGACCTCATATGTGCAGTCCCTGCAGACAAAATCAACTACACTCTTGACATTTTCAACTCATATAACACTCACCTACAATTCACAGTTGAAACAGAAGAAAATAATAGTGTTCCATTCTTAGACACCTATGTAACCAGACATGAGGACAATACAGTTAGGTTAGATTGGTACAGAAAAAAAACATTCTCAGGTAGATATATGCCTTTTCACTCGTATCATCCAGACGAACAGAAGATTAACATCATCAAAGGTCTGAAAAACAGAATAAAAAGAATTTGTCACCCTTCAAACTACAATAAGAACATCAAATTATTGTATGAGATCCTTAGAAAAAATCACTACCCTAAGATGCTTCTTAATAAATTGCTATTTCAAGATATGCCAACAGTTAGAACACAGCAAAGACAAACATTAGAAGGAGAAACAGTAGAAGTGTTCTATGGGAGATTGCCTTACATCAAAGGTTTATCACCACAGATCACAAACCTTTTCAGACAGTTCAACATAGTGATAGCAAATTCTGTTTACAAAAGATTAGGGACATACTTTACTCACCTGACAGAAAGAGTTAAAAAACTGGATAACTTCAATGTAGTGTATTCTATTCCATGTGGTTCTTGTTCAGAAGTGTATGTCGGTCAAACCAGCCAGAAACTCTCAAAAAGAATAGCTTTGCACAGGAGTGATGTTGTGAGGAAGCCCACCAGCACAGCCTTTAGCCAACATATTAAGAATACTGGACACACTGCTAACTATGAAAATGTGCAAGTACTAAAGAGGGTTGACAACCAATTTAAGAGAAACTTCATAGAAATGTGCTACATCCATAACTGCAGCTCTCCTATGAACTGTAAGAAAGATGTTGAAAACTTAAGTTGTATTTATTCCTTTCTACTTCAACAGGACTTGACAAGAAGTAACAAACTGGAAAATGTGGGGAACTTATCATGACATGCATAGATTACCTACCTGTGCTTTAGAGGGGACTTTATTTCCTTGCTTATTATGTTGCCTAGGGCTCTTTCTTTTCGTATCCATGTGGTTGTGATGTGCAAAAGTGAAAATTATAACCTCGTTACATATGTCACCCGGATGTTGACAGAAATATGTCATCAAAAAAGAAGATTAATTCTTCTTTTCTATTTGTAGTTTTTGTAGGTTGTAAAGTTTAGATTTTTTGTTGTGTTTGTATTTGAAAAACTACCCTGTTGTCTGTAATGTTTTTATTCAAAATTTTAAATGTATTTTTTAATATTTTTAACATGTTTGTGACAGTGTTTTTTACAACTAGGACCAACTGAACATTTTCAATGTAGGTTTTTAAATGTTGATTTCCACCACTGTACTATAATAGGTTTTCCATTTAGGTGCTGATGAAGGTGACAACATATCACCGAAAATTTCACATATAGAATAAAGTTCTACACCAAGCTGGCTTATACCATCTCTAGCTGATCCTTGTTTTGACGCTTTCCCGAAAGTTACCCTCCAAAGAATTGTATTCTTAGCGTCGTTACACACACTCTATATATATATATATATATATATATATATATATATATATATATATATATATATATATAATATATATATATATATATTTAAAATATATTTAATGGTTGAATAGCAGAGGTTTTATCGGTCAATAATTGGCAAGTAAAAGTCAAGTCGTCAACTACTTTATTTATTTATTTGAACACGTTTCGCTTTTATGTTTAAAAGCATCATCAGTTCACTACAAATAAAAAAGATTTTAGCATATAAGTAAACAACCAATAGGGTTCATACTTACAAAAACAATTTGTAGAATTTTTTAAGGATGTTATAAAAACTCTACGATAACTTAACAAAAAAGATTACAAACTAAACAAGAGAAACGAAACAAAAAAAAATACAAGAAAAACAGTAAGAATACTATCTATTGTTCATTTAATTTTAACCGAAGGCTTCATTTAAACGCTGGTTTAAGCTCTTTCGATGATGAAACCACACTAATATTTTCAATTGTTTTGTATCGGCTCTAGGATGTCATAATTTTCACATGTGGATTGTTGTCGTATACATGTGTTTCTTTGGAATGCAGTGAGGACGTACGATTATGAAGGGCATTAGCGAGTGGAATGAAGACAGATCTTTTTTTAAAAAAGTGTTCATTTTTTCTTTTCCTTTAAAAAACAAACAAACAAAAGTAAGTGTGGTAAGTAAGTAAGTGTTGGTTGTTTACTTATATGCTAAAATCTTTTTTATTTGTAGTGAACTGATGATGCTTTTAAAAATAAAAGCGAAACGTATTCAAATAAAGTTGACGACTTTTATTTGCCAATTATTGACCGATAAAACCTCTGCTATTTAACCATTGAATATATTTTAATTTTAATCAACGGTCGTATTTTTTGCTATATATATATATATATATATATATATATATATATATATATATATATATATATATATATATATATATATATATATATATAGAGTGTGTATAACGACGCTAAGAATACAATTCTTTGGAGGGTAACTTTCGGGAAAGCGTCAAAACAAGGATCAGCTAGAGATGGTATAAGCCAGTTTGGTGTAGAACTTTATTCTAAATGTGAAATTTTCGGTGATATGTTGTCACCTTCATCAGCACCTAAATGGAAAACCTATTATAGTACAAGTGGTGGAAATCAACATTTAAAAACCTACATTGAAAATGTTCAGTTGGTCCTAGTGGTGAAGAATACTGTCACAAACATGTTTAAAAATATTAAAAAATACATTTAAAATTTTGAATAAAAACATTACAACACAACAGGGTATTTTTTCAAATACAAACACAACAAAAGTCTAAAATTTACAACCTACAAAAACTGCAACTTCATGTTAAAGGTAGAAAAGAAGAACTAATCTTCTTTTTTGATGACATATTTCTGTCAACATCCGGGTGTCATATGTAACGAGGTTATAATTTTCACTTTTGCACCTCACACCACATGGATATGAAAAGAAAGAGCCCTAGGCAACATAATCAGCAAGGAAATGAAGTCTTTTCTCAAGTACAGGTAGGTAATCTATGCATGTTATGATAAGTTCCCTACATTTTCCAGTTTGTTACTTCTTGTCAAGTCCTGTTGAAGTAGAAAGGAATAAATACAACTTAAGTTTTCAACATCTTTCTTACAGTTCATAGGAGAGCTGCAGTTATGGATGTAGCACATTTCTATGAAGTTTCTCTTAAATTGGTTGTCAACCCTCTTCAGTACTTGCACATTTTCATAGTTAGCAGTGTGTCCAGTATTCTTAATATGTTGGCTAAAGGCTGTACTGGTGGGCTTCCTCACAACATCACTCCTGTGCAAAGCTATTCTTTTTAAGAGTTTCTGGCTGGTTTGACCGACATACACTTCTGAACAAGAACCACATGGAATAGAATACACTACATTGAAGTTATTCAGTTTTTTAACTCTTTCTGGCAGGTGAGTAAAGTATGTCTCTAATCTTTTGTACACAGAATTTGCTATCACTATGTTGAACTGTCTGAAAAAGTTTGTGATCTGTGGTGATAAACCTTTGATGTAAGGCAATCTCCCATAGAACACTTCTACTGTTTCTCCTTCTGATGTTTGTCTTTGGTGTGTTCTAACTGTTGGCATATCTTGAAATAGCAGTTTATTAAGAAGCATCTTAGGGTAGTGATTTTTTCTAAGAATCTCATACAATAACTTGATGTTCTTATTGTAGTTAGAAGGGTGACAAATTCTTTTTATTCTGTTTTTCAGACCTTTGATTATGTTAATCTTCTGCTCGTCTGGATGATACGAGTAAAAAGGCACATATCTACCTGAGAATGTTTTTTTTCTGTACCAATCCAACCTTACTGTATTGTCCTCATGTCTGGTTACATATTTGTCTAAGAATGGAACACTATTATTTTCTTCTGTTTCAACTGTGAATTGTAGGTGAGTGTTATATAAGTTGAAAATGTCAAGAATGTAGTTGATTTTGTCTGCAGGAACTGCACATATGAGGTCGTCTACATATTGGTAAATGAAGGGGAACTGGAAATCAACTTCTTGAGTACAGTAGTGAAGTAGGGAGTTCATTACAATTTCTGCCAAAGTAGGGGATATATATATATATATATATATATATATATATATATATATATATATATATACCTATATATATATATATATATATATATATATATATATATATATATATATATATATATATATATATATATATATATATACATCAAAATAATCTAGGGGACAACTATATTATTAGCTTTAAACCAATGCTACCTGAAAATACAAAGATGAATTTATGTCGATAATCGTTTGTTTTTTTGTCGATTATTGTACAAACTTGGGCAGTAATGCGGATAAGAATGGCTAGAAAAAATTTAACAAAACTTTAATATGCGTTTTTGGCTATAAGATAAAAAGTAATATTTCTTTATTGGTACTTGATTTTCGATGTCTATGTGGATTTTTATTTAATTTTTCAATTGCCAATAATAGATAGACATCATTTAAATCGCGAAAAGCAGTGGCGTGCAATCGGTATGCTTCAAGCTGTCAAGAGTCAAGGTTACGTTGCTGAGGTCCTCCACATGAACAGAAGTGTTTTTAATCGTTTGTTGTTGAGGCGTCAACAAAACTAGTAACGTTGCTGAAGGTCATAGATTTTGTACAAGGATTACCAACTAGATTGAAGACCGTTTTATTAGGTTGCAGGTTTTGCAAGATCGCACTGTTACTGCATCATCACAATTACAAATGAGGCTGGAAGAGTTTCATCAGGTGTTTATAAGTGGCTAAGCCATTAGAAATAGACTGTATGAAATATAATTAAATGCTAAAAGACCTGTGAGAGTGTATGTGTTATATAGAGGATATCGCGCTCATCGACTTTAGAGGGCACAAGAACACGCAAATTCCGTTAGACTTGTGTGGGCCTTTCTTTTGTTCACGTATGAGTCGTGATTTAAACATGCACCAGAAACAAGACGGATAAGAATTTGGAGACGATTTGGCAATGCAGAACGATTGGCCACCATGCAGGAGGTTCATGGACGAGAAAGCGGCTCTATAATGGTATGAGGTGGCATCACTCCTGGCGGAAGAACCCATCTCATTTTTCTTGAACGGTTTCTAAATATAACACACTACCGAGATATTATTCTTCAATATACTTGTATACCCCTTGCACAACAAGCTGGTCCCCAATTTTAATTAATGCACCACAATGGGCATCTACATAGGTACTTTCAAGGTCTTGCGAAAATTCCTCGAACATAATGAAACTGAGATTTTATCATGGCCTGCGCAATCATCAGATTTAAACTAATTGAGCATATATGCAACATATTGGGTAGACGCATTTTACAACAACACATTGCTTTCAATACAAGACAGCTACTATTTCATGGCCTTTCAATCGGGTGGAACCGAATATAGCAAGACATTAACGATCTGATCATAAGTTTGCCTTTCACATCTAGGATGATAATCAATAATCGTGAAGGTCATACACTATACTAAACATAAACACTATTTTGTTGACAGTTAAATGGCAAGAAATTAGTTTTTTTCTGTTACCATTTTTTGCTTTATAGAGTACCCTTTTAATTTTCTTAAGAGCTATTACACAAATTCTAAGAAAAATTGTTTATTTTATATTCGAGACACTTGTTTATACATTATTATTAAAAATATATAAAATCACTTATTTAAAATCCTTCTGTAATCTCGCAGTTTGTTTTGTTATTTAGATTATTTTGATGTGTGTATATGGTTGACTTGCTGATAGAAGAATGTTTAATTATTATTTCAGGTTCATCTGTTTTATTGATTAGGATATTGTTGCAGCTATTTCGTTACTGCCCATTTAAAATATATATTATTTTTACTACAAAGTAGGCAAGAATCTCGCAATCTTGATTCTTCAGTAAAGGGCCTTTAAAATAGTACTTTATATTTTCAAGCCACTTATTAGTTTAAATACGATTAGTGTATCTTAATTTTCAATTAATTATTTGGCTTGTACGTAATTTCCAGCCAAACCATAAAAGGAAAATAAATTTCCGCATGAAATTTGTTCAAAAGAAAATCAATTTCTTCATGAACGTTATTTATAATTAAACTTCTCGAACTGTGTTGACCTAATTCAGCATAGAGTAGAATTTTAATTTTATGAGTATGAAAATTAAAATTAAGGTTTTATTTTAGTCGTAGAAATACTTAACAATCTTCAAAATTCGCTGTAGAAGAATAATGAGCGAAGTTATAACGAAGTAGAATAAAAATGATGGTCTCATTTTTAATGTACTTTACAGTTCTCCAAGAATGTCCAATTAAAGTTAAATCTATGTAGAATTAATCATTTAAATCTACCAGCGAGTTTTAATAACATACAACTCATCTTACAAATTTGCATTTATTAAAAACTTTAATCAAATATTTTGTATGGGTTATTAGAGTGTTCGGAATGAAGTCATTTAAAATTCACTAAATATTTATAAACGAAGGTTGCAAATAATATTAAGCCTTAATATTTACTTGGTAATATTGTTAATACTATGTACCTTAAATTATCGGAATTATTTTTATTAGGTTAAAAAAATTAAGAATTGGATTGTGCTATCGATCTGCATTCTAATGTATATAGGGTTCGCCAAACCTATCGTTTTTTGTTGTTGTGACTAAATTCTACAATATGTATATAAAAAAATATTTGTAACAAAAATAATGTATATTAAACAGGTCCACAATTTAAAATTATCTTCGATTATACAGGTTTGGGTGGAACAACGGAATGAACCAAAGTTCTGTTTTTTATTCAAACACCCTGTAACTGAAGCATTTCTGAATATATTTTGTAAAACTATATAGTATTTGTATGAGATTTTGTAGGACTGAAATTAAAATTTTTTGAAATATGTATACGTTTATTAAGAAAAATGGTAATATTTAAATAACTGTGAATTAGGTTTCCAATCTTTCTTTTTATATCAGGTTTTACATATTTAGCATATTTCATTTTGTGGATATCTAGGGAAGAATTATGGATTTTATGCTTTTGCTGATTTTTTATTAATAAATTTTGTGTACCAATTAATACATAACAAAAATTATAAAAATTATAATATAATTTTATAAACACAAATTAAAACATCAAAGTTTATATACAACATATGCTCCTAAACAATAATTAAATTTAATAGCTTATTATGTCACAAAATAATATTTAACTAACTGATAACCAATATTCATAAATTTATTATTAACTGTATTAAACCTGTTTCCTTTAAACTTTGAACTGTGGCGGAAGCATAAGGGTAAACTGTTTGTTTTTATTTAATTGGCTGAACAACTTAATGGCTCTTCAATATAAGCAGCATAATAACCCAGAATATGAATTAAATGATTATAATTATCAACAATAGACATCGCTTTGTTAACATTTTGTTAAAAAAGTCCA
The DNA here is from genome assembly GCA_918026665.1 of Diabrotica balteata. Lineage (NCBI taxonomy): Eukaryota > Metazoa > Arthropoda > Insecta > Coleoptera > Chrysomelidae > Diabrotica > Diabrotica balteata. Next base: position 82,337,221 of record OU898282.1, on the reverse strand, counting down.
AAATGTGTTAAATTTTTAAGTAATTTTTTCACAGTGTCACTGGTAGTTCGTGGTAGATCTGGATATCTTGGATTATTCATCATCATCGTCATAATCCAGCCTTTAACTATCACCTCCACTGCTGTACATGGGCCTCCCTTACATATTGGATTATTAGAAGTTCCTAATAATCCAACAACCTATCTAGAGAAAACAACAAAAGCCATTACCAATAAAACCTCTCTTCCTGTTGACATAAAACAATATCTAATTAGCCGTGAAAAGTCTTCCAGAACACCTCGAATATATAGAATACCCGAAATTCACAATCCTAATATTTCTCTACATCCCATTGTCAGTGCAAAAAACTGCCCTATACAATCATTGGCCAAATATTTGGCCAAAACTCTACAACCTTTTTACACAATACCCTATCTCACCGTCAGACATTCTAGTAAGTTTTAATATAATTGCACTTTTCACAAAAATTCTTATAGATGAAACAATAAAAATTCTGAAAACTAAATACAGTATCCAGCAAGACCACTTATCTCACATTAAACATTAAATGTCCAACATTTATTTTATCTTCCCAAATAAATTCTACAGACAAAAAAATGGTGCCCTAATGGGCTCCCCACTATCTCCAGTAATTATCAAAATCTTTATGGAAGACTTTGAGAAGCTAGCACTATCCACATTAATTCTTAAACCTACATGATGGTTACGATATGTTGACAATACATTCATCTGAATGGTATATGTCCTAGTATCCACTTCACGATAAAGGTGGAAACTGATTAATCCTACCGTTTTTTGACGTTATGATAAAGAAAAACCAATTCCAAGGTTTTTATTACTCTGTTAATCGAAAACCCACCCATACCAATCGTTACTGGCATGCCAACTTTTATTATTTACCTTCACATTAATTAAGTCATTTTTACCCTTGCCTTTGTATCAATACACCTTTGCGATAATGCAAGTAGACCCGCTGACTCTCTTGTTTAAAACAAGCCCTCATCAAAAATGGTTACCGCGAAAATCACATCAATAGGAGCATCCAAAGACATCAATTTACCATTAAATCTAAATCCAAAGACTCACATCCTCAAGATACGAAAGATTTTCTTCTTTCCATCAAAGGTGTTACCGATAAAATCGACAAAATTCTTAAATAAAAAAGAAAAAAAAAACAATATTTACCCTCCAACAAAAACTATCATCTCTTGTCCGATCAATCAAAAGACAACATTCCAAAAAATACAACGCGAAATTTATGAAATTTCTTGTGCAGACTGCTCCCGATCCTATATAGGCCAAACAAATCGTAGAATCCAAAATAGGGTTTATAAAAATTTAGTTTAAAGTTTAACAAAATTATCCAAGTATATACATCGACAACAGACCATACAGAAAGATATTTTATGACGATATATTTACTGCGCTTAATGATTCTCGTATTTAATTTACAATTTTATCTGGCGATTTCAATGCCAGAATAGGTGTAAAAGAAGCAGACCTAAAAACATCGACGTGTCAAGCTAGAAGCTTGACATTTCTTAAAAAAGTGCCAATTTACCAGAATTTAGCCACGTTTATAGTTTTAGACGACAAATTTTTATCACACCACGGCTTGCCTCAATACCTGAATTAATATTAATTTATAATGATAACACCAAATATAGAATTTTTTTGTCACAAGATTCCTTGGTATGTTTCTTATGTAAAAGGTAAGGCCATACTGCAACAAATTGCAAAATAACCCAAGAATCAGTTTCTGAAAATTTTAGCCTTCACTCCCAAACATCTCAATCCGCACCGCCCATCCAAATACTTGTAACTAACCCCTTAGTCCAACCGGACAATCAATCACAAATATAGATACAACTCTGTTTACACAAAATAGCGTTTGGAAGAAGTAGTCACACCTCTTCCAGCGAAGGACGCTAATACAGAAGACCCAAGTCTAGACTTGTTTATTCAACCAAATGATGCTTCATGCAAAAAAAATAAAAAGAGGTAAGAAACAGACTCCTGTTTACATACTCATGTACCCAGCCAAGGCATTTATCTCAGAGCAAAACCCTCCATGGTTTTAATCAAATATACAATTTATTAACTTCTGTAATAATCTCAAGTTTCAATTTTTATTTATTACACTGGCTTCTTCTTAATTTTACAGTGAAACTTGAACGGTTTTTAAAATAACCTTCGAAATACTTCTGGCCAGACACAATCCAGATGCAATTTGTTTTCAGAAAACTAATTTCAAAAATGAGAAAATCAAGCTTTAAAACAATTAATTAACGTAACAATTACAATTAATTTAAAAATTCTCCAAACTAATCTAAAAGCATCTTAAACTTAAGTTTAGTCCAAATATCTAATTTAACTATTTTATCTTACTTAACTTCTTAAATGAAGTAGGTATAAGTTTGTAACTTATACCTACCCTCATCAACATAGGTAGACTCAGAAGTGTTAACTGAACTCTTACAACAAATTCCATAACCTACACTTATTTTGAGTGGTGTGGCTCACAACTTTTTATGTGGCTCTTCCACTATAAATACGGGTAAGACTGCTGGAAGAGAGATTTGAACAGTCCAAGATGAACGAAGACTTTATTTAAGTGTAGCATACGCCGCATTAATTAATTAAAAAATAAGGTCTAATTTAAAAAACCCTATTATTTATAACTATTATACAGAAAAGTTGCCTCAGTGCCTCATCCGCCTCATTTCTTTCGACAAACATTCAGCTAATCAAATCCACCTTTAATGATATGCTTCACAAATACTAGGATTATACACACATACACATATATGCTTCTAAATCAAATGAAGGTACTCGTGCTGCAGTCATAACCCCAACGTCAAAAAATAAATACAAACTCTCTTCAGAATACTCGATTTACTCTGCTGAACTATATCAGGCCACCCTTGCTGCCAACGCATCCAATAATACCAATTATATTATACTCCCAGACTCTAAGTTTTGTTCAGTCAATCCAATATATCTACCCAAATAATCTGTTGATCATTAAGATAAAACAAGAAGGTTATACTGCTTAACTGAAAGAAAAAATATTAAATTCTTTTAGATATCATCCTATATTGGAAGTCAAGGAAATAAAGAGCCAGACAACGCTGCAAAACAAGCTGCAACTAGTAATATTGCGGAGTATACTGAAACATTTACGAGTGCCGACGTGAAAGCTGCCGTTAAATGTAAAGAACGATATACGTGGAAAGGAAAGTGGTAAGTGTCATCATCCAAGTAACGTGATACTAAGAAATCACTAAGTCGGAGAGAACAGGTTATACTAACGTGACTTCGACTGAATCATACACAATTAACTAATAGCCATGTGTTTTTCAACAAACAAGAACCGAGATGTGACAACTAAAGAAAAGGTAACAATCAAACATATATTCGAGATAATGTCAAGCAGTAACGCCAAAGTGCATGCATAATGTACAATATACCCAACAAACTAAGTGATATTTTAGGTCTATAGTGCAATATGCTAAACGTAAAAAGTTTCTCAAGTTCAATTACCATTCTAAACGATATCTAAACATATATTATTGTTCCCTACTATGCTTTCGCTGATTTCGGTGAATGGTGATTTCGTTAAAAAAAATCCTGTTATTTTCAGAGTAAGTTTTATTTGCTGTTTACCTGAAATTCTCTGTAAATTTTTTACGCACAATAATTGGGTTTAGTCAAAATTATTTAGTGAAATATTTAAACTTAAATTCAAATGTATTTGGGAAAAAATCAATAACATACATTTAAGATTTCATTAAAGTGACAGATTATGAAGAAAATCTTGAATATGATTTTACGTTTTAAAATTCTAAAATGGGAAGCTGATAGATTATCCAGTGGTAAGATTTATTTTCACTCTTTGCGAACGTGTCGAATTTTTTGAAGCGAAGCTTCTATACTGGCGTTTTATTACTGGCTTTTTTTATTTTATTCATCGCATCAACCATATATTTGATTAACGGGGATGTAATAAGATATTTTCTTCTTCTACTTCGTCTAGCCATTCACGTCCACATTTGAACATAAGCCTCTTCCAGTCTTCCTTTCCATTGTTTTTTATTGTACGCTACTTGTAGCCAATTTTTCCCGGCAGTCCTTTTCAGATCACCTGTCCATCTCATAGGAGGCCTGCCTCTGGGTCTTTTGTGTTGGTATGGTCTCCAGGTTAAAATTGACCTGTGCCATTTGTTTAGATGGTGGGATGTTAAGGGATTGTGATGCGCAACATATATAGCCTCTCCAATTCAAATGTCAACCTCACCTGCTCGTATGATGATCTAGATCAGGGTCATCTGGTACATCCTGCTAGATAACTAACGAGGCTCTGGCGTCCGAGAGTTTGCCGGGATAAGCAATCCACCATTTACTGGCCAACGGCTTCGGGCGGATGAGCTAGTAAATGGAAGGGCACTCTGTTGTCCTGAGACTGAGAAATTGGTCTCAAAGGCGGAAGAACCAAGAAAGTGGTCAACGGCATCAGAATGCAGAAGGCAACGAGAAACCACTGCATTAAAGGTCCCTGATGACATCTCTAGTAAAGCTATCATGGCAAAACCAACTAAAGTGGAAACTCTTACTAATCATGGAATACGGAAGCCAAGATTCGGCAGGGGAGGTGATCCACCTTTAGATCACAGGGCCTCCCAGGTCGTAACCCAGCGAAACCCCTGTGGCAGAACCGGAAAAGTGTCTCTCAGAACATCAGAGTTGATTACTAAAATATGTACCTGGAATGTGAAGACAATGTATCAGGCTGGAAAAATTCATAATACCATTCAAGAAATGACCAGACTTGGAATCAGTATAATGGGCATAAGCGAAATGAGGTGGCCAAATAGTGGTGCTTGTATTGTTGACAATCATATGGTATACCACTCGGGAAATGAAGATGGTCAACATATATATGGGGTTGGAATAATCGTCTCTCCCCAATTACGTCAATATGTTACAAATGTTATATATGTTTCTGAAAGATTAATAATAATCCAACTGAATACTAGTCCCGTCAGGTTAAATATTTTACAAGTGTATGCCCCCACTAGCGATAAACCAGAAGAAGAGCTAGAGCAATTTTATGAATTGTTGATAAATTCACTCAAACTACTTAAAAAAGAAGATATAACTATCATTATGGGTGACTTCAATGCGAAAATTGGTAAAGGAAAAAGCGGAGAATTCATAGGTGATTTTGGTCTAGGGCAGAGAAATGAAAGGGGAGAAAGATTAAAACTGTTTGTAGAGGAAGAAGAATTTGCAATACTAAATACATTCTTCAAACTACCACCAAGACGCTTGTATACCTGGGTCTCCCCGCAAGATCAACCAGGACACGTAATACGGAATCAAATTGACTACATAATGGTGAACAAAAGATTTCGTAATGGATGCCTATCAGCTAAGAGTTACCCCGGTGCGGACGTATCATCAGATCATGTTCCGGTTGTTGGTAAATTTAGGTTTAGATTCAAGAAGGTCACAAAAAAGAATAGTAACAAAAAGTGCGATATGAGAAGACTAAAAGATAACAAAACAAAAGAAACAGTCGCACAGATTCTTTCAGAAAAGCTAAGTAATATGGAGCAAACATATAATGCCGAAGAATCACTCCAAAATATATGTGAAACATTTAACAAGATCAGAGAAGAACATCTTACAGAAAAGAAAGATAAGAAAAAAGTTGGATGAATGACAATATACTGCAACTTATGGAAGAAAGAAGAAAATCAAAGAACAACAAAATAATGTACAACAAGATTCAGAGACAAATAAGAACCGAAATACGAAAGGCCAAAGAAAATTGGTTAAAATCACAGTGTGAAGAGATAGAGCTGTTAGAACAAAAACATGATACGTTTAACATGCATAAAAAGGTGAAACAAGCAGCTGGTCTTCAGAAATCCAACACAGCTAACAAACTGCGAGACCAACAGGGGAATATCATCACAGACAAAAATCAAGAAATCCGCATATGGACAAAATACATACAAGAACTCTTTGATGATACTAGATCCGAACAACCTCCATCTTACATATGTGATGACCACTTACCAATCACATCAGATGAAGTGCAAAAAGCCATATTACAACTAAAAGATGGCAAAGCTCCTGGACCTGACAATGCATATGCTGAGCTCATAAAACTATTTAACACCGACGGTATTCAACACCTAACAAAGGTATTTAATGATATATACTTAAGCGGAGTAATACCAAGAACATGGCTTAAGTCGACCTTTATTACTTTACCAAAGAAAACAAAATCCGTATCCTGCAGTGATTTCCGAACCATCAGCTTAATGAGTCATATTTTAAAATTATTTCTAAAAATCATACATCAAAGGATATATAGACTGTGCGAAGAAAAAATCAGCCGTACACAGTTTGGTTTTCGGAATGCAGTGGGTACGAGAGAGGCTCTCTTTAGTATACAAGTGCTATTCCAACGATGTAGAGACGTGAACTGCGACATTTATGCGTGCTTCATTGACTACCATAAAGCGTTCGATACAGTAAAGCACGACAAGCTGATGGAGATACTAACCAATATTGGAATAAACACTTGTGATTTAAGAATTGTCAGCAATCTGTACTGGAATCAAACATCATCTATCCGGACAGAGGCAGGAGAATCTGACGACATCAAAATCAAACGTGGCGTCCGTCAGGGATGTATACTATCACCACTGCTGTTTAATATATACTCTGAGGAAATCTTTCAAGAAGCAGTGGGTGATGTTGAAGCCGGAATTCGAATCAACGGAGAATTAATCAATAACATTAGATACGCGGACGACACGGTAGTATTTGCTGACAGCTCTGAAGCCCTCCAGGAGTTAATGAACAGAATCACAGAGGTCAGTCAGAGATACGGACTTTCACTAAACACCAAGAAAACAAAATGCATGATGATCTCTAAGAAGGAACAGCAATTTGAACAAATCAGTGTAAACGGTCAACAAATAGAAAGAGTAAAAACATACACCTACCTTGGTACGAACGTCAATGAAAATTGGGACCATTCCATAGAAATCAAATGTAGAATAGAGAAAGCAAGATCTGCATTTCAAAAAATGGCCAAGTTATTCAAATGTCATGATTTATCAATGCCCATAAAAATCAGGTTACTACGATGTTATATCTTTCCTATACTGTTGTACGGAGTTGAGTCATGGACTCTCACAGACGCCACCTGCAAGAAAATTGAGGCTTTTGAAATGTGGCTTTATCGTCGCATCCTGAAGATATCGTACACCGACCACGTTACTAATGAGGGTGTTCTGTTGAGAATGAAAAAAGAAAAAGAGCTGTTAACCACAATAAAAACAGCTAAAATCGAATACCTCGGTCACATCATGAGGAACAGCGAAAGATATGGACTGCTGCAACTAATCTTGCAGGGAAAAGTAGAAGGAAAACGGGGACCAGGAAGGCGAAGGATTTCCTGGCTGAAAAATCTACGAACGTGGTTCAATACAACAACCACAAATCTTTTTAGAGCAGCAGTGTGTAAAGTGCAGATTGCTATGATGGTCGCCAACATCCGAAACGGATAGGCACTACAAGAAGAAGAATTTGTTTAGATCGCTCCTAGCTACATGTCCAGCGTATTCCCATTTCAACTTTAATGATTTTTGCACCACATCGGTGACTTTGGTTTTCTGTCTTATCCATGTGTTTGTTTTCTTGTCCTTAAGTGATATACCTAGCATTGCTCTTTCCATCGCGTGTTGAGTGACTCTAAGTATATTCATATTCTTTTTTGTGATTGTCCATGTTTGTGCCGCATAACTTAATATCGGAATAATGCATGCATCAAAAACTTTAGATCTAAGATGTAATTGAATTTGTTGATTTCTGAGTATATAGTTCAGTTTACCGAATGCTGCCCAAGCTAACTTTCTTCTTCTTTTTATGTCTTCGTAATCGTTATTCCCTTATATTTCCAATTTAGGTTTTTAAAAACGTCCTCCAAAACTAAGGTGAACAGTTTGGGTGATAAAGTATCTCCCTGTTTGACTCATCTGTTTAATGGTACAGGGTTCGTGTGTTCATTTTCATTTAGGTAGTATGTAGCTGTAGCTTGGTTCATAGTTTCTTTTATTAAGTTAATATATCTGCTGTCTATTCTACAATTTTGCATTGCGTTCATTACGGCCGTTTGTTCTATGGTATCGAAAGCTTTTTCGTAGTCTTTAAATGCTAGGAAAACTGGAAACTTGTATTCGTTACATTTTTCTATTAATATTTTTGTGGTTAACAGGTGATCGGAAGTTGAGTAGCCTTTTATAAAACCTGCCTGTTCATATGGTGTTCATATGACTTTGGTGAGTATTTTAAACAGGTGTGACAGTAGGCTGATGGGTCTGTAGTTTTCCAATTTTCGACTATCACCTTTCTTGTGTAATAAGATTACTTTAGAGTTGTTCCAGCTCTTAGGGACTTTGCCCTAATGTAAACAACTGTCCACAAGTTTAGTTACAATTGCAATTAGTTCCTTACCTCCTTCTAATATTATATCTGTGGTAATAAAATATACAATACAATAAATTGCAATCAGTGAGGTATTTTTTTTAAATAAAAATATTACAGTATTTTTTAGGATATGTTGTGAGTTCTGTAATTCTATGTATATTAAATTTTTATATGCAAATTTGAATAAAGGGCAATATGTCAATATATGTTTTACGGATAAATCACAATTAGTTTGATCAAAGAGGTTTTTCAGATTTTTTAATTAACTACTTATGCTCAATTTTCTTCTTCTTCTAATTGTGCTACAACCCTTTGTGATTCTTGGCCTGATTAACAATCTTCTTCCATTCTGCCCTATCGGATACTTTGCTTCGCCACTGTGTTCACGGTTTTAAGATCATTTTCTACGTCGTCTATCCATCTTTTATGGGGCCTTCCTCTTGTTCTTTTTCCTTGGGGCTTCCATCTTTGGACTACTGTTACAGCTCGATTATCTGGCATTCTTTCTAGGTGATCAAGCCAGTTTAGTCTTTGTAACTTTAAAAATCTAACAATATCTGCGCTCTGAATTAGTTCATCCAGCTCGTGGTTTATTTTCATTCTCCACGAACCATCGCTGCATCATGCTTAATTTTAGTGTGCCTAATTCTAAGGCGTGCTATTAGTACTTATTTAAATCTAATTCTTGAATCACTACGCCAAGGTGTAATATCTCACTTTACCTCGTTGACCAGTTTCGAATTTATACATTGCCACTGTTTGGATAAATATATAGAAAGATGTTTTCTAAACTTTTTGAAAATTATCTGGCAGTTTTTTTTTATTTGGAGGGCTAATTCCTGACGTGTATATATCTTTTGAATTTTTATTAAAGAGTTGAGTGAGTTTGTTAGTATGTGAGTTTTAGAAAAAGAGGAATATTTTATGACTTTAAGTGCTTAAAATATAGTAAAAGTTTCACCTGTAAATACACCTGCAATCGAAAGGTTTGTATAGGAATGGTGTTACACAAGAATTGCAGCACCAGTACCAGATTCAGATTTGCATGCATTTGTATATATCTGTAATTGATTTATTTATCCAATAAGGTAAATACTAATGATTTTAATAATAATTGTGATGCTCCTTTTTAATATAATATAATATGTATTAATAGAAAATATTTTAAGAATACATGATTGAAAAAACGATTCGAACCTTCAGCGAAACTAGAATTATATATTTAGTACTTTAATAGAACTTTAGTAGTTTTTGCGGTTTTATTTATATTGTTACGAACATGCTTTCGGTGTGACACATGTAACGGTTGCATCTCGAAAGGGCATCGAGAAGTTTACGGCGATATCGACTGCAAGAGAGAACAACCCGTCACGTAAGCGAATTAGAGGTGGACTATTTAAGATTGTTCTCGAACATAGTAACTTTGGTATATATATATATATATATATATATATATATATATATATATATATATATATATATATATATATATATATATATATATATATATATATATATATGTAACGATGTTATGAGTTAGTTTAGTTGATAAGAAAGTACCGAACTGTAAACTTATAAATAAATATATTTATATAAATTCGAACCGCTCGTTTTATTTAAAAACGCTATAGTTGGTGTCAGGTGTGGGGTCAATTGATTTATTTAAAAATAAATTCTGCAGTGATTTTAACAAAAAAAAAGACTTTTGAACTTTTGAAAAGTATTGTTCGTTGGGAACATCCGCGAAGTTCAGTAGCGATCTTTGTACAAAAGAACATTTACAAAAGTACGTGTGTGCCTGACCAAAGATGCTGCTAGTACAACTTTCAGTAAAACAGTTGCGTGAGCAACTAGAAGAACACGATAAAGACTGCAGTGGGTCCAAGAAGATCCTCCAAGAACGACTGAAATATGTTGTTAACAAGAATGGAGATTACCCAGAGACATTCCACTTTCAATCAGCAGAGGAAACAGTTTTAACAAAAATGAATGAGAAATTTGAAAATGTCTGGCTAATGATTGAAGAATCTTCTAAAAAATGATGATACATTAGAGGACATTCCAAAAAAATTCGATGAAACATTAGAAAATGTATCAAGAGGATTCGACTAGACTTAACAAATAATTAAAGAAATTTGTATTCAGAACAATGATAAATTTGAAGAAGTTTCAAGAACAGTCGATAAGATACAGAAAAATGTAAACGACAAGATAAAAGACGTAAAAGAAAAGATCAAACAGTTGGAGAGCATGATAACCAATACAAAAGTGCTACACCAGTTAACACAGTCGCCTTAGATTCGGTAGTGAAAGAAGAATCACCTACAGACAAACATACACATCATATGCGATTAAAATTGACACCATTTGATGAAAAGTCTTCTTGGTCCATGTACCTTAGACAATTTGAGATAACCATTTACAATAAGTCTACAAGGCGCTACTAAAAAGTAGAATTCAACGAGCAAGTGAAAGAGTTTGAAGCAGGTGTCAAACTTCATGAACCCATTAAGTATATACCATAGCAAAAGGCGACGAACCAAACGATGAACGTCTGAAAGAAATGGTACGAAAAGTAGTTCGTAACACGATGCTGAAGAGAGGGGAGCCCAGATGTTGGAATTGTGGTGACGTGGGTCACATTCGCCGTAATTGCACGAAAGTGATACAACAGTCGAAAAACTATAACGGGTCGACACCAAGGGGCAACTGCCGACCTCGGAAAACACAGCCCCCATAGTAGCTGTAAACATTACGTTCTCCGGTGGAATTCATAGCGTGTACATCGAGGGCCGTATTTATATTAAATGTAGATTGTTTTTGGTAGATACAGATGCAACAAGAACTAATGCACGTCCAGAAGTAGTACAAGGCCATCTTAAATTATCACCTGCAACAGCAAACTTTAGAACAGCAACTGGTGAGATAATTAATACATATGGGCAGGCTTATATGTCAGTATCCATTAGTCGGACCACAGTAAAACATAGAGTATTAACTGCAGAGATCTCCGACGAGTTCATATTGGGGATGGATTTGCTAAGGAAAGTTGGGGCTATATTGAATGTCAAAGATGGAGTTCCCCAGATCAGTGGTGAAGAGTTGCCGTTTCATAAAGACAAACAAGATGTTATCAGCTTAATAACTACTTGTGATATAATGATACCTGGTAACAGTGAGAAAATTTCGATGAACAGACCTGATGGTTACTGCCGAGAGGGAAGTTTAAGGATGGTCAAAGATGCGAACAATGCCGAATAGTTCCTAAAGGTAAAAGCTTTAGTGAGTATTCGAGATGTTGTTCCTGTAAGAGTTATGAATTTAAAGAGAACTGCTATTAAGTTAAGTAAAAGGCCTTTGATCGGACAGTGTGTTTCCGTGGCTTTGATCTGTTCTATGAATACTTATAAGAAATCATCAAAGTCTAAGTATTCAAAAAAGCTTGTTGAGACGATGATTAAAACGTGATAAGATCTTGATAATAAACGAACTAAAAAAGTGAAGTCTATGCTGATAGAATTTCAAAATGTTTCTGCCATTGATAAGAAGGATAATGGCAAAACAAGCATATTAAAACACAAAATTAATACCGGACACCCTCAGCCAATCAGACAACAACCTAGACGACTTCCATTTGCGAAAAGAGATGCAACCGAAGACATCATCAAAGATATGAACAAACAAGGGGTAATTGAAACCATCAAACAGTCCATGGGCATCACCAGTAGTGCTAGTAAAGAAGAAATATGGTTCAACACGTTTTATATATTGACTACCGACAGCATGTGGTAACTAAAAAATATAGTTATCCTTTGCCCAGAATAGACGATATTTTGGATACACTTTCTGGTTCTCGTTGGTCTCCACACTCGATCTAAAAAGTGGATATTGGCAAGTAGACATGGAGCCAGCTGATCGTAAAAAAACCGCATTCTCGATAGAATCAGAGCTTTGGCAGTTAGCAGTTATGCCCTTTGGTTTAAAAGGTCTAGAATGGCAAACATGCCTGGTTTATTTGAATGATGTAATTGTAGTTGGAAGATCCTTCGATAAACATGCCAATAATCTGACCGAAATCCTTCAATGATTGCGGGCAGCTAATTTGAAGTTAAGTCCGAAGAAATGTCACTTGTTTCAACGAGAAGTAAAGCATTTGGGATATATTGTAGCAAGTAATGGTGTAACAGCTGATCCTGAAAAACTTGCAGCAATTAAGAATTGGCCAGTACCAAGAGATAAATACAAAATTAGAAGTTTTCTTGGCCTATGTAATAATACCGACGTTTTATTAAAGGATTTTTCAACATCTCCAGGCCATTAACAAAGTTAACAGAAGAAGGCAAAGAATATACATAGAGCGAAGAGTGTCAAAGAGCTTTCGAACACTTACCAATGGCTCTGATCAGTGTACCGATTTTAAGCTAGCCAGGAAGAAAAAGTTGTGTTGGACACCGATGCAAGCAACAGTGCAATATAAGCTGTTTTCTCCCAATTTCAAGATGGGCAAATGAAAGTCATCGCCTACTTTAGCAAAGTCTTGTCAAAACCAGAAAGAAACTATTGCGTTACCAGGAAAGAATTGCTAGGCGTAGTAAAGGCTTGCAACCTTTTCCATAACTACTTGTATGGCAGAAAGTTTCTTCTTCGCACGGATCACGCTGCTCTAAAAAGGCTCCTACAATTTCGTAATGCAGAGGGCCAAATGACAAGATAGTTAAAACGATTTTAAGAATATGATTATGAGATCGAACACAGCGCTGGAAGAGTTTGTTTAAATGCAGCGCAAATTGTAATTACTGTCTTAAATCAGAAGAACGACTTTGCCTTGTGAGACGAACCACCGTCACTAATGATCAATTGGACGATGAATGATTGGATGCGTCGAAGTGAAATGGCAAGTTGGTAAGACATTAGTGCATGTAGTCGTGAAGTCAAGTGTTACTTGAGCCAATGGAATTGCCTAGTGCTAAAAGATGATCTTCTTTACAGAACCTTTGAAAACGATGATGGTACAGAATATAAACTTCACTTGATTCTACCTAAAAGTAAAGTATCAGAAGTATTGCGTCAGTTACATGACGCTGTATTAGGTGGACACTTTGGTATTACGAAGACTCTGTAAAAGATTCGAGAACGATTCTATTTGGTGAACTATAAAAATGATGTAAGAAGACGGTGCCGGAAATGAGAACTTTTTGCAACCAGTAATGGTCCAGTTGGTAAAAAGAGGGCACCCATGAAACAGTACAATGTTATGAAAAGGGTAGCAATCCACATTCCAGGTCCACTTCTAGTGACAGAATAAAAGATCAATACGATTCTTGATGCAAGAATGAAAGCTATGAAGTAGGTGATCTTTTTGGCTTTATAATCCACAACATCGTCGTGGCTTATCTCCTAAACTGCAAAGGCAATGGGAGGGTCCGTATGAAATTAAAAAGAGAATAAATGACGCAATATATTGTATTAAGAAGTTGCCGAAAGGTAAACCAAAAGTAGTTCACATAAATCGTCTTGCACCTTACGCTGGCTCAAATGAAACAGAAGAAGCACGAACCCTTTAATATGAGATCAAAGAAGACCAGCGACCAAGCTTTAATGAATTTATGTCAAACTACGCAAAAAGGAAGAGTGCTAGATTCGGCGTGACCACAGAAGTTCAGCAGGATCTTTTCAGTATTCCGCTTAACGTCTCTCTAGCCCACTGTGTTGCCTAAGATCTTGAGATGACTAAAGCAATCTCATCCGTATTTTATAAGAAATTCGGTCGTTTGGGCGAGTTAAAAAACCAGCAGCCTAAAGTTGGAAGAGTAATGAGATTAGAAGATAGTTCTCGATCTTTGCTGTATATGGTGACCAGGAAGTCGTATACAGACAGGGTAAGCTACGAGGATATATGACGTGCTCCAACTAGTTTGAAGAAAATCGTCTGCAATTATGACATCAAGAATTTGGCCTTACCCAAAATAGGCCTTGCACTAGATAATCTAGATTGGAAGATTGTCAGAAGCATACTTGAAGTAATCTTTCGAGAAACCGGCGTAAGAATTACTGTGTGTTGCATTAACCCAAAGAGATCGTGAACAACCCGTCACGTAGGCAAATTGGAGGTGGGCTACTTCAGGATGTTCTCGAACATAGTAACTTTGGTATACTGGTATTGGAGTTAGTTTAGTTGATAAAAGAGTGCCTGTAAACTGTAACTCTAACTGTAAACTTATAAATAAATATATTTATATAAATTCGAGCCTCTCGTTTTATTTAAAAACGCTACAATATTTAGTTAATAGCAACAGTGTATTCAAGTGTCGTGTTATTATAAATAAAGATTAGTAAACTTATTAGAGAAAATGTAAGTAATTTTAATCTAATTAGAGCTACTTACTTCAAAACAAGTTCCTATTGTCTATATTACCTAATGTCATTAAACAACGAAAATGGATGATGTTATTACTCCAGGGGCGTCGAGGCCCCAAATTTTAATCACATCATATCAAACATTAATCACATCAATTTATGTAGTATATTGAACATAAGAATTTTATTATACTCAAACAAAGATTTATAAAAAATAGATAAACATTAGGTAACGTAATATCATTGGAATCAGAAACTCAAGAAGCATTTATATTCTTTTGATGTAAAAAAGACTTTTGGAATAGTATTGTGTTATGATATTTTAACTATACTTCACAATTGAAAGATTTACGGTATAATGTTTGCTTTTATGTAACAATGAAACACTGAAAACTTTGTTTTCAAAACTAAAAAAATAGGTTGAGGAGAGGAGAACTTTGTCTCAAGTTGGTCATTCAGAATTAAATCTGTGTTTTTTATTTTTTTATTTCCATATTTTAGATTCCATAATGAAGAATTTTAAATTCGTCATTAAAAGAATGATTATGATCTAAAAGGTAAAATGCATATGTATAATCTGTTTTTCTATTATTGAAAGCCCTTTTATGTTCTGCTATTCGTTTACTAAAATTTCTACTAGTTTGACCGATTTTTGGGCAGTCTCCACATTTAAGTTTGTATACACCACTGAGTAAGTGCTTTTTATTTTGGCTCTTGGTGTTTTTGATATATTTTCTCAAGTTGTTATTTGTTCTAAAAGCTGGTGTTATTCCTTTCATTTTTATGTGTTAGGCTATTTTTTTTATATTTTGCCTGTATATATAATCGATTAAATATACAGGTAATATATAATTATATAAGAAGTTAGGCCCAATTGTCCTAGGACGACTGAATAACGACTTATCAATGGATTGTAATGACTCTTTTAGTTCTTATTTTAGAAATGCTTTTTCCAGCGACGATTTTTCTTTTACTGATTATATATATATATATATATATATATATATATATATATATATATATATATATATATATATATATATATATATATATATATATATATATATCCGGTTTTTTAGGCCCGTCCGGTAGGGATCTATGGAGGAGTATCACCGAGCCGCAAGCCCTTATCTCTTGCCGTACTGCTCCACCATAGGCCGATCAGATCCCAGCATATTCTAGTCTAAGCCGCAGATTCATCTAGAATTTTAAACTGGTGCGTTAGACTTTTTGTTTTCTGTACACCGAGCTGGGGCTCGATCCCACATCCACTGAACCATTCGACAGTGAAGCGAGTGAGAGGCAGCCGCACAGCCCGCTGAGCTATCTGACCGATTACTGATTTTTTCGTAGTCAAATTTGTATGTCTTCTTCTATTGTCTATCAAAACTTGTTACGTGAGAGTTGTTGGAATAGTTTTCCTAATTTTCTACTAAAAGATCTGCTAGTTCTGTTTATCATTTGTCAATGCCATTTATAATTAATCCAGTTTGGAAGATAAAGAATTTTTATAAATTATTATATTATGATTGTGATCCATCAATTTATTTAATTTTTTCTTGACCTTTTAACTTTTTTCAGACTGCTTAACAATTTGTGGAGTTATGTTTACTTATTAAAACTATTATTTTTTTCTACTTTTATTTAATATGAATATAGCTATAATTCTTCACCCTTTAGAATATATTACAGTCCCTGGTTTTCTGTAGTTTTATAAAAGTTAAATGATTTCTTGATTTATGATATTGCCTCGGTAAAACTTTTATTTCACCAAGGCAGTGGAAGATTATTTTCTTATGTTGTATGGTTTTTGCATTAGCAACTTCTTTTTCACGATATAAAGTAATATTGATATGTTTATTAAATTTTCTAAAGTTTTAAATTTTTGCTAATCTCGGGGGCTTTTAAGGTCGTTGAACATGAATATGAGAACGATCACAATCCATGAGCTACCTGGTGTCCAGGGTAGACCTTGTCACCTGAAGTATGTTATTTTCATGAAAAAATCAGTAGAAAATCATAACTCGTGATTTTTCGAGGTCGCTGAGTATAAATATGACAACCACGATAGTCTTCGAGCTACCTAGTGCTCAGTGTAGACCTGATATTCTAGAGGTTTATGTTATTTATTTAAAATTAGTTATTACTAAAAAGTATTACTCGAAAGTTATTACTCGGGAGTTTCGGCCGAAGACGAATATTATGACGGTGATGATCACTGAACCATCTAAAGCTCAAAATGGACTTTGTCTCTTAGTATTTTATGTTATTTTTGTTTTAAATTAGTCAATAGTCATTACTCTGAGTTATGAAAAATTTTATTTTTAAAAACACACACCCTCGTTTAACTCTAAATTTGTTTTTTTTTGCTTATCTTGTATGATATTTTAATGAGATAAGCAGTATAAGGCATAAGGGATATAACTCTTGGTCGAACATCATATTGAAATCTGACAATCTATAATTCATGCGACATCTGAGCCGGACACAAAAAGTGTTGAATTATATAGCATCTACAAATTTATTTTTAAAAATATATCTTGCTATACCATTCACATTTTATATTTCTCGGATATCACATAACATCTCTAAGCAAAATCTCTTTTTGTTAATATTTTAATAATTCAAAATATTTATAAAATTACTAGAAGCAACCATTATCTAACTAACATTACCTAAATTTATCATAAACTTTTTTTTACTTCTTAAAAACAATTATTATTTGTTACTGTGTGTAATGTTATACTTATTTTTGTTTTAATGTAAGATAAGAAAATTAAATATCGAATTTTGGCGAGACTTTCTAATTATTATCTTTACGCTAATAATCTGTTGAATCCTTAACTACTTGAAGTACAGTCAATCCAACTATATTAGATTAATGTCTACAACAAATAACAAAAAACAAAGTATGAATGACATACAAAATTCAAATTATGATGAAAAAGAAACTTTAAAGGTTCTAAAAGTTCACAAATAACACACTCATCCAACAAAAAAAGAACGGCATCAAAGACGCCAAAGAAAAATCATCACCATCATCATCATCATCATCTTGGTGCTACAGCCCTTAGAGGGCTTCGACCTTCTCAAGCTTTCTACGCCATGCTGTTCTGTCCCTTGCTTGAATTTTCCAGTTGCCGACTCCGATCTTCTCCGCATCTTGTGTTACCCCATCCATCCACCTCAGCTTTGGTCTACCCCGTCGTCTCATTCCCACAGGTTGCGCTATTAGAATCTTTTTTATCATGTTCGATTCAGGGGCCCGGGCTACATGTCCTGCCCACTGCAGGCGGTTTCGCTTAATTATAGTGGTAATATCTTTACCACCAAACGTATGCTTGTAGATATTCTGCAGTTCGAAGTTATATCTACGCCTCCATATTCCGTTCTCACAGACCGCTCCAAATATCTTGCGTAGCACCTTTCTTTCAAAAATGGATAGAGCGGATTCATCTGTTTTCGTTAGCGTCCATGCCTCTGATCCGTATGTGAGAACGGGGACTATCAGTGTTCTATACAGCCTTATACGAGTTTTTTGAGACAGACGTTTGTTAGCTAAGTACTTTGATAGACCATAATAACACCTGTTTGCAATTATTATTCGCCTTTTTATTTCCTCAGATGTATTGTTATTGGGGTTAACCGATGTCCCTAGATATATGAACTCATTGACTGCTTCGAAGTTTTGGTCATTGATGATTAAATTTGTGTCAACATTTCCAGCTCTTGTGTTTGTGTTAGTCGCCATGAATTTGGTTTTATTTTGATTTATATGCAACCCCATTCGTTCTGCTGCTGCTACTAGCTCGGTTAGGATTTCCGCAGTTCTCGCCCTAGTTCTTGTTATAATGTCCACGTCGTCTGCATATGCTAGAATTTGTAATGATCTATTAAATTTTGTTCCCCTGCTATCTAAATTAGCGTCTCGTACAACTTTTTCTAAGGCGACATTAAAAAGCTGACACGCCAGCGCATCTCCCTGCCTTAACCCCCTATGTATTTGAAATGGGGTTGACGAGTCGTTTTGAATTTTTACTGCTGATAGCATCTTCGCCATTGTCACTTTTATCAAACATATGAGTTTTTTTGGAATTCCTAACTCATTCATAGCGTTGTAAAGACTTTGTCTTAAGACACTATCATATGCCGCTTTAAAATCGACAAAAATATGATACATATCTATGTTAAACTCTTGCGCTTTTTCGAGGATCTGTCGTAGTGTAAAGATCTGGTTAATGGTTGAACGTCCAGGCCTGAATCCTGCCTGATATTCCCCTAGAAACATTTCAGTATAAGGCTTTAATCTCTCGTGCAAAATATTTGATAATATCTTGTATGCTGTATTTAGAAGAGTTATTCCGCGGTAATTATTGCATTCCAGTTGGTTTCCCTTTTTGTGTAACGGGCAAATTAAGCCTAAGCTCCATTCTTCTGGCATTTGCTCCTCAGACCAAATTCTACAAACAATTTCTTGCATCACCTTGGTGAGCTGCTCTCCACCGTGCTTAAATAACTCTGCTGGGATGCCATCGCTACCTCGGGACCTATGGTTCCTTAGTTTTTCTATAGATATTTTTACTTCATCTACCGAGGGGGGTTCCACGAGTTCCTCATTTCGGTATTCCAGCTCTATATTGTTAGTAGGTTCCCCTTCCAGCAACTCTCGAAAGTGCTCTACCCATCGTAAAAGAATGTCCTCTTTGTTGGTAAGTAAGTTGCCTTCCTTATCATTACAATAGTTGATTCTTGGTTTGAATTCTTTTCTAATACTATTTGTTTGATGGTAGAACTTTCTTGTTTCTCCGTGACTCATATGGTTTTCGAGCCGTTCTAACATGTCATTTTCCGAGTCTCGTTTCTTTTTTCGGTGTATGCGTTTTTCCTCTCTCCTTAAGTTTTTGTATCTATCTATTGTTGTTCTAGCTTTTCGTTGTTGCATGGTCCTAAATGCCTCGTTCTTCTCATCTGTTATTTTTTTGCAGTCTTGGTCGAACCAGTCGTTTCTTTCTTGGGTTCGGGATATTCCCAATGTACTTTCGGCTGCTAATTTGAGAGCCTCCTTGCAGTTGTTCCACATTTCCGTGCTTGACTGGTCGACTGCCCAGGTGTGTTCTAGGGTTTCTTTTATATGTGACTGGAACTGTTTCTCCTTGTTTTCATTTTTTAGCATATGTAAATTATATTTTACTTGTCTAGTACCCTTTTCTTTCTTGGCATTGGAAATTCTTTGTCGTAACTTGGCCCCTACCATAAAATGATCTAAGTCAATGCCAAAGAGAAATAGCTAATAGAAAACTGTAAAGAAAAAGCACAGATAATCAAAAGAAGCCAACTAATCAAACAAAAACTTGTATCTGGAGGAAATAGCTTTAACGATGAGCGCCAGAACTCCACTGACGAAGTCGATAGTAAAACAGGTCTTTAATGTGAACTTGATAAAGTAAGAAACTCGATATATAGAACTAAAGTAAGCAAAGCAACAGGTTTAACTATTTTTTATTCAGAAATTCTAAAACTAAACTAATAACTTAATTCTATCTTAATAATAATATTAATAAAACAGACAATAAAAAAAATAAAATGGTTTACATCGCTATTTAACGACGTCCATAATACCAGTACAATTCCTCAAAGTAAAATAGATAAATCAACACTCATACAACGACTTAGGTACACAAGAAGTTATATTTACCATAATGTTACCTTATTGTCCCAACTGATATGTGTACAAATGCTTTATAGACTACCAAAAGACTTTCTACAGAATAAAACATGATAAACTGATATCGCGATCAACAGATAAAAGAAGAAGTTGCTATGGATGATAAAGATCTTAATTAAAAGTTATTAATTTAACTTATTTATTATATAACAGAAATAAGCTAACTATACTGTCTTGACTAAAATATAAAAGTATTATATACTAAAGTATATACAAATATATATATATATATATATATATATATATATATATATATATATATATAATATAATATCAACTATTTAGCTATTGGTCAACAATCAACAAATTGAAAAAGTCGAGAGCTATACATATCTGGGTATCATAGTAAAAAGTCGACGGGACCGTTCTGTAGAGATATAACAGAGTTATACTTCTATACTCACGTTCGTTACAAATTTATATGGGAGTCAATCTGCACAATCATTATATATGTAATATAGGTAAGAGAGAGCAGAAATAGAAACAGAATTAGGTATATAGGTATACGGTGCATCGTTTGTTATATATAAAAAATATTTGACCCATAATAGGAGTATAGTAAATGAAGGATTGAATCAATATTTTAATGAAAATTAATATTTTTATTTTCGTATATTTATGAAAGGAGTTAAATACAAAAAAAAATGTTTACATATACCCTGTAAAAAAGTTTATTGTTTATTTTGTTATTAATATAAAATGATTTTTTCATTCTTTGATTTTAAAACCAAAGTGACAAAAATAAGAACATAATAAAAAAAAAATATATTCCCTCATCTGGATCGAACTCGCGACTTCTTGTTCTAAATACTGCGCTTCAACTCATTCGACCAGTAACCTTAAATATTAAGGTGGCTAATTAATGGTGTTGTGCTTATTTATTTATTGTATTCCAAAAATGGAAAGGTTATTACGAATCATACCAAGTGTCAAGAAGAATATTTATTTGGTAAAAGACTTTTGCTAAATGTATGTATCCACCGAATTAATATAAAATAATAATAATATTTATACATATTAAATATATTTACAAATGGAATATTTTTATTTTCGAGAGAGAAAGAGAGGGAAACTATATCTTCTGTTTCTCTCTTACCTATATCTTATATATGTAATGATTTTGCAGATTCACTTCAGTACAAATTTCCAACGTCGAACACGTGTATAGAAGTATAACTTTAAAAACTGAAATTGGAATAATTGGATCATATTATGTAAAATAATGATGTGGTATGAAGCATGGTTTATGTCTAGCGTTAAGCAAAGCAAAAGTAATTCGTAAGAGAGTAGGGACGTATTTAATGGCTCCATAATCTAAAAACTTGATTTATTTATTGTTTTGAGGACCTGTAGACAAAACTAAAAATTGCCATTACCCAGAATAGTTAAGCACCACAAAAATAAGAAGATCTTTATTTATGCACAATTAAATTGCGTATTTTATTTTTCTTGATAGGCTGCATACTTTCTAATTTATAGTTAGTCACGTTAACGTAAAAGTTACTTTCATCAGCAAAACATATTGAGACCCTTGTCATTTTTTTTTTAAATTTGTATATATACTCTTTTATTTTGATAACATGCACTTGCTCTCTACCTTCTGTAGTTTTTTATTTATGTTTTTAAAACTATGAATATAGTTATATTTTTATATTATTCTTATTATTTATATATTCTTAATATTACAAATTAGGAGGTAGATTCCAAAAGGACTTAAGTCATTTTTTTACATTTTGAGGTTTTAGTTACACCTGATTCTAGAGTATTCTAGATTCTAGAGTACATTTTAATATTCATGGATAGTAAAATTTTCGATAAACAGATGCATTTTCGAAAAAATGCAGTGACATGGTTAAGTTTTTTATTTATTAAAAGATTCGTTGAAGGTGAATTTCATGTTGAAGATCGGCTCTTATCCTCAAGTAAAGGTATTATTATTTAACTTTGTTAGTTTTTCTTTCACGGGTAATAGCTAACAGTCATTTAAATATACCCATTATATTGGCAACTATACGTTTAACTGAGCATAAATAATTTTTCTAGACCACTTTTAATTACCGTTATAGACTAGAAATATCATTCGGTAAAAAATTTATTAACAAAACTGTTTTTGATCGATCTATGTAAATAAAAAAGCAAACCAAACTTCCATTATGTATGTAATACCCTCGGGCAAGCATTTATTAAAGCACAAGCATTAGTAAATAACCAAAATAAGCTCTGAAGTTATATTGTTAAGCTCAAAAATCGTATTAAAGGGGTTAAATTATGCTGATACTAAAAAATAACATACTGTTTTCACTTTCTTCTGATGTTTGAGATGGGTTGCGTTCTGAAAATAAGAAGCACACTATTGTAGATTTAAAAAAGAAAATTTAAATATAGATACGACTAAAAATTAAAATTTATGATTATTTTAATAAATATAAAAAAATGTATGTTTATATAATTGAAAGAAATAATAATAAATTCTGCACACAGATGTAATATTAAAGTCGGGTGAACTAGTTCCTATGACAAAAGGTAATGTCGTGAGGTATTTATAAACTACGGTATATAATATGTATTATATAGTATAATAAATTACACATGGAGAATAATCAGAGGACAAAAAAAGAGATGATTGAACTAATAAAACGAAACACATTCAGAAGAAAAAGTGGGTAGACTACATTCAATCCTTATTTGTTAAAGGTAACGATAATAAACCACCAACACAAGAGGTGACGACAAACGAAGAAATAAATAATAAGGAGGAAGAGGTAAAGGAAGGATTTAGAAAATTGAAAAATAGAAAAACATTAGGAGAGGACAGAATACCGGACAAACTCCTAAAGTACGGAGGATCAGATCTGACCAAACTACTAAAAGACTAATTCAACAAATAATAGAACAAAACAGAATTCTTCAAAAATCGAGATCAAGCATCCTAATACCTCTCTTCAAAAAGGGAGGTAAATCGGACCCAGAAAATTACAGAAAAAATTATTTATTAAACACATCACTAAAATTAACAACTAAAGTGATAACAAATAAACTATATGAACTTATAACACTAGCAGAACAACAAGGTTTTAGCTCGGGAAGATCATCCACCGACGCTATATTTATAATGAGGCAAGTGCAACAGAAACCATTAGAATTCAACATACCTATATTTAGTGGACCGTAAGAAAGCATTTGACCAGGTCAAATTAAAAGACGTTATCCACTTATTGTACGTAAAAAAGATACCTCTAGGAATAATCAAAACGATCGAAAATATCTACCAAAACAATACAGTAAAAGTAAAAGTAGAAGAAGAACCAACCGAACATATCGAAGCTGGCAATGGGATAACACAGGAAGATTCCATAAGTCCTCTATTGTTCAACCTGATTATACATGAAATAATAAAAAAAAGTAAGACTAAAAAAGAATACCAAATGAAAGAAACACAACTTAAAATAATCTGCTATGCAGAAAACGAATACTACTCTCTCAAACTGAAGATGATTTACAAGATATGCTGCATAAACATTTAAAATGTTAATTTTCCATGACAAAATGCATGGTTACAACAGCAAATTTACTAAGATGTAAGTTGGAGCTGGAAGGTCAGATAATAGAAAAAGTTATGAAGTTAGAACATCTAGGCATCACATTATCTAGCTACGGAAAGCTCAAAACTAAAGTGAAAGATCAAGTGAATAGAGAAAACAGAGCCACAGACACAGACAGAAACAATATGGAGAAATAAACAAATCGGGAACGAAACGAAAGGCAGCATTTACAAAACAGTCATCAGACTAATAATGACATCTATGCAGCAATGGGACTAGACAC
Organism: Diabrotica balteata; assembly: GCA_918026665.1. Lineage (NCBI taxonomy): Eukaryota > Metazoa > Arthropoda > Insecta > Coleoptera > Chrysomelidae > Diabrotica > Diabrotica balteata. The sequence goes on along the minus strand of OU898282.1, from coordinate 82,312,806 downwards.
ACAAAGAACAAAAAGGATGTTAGAGACAGCAGAGATGAAAATACTTAGAAAAATTGATGGTAAGACACTATGGAACAGAGCTAGAAGTACAAATATACGACGTACATGAAAGGTGGAAAACATCAATAACTGGTTGAGAAATAGAAGAGTAGAATAGAATGATCATATAAACCGAATGACAACAAATAGAGATGCCGAGAGACGGTTACCCAATAGGAAGACGATCAGTAGAAAGACCACGTCAACGATGAAACGACAACTTACTGGAGGCACATTGAAAAACAAACATGTTTTAGTCATGTCTATATAAAAAGAAAAAGAAGAAGAATAAATTACACAGTTGTGTTGACTTTAATATTCGATAAAAGCCAAAATTAACTAATTTAAGTACATTGATTCTTTAAATCAAACAAACATAAAAATAAAACTAGCTGTAGGTGTAATACATCACAAAATAAGTTTTTAATAAAAAAAGCGCCAAATACATTTCTTACCGAATAACAGAAATAATATTACTACGGACAATGATATATACCGCTGACTAAAAATATATAAAAGAGACCATTATAATCTTATATTTTTGAAGTATGGGTCAATACACAAGACTGTTACTCGTGGAAAGATTTGTTACCAAACCAAGGTATATGTCCGTCTTTTATGGGATAAACAACACATAATCACACAAAAGACTTTTTTTTTGATTTTTGTATTTGTAATTTTTTCGGGAAAATGGATAATGCGGTTCAGATACTTAATAAATCCGCTGCCCTTTTTCTTTACGGATTAGACCTAAGCTTATTAAAAAAAAAATTGGGGATATTCAGACGTATGATCAACTCATCGCGGAGTTCAATAAAAGTATATTGTTTTTAGAACTATTTATAAAATAGTAGGAGTTCCACACAGCTTTATCTAATAAATTTGACTTTCTTAATAAACAATGAGTCAGTTATACGATTTTATCGTAATGTGTCAGGTATGTTTTTTTTATTAGAAGTTAGTTATAAAAAAAAACAATATAAATTGGCAAGTCGCCAAAAAGTCGTAAAAAAATGACATATAATTATTCGAGAAGAAATAAGAATAGCACCTGAGAAACGAGTGAGGACATCTGAATTGAATAATCTCATGCCAAAGTGAACTCTGTGTATTTTATTTGTTTTTACTTTTTCATTGCCATTAGGCAGCAGACTTTTGTTCTAAATGTATGCCAAAATGAACTTTGTGAATGTGTATGCATAGTGAGTGTGTTTGAAAGCATCTTTTATGTATTAAAACATAAAAAAGGAATGTTGCTTGTAAAATATTTATTTATATAAAATATTATTGTTGTTGTTTTTTACGGATAAAGAAAACACCAGAGAAAAGGGAGAGTCTCAAAACAAGAAGAGAAAATCTGATCCCGAGAACTGCAAAAAAAATATTAGCAAGCAAAAAAGGGCAGCTGGTAATAGTATATTACATAACGAGAGTTGTAAGAAGCTTATTACATGCGAGTAAAAAAGTTGCGCGCGAGCCGTGTAGCGGCGAGCGCAGTAATTTTACAAGCATGTAATAAGCTTACAACTCAAGATGTGTACTATACTTTTTCTACCATTATTTTTGTTTATAAAAATAAAAATTAAATTACCACTATATTTACACTGACAGATTAATAATTTTTAACCTGTCAAAACAACGCCTGTTAATTCGTTTCCATGGTAACTCGACCAACTGACTTACAAGGCGTATGTGATATTACACATTTTTATAGAACTGAAGCGTAATTTTTTTTATTACGTGCTAGTCATTACGTGTCAGTATCTGTTATGATGCATTTACTTAGCATCCAAATAGTAGGTAATATACAATTTACTAGTAAGAGAGTAGAAAAAGAATATATTAATACTTCAGGTACTGTCATACACTCTAAATCTTTTAATGACTATTCCTGCAATTGCAAAATAGAATGCCAAAATAAGCTTACAGCACAGCAAAACGAAAGTTTTTTTAATTTGTTTTATAATGAGTGGCAGTCTTGGGAAACTCAAACAAGCGTAATAAGTGGTGCTGTAAAATGTAGAATGATAATAAGACGTCGTAAAACACTAATATTTAAAAAAAAAACAGGACATCGTGAATTTTATATCCCTTCTTTAACGGAGATATTAAACTATGCAAAAAAATGTTTATGGGAGTATTACAAATTAATAGTAGTAGAGTAGATCGTGCTTTGCTTAAGAGAAAAAATGGAAATTTAAGTGATCTTAGAGGAAAAAGTTCCCTATAGCAAAAATTTGCATCAACAATAAATTCAATTGAAAATCACATACAAAGTTTCGCTACCATAGTGAGTCATTACTGTAGAACTCAATGCCAAAAAAATACTTGGATTGTAATTTAAATTTGTTATTAATGTAGAAACTCTATGGTGATAGTTTAATAGAGAAAAATGTTGACAAAATTCCAAGCCAATCACTTTATGAAAAAGTGTTCAGATGTGATTTTAATCTTAGTTTTAAACCTCCACGAAAAGATACATGTCAAACATGTGACAAGTTGAACATTGAAATAAAGGCAGCTGAGGAAAACAAAGATAAAGCAATGTTAAAGGCTAAGAAAATAAACCAGGAATTACACCACAGAAAAGTACAGTTAGCTCACTCAGAACTACATGAAGATGTAAAGATTGGTACAGAAGGGGAAGCTACAGTAATTATTTTTGATCTTCAGAAAGTAATGCTTCTTCCTAAACTAACCACAGGAGTTTTTTACTATAAGAGGCAGCGTTCATCTTGGTCTACATAATTTTGAACATAATGTTGGGACAATGCATATTTGGGATGTGAGCTCTACCTCACAAGGTTCTTAGAAAATAGGATCTAATCATGTATTTAAAAATTCATAAATACCCATGATCATAAAGCCGTATTGATTGCTTAGTCCGACCCATGTGACGGCCAAAACCGCAATATTACTATTGCCGCATTATGAATGTACATAGTGGAGTGCCCTACCTTAAACATAAAGGAAATAGTTCATAAGTTTTTTGAGCTAGGACATTCATATCTACTGAACGATAACGATTTTGGTGACACAGAAAAAAAGTTTAAATATCATCCTGAAAATTAGGTGCCTACACAATGATATAACATAATTTCAAACTCAAGAGTTAAAAAGAACAAAATTAAAGTAGTATGCACGGAAAAAGAGGAATTTAAGAGTCTGGATTCATTAAAAAAATCTGGTAAATTGCACAAAAGTCTCAGATGAACAAAACGTAGGATGGTTAAAAATAAAACAAATGAAATTTACTCAAGATTATCCAGGAGTTATGGAATTCAAATACACACATAACAAAGATATACAATTTTATGCAGTAAATCTAAATAAAAGACTGAAAGGTCAACCTGTAAACCTAGCTTCTTTAAAATTAAGCATACTTCACCCTGAAGGAAGAAAATTAAGTCAAACAAAACTTAGTGATATCAGATCACTTTTGTAATTCGTATTACCATGACATCAGCAGTTTTACAATAACCTTCAACAAAGAGAAGTATTGGAAGATGACATTGAAGAAGAGAATGCCAATAACAATGAAGAGGAAAATAAGATGAACAATCCGATCTAAATATTGCTTCTATTATTTTTTACACATTTGTGTAATTTATTTACTCATCATTTATACATTTATTTATACTTTTCATGCCAGTCAGAACTAAGTGCTAAAAAGATTTAAAGAAATGTTATTTTGAAGAGGTCTTAGAACCTCTTATTCTTTATATGAGATTATAATATATTGTGTACATTTTATAATAGCTGTATAACTTTAAACTGTCATACTGAAAACTTTCAATTTTGGCTTTTGGTTCACTCGTACTATATTACTGTATTAATAACTAGCTGACCTGGCGAACTGTGTAAGGCCTTAAAATTAAATTATTTTGGTGGTATTTACCACCAAATTAATTAATTATTTTTTTACAGCCACTAAATATATTTTATTATATACGCGTAGAAATAATATTTAAAGATTTCTCTTAATGGTAACTTAAAGAAATACACAATAATATGTTTCATTTAATTTGTATAAATGCATTATATACCGTTTTTATGAAGACCATTTGTTCGGATAACACTGTAACTGTAATCGAACGAAGGTGATATTTTGGCATAACTTGGTAACATTTATTTGACAGTTGCGGTGTTGACACTTTTTGTACTTTATTATTTTGAATTTTAAAGTGAATACCTCTTATTTTATATTTTCTATATAATAAAATCTGTTTTTTTTTTAAACAAAATTAGTGTTTTTTATTTCAAAAATGTCACGTAAGAATTTAATTAGTCGTTGTAAAGAGGTGGTCATACTTTTGCAATAATTATGTGATCTATTTGATTTAACTATTTTTATCTGCTGAACTATTCAGATCTGCCGTAAACAAAGTCAGAATAGCCATGTTGATTGCCAAAGTTCGGAACGGACAAGGCACATGAAGAAGAAGATTTGATTTAAAATGGAGTCAGGATTTTTTTATACTTTGGCAACTATGTTAACTTTGATCTCTGTCAATGATAATGATGTGCCACGGTAAGTAAATTAGATGAAGTATATATATAAACTAAGGGTCACTCGTTCGAGTGGTGGGTTTCTCGGTCAAACGGTGGAAAGAAAAAGACAAAGAAGGTGGCTACATCGACTATTTACATGGACTAAAAACCAAAAATAAATATAAAAGTTATTACAAGTGTGTTATATCAAAAAGACATGTAGCAGTTAATGATATGAAATATGTAAAGAAGCTTACGACAATGAACATTATAAAATTATGTTGTATAAACAATTAATTGAAACTAAATACAGTTTACAAATTAACTCAAACTTAGCACAGCAAAAAAACATGTAATAATTGTACATGTATATAAAAATTATGTAAAAAACTTAAGTAAAAATCATTACTATACAAAGAACTAACAAGATCATAAGATGCACTTCCAACAGTATATTATTAGTTAAATTTAATTTTAACTTTAGGTAATATTATTAAATTGATTAAGATTGATATATAGTAATATTTAAAAGTATGTTGAGTTTACCACTCTTTAGCTTCTTAGCTGCTGCCGGTAAATGGAAGCAAAAGGTATAAATCCACGCCAACAACGGGAAAAGACAGTGGCTTTAAGGTCAAAATATGACAGAATAGCAAGGCGAATTACCAACTTCTAGTGTAATAGAGCGGTAAATTTTAGGAATATGATATATTTGGGTGACAAACTTGTCAGTAAAAACCAAAAATGAAAGAAAAGGTGGTTAAGATCACCATTTTCCCCCCAATTATTGGTTGAGAGAAACAATGAACAAACAAGCGAGGTCAATCCAAAATATTATATATTAAAATAGTCTACATTGTGGCTGGTCAGCCAGCCACAGGTGAAGATTGATTCAACTTCCACAGTCCAAGGTTTATAACATTTGGAACTGAGATTAATAAAGATTCTATGAATAAATTTTAATTATAAAATTTTATTATACTATTTGATCAGAAACAATTATTTCATATGTAGATGTAATATTGACAAAATAATCAATAAAATGTAAGTTGTATGAATCTAAGTTAAACAAAGTAAGAAAGTGTTATTTTATTTTATTTTTATTTGAAATTATTTATTATGAAAATATGATAAAACATACACCTTAGGGGACAATTTTAAAGTAAACAACATATTAAGCCTAATTCTGCAATATTATTGCATAATAAATTTTGCTGAAGTTACTAATGTCCGTTATCTTAAGAGCATTTGGGTGTTTAAGTATTAAACACATTTTCAAACACTGCCTTTTAACGACATTGCGTTCATTGCCAATAATCTTAAGTTTATTAAAGTCCCCTATGTGCATAGTGTTAATAGCATGCTGGGCAAGAGCACAAGTATGCTTAGATAAATTGATATTACTACGGTATGTCGTAAGACACCCTCTCAGTGATCTTCCTGTTTGACCGATGTAGCAAGAGTCACACTCAGCACAGGGTATATGATAGATGACATTTACTTGTTTTAGAAGGGACAAGGGTGTTTTTGTTTTAGAAGGGACAAGGGTTTTTTGTTTTATAAACCAAATTTCTGACAGTCCTAGCATTCTTAACTACAATTTTAACAGGTACATTATTGTGTTTGTGCAGTTGAATGAGTTTTTCAGTAACTTGTGGAAAATAAGGTAGAGATAAGTAATAGGTGGTAGGAGTCCCAAGTACAGTATTAGGTAGAACAGTGTTATTAATGGAATTATTTGATATTATTCCAAGTTGGTCACCATTGGGTATGCCATTTAAAGAGGAACCATAGCTTTGTAAATAAAGATATTTATTGATGATGGAGGATAGATAAGAATGCTCAATCAGAATATTTCTAAGTAATTGAAGGGATTCCCTTCGATTATCCAGATGTGATAGTCTATTTAGCCTGCAGCGTAAAGCTTTAATTAGGTTTAACTTATATTTAAAAGAATGACAAGAATGGTAGTTGAGAAAACTATTCGAGGCCATTGGTTTTCTATATCAACTTATGGTTAAGGTGTTATCTGCCATGCTAATGACACGCATCTCTAAGAAGGGAATACTATTTGTGATGGAGTCTTCAAGTTCAACAGTGAACTGTAAGTGGGGATTAAACTCATTGAACAAAGACAAGGTGGCCTGTATCTTGTCTGGGGGTAAGACTAGTAAAAAGTGATACCGCTTAATAAAAGGGATTTGGAAATCTAAAAGACCCAAACGGTCAGATACTAATTCATCCAATACAAAATTAACTAGGATGCGAGAGATTGAGGTACTCATCTTCTTCTTCACGTGCCATCTCTGCGACAGAGGTTGGCAATCATCATGGCTATTCTAATCTTAGATGCTGGTGCTCTGAATAGTTCAACTGATGTGCATCCGTACCATTTCCTCAAGTTACACAACTATGAGATTCTGCTTCTTCCTACACTTCTCTTGCCTTGGATTTTCCCTTGTATTATCAATTGAAGTAGGTTGTATCTCTCATTATGCATCACATGCCCCAGGTATTGCAGCTTTCGTGTCTTGATGGTTTTCAGTACTTTCATTCTTTTGTTGATTCTTCGCATGACTTCGTTGTTTGTTACATGCTTGGTCCATGATATCTTCAGGATTCTTCTATACACCCACATTACAAATACTTCCAACTTTTTAGCAGTCGACGCGTTAAGTGTCCATGCTTCCATCCCATAAAGCGGAGTCGAGAAAATATAACACCTTGCCAGCTTAATTCTCAAGTCGGATTTTAGTTCTCTTGCATAAAGTAGCTTTCTTATTTTATTCTTTCTTATAGAGAAAGCACGTACAATCTGAAGTTTGTACGTGCTTTCTCTATTCGAACTTTGATTTCTTTGGAGTAATCGTTTGCGTGATTAATTATTGTGCCTAGATAGTGGTAGTTTTCAACTTGTTCTGAAGCACTACCATTAATTGTCAGGCTTTCACCATTATTTTGGGTTTTTGATATCCTCATAAATTTGGTTTTCTTAGTGTTTATTGATAATCCATATTTTTCTCCATACTCAACTATCTTGTTCATTAGCTTTTGGAGGTCTTGGAGGTTGTCTGCTGTTATGAGAGTATCGTCTGTATATCTAATGTTGTTAATTGGTGTTCCATTGACCTTGATTCCTGCTGTTGCTCCTTCAAGAGCTCTTTTCATAATTTCTTCAGAGTATGCTTTGAATAGTAGTGACAATACACACCCCAGTCGCACTCCTCTTTTAACTTCGAACTCTTCTGATTTGTGTTCATTAATGCGTACGTGTGCCTACTGTTTATAATATAGATTTGTTATAATTCGAAGGTCATTGTGTTGTATTTGTTTTGCTTTGAGAATGTCCATTAGCTCTTTGTGGCGGACTTTGTCAAAAGCTTTGTTGTAGTCTATAAAACAGACGTACATATCTTGGTTCATAACCAAGCATCTCTGGATTAGTACGTTGAATGCAAAGAAAGCTTCACGGGTACCTACGCCATTACGGATTCCAAATTGAGTTTCTTCAATATCCATATCAAGTGTTTTGTAAATGCGTTTATGAATGAGCTTTCAAAACAATCTAAGTGTGTGAGACATAAGGCTTATGGTACGGTGGTCGATGCATTCTCTAGCATTTTTCTTTTTTGGGAGACAAATGACTGTTGAGGTTAACCATTCATTGGGTATGTCACCCGATTAATAAATTTTATTAAAAAGCTTTAAGAGGACATTAATGTACTCATTTTCTATTATTTTAGGGATTTCAATAGGCAGTTGATCTGGCCCCGAGCTTTTTCCGTTTCTGGTGTTCTTTAGTGCATACAGTATTTCTTCCTTTGTAATTTTTATACTTGTTTCTCTGTCCTCAAAAGAAAAGTCTTGTAGGTTTCCTCTTTCGTCGTCGAAGAGCTCTTCCATATACTCTTCCAATCGTTTTAGTTTTTCGTCACTCGTTATCATAGTGTTTCCATTTTTATCTAAAAGAGTTGTGTTGTGGTTTATTTTTTGCAGCCCTGCCATTTCTTTAACCTTTTTATGTCCGGTTCCTTGAATATCCTGGGCTCCGATTCCCATGATCAGGAACTCATAGATGTCCCAAATATTTGATAATAATATTTGTCATCAAATTAGGTTGGATGGAGTTCCAATGATTTCTTAAGGAGGTAATAACACTAGAAAGAGGTAAATTAGTGAACAGAGATACCACATCAAAACTCACTAAAATGTAACCTTGTGGAAGTTCAAAGTTATTAATAAATTCACTAAACTGAAAAGAATCAACAATATTAAAGTTGTTATTAATATATATATATATATATATATATATATATATATATATATATATATATATATATATACATATATATAAATATATATATATATATATATATATATATATATATATATATATATATATATATATATATATATATATATATATATATATATATATATATATATATATATATATATATATTTACGGCATAAAGTGAACTCCGCCCATGTTAAAATTCAGGTTCAAGTGAGCTCCGTGGTCAAGTGGACACCGATATACGGAGCTCACATGACCATTCCATAATATTGGCTCTGTCGATTCGTTAAGATGTATAGTTTCATAATTCTTAATAAAATTTTGGAGCTCATAAGTACCCCTGTATCATAAATGTATTTCGCTTAGTTCACGTGTATATATTATAGGGGTCGTTCAGATCTTTTTCACTGTATATTGGAACCATAGGAATATCGGTTTAAGTAAGCTCTGATAGTTTGGCAACTATGCACTTAGGCCAGCGTTCTTGATATATATATTTTATATATTTTAAACGGTTCATACGGACTCCTTTTCATACGCATTACAATATGTAATCTTCTTCTTCTTCTTGATGTGCCTATCCGTTATGAATGTTGGCGATCATATTGACAATATGTAATAGATATGTATAATACCAAATACCTGTTTTTGGTAGGTACCTGCTATTCTAAAAATAGCTTTATAAATACAAAAGGATTTCATTACCAAGTTAGACGTGTTTTTTCATATGCGAATATTTCCTAATGTATTTTGTTAACATGAATATGTCTTTATACGTTTTATTTAAGAATACGATTAATAAGAATTTTAGTTAATCCATTGTTTTACGATATCTTGTATACAGCTTCTTTATTATTTTATTTCTGGTTTTATCTGTGTACTACATATAATTCTGGATAGGTTATCTTAAAATAAATATTTAAGTGCAAAAATAGATATTTTTATGTAAAAATTGGTAGTAGTGCACAAAAGAGGGAAGAATGCTTAATTTATATAAGAAGAATGTACCAGTTCACCAATATTACATACTTCTAAATGTTTTATCTGCTATTTAGGGGTAATATGTAATCAATAAACGTGGAGTTAGTGTCAAATTTGCAATAATCTTTGGTCAGTTTTTTCTCGATTTTAGTCATAAATTGAGCTGGTATTCGTTGAGTGGATGTTGCGATTCTAGACTTTGTATCTTTTAGTCTCTAGCAGTCTAGCTACTTATCTTCGGATATTAGGTGAATTGATAGCTACGATATTGTAGAGCTCATGTATGGATGTGTGTGTGTGTGTCTTAATAATCGCTGAATTTGGCTGTCTAATTTATAGCTAAATCTACGTGTTAAATATGTGTTGGTGTCATCCATACTTGCAAGGTATATTCGGTAGCAGAAGCATAGAGTGCAAGCGTCTACGTTTTAAGGATGAAAGGATGCTTCTCATTTTTAGCTGACAAGTTTGCAGAGATTATTTTTCTGGTCCTTAGTTTGCCTTTTAGTTTTAAACAATGTTCTATGAATGACAAAGTGTGATACAAACTATCTTCAAGGTATTTATAGCAAGTCCAGAGTTTAAAAATTTCATGACACTATTGGATGTTTAGATTTTTAAAAGCAATTCTGTTAGGGACATTAAAGCAGGACCTCTGACTTTTTCTGAGGTTTGGCTTAAAATTGATTCATAGTCTATTTTTATTGTGTTTAAAGTATGATTTAGATTTTTCTATACTTCAGCAACAAAAGTTTTTGGTTGTGCAACAATATCGATGTATCGTCTACATAATAAAAGTCCTAGTATTTACTGGTATGGGTTGTGTAAATATTATACAGTGTAGGTACCATTACGCTACCCCAAAGGACACCGTTCTTCTGCGTTTTCCATCTGTTATTTTTACCATTAAATGATAGGAAAAATCTTCTGTTGTGTAGGCATACCCGGACGATACAAGCCATTGTTGTATTTTTGATCCAAATTTTAGAATTAGTTTTGTGCTCAGATCTTTAGTCAGGAGCCGTAATATTGTTCATTAGGTATATACGTAGATAGCAGATCCAAGCTCAACACCGTTGAAAGATTCCCTTAGCTGACTGGTTTTGTCCCCTCTCATTTTAAGTTTTTCTTTTCTTGTTTGCCTATGTTTGGCCCTCAATGTGTTTCCTGCACTAGAAATACGTCACATTTGTGTTAACCGCATATGTCTGATAAAGTTAAGAAAAGGAAAGTACCTATCTTTATCTCTGGATATTCCCTTCTCTAATGTTTATAGACATAATTAGGATAGTTGGCATTAAAAAGGCCGATTTGGCCGATCTTTAAACCCTATAAAATATGGCTAATCTTATACTTTTCAATAAAAATTTTAATTTTACATACTGTTACTTTTAGACAATATTTCGATCAGATTTGTATAGTAATAAATGTAGTTAATATACAGTCTCTTTGTGAAAAATAAATGAGCTTGTAATATCGGTCACAACTCATATATGGATAATAAGGAAATAAACGGTTAAAATAGGTGTACAAAATTTTAACTACATATATCGGCGCCATTGTTCAGGAGTTGGTTTATCTCAGAGATCAAAGGTTACGTTACATGCATATTCCAGGTTCTATTTACGTATTTTCATTCCTAAAAAAGTATATTTATAACAAAGCCCTGAAGCTACCTTTAGATTCTATGAAAAGTAGAATCTATGGAAATTAGCAAATTAAAAAATAAAGACATAATTCTGAATGGCCAACTTGAGACAAACAATTCTCCCGTCCTTAACTTATTCAGTTACAAACTATAACGTGTAAACGCATACATATTTTATTGTTAGATAAAATGAATTTTTATCAAGTAACGGTCGGATCCATCACTTACTAAAAGAGTAGAAAATGACATGCTTATGCTTTAGAGTACGGCTACTTTAGTACAAAGTGCCCTTTGCTTTTGCCAATTGCTTTCTCACTTTCTTAGCGATGGGCCTGGCTTTTTCTTATCAATAATGTTCTCGTTCGTTATAGTTATTCTAAGATATTCAGATTTCACTATATGCTCTACATTTGGTTTTATCTAATATAAATTTACAACTATGACGAAATTTTTATAATATTTTATGCATTGATAGTAAACTTATATTAAACTGAGGATATAAAAATGAACAATAAGACCGATAATAACGTACATAGCGGAAACAAGAGCAGATACGGAGAAAACACAAAGACTGCTAGAAACAACAGAAATGAAAGTCTTACGAAAAATAACAAACTAAACTCTAAGAGAAAGAGTAAGAAGTGAAGAAATACGAGCGAGATGTGGTTTAGAGGAAATAAACGCGTGGACCAAAAGAAAAAAGCGGAATGGAATCAACACTTCGAAAGAATGACAGAAAATAGAATAGTACGAATAGCAAGAGACAAATCGCCAAATGGAAGGAGATCATTGGGACGACCGAGGAAAAGATGGTCAGACAACGTCAATTGAGGCTCAAAACCGAAGTAAAACAGGCATTAAGCCCATTTATAAAGAAGGAAGAAGAAGAAGAAGAAGATATTAAACTGGAGTAGAGCACTTGGTAGATAATATTTATTTGTTTTGAGTATACCTATTTTACAACATAGTACATAAAATAATAAATATTTGTGTGCTCAGTTTTTTGCTCTGAATTGAAGATTTTATCTCAAAATATGACTGTACTTTATACAAATATTATTATTTTCTGAGATACCGGTATAAATATAAATTTTGAATTTCGCAATGATTTTTTAAAATTATTTTCTTGTGACGTTATGTCAGTGTTTAAGAATAATGCTGGGAATAAGGTTAAATAGGTTTTTATATTTTATTTGACGTTTAAATATTTAAATCTGAGTTCATTTTTCGAATAACTATAAACTTGTGACAACAAATTGCTATATAACAGTACAAGGCAATATTCTTATGCTGTGACAAAATCATCATATTTGCTTTACATTGCCGTTTTTCCTGCCGTATCATATTTTAGCATAGTCTTCTAATTCATTTTATAGACAAGCGGTAATGGATATCCACAATTTGTCTAATAATATTAAGTTTTAAAAACAGCTGTGCTTTTATGCTCATTCGTTTACCTTTTGTAAAGCCACCTGAGTTATAAATAACTACTTTTTTGTATTTTTAGAAGACATACTTCTATCGGGCATATTTTAATGTGTGAATATTAGGGATTTATATAATCTTTTTGTATATATAATTTGTTTATTGATTTTACATTTTAGATAAAATTTCATAATTATAGTTCTCTTCCGTTTATTTTCTATAGTAATACATATACAAACCCAATTCGAAATGGAGAAAAACCAGCGAGTTCTAGATTGAACATAGACATTCGTGTCTCTTTCTCCATATATGTTATATAAAGGTCATCGTCATCATATAGTCAGAACGCAACAAGGTTCTATTACCTTTTCTTCTTTTTGTCTCCTCATTAGTATTGAAAACTCAGCCACGTAAATGACGTTGTAAAAATATATTTCCCTATTTCTGAAGTGCCTTTCCTGGGATAACTTTTTCAAGTCTAGTTCATTTGATTACTTGTAATTGATTTGATAATCCCTAACAAATAAGTTGTTGATTGTAGGTAGGATAGCATGTGATTGAACAGGGATGTGTTGATAAGATGTAGGTAGTCTCATTATTCCTAAATCTGACCATATGTTACTTCCCTCCTTCATTCGTGGACGTCCTAAGGGCATTTTTTTTCTCGATCCTCCCAATTTAGCTTGACAATGCAGTTATTAGAGAGCCTTTGGATATAGCCAGCGCAAGCTTGGCGCAACTTTGGCGTTGAGATTTAGTTTCTTGTACGACGTTGCTACCTTTGTATATGTGTTTGACCTTGGCATTAGTTCCGTTTGGTATTGGTTAGTACTCGGACCTATATAAGTTGGAAAATACTTCCGATGACATTTCTAGCAATCCTGATCTAATTACTACTTGAGTTTTACTTACATTGTTTTGACAGTGTTCTCGTCACATATCCACACAGTAGCACTGATTTAATTATCTTCTTATATATCCTGATTTTATAGATTCCTATTAGACTTCTGGATTTAAAAGTGTTATAAGAGTTATAATATATACATCAGTTAGCTACCTAGATATGGGTTTATGGTATGTTTTAAAATGATATGGGTTTATTGTAACATTATGCTCTACTCTATATCATCTTTTTTTGCATGTTAAAGGACATTTATTTAGTTTTTTACTGATTATCAGCAATTTTTTTTGGTGCTAATAGCATTATTTTATAGCATTCCAATATTTATTCTATGGATTAAATCTGGATAGCAAATAGATATTCTTCACTTTCTCGGAGAAATAATATTGCTACTAATTTCAAACCTATTTTAATACATGGATACGAGTAATAGCAAATGACTAAAGCAAGTGAGGAAGAACTCCGAATATTTGAAAAGAAAATAATAAGAGACAACGATTTGAACCTTCGTCGAAGCTAGATTTATTTAATTACCAGCCTAATCGCACCTAGTTTTTGTGCTTTTATTTATATCCAGTTAATATTAAAAGTGTAATAATTTGTTGTGATACCGTAAATAACAATGGAGCATAACAATGGAGAAAATCGGTAAGGCATTTTAATCTAATTAGATACTTACTTCAAAACAAGTTCATATTATTTTTATAACCTGATGTCATTAAACAACGAAAATGGATGATGTTAATAGTCCAGTGGCGTCGAGGCCCCAAACGTTATTGACATCATATAAAACTTCTTCATATTCTGTAGCGTTAATCAATTCAATTCCAAAATTCCAATATCTACTTGCACTGTGAAAAATTATAGAACCAAGATATATACATTTTTTCATCATGAATTTCAAATCACCGTATTTGTATTTACCTAGCTAGTGAAGAATTAGAAAAAACTGTCATGAAGGCTGACAACGAAAGAATAACTATCAATCATCAAATAATTTATGCTCGACGCTTAATTACACCAAATGAAAGATTACTGATCTCTAATGTTTGTCCTAGTATTTATCACACTTTCATAGAATATAAACTTAAAAAATTAGGCCTCAATTTATTACCTCCAATTAATTTTTTACGAAGAGGTACAACAAACCCAGTATATAGTAATATAGTATTGAGCTTTCCAAGACATACTTTTATCTTTCCTTTGAAAGCTACATTAATTCCTCCCTCAATTGTCAGAAACCACGATCAAACATCTAATCGTATTTTCTTATCTTTAGAAAACAGATGTGTTACTATTGTAAAAAATCTGACCATTTTGTAGCAAATTGGTCATTCTGTACAAATCCAAATCAGAACTTTACAACAACAGTGCCAACTACTACTATAAATACAGTAGTTAATACTCTTCCACACATGACGTCCTGATCACATCAGCATCTTCAGCGAAGTCCTTTTCCTTACAATCCTCGACTATACCTACTTAATTAACTATACCAATATTAACTCCATCTCAAATATCACCCTTAACATTATTCCCAAGTTCTCAAACTACATACACAGATAAAAATATAACAACTACCCAATTATCAACAATACCTAATATTTCACAACCTCATATATCAATCCCAAACTATTCCTCAACACTTGCATAACCTATCAATAACATATCAATAAATACTGTAATTTAAAAACTAAAATTGCGTAGCCAAGAAAAAGTAGTCATAATCCAAAGTGTTTTAACAAAGGCGAACGAATTATTAGCGTAACAGCTGTTTTGAAAACTAAATATTATGAGACGAATTGGGATATTGTATTACACAAATTAAACCGCTTGATTATGGTTTGTTGATTAAGGAAAATATGATATGACAGGAAAGACTAATGACTCTATAGCTAATTGCCACATAAATATCAATGTAACGCAAATCGTATGATTTTGTATATAAGACAAATAATATTATATTCTAAATTATACTTATAGAGATACAAATAATAAAACAAACATAATAAACAACTATTATACAACATAGTAAATATTTATTTAGATAAACGTAAAGGTTAAAACATTTTTTTTAATTCGCGGTAAAAGATTTATTAGAGTTTATTTAGCACATAAGATAAATTCGTAACAAAATTCATATACCAGTAAATGGTACTCGTTACAGCAGCGAAGTAATTTTAGCAACAGATATGTAGGCTGACCTTACCCCTTGACATACAGCAACCACAAAAGAATCGGCGATAGCGCAAAGGGCAGCTACCCCTTAACCAAGACACGACTCTCTTGTTTGGCAGATAGCACTTGTCTCTTCGACGACTAGGCAGCCTTCACCCCTACTGGATAGAACGACTGTCTTTGATGACTAAGCAGTCTTCATCCTTACTGGATGGAATGATTGTCTTTGATGACTGAGCAGCCTCCACTCTTATTGGATGGAATGACTCTGTTTATTATACGGGGAGAATTAAAACATGAAACATGGACGACGAAAAAACAAAATAAGAGTCGATTGAGCATCACAGAAAGAAGAATCATTAGAGAAATATATAAACCTGTTATCGATAATATTACAAATCAATACAGAGTGCGAAACAACCGCGAACTAATTGATTATTATGACCAACTAGATAAAGTAAAAACATAAATAACATCTTATACGTAATACCTTGTAAAAATAATATTGTACATTTTTAAGAACGAACTCCTATTTGAACATTAAAGCGTCAAATAAAATATGTAGTACATAATAAATATTGTGGCATATTTCTTTCATTCTATCCAAAAAATTAAAAAAAAAATAAAGTCAGACATATTGAGATGGATTACTGAATACTATTATAGCATACAAGTAGTTTGAGCTACCGGATATTTAAATACAATAAAACTTGGTGTGAACATTTTGGTTAAAAGAATAAATTTGATTTTTATATTACACATGTAGTTGACGTTTCTATCTCCAAATTCTTTTTTAGAGTTCTTTTCTAGACACGTACTAAACAAATTTTGTTTATATTGCAGTTTCTTCTTTTTGTAGATTTAATAGTGATATGAGGATATCAGTTTGCTACATATACATAAAATACAAATAGACTGACTGTTGCAATACAGGTCCGTTTCCTCACTGCGACAGAGAAAACTGGCGAAAAGCAGTCCCTGCATCTCTTTCTAATTTACCAGGTTTATCGAACGCGTGACCTAAACGATCAATGAGAAGGTCACGTGGTCGATAAACCCGTCCCATTAGAAAAAGATACAGATATTGCTTTTCGTCAGTTTTCTCTGTCGCATTGCGGAAACGTGAATGTATGGCAGTATTCAGTCTATTTGTACTATATGTCTATGGTTTGCTACATGCATTTTCGCTTTTATCTTTTATGTGACAAAGTTATCAGCGATATCTAAATAGCTCCAATCCTTCAAAAGTATATGGTTTTATTGTTCCATTAATGCTCCATTCTATATCATACCTTTTGTCTGTTAATGAACTTTTATTTGGTTTTGTTGTTATTGACTATAACACCGTTTTTTTCTTATGCTTAAAGCATTATTCAATATATTATAATGTGTAATTTCTCTGGCTGCTGACGAACAGAAGTTTTTATTAACTTTTCTTTAATATAATTATATATGCAGATTTGTATTTTGATCTTCTCACGGTGCTAAAGAGCAAATGTAATAGTTTATTGTATTTTTCCATAAGATTTCTAGTTTTTTACTGTGTCATGGTCCCTCTTATTTCTTTTCCTACGATTTACATTAATTCATTTAATTATTTTTTCTGAAATTTCAAGTTTATACACAATTTCTTTTGTTCCGCTTATTTATCTAATATATGTTATTCATTCTTATCTATCTATCTATCTATCTATCTATCTATATAAGGATTTTTACAGCTGTCGCCGCCTTCTTTCTTTCAGCCAACGTCTCCAGTCCTCTCTGTTCTGCCATTCTCCATCTCTAAGGTCTCGTTTTTCCATGGCCTCGTCCACTTCATCCCTCCATGATCTTCGGGGTCTACCTCTTTTTCTCCTTCCTATTGGGCTCCAATCCGAAATCCCTGCTATCCACCTTGTATGATCTGTTCATTCTTATCTATAGATGTGCTTATTCCCTATCAATTATCTATCAATATTTGAAGTCTTTTTTTATTTGTTTTAGTCATTGTAATGATTCGCATCCGTACATAAAAATAGGTCTAAGCTTGTATTATGCTCTAAACTCCTTCAGTGGTAGTATTACCAACTGCGATTATTGTTCTAAGATATTTAATGTCTTCCATACTTTCAAAATTGAAATTGTTGACTTTAACGTTGTATCTAGATTTACTGACGGTCTCTTATGTTTATGCGCTGGTATTTGGTTTTCACTTCGTTGAGTTTACTTGAAACTTTTTTCGTGCTCTCTGGACTTTGTTCAGTATGTCGTTTACATATTTATAGATGTAATCATCAGCATAACTAGGAGCTGCTTTGTACCTTGGGCCGTTAATGGATTACATCGTAAATCGGCGCTGTTTCTATTTTAATAAATTGTTATTTAATTTTTTTACTATTTAAATCGAGAATCTGTATTTTATTCGACTGTTTATTAAAGCAGAGTTTCTTGGGGCCAATTTCTCTCTCAAGGTTTTGTTTCCCGTATCAATATTACAACAATTTTGCTGGATGCCGACATAGGAAACCCGTTGGTATGTACATACTGTTTCGATATCTTTTTGTCTCGTTATAAAGTGAATATTAGTTTATTAGGAAATATGATATTGTCTAATAATAGTTAAGTTGTTTTGCTTTGCTTTCTCAGACTGCCACCGTCGTACCTTCTGGTATTTGATATTTCAACCGTCAAGCAACAATTCCTATATGCATTAACTTAATGCTGATATCCTGCTTCCCCAATCCAGTTAGCAGTCCCGAAACCAATAAAATTGCTACATTCGAGTTTTCTATTAAGCTGCCCAGAACTATAGGTACTCCTTATTATCTTACTGATGTTAGTGCTGCCCCTTATAAGTGAATAAAATATGAAAGGAAGGTTTTGGTAATTTAATAAGATCCTTGTGTTACAATATAATGTCTCCGAGAAAGTAAAGTAATATCAAAAAGCTATTCGGATTTAATCCATAGCTAAAATATTAGAATGCTATAAAATAATGCTATATATTAGCATTAATAAGTTTATAATGGATGAAGTTTGAAAATAATTAGAGAAAGTAATTTAAATTATCAAAGTGCTTATTAAACATGAAAATAAAATAAAATTATATTAACAATTTATATTATAATATATTTAAAAATAGTAGCCAAATATTCTTGGAATTCCTCGATGACTAACCTGGTGGATATCTAAATAAATTTTAAGTTCTAAAATGTACCTGCTCTAAAATTTGAAAATCTGCGACTAATACAACTACTGGCAACATCGCAGGAGCTTAATTATGTACGCTAAAAGCTGTATACGGATCCCAAAAATGTTTTATCCAGTTACGGAGTCCACTTGATCCGACGTGTTGGTCGGAGTCTACATAAAGCGCTACTCAGATAATAATATACACGGCGTATATTCTCCTGGAGTTAGTATAATACCGTTTTAGTACGGAGCCCATATTAACCGCTAGAAGTATATATATATATATATATATATATATATATATATATATATATATATGTATATATATACATATATATATATATATATATATATATATATATATATATATATATATATATATACAGATTGAACCAAATTAAAACGGAACATACAATTTAATACACGTCTGTTTGAACTGCATTTGAAATAGTGGACCAATATAAATTTTGGACAAAAATAAATCCATACCTGGGTATAGACATTGTATAAAATATCGTTCAACTATCTGTCTCACAACAATGTTGTTTGCGTAAGACGGGTTTGTCTAAGGAAACGATAATAGTTCAGGAAATGAATCTCGAAAAAAGTTAAAACCTCGCAATTTTTTCGTCCTGCATGTATCCAGTTGAAATTTTAACAGAAGGTAGGTGATAGCCCAAGGATCAAAATCTATATCGAATCGAAGTGCGCTGAAGGGTTTTAGGGGTGAAAACTACCCCTAATTGTCAAAAATTATAAAATAACATATTAAACCTGAATATGGGTAAGATTTGGTTTGAATTAGTTAAATAATGATTATTGTATAATTTTGAATAGAGTTCCCTCATATTTCAACCCTTAAAAAGCAACCCTTGTTAGAGGTTAATGTAAAAAAATTACTAATTCTAAAAAAATGATTTCGCCTTGGATCGATTTGGATAAAAAATTGGATTTAAGCTCAATTCACCCGCTGCATTATAGTTTATGTCATGTCGACGAACCCTGATTGTTCTAAGGGGTGAAAACTACCCGTAATTGTCAAAAATTATAAAATAACATATTAAACCTGAATATGGGTAAAATTTGGTTTGAATTAATTTAATAATGATAGTTTCGTGCTTTTGAATAAAGTTCCATCATATTTCAACCATTAAAAAGCGACCCTTATTAGAGATTAATATAAAAAATTAGTAATGCGAAGAAAATGATTTCACCTTGGAACGATTTGCATAAAAATTTGGACTTAAGCTCAACTCACCTCTGCTTTATAGTTTATATCATGCCGATGAACCCTGATTGTTCTCAGGAATGAAAACTACCCCTCATTTTCAAAAATTGTAAAATAATATTATAAATCTTAAGATGAGTGAAATTTGGTTTGGATTAGTTAAATATTGATTTTTTATACTTTAAAATACAAATTCATACATTTTCAACCCTTAAAAATCAATTGGTATGAGTGCTATAGGTGAAAACAATTTTTTGCCAAAATTTTGCAACTTTTCATCTTTTGAAAATCACCCTTTACAACATTGCAGTTTTTATAAACTAATTTATAAGATATAAATTGAAAAAAGTAGAATTAAATACAAAAAAATTTATCAACATAAAAAGGCACCATATATTCTTATACATTTACATAAATAGTAGAAAATATTTACATTTATAGGTAAAACAATTATAATATTAATTTTATTCGTCATCAATTACATCTTCATCGTGATCTATGTCATCCTCATCTTCAATTATTGGTGGACTATTATTGCACCCTTCACCTGAGCACCCAGAACAAGTAGAGTTACAGTATAAACGAACTTTTCTGCACCCACATTAAACACCGCATCCTTTTTTGCATTGCCAAAAAATAATTTTCAAAAGTTCAACGAGTGCAGGTTGTTTGTTCAAGCGTACGGGTAATAACAAACCATCTTTGGAATACCATCCCCAATCTGTTGCTCTAATATTTTCATTGCCAAGCCATAGACATATGAGCAGATGTTTTATTCTGTTGTATGGGATTTCAAAATAAGAACGCTTAAAATTTCGAATGTATAACGCCGCACTAGCTAATATACCGGTTTTGTAGATTATTATGCTCCGAAATGTACTGTACTATACTAATAGAATTTTCCGGAAAAAAATTCACTGGTTTTTTAACGTGTTTCTTTTAATTTTCAACGATAGAGTGTTTCTTCAAAAACGATTTGTAGAGGTTTTTAAGAGCTACAAGGATCTGTGAATTAAATCTTATTGGAACCCTTGGTTTTTAAATGGGGTGAGTTTAAAGGGCTCGAAAAGGATGGTGCTTGATCGTAAATCGATGCTTTAAACGGCTATATCTGGCCAAATATTCATTGTACAACAAATCTAAATAAAGGATAATTTTAGTCATTAAAAAAGCTACAATTTGGTAATTTGTATTTTTTTCATATATTCAGTATTTTCGGGCATATTTAAAAAAAGAAGGGTAAAAAATATGAAATTGTAAATCGTTTCTCGCTTTAAGCTGTACTTTTCTAACACAAAGCATTTTAAATGGGTCAAACTTCTTGGACGTATTAACAATACATGTACAAAGGGAATTTCAGAAGGGTAAAGATCGATTTTAATTATGGAGGAGGTTAGGGTGTTTTCGATTTTTTCGTAAAAAATGAGGTATTGACCTTATTTTCATCATAACTCACTCAATTTTTGAGCTAGAGTCTTTTTTATGATAGGTCTATTTATGCTCTTTAAAAAAGGTTTTGTGAGTTTTCTTCCAAAAATGCATCATTTTCCCGATATTTGATTTTGAATCTTTCAAATTTGGCATTTGAAGAAAACCGCTGAACATTGATAGGCCGTATTTCGGTTCGTATTATATCCCAAAAACATTTTAAAAAATGAATTGTATTTGTCTTTTTAAAAGCTACAAATTTGTTCTCTACAATTTTTTTGATAAAATGCACCATTTTCGAATTATTCGCGAAAAATCGATTAAAAACGTGGAGTTTTTCGTCTAAAAGTTATTACTTTCAATCGCGGATAACTTGAAAAATATCATTTTATAAAAAAAAAATGTATAGCACATTTTTTGTTTAGAATCACTTTTTTAATCGAAACCTGTAGTTAAAACGAAAAAAAAAAATTTCACCCCGGAGATGGAATGGCAACCACCCCTAGGCTTTGGCGCCTTTTGGTTCGATATAGATTTTGATTCTTAGGCTATTACCTACCTTCTGTTAAATTTCAAGTCAATCCAGGGAGCACGAAAAAATTGCGAGCTGAAATGCTTCATTTCCTGGACTATAACTGGTTTGACAGCATAAATCGTAGATTTATGTGTAGCTTTAAATTTTTATGAGTTCAGAATCCAGCAGCCCGCTGAAGTATTGGATTTTTATAATATAATTATTTGACAATATTTTGTTGGCCCACCACCTTCAGCAGAATTGAGCCGAAATACATTAATATTCCTATGTTCCGAATTTATTTCGTTCAATCTGTATATCGTCGCCTCAAAGCAACAGTAGGACATGTAAAATAATGTAGTATCGAGAAAAACTTCAGTAATTATTACCTTTTTTATATTTGAACGGATTTACATGGAATTTTGTTTGAGTACCTAACTTTACATGTGTCAAATAACAATTTATATTAATTTTTAAAAAAGTAAAGAATAATTGGAAAAAAGTTAGTTGTCCTACTGTTGCCCTCAAAGATAATCTGTTTTTTAACGATATCCGTAAATTTTTGTTATATAGACTTAAATTGCACTAAAGTTTTTTTTCAAATTTTACACATTTCAATACAAAAATCAAAACAATTTTGTTGTTTAAACATGTTATTACATAAATAATATCGTGAAGATACTTATTTTCCAAAAATTTTAAAATTTGACAAGAAATATACAAAATAAAATGAAAAAATCATCAGAATCAGTAATGGTAATAGCGGATACTGAAAGTTGTGCAACAACAAATTTATTGCATTTTATTAAATCAGCCAAAAATTTTTAGAGGGGAATTTATCATGAATTTAATTTACCTCTTTCCTGTGCGTGATAAATTCCAAATAACAACTCAGAATCGGTGTTATTTTTGTTCGCTAAATACACTAAATACTGACTTCTAGATATCCAAAATTTGTACAATTTAAACAAGTCGAATTATTCAATTTTACTCTTTAACATACACCTTTTAACATCAATGTAATAGAACTATTGTTTAAGATTACTGAAGATAAAACTGTGACCGCAAGCTGGATAGTATAAATAAAGACATAATCGCAACTCAGCAATAAGTACATGGCAACAGTGATGTGCGTAAGATAACTTAGTGTTGCATTAATATTGATGACCAAAATGGGTAAACGACTCAACAGAAGGGTTTATTTCGAATGATTTGACATGAATATCACAAAAGTCATTTTTTTTTATCCTACTGTTGCTTTAACGATATATATATATATATATATATATATATATATATATATATATATATATATATATATATATATATATATATATATATATATATATTATATATATATATATATATATATATATATAATACATTTGGGTATCATATGTAGCAATTTAAACTTATTCGTAAACTAGCTGGTAAGGTTTTATTATGGAATTTGTGATTTAGTTATATTTTGCAATAGATTGTACATTTTATTATCTTTTATTTTATGATATTGACAATTTATCTAATTTTATTAAATTTTATTTGGTATTGTTATTTTTGTTTACTTTTCGTATACTTTGTCCATAAAATTGTAGTCGGTGACCAGAAAGCATTTTTCTATTTTATTATAACATTAGTTTTCGTGTTTTTTTATATTACTTAATATATTTATTGAAATTGGTAATTTATTTAGGATTATGCAAAAAATTAATTGGGTTAGGACACGTGTGATAAACATAGTTGGATTCTAAACTTATTGTGTCATCATTTTTGAAATAAGTTTAAGTTAAAAAAGTTTTAGGAGACTAAAGTTGGTAATACAAAGCAGCAAGGGCATTAACGAAAAGACGTAAAACTGAGCAATGTGGTTAAAATATCAATAAATTAATTAAAATCTTATTCGACAAAAATGCTATTAATTTGCCTATACTTCATTTAGTGGTGCGAGTTGAACAATAAAGAATACCGATACATATTACAGAAACAAAAACATTGAAACTAATAATTGAAGTGACAAAAAGTAAGGGTTAAATTCTAATAGAAAGTTCAATGGTGACCTTTTTTAAAGCCAAATTAAGAAAGCATTTGTTAGGTCTCGTCAAATTTCAAGATTATACTTACCCTGCTACCAAGTCTACAATTCCTGGAAGAAGTACGAGAAAATGTCAAGAAGGAGATATGTAAATGAGAGACAAGATATCTATTAAAACTAAAAATCAAAAATCAAAACTAATATAGTAAACTAAAATAAAATGGAAATATGGAAGAAAAAAATATAATAGAGCAGGACCTCTATAAATATTAAAACTTTAGTAGAATAATGATAAAATGCGACCTAACACCACAGTCTTAGGTCGATTGGACAAGTAGTTGAGCGCCTATTAATATTGATTCTAACCTAACCTAAAATAGTTACCTTTCTTTTTTTCTCAACAAGCCATTGGCTCTTTAATAAGGCTTGAGATTTTATCATTTTGTTAGTATTTTTAACGATGTACTTATTAATATAATTAATAAACTTTGGTCAGCAGTTTTATTTCCAATTACACAATTTTTTCGTCAATACTGCTAGCTTTTATATAGCGTAATTAGCATCAAAGAGCCGGAATTTCAGAAAGGTTGTATGTTTAAAATTAGTTAAACATTATTTAATTTAAGCACGAAAGGCAAATAAAAAGTGAAACCAATAAAATACATTCGTCTGCGTTTGTTTATCGCGAAAGGCCAAGGGCAAATTCAAACAAAACCAGCTGACAACTTACCTCTGCCAGTACACGAGTATCGAAACAATTTTCAACCTATTGAACCAGAAATGTAGGCACAAAAACAACTAATTAGATCATTTTATAGTACATTTAACCCACTGTTACGGAATCCTTGTAATTTACCACGGTTGAAAGTTTTTGCGGATTCACCAAATTTTATCACGAAAAACAACATACACAGTAAATTTAAATCTAAAGAATTTAAAGTTTAGTAAAGGCTGATTTTTAATATGAATTAATTTAGATTTATTTAGATATAAAAATAAAAATTTAAGTGTGAAGAATTTTAAGTTCGGAAAAGTCTGATTTTTAATATAAATCAGTTTTAATGCAATATTAATAGCAGTAAAAAAATCATTTTTTTTTAAGTTGCCTCCATGCTTGATTGTAATTGGTCAAAAAAGACTAGAATTACACAAGAGAAATACATTTAAATTACAAATATTGAGTATAGTAAAGTATATTTGAAATTATATTTGCTATACCAGCAGTTTTCTTTATATTTAATTTGTTGTATATTTGATTTTATTAATAACTTTTCTCACCATTACCATCAGTCATCCATTCTTGTTAATTGCTGATCATAAGCCTGCTTCAACTTTGTCCACTTATTTTGGTCTTAAAGGCTGTTTATCCAGTTGCTTGTTATTCCCTTTATAGCGTCGTTCCATCTGTTTGGTGGTCTACCAGTGATTTATTAGTCTTCTGGTTCAACATTTGTCGGTCATTGGGCCTATGTAACCTGTTTATCTCCATTGAGACTGTATTATATGTAATACATAGTAGAATATCAACTAATTTCGTCCTTTGTCTTACATCGGCGATTAGTATTTTGTATTTTTGTGTGACTTTAAACATCGCTCTCCTCATTACTCTCTGCGCCACTCTGAGTATATTTATTGAACGTTTGGGCAACGTTAATGTTGAGGCGCCATATTGACCACCGGCAAAATACATTGCTTGTACACTTTCTTTGTTAAAAAAATAGGAATGTTCAAAGTAAATATGTATTTAAGCTTTCCAAAATTCGTTCAGCCCAGGTTTATATGGCAGTATAACTAGCAAGTATAATTATCCTTATCAATTTTATCTCACTACCCTACTAAGTATTTATAATTTTGGACTTTTATTCATGGATTCATCTATAGTGGGACAATTTTTAATTAAAGGTGACTAATCTACAAATTGAACTAAATGGTAGCGGCAACCATGTAAAGTTTCAGAAGTAAATTCTTACCGGGGTTATTTTTATTTTGTATGCTATGCCCATGTAACAATATAAACTGGTGCGATTTACGAGTATATAGTCAGCCAAGTTTATTGAATAGATTGAAACATCGGTAAACTTATTAATATTTTGCTAGTCTGTATATATTTACGTTCTTAGAAATAATGGTAATAAGAGAAATATGATATTTTAGTTTAGTTCTTCTACAATGTGTATAGGCGTAGTGTGTTCTATTTCTTGGGAATAATAAATTTCTTAAATAGACTTTATTATTAACTTTAAAATAATTTTGAGGTAAGTAACGTAAGGTTGAGGCAAGTTTATTCTTTATATAAATATTATTAACCCATTAACTATTGCTCAATATACAAAGAAAAATTTGACAATTAATTTATTAGATTGGATTAAAAACACATACATTAAGACCAATTTACAACCAAAAAGATTTTTTTTCTCATTTTCAAGGAGAACAGTACAATTTTTAAAAAAATAACATATTGTATCTCAAATGTGGATTAAGTTTTAAGGTATACTTACATATAACAGTATACCACTTTAGATTTTTAAAGGCGAATTCTAATATGTTGTAAATATTTCAGGAAATATGGTATCTTCCTGTCTGATTGCTCATTATATCTAATACTTGTGTGTATATTCGTCAAGTTTTACGTTTGCTCACGCGTTTATATAATATGAGGGACAAAATTATGAAACACATTCAGTTTTATACATATATACATCATCATTATATCATATATATATATATATATATATATATATATATATATATATATATATATATATATATATATATATATATAGCCATCTTATAACGTACATGAAGTAGGGATGACGTTACCGGTGTAGGTGTAGTGAAGAAATCATTAATTCTAGTGAAGACTTCAATTCTCTATTTAACGACATATTATTTTTAACTGAAATATTTTTTAAGGGTACAAAAACAATTGTTTTTAATTTAAATTCAACTAAATTACAACTAATGTTTTACCATTATACTTACTAATGACTTTTTACCCACAGGAAAAAGTCTAGAGGTGTTCTAGAGGTCTAGAGATCTAGCGACATTACTGGCCAATCTGTAAAACCTCGTCTTCCAACCACCTCCTGGGAAAGCAATAATTTAAAAATTGACGTACTCAACGTGCGTAATGCAAAGGGGCTTCATCTTGTTGAAACCAGATATTTGCATTAGGAAAATTTGGATTATTGGCATTTGGATACATGTTAGCAAGGACAGGTTTAAATTCATTTCTAAAAAAAGTTAAATAACGTTCTCCTGTTAGATTTTTTTCAAAGAAAAAAGAGCCAATGATTCTGTCATTAATGCTCCCTGTCCATACATTTACTTTCTGAAGTATTTGATTGATAAAATGTGGATTGCGGATACGTAAATCCTGCATAATTTTAGAAAATTGAAGCCGGCGATCGGAATCGTCGTCGTTGAATTCCTAATGTAGTTAAATTTTGTAGGGATGGTATTTTTCTTTTTTTAAATACGTTATACTGATCGTTGGGAAACTCTAGCATATTCACCCATTTTTGTTGAACTACTGCGAGGATTGTTATTAACATTTAATAAAATATCAAGTTTCACATTGTCTTCAATTTTAGGATGTCCAGCGTTTGGAATATGTTTAACGTGCCCAGTTTCTCCAAATTTTCGGACTATTTTACTTACTGTTGATTGGCTGATGGGTCTGTCTGGATATTTTGCGTTGAATAAATTGCATACCTCGTTTTGTTTTTTTTTTTTATCATCGCATCCGTTAAGAATTCATATTTCTATGCGTTGTGTTTCATTTAGGCGAGTGAATTTAGTATTCGAAAGTAAAAATTACAATTGACAACTGATGACAATTCACAAACTCAAAACATTTACGTCAATAAATGTTACAGTTACTATGCCATTATCACTTTCTTAAATTAACATTTGACAAAAAGTTTTAGTGTTTATGAGATAACTTTTTATTCTGAAGCTATTTTCTTGTTTTATTTTAAATTAATAACTATTTAACTCGGAATAACCCACAAGTAAAGGTAAAAATACGTTTATTGACGTTTCAATTTCCAATTCGGAAATCGTGCTCAAAATACAAACAGTAAATGAAACAAATTTTGTTTTTTTTTTAACTCTTAGACGTGTGGTAAATGACATATATCTACTGCAAAATACGGAACGCCAGTTAATACAATTTTTTCATGCAAATTCTATTCTGATCAAAATTTGATCATATAGAGCAAGTATCTTAACAAAAAACATAACTAACTACTAAGCACTAAAGTCCATTAATTTCACTGTACAATGATTTTAAATTTTATTGACATCTTTATTTGGTTTTCTTGAGGTAATAACCAAAAGACAGAGAGACTTTTTTTGTCTAGAAAATTAGAGAGAATCCGCACATGTGTGTATATATTCTCTTTCTTAGTGGTAGTGACTTCACAGTGAGAATTGTCGAAAACGAATTGACGAAGATATATACGGGTCCGTGGAATAATTTATTCGAAGGGACAATGTGAATGGCGGAATTATATTGGAATATTTGTTAAACTCTAAGTAAGGGGTTTAATGTGATTATTATTTATTATATAAGATTATGATAATTATATTATTTGGCTAGTATTTTGACGTTTGCCATGCTGATTTCACGTTTGTCGCTTTTATGAGTTAAACGACCTTTAAGAGAGCGGCTGGTTTGACCAATGTGGAAGGAGTTATACTCTGCACAGCGTATATGATAGACAACAATAGTATGTTCTAAATGAGCCAATAAAACTTTTTCACAGTTTTGCTGTTATTTAGGGCTATTTTAACGAGAAGCATATTTTGTAGATCGTTTTGAGCTAGACAGGAAATTGTTTAGCAGTATATTATCAAAAAGGATCGTTAATTTATCGTCATTGCGGGCGTTTGAAATAAAATGCTCCGAGCTTTTGGAAAACAAATATTTGTTAATTGTAGTCATGAGATAGGAGTTATTAACGAAAATTAACTCAAAGTACATACGTTGACACATTCGCTATATTGACACATTCGCATATTAGTGATCTGTGAGAAATATGGGAGAGAAGCATATTTTGTAGATCGTTTTAAGGTGGACAGGAAACTGTTTAGCAGTATATTGTCAAAAAGAAACGTTAATTTTTCGTTGTTTAATATTATTAAATTAATTAAATTATTATTTATATGCGCTGTGTTTCATTTAGGTGAGCCATAATTTAGTATTCAAAAGTCAAAATTTTTCGTCCTTGGGGCAGTCTGAAATAAAATGGTCAGAGCTTTTGGAAAATAAATATTTTTTAATTATAATAATGGAATGGGAGTTAATAACGAAAATGGACTCAGAGTAAATACGTTGACACGTTCGCTATACAATGATGAATCCCTGAATCTACTTAAGTAGATTAAGTTTGGCATATAAAGTCCAGAACGTCACATAAAATAATTTTTGATACATATAAAACATCTTTTTCTTAGGGTGCCTGTCCGTTCCAAACGTTGGTGATCATTCTAGCTATAATAATTTTATTGGTTGCTATACGAAATAGCTGTGTTGAGGTCTTTCTATACCATGCTCTCAGGTTAGCAAGCCAGGATATTCTTCTTCGTCCTGGGGCTCTTTTTCCTTCAATTTTACCCTGAAAAATGCATTGGAGTAGCTTGTATCTGCCTTGATTTCTCATTATATGTCCCAAGTACTCCAGTTTACGGCTCTTCACAATCTTGACCAAATCCGCGTTTGTGTTCTTCCTCCGCAGTACTTCGTCATTGGTGATTTTGTCTGTCCATGGTGTCTTCTATATAAAACATACATTTTGAAAATAAAGAATTTATCGAATATTAAGTTAAAATTTTCTAATGTTTCAAAAAAAGCTTCTCATTAGTAATTATACTAAAGCAGATGAAAATCGTTGACCTAAAAACAAAGATATAATTTTAAATTACCAATTACAGGCAAACAATTCTAGATTGTTTGATTTATGTGATATGTTCGCCACCTTTTCCATAAATAATTGTATCCAAGTTGAAATAGTTCATTTGATAAGGGTATATTAATGGCAAAACAACTGAAACATGTTGTCACGAGTAAATAATTTATTTTGGAGATAATTAAGAAAGCAATCGTTTACAGTCGTTGGTTTGGAATAAGGAATAATTGTTGTCAGTGGCTTTAAGAAGTACACAAATATTTCGATGATTTTTTGTTAAATATTATTTAAGAATAAGGCTTTATAATAAATTAATTTATTAAATTAAATTTAAACAATTTACTGTAACCTATATTTTTATTCAATTCATCCTAAACCTTTTATAAAAACACTTGACAATTTAGCGTTCCTTAAAATATTTCTTATCTTCTGTTATATGTTCTCTCTCTCTCTCTCGATATATATATATATATATATATATATATATATATATATATATATATATATATATATATTATATATATATATATATATATATATATATATATATATATATATATATATATATATATATATATATATATGCGTTTAAATTTAATTTAAGTCGCTCACCATTACCTAACAGAGTATGCTACTAGCGAGGAAAGTCGTGAAATGTTGACAGAAATTAAAGTAAACTGTATACCCAAGCTTAATCAAGCCATTTAGAGCTTTGCTAGGAATATTTATATTCTACTATGCATCAACAATTTACACATATAAATTTCTACTTAGCCTTACTTTCCTGCTTCCAGTCATATTTTCTTTGGTGGCCTCATTCTTTTTTTTTTCATATTTACCTCTTTTACTATCGTTTTAATATCTTGGTTGTCTGGCATTTGTATAAGGTGACTAAGCTATCTGACTTTTTGGAATCGTATTTTTGCCGTAATTATCGGTTTTTTATGCCTACTCATTATTTCTTTATCTGTTCGTATTCCTTAGATATTCCTTCTCGTCTTTCTTTCTCATAGAACATTTTTATGAGCACATTTATTTTCCAGATCTTGACTTTCTTTTCTTCTTGCCAATTCATAAATCACGTTTAGCTGGCCAACATGATTGATAGTCTAATTACTAAATTTTATCTGTGAAGGTTTCTGTTCTTATGACGTAGACTCTTTTCGCTATTTTCGTTACGTTCCTCACTTTTATTTGCGCCTGCAGTTCTTGTGATATCAATGTTTTTATGTTTTCTTTTTCTTATTATCATTTGTTTCTATTTTTAAACCTGATATAATCAAACTTGATCGTAGTCCGTTAAAGAAAATGTTTGAGGTCCTCGAAAGATTCGACGTATATCCGAGCGATATATAAATTGCGCGAAAATGCAGTTAGTTGTGTAAAAATTGAAACCAGAACTTCAAATGAATTTAAAGTCACTAATGGCCTAAAGTAAGGATGCTGTTTGTCACCGACACTCTTTAAAATATACGTCCAAGAAGCATTAAGAAATTGGAGAAATAAATGTAGATTTATGGGCATCGAAGTGGGACAAGAAACTCTGTATACATTGTTGTTTGCAGATGATCAGGTGGTGGTTGCAACCGATGAGGAAGATATAAATTATATGAATCGAAAATTATTTGAAGAATCTGCCAAATGGGGGCTTACTGTAAACATAAGCAAAACAGAATATTTAAAAATTGGAGGAAATACCACATATCTGAGGCTTGAAAACGCAGTCATAAAAGGTTGCGGCCAGTATAAATATCTAGGAAGCATCATATCGGAAGATGGCAGAGTTAAGATATTTGTACAAAACCGAATATCCCAAGTGAAAAAATGCATTCGAATACAGAGCAATTGTAGAACCGATTACGACATATGGTGCCGAATGTTGGACGATGACAAAGAATGAACGAGATAAAGTAGACGTTGTGGAAATGGATTATCTTAGAAGGTCATGTCGATTATCGAGAATGAAAAGAATCAGGAATGAGGAAATACGAAACCGTACAGGAATTAGAGAGACTCTTTCAGATATAATACAAGGAAGGAAATTATAATGGTATGGTCACGTGATGATAATGGAGGAGGAGCGGTGGCCAAAGAAAGCCTTAATACTATGTTCCGATAGAAAGAAGGAAAAGGGGAAGACCACCAAATTTCTGGAGAAGAGAAATTACAAAAACAATGCAATCTAGAGTCTTAGAAGAGGGAGATTGGAGAGATAGGAAAAGATGGAGGCTGAAATGCGGGAAGCAGCAATCGCCGTAG
Organism: Diabrotica balteata; assembly: GCA_918026665.1. NCBI lineage: Eukaryota > Metazoa > Arthropoda > Insecta > Coleoptera > Chrysomelidae > Diabrotica > Diabrotica balteata. Next base: position 82,280,302 of record OU898282.1, on the reverse strand, counting down.
GATTCCCCTTATATGATGATGATATAGTCAAACTTTTCTTTTTAATTGTTTTCCCATGTTGCTTTATTTCGTCTTTTATTTTTTCACGTCATTTTTTAATTTTCAGTTTTCTTTCATAATCTCTTGTAGTTTGTAATAAAAAGTAGTCAAGTTTGTAGTCAAGTAATAAAAAACAAAATTTGTTTAATTTATTATTATTTGTATTTTAAGAACGATTTCCCAAGTGGAAATTGAAACGTCAATAAACTTATGTTAAACTTTAATTGTGGCCTATTTCCATTAAAATAGTAATTACCATTAAAAAAAATCGTATAATTGTACAAGCCAGTAATTAATTCAAATTATCTGTTAATAAAGTGAATAATGTGAATTAACTTAGACTGGTTAAATAATTGAGTATAATAAGTAACAATAAAACACTGAAAACTTTGTTTTTAAACTTCCACAAAATTTCTTTTAACCTCTTATCACTACAGCAATTTCGGCTGATTGCTTTTCTCATGTGATCTATTTTTGGCATGCGTTTACACTTTATAGTCTCTAATGAAATGAGTTGAGGAGGGGAGAACTGTTTGTCTCAAGTTGATCATTCAGAATTATATCTGTGTTTTTTATTTTGTTGATTTCCTTAGATTCTAACAAGGATAGCTTAAGACTAATTTAATTTTATTTTAATTAGTAGCTTTATTTGAATGTAAAGAATTTTAAATTCGTCATTAAAAGAATGATTGTGATCTAGAAGGTGAAGTGCGTATGTAAAATCTGTTTTTTTTATTATTGAAAGCACTTTAATATATGAACACTACATACACCTAATGATTTTCCCATAATTTACATACACCTAAATATATCTTCATATTTAGGTGTTTATCCCACCATACTTAGTTAAGTTTTCGGACTGCTGTTCTTGTTTCTCCTAATCTTTGCGTAATTTCTTCCTCTGTTGTTTTTTTTTTTTCATATAAACCCCAAGTATTTGAATTTATCCTTTCCTTTGATTATTACGTTGTCATCAATCTGTAGATCTTCTATCTTCTTCACTTGTAGATAGGTACTCTGTTTTCGCGAGGTTAATATCTAGACCAGCCTTGGTATATTCTTCTTGTAAATTCTTCGTCATGTAGCTCAGGTCGTCTTGGTCTTGTACAATCACTACTTGATCGTCTGCAAAGCTTAACGTATATAGGTATTCCTTCCGTACCGGTACTCCCATGCCTTCGCATTTTCTTTTTCATGTAGTCAAGGCTTTTTATAAGTATAGTTAGTTTAAATATGGTTGTAGATGTGGAACAACCCTGCAGGAGCCCTTTTGTTTTGGTGAAATCTCCTGTAATTCTTGTTCCCACTTTAATGTACACTTTATTTTTTTTACTGATAACTCCGTTAGCTTTTAAGTCATGAAGTGCTTAAAAAACTATTTTACACGTTTTTTAAGCGCAGTGAGATCATTTAATTTTTTTTTTAAATAATTATTTTTAAAAGAGTTGAAGTTAAAAGGGCTTAAACGGGTCGCTAATCACGAGTGTATGCAAACTTTCAACAGTCATATCTTAGTTTTTTTTTAATATTTTTTCTTTAGAGATTTTTCATATAACCAATACTTTTTAAAATTTTATAAATTTGTTTTTAACTATATAAATTTTTTTTTATAGGCACTTCTGAACAAGTCAAAACTTACAGATTTTATTAATAATATATAAGCGCAAAGTTATTTTGAGCGTAACTCCATTAGTTTTAACGCAAGAAACTTTTTGAAAGAACAAGAATAATAGATTTTTTAAGCACGTGCAAAAGTCTAAATAACTTTTCCCAAAAAAGAGCTCCATTTTTGGTTATTCTACGTTGAAATATTCGATTTGAAATTTGACAAATAAGAACCTACTTTTCACGAGCTACAAATCTGCTTCTACTGGTTATACAAACTTTGTAAATACAGCATTTTTTTGTTTTTTTTTATAAACTAGATATATTTTTACTTAGAATAAATTTTGAAAAAGACACTTGTGGAGTTATTTGGGAAAAACCCTCTGAAAACGTGTTTTTTTTCTGAAAATATCAACAGCTTCACTCGCCTTTAAATCAAAGAGAATTCACTTTGTAAAAAACTCTATAAAATAAATGTTACTTAGAATAAGTTTATTTATCTATTTTCAGACTTATTTTAAACGTATCTTTTTTCACCTCCGAGAAGCTATGGCTTTCACTCATAAGTAAAACCAACCCCAAACTTGAGTCTAGAAGTAAAGTAGAGGATAAGAGGCACCCAAATCCAAATTTTTAAGCAAATCCATCGTGACGAGGAAAATTTTACTTTAAAACGGTCATTTACTGGCGTAAAAAAAGAATCAATAGATCTACATCTATATTATAATTCAAAATCTATGCACCGAATTAATATAAAAGCTAAACACTAATTGAGTAACACAAAACTTTTCTTTTAGTAGTAAAATAAAGTGGATAAAATTAACATATTAGAACTTTATCTAAAGTTAACGAGAAAATAATAAAATTTTCACTACCATAGTACTAAATTATGTTTACTGTAAAACTTTGAGTCGAAATGACTATTTTCATTTAAAATTTTATTTCGAGACTGTTCTACTTCTAGAACTCCTGAAATTGAAGTTTAGCCAGGGAGTAATTAAAGTTAGTATAAACGTCCCAAACAAGTAATGGTAAATATTTATGTTTTAAATCAAGAAATTGAACGTAAAATTACCGCTTTTTTACATTTTACATTTTAAAAATGACCACTTCCTGTTTCTCATTTTTTACTTAGAATAAAATTACGCTTTGTTTAATATATAGAGCATAACTTAATTAAAATATACGACTATGCATACGAAAAGACACACGGTTGTTGTGCTTTGAATCATACATGAGGACTCCTGTTGAATATTAATAACAGTATACCCTCAAAGCATTTAGATGCTATGACCTGCTTTGCAGATATACATTCAATTTTATTTAAACCTGATATTGTTATTGAATCTAAATATTTTTGTTTTGAAGATCTAGTTCCAACATATTTGAATTAAATAAAGGTTAGAATATGAGAAAATACTCTATAAAAAGGTATAGTATCTGATGAAATGACTTAAATTTGTTATACTGTTTATTTTTACATAAATACAAATTATAATAAAATATCAAAAAGTAAACTGTAAGTTTCTTCGATGCATAGTGTCTGAAGTTTGCTGACAGAGAGGGGGCTTCTTGAATGTTCCATGTTTTAACCGTAAACGGTTAGTTCAATAATACTGGTAGAGGACAGACCTTAGCGGCAGCTTTATTTAAGGCTGTCTTCGACGTCTTTACTGTAACTACTTGTACTACGCCGTCTGGGCCTGACTAAGCTTCACTGATTCGTCCTAATATCCACTGGTATAGAGGAACATTCTTATTTCTGATGGTTACCAGTGTACCACATTATATATTGGGTACCTATTGTTTGCCATTATATCTGCTTTAAAGGCTAAAAAATAGGAAGTAGAACACTGCTTTAAAAACATTTACTACAATTGCTGAAGCACCTGAAAACATGTTAATTGATTTATTCTTACAGTTTCATCAAAGGCTGGTAGTTTTCTTATGAATAGTAGTGCATTATAAGATCGTCCAATCAAAAAGTGAGATGGGGTTAGTGGTGAAAGGGCATTAGGGTTTGAGAACGTAGGGTAAAGGACGCGAGAATTTACCGTAGCCTTAATTTGTGTCAGTATCGTTACAAATTATTCAGAAGTTCATATACGTATGGCCATCTACAGTATTCCATATTAGGGATCGGTTATTATCAACGACAATGTCGAAATTCTGGCCATCTTCACTCTTCCATATTAAGGATCAGTTTCTACGACATATTGCTAACTAAGAAAATACGCTAAAGTAATACCTCGCCCACCTCTAACCAACCAAAAACTAACGGTTAGTAAATTTGTGTAGCGAATGCAATGTATAAAATAAACAAGTTATGTTAGGTTTTTTAAAGAAGAAAGTGTGCATACTGTAGCCCTCTGAATTCAAACATTGTTTAGGTGTACGAGATGCTTACGTGCTTCTTAATTTAAGTAATTCAAAAGAAAAATTAAAAAGTAATATTTCGTATTCGAACTAAAGAGTAACTATTTAAAAAGCATAAAATAATTTTTTAAGGGTGTTTAATATGTTGGCCCACTAAACTTTTTACTTACTATTCATTGTGGCGTTTAACCTGTTAAGATATAAACCAGTTAAAATGAATTTAAATGTCATTTTTTATGTTTCACGTATCGATTCCAAATCTAAAAATTATTGTTTAAAAAAACCTGAAATAAAATTCAAATATCTTAATAACGTCTCTCCCATATTGAATTTACAGTACAGATTCTTATGAAGAATAGTTATGCCAAATTTAATCAGAAACAGGTTTGAAAAATACTTTTATGTGAATAAAATAAAAACAATTTTGTATAAAACATTTGTATAACAATGTATTTAAGCGCATAAATATGTTAAACCTCAATAAATACGTAGGTACCTACATGAATAATTAAAATGTATTTAAACTGTGTATTTTACATTTCTTTCGTACTCTTCCGAAAGAAATATACTTTTTGTACTCTTACTGTCTGCTTACTTTTACTTTCACTGTCGTCCTTAAGGTTTATTATAACTGGGTTAATATTGTCCAGTAAATTATCGATATTTTACATCTGTTTTTCTATGCTAATTACGTGTTACATGCAAATATTCCATTTTTGTGCGCTTCATGTATGAGATTTTCTACTTGTTCCTTCTTAAAGTTTGTGTTATGTCTTGTCACGAATCTTTTTATTTTTATCCCTACCAGCTCTATCGGATTTGGTTCACAGTGATATGGAGGTAATCTTAGCAACTTAACATTATTACGTTTTGCAATTTAATCTACGATACGTTCATCATACTGCGATTTAAAATGAGCTACAACGTCCAATAACTCGGAGTTCAGGTACTCTTCTTTGAAGTAAATATCTTTTGAACGCAACCACTCCTTTATTCCTTTCTTATTATCATAATTGTATAAAATTATTTTGGAAAACGCACTCTCCATTACTATTTCAGCTTTATCGGATATATTTGAAAGAAGTTTAGTTTCGATAAAAGTTAGTTCGGTTCCATTAATAAAATCATCTTTACTCCCTGCATGCAGTAAAATGAAACGTTGGCCACTTGCAGTACAGAGTTTCAAGAATGTAGCGAGTTTACGAACAAACGCATCCCTATGTGATGTTACGGTGTTCTTCCATTCCTAATTGATACTGTGACCATTACTTATCCATGATTTGCCCAAATATACAATGCTGTAGTTTTGTTCTCGAAATGTACGACTTTCTCGCAAATATCGATGTCGTCAAAAATAATTTCGGGTTTTTCTGTCAACATTGACTTACTGTCCCATTTTGTGTACACAGATCCCATGTCCTTAATTAGTTTATGCAGTGTAGTTCTAGAAAAATTAGGTAGATGTTCATCTTTATTTACTATCGCTAATAAAGAATGTAATGTTGGGGGTGTATTCTTACAAATAAAATCCTGAACTATTCGACGAATGCTATTTTTTGTTCCCTCATCTTAAGATTTATCACACAAAAATGAATTTAGCTTGTATTTGCTGGTTGTAATCCAAGTCCTAAGGTATTTTATGTTCTTACAGAGTAAAGTGTTTTTATAGAAATGCCGGTTTCAACTGCCACTGTTTGTTTTATTTTTGAAAGTGAATCATATCCTTAATTTAAACGATAATTTACCAAGTAAAACAAGATTTGATTCTCCCATAATAACAGTGCCTTCTCCTGGAGATGTTTAGGAGTACTTTCTGTTTTCCATGAATAAATTCAAACGTTATAACACAATAACCATAATAATAACTATAGTCGATATGAACTTCAACGTATCAAATGAACCAACTTAAAAATCAACTAACTGAACTCATTAACAATTAATGAACTTCAACTAATATAAATTTTCAGTGTATAGGTACATGCTCATCTAAATGAGCATGTACCTATACACATTAAAATGACATTAATATCGAGTTGGAAATCAGTCGTTAGACAGGCCATTCACGTTCCAACTTGTGGTACGACTAGTGGTCCAACTTCTGCAGTTGGATCTGAAATCGGACCGTGAGTGGGCCAATTGGATTAGTTGGACAACTAGTGGTACGACTCGGAACATCTAGTGGGACGACTTGAAGATCCGATTTCTGACTGGCGACCAAGTCGGAGCGTAAATGGTGAAGTTGGAAGTCGGATCACAGGTTGGATCAAAAATTTTCTCGGTCAGTTGACCTTCGGCACCTGTTACGTATGGGATTATTATTAACAAAAAATTGCAAATAACTTTCAATTGCACAAAAATTACCATTATAAAAATACACGATTCTTAATCATCATCTACATTTTGTTAGAACAAATCATTTTCCTTTCTCTAGATCTATTTCTTACACTCCCACAGAGGTACAACTTCCAACACTTCGGATTGGTTACAGAAGAATTATCAACAAACAATGAATGGAAATTAAACCATAGTTGTAGCAAAGATCCCTAGTTCGCAAATAAATTATAGAAAATAACTTTCAATTGCACGAAAAATTATTCCTATTAAAATATACGGCACACACACAACAAAATAAATCCCAGCTCCAATTTAAAACAAGTTTTTATTTCTTTCTATAATAGAATATAGGTTTTATACCTACACAAATCTTTAAAAACTATAATTTTTTCCTACATCTTAAAAAGTCATAAAAATCAAGAGTTGAAAAAATTAATTAGTTCAGCCCTAGACAAAAAACTAGAGAAACGAAACCTAATTTTTAAACATACATATCATAACATACATATAAGGATAACAAGCACAATGCTGCCATTTTCCTTCCCCTAATTATATTTTGCTTACTGTTTATTCGATACATTTTTTTATTAAGCGATGTACACCATCGTGAAAACAAACTAGAACTGAAGTTGGACCGCTAGTTGGATAGAAAGTCGGAGCGTGAGTGGAGATAAACATCCAACTAGTAGTCCTACTAAGTGGTACCACAAATCGGAACGTGAATGGCCTGCATTAAGAACAACAAAAAACTGCAATTAGGATCCAAATTTTCCAAATAAGCAATGAGTCACCCCATACAATGTTATCAGTAACAATAATTATAAGCTTATTCAATATTATTTGTTATAATTTAATTTGGGTAAACTGACCATCAACAATTATACTTTATTTATTCTCAACTACAGTATCCTATAAAACTTTACTTAAACTTAACTGGCAACCTTATATTTTATATTCTTCTTCATATAATTTCATATTTTTCTTGACATTACTTTAGAACTGTCCATACTGCCAATACATAAATTACCATCCATAGAACAATATCCACTTTTAATGTTGAATATTCTAACATTCTTTATCAAAAAAAGTTACTACGCATATCGATTATAAAATTGCTGATTACTTTTCGAAAATGACTATCACTCGAAAAAAAAACAATGAAAAATATTGTTTTACTCCAATGCTATTGACTGTAACGGGTTAGTTTTAATTTAACATTTTTAGGGCCCTACATTTTAAGGACCCCGGTAATGTTCGATTGAAAACTCTTTTGAAGAAAATCGGCATCGCCGCGCTAAAAACTCCCATCAGGATTACATTGCCGTAAATGTTCGTGTACTGTAAAGTCAAGGAGGGAGAGACCATAGGAGTCGAAATTATATTATTTCATAACAGTTAAATCGTCAATCAGGCTCAATCACGTACTCGAACGTGATGAAGATCAAATAAAAATTCTAAAGCGAAATCCAATCGAGAATTGTTATAGTTTTTGTTGTTGCCTGATAAATTGTTTTAAAATAAAAAGAAAATAAAATATCTAAAAAATCTAAAATATGTGATTGTTCAAAATAAGGTGAAAACAAAAAATTAATTAAATAAAGAATTAAAAAATAAATGAAAGACTAAAATATTAAACAAATGACAGGAGAATAAATAATTTAGGATTAGAACTAAATATACACGATCAAAGAAAAAATAAAACAAAAGGTGAAAAATTCATAGAAACTAATTTGAATATATAAGCAAATATAACGAAATAAGGAAATAAGGAAATAAAACTTACTTGACAATGAATGAGCAAATGGCAGCGTTATTAAAAGTTAGTTGTGGAAATAGTTCGATAAAAGAGAGAAACATTTAAGGAAAACTAAAAAAGAATTTTCTTATAGGCTTAAATGAAGAAAACTGGCGGAAAAAAAATTGAATTCCAAAAGACAATAACATATGTCACAGAATAAATAGGGACTAAGAAAAAAAAAGGGAAATCGTATAATTTTTAAACTGGTAACATAAAGCTGAACCACTTTTATGTTTTAAAAAGTCTTCTCCTAAATAGTATACAATGTGATCGTCTATAGTTACTTTGCCGGACTCTGGCTATCTCATTTTACTTATTCCACCTGTTATAGTGTTATAACGCTTTTCTGGTTAGTCCATGCTTTTTAAATTCAATGTATCTATTTTTATTTCTTCAGAAAATGTATTCATGCATCTAGCTAATCTGGAGATTACCAGCACCCCTGTTCCATTTAAGAAACGTCCGTACTCGGGGCCGTTGTATTTATCAGCTATTTTTATGATAGTTTCTTGGGAAAGTTAGGCTCTAGATGGTTCCTCGTTTCGTGTCTAGAGTGTATAGTAGAATGAAATGTAGTGACTCCTCTGCCCTCAGAAATCTAAATAGCTATTCGGGATCTATGGGAATTATTAAAGACATTTTACTTTAGAATGTTGGAAAAGATTAAAATGTACAGGACAATATAATCCTCGATTTGCATATGATTTAATTTTATTTATTTTGATTTAATTTGACTTAATTTGATTTAATTTGATTTAATTTGATTTAATTTGATTTAATTTGATTTAATTTGATTTAATTTGATTTAATTTGATTTAATTTTATTTAATTTGATTTAACTTGATTTGATTTGATTTAATTTGATTTAATTTGATTTAATTTGATTTTAATTTGATTTTATTTGATTTCATTTGATTTCATTTGATTTCATTGGATTTAATTTGATTTAATTTGATTTAATTTGATTTAATGTGATTGATTTAATGTGATTTAATTTGATTTAATTTGATTTAATTTGATTTAATTTGATTTAATTTGATTTAATTTGATTTAATTTGACTTAATTTGATTTATTTTGATTTAATTTAATTTTATGATGAATTTTATATAACTTTATTTATTTTATTTAATTTTATTCAAATTTATTTAATTGTATTATTTATTGGTATTTATTTATATATCATTTATTTATTTATATAATTATTTCATACAAATAGGTTAAAATAAAAATGAGCCAAATGGATCCAGTCGTTTAATTTGTTATAAAAAAATATATTACATAAAAGTTTAATAAGTGTGTACGTACACACAATTAAACTTTTATGGAATCACATGTATGTCAAACCAAAATTTATTTCTTTTAAAAAAAGTTATTTTTGCTAAGAATAAAGGTTTTTATTGAAAATAAACAGAACATTTAAAAAATCAGATAAAACGGTAGATTATTTATTTTAGTTGTAAATTGAACAAAAATAAATATACTAACTTTATTGGCTAACTGGCTAACTGGCTTTTAAAAACTAAAATATGCCTCATTTGAGGTTAACGGAGGTGCAAAGGGGAAATATTACTGTTCTTATGGAGCAAGGAAGTGGTCCCTGCAGTGATAGGCATAACACAGGTCGTTGTGGTAAAAACATATGAAGGGTACAGGCAAAGAAGGTGTTATGTCAATTTTTGCAGAAAATGAGTTTCTGGTCCCTTCTGTTAGCTAGTGATCTACACTACCATTCTATAAATCAATTACTGCTATGAATGTGTTTAGTCATGAATAATAACATATAATAATTTTTCTAGTCAGGCTAAGAAAGTGGCAAGTCCGCGCGGTCCCGGCGAAAAAAGTGCTATGTAAGGTTGTACACGTAAGCGTCGGCTGACGCTATTGCATCGGCAAATTCCAGCAAATTTAGTAAACAATCGTGTTTTCGTCAGTGAACTTGTGTTTATTACAAAAACTAAGTAATGGAGAAAATTGACCCTGAAACCATTGATAACGACATTTCGCCTTCAAATCGAAACAGTAAAAAAAGAAAGAAGTATGGAAAATTGAGTGATGTAAGTTATTAAATTTGAAAAGCCATACTGTCGGTGAGGACTGTAGGTGTAAGAGATTAAAGTGTTTTGAGCGTGTACCTACCAGAAAATGCTAGGAACAAAATCATCCAGAGTTTTACTCTACTCAACTCATTTGATGAGCAGAATGTATATCTGTGTGGTTTGATAACGACCCTTCCGATCAAACAACGAAGACCAAGGCAACAAAAACAAGATGTTCTTCTTTACGATGCTTCCTTCCTGTACCGTGTAAGAGTTTAAGCAATATAAATGGGCATACTAAAGATGTTGTAATATGTAAAAAGGCATTTATACCTATACATGGAATACGTCGACCAAAGTTAGCCGTGCTACAGCAATCATTGAAACTAACAGGAGATGCATCAAAAGATCGTAAAGGTAAGCACACTAATCGTCCACACAAGCTCCCTATTGAAGCAAAAAGTAAGATAAACAGTCATCATGGATCGTTTAGAGGTCGTAAAAGTCATTACAGTATGCATGATACGGCTAAGGTATACCTACCAGAAGAACTGAATATTAAAAAACTGCTTAATATGTTCTGTGAAAAGTTTCCAAATGAGCATGTGTCATATGAAATGTATAAAACCATTTTTTCAACTGAGTTTAATATATCATTTGGATACCCCAGATCTGACACATGAAGTCAATGCGACGAATATTTAGCCAAGATTAAAATAGAAGCTGAAAAACTCAAATTTATCGCAAACAGAAAATCTGACTCACCATAAACTAGAGGCAGGTATAAACCGATTAAACATAGAGAATAAATTACACAAAACGAAAGCAGAATATGTTTATAAAAGAAAGAGGGACGCAAAAACACGTAGCTAAAAGTTAATTTCCACGGAAGCAATCAGCATCGATTTTGCAAAAAATCTTCCGGTTCCGAATATTAGTACGAGTGACCTCTATTATAAAAGGCAGTTGTCTACATATGCATTCAATATCAATGTTCTATCTACCTCACAAAGCATATTTTACATGTATCCCGAAACAGTTGAAAAAAAAGAGAGTGATGATGTCTGCTCTTTGCTACATTATTTTGTATACAATTATATTAACCCTGAATTTCGTGAACTAGAAATATTCTGCGATTCCTGTGGAGGACAGAACAAAAATTATACTATGTTCGTTTTCTACACTATGTAGTGCATGTAGAAAAAGGACTAGATTTGATTAAGGTTATTTTTCCAATTAGAGCACATTCGTACATGGAGTATGATAAAGATTTTGGGCATTAATCATGGGATTAAACAATGGCAGGAAGTATTCCGAATGGCTAGAAAGAAACCCTCTCCTTTTCAAGTAGAAAATGTTAACCAAACGTACTTCAGAACCTGGACAACATTCTTGAATAGATGTTATAGGGGAACATGTCCATTTCCTTCTAGGCCGATTAGGGAAATGAAAATAGGAAAAGAACATCCAAGGATGATATGTCACCGAGACAGCTACAATGGTGTGTGGGAAACTACTGCTGTTACTGATCCCAAATTTGAAACTAAAATCAAATTAGAAGTCAACCAGTTTGAACTGTCTGATCACTTGTATAAAAGTAAGATACACATTTTTACCTTTGGAATATTTCTGTAACAAGAAAATTTCTTTTCGCGCTGCATTAGTAAGATGAAATATAAGAATCTCCAAGAGCTGAAGATATTTTGTGGCTCAGCGGCTCAAGAATACTTTAAGCAGTTGCCCTATCTGTAGAAAAAAAACTGATGCATTACCTTTGAGCTTTTTGATTATATATGGTGGTAAGCTAAACAACCTCATCTGTATACGAATTGACCCTAAATATTTTTTGTTATAGGATCAATAAAGCACTCAACACCTGCCAAATTGTAACACATCCTCTTTTTTCATAAGAAAACGCTTTTAGTTTTATTTATATAGATTTTAAGTTTACTATTACAATAAAAATATTATGTTTGGTATTAAGTTATTTGACAAAACACTTTTTACCCTGTAAAAATTGCATTTTTTTTACAAAATGTTTTATTACTTTTCATGTATTTGTACTTTGGCTATTCACATTTTACTGTCTACTAGGTAATATTTCAATACAATATTAAAAAATTTGTCACCTTTTATTTTCCCATAATAAACAAACACCAGAGAGTCCAAACTTTTAAAACCGTTTTTCTCGAAACTTGTTTTTTTGACATAGCACCTTCTTTGCTGTAACCTTCATATTCTAAGTATCAAGAGTTAGGAATGGTTAAAAATAGACAAAGATAAAATCTCTAAAAAGTAAGAACGGCTTGCTAAGATCGTTTTAATGTCCAAGTAGCTAGAAGAGACTTAACAATCTCTTACCCGCAACTCCAAAAGCAGCTTATGGAAGGTACATGTGCAAGTGTTTCAGTTGCAACGATAAGAAGAAGACTTCGTGCCCAAAGACTATACAGCAGGAGACAGTTTCGGGTTCCCGAGTAAACCAGCCGGCACAATATTAATTGCCTAAATTAGTGTTTTAAATACCAAAACTTGGAACAGTGGAAATTGGCAAAATGTACTATTTTTAGGTGAAACCGGGATTTCTATAAAATCATATAACCGATGTTCACAGACATAAAAAAGGAAGTGTCATGTTCTGGGAATTATCATAGTCGTTGAAAAGCTCCTTTAATTGCCATTCAATCAACTTTAATATGTAGCTCGCAGGTACGTAGATTTGGTTCTAAAACCTTTAGTTAGATTCTGAAAAAGAGGAGTTTAAAAAAATTTAATTTTTATGAATAACAATGCACCTCCACATACTATCGTAGTCACTACAGACTTCCTTGAAGTAGAAGATATTACGATTCTGGTCTGCTTGCTCATACGAGCTCATAAAGCATTATAGCTAGTATAATTTACAAAATACTGTACAGCTAGTACAAGCTACTCTCGAAGACAAAACCTACAACAATAAAATCTTGACAATTTGTTTTGGAGCATGCCCACGATAATTGAAGCTTGCGTAAGGCCTTAGTAACACTGACTACTAAAAAAAAACATAAATAAATAAAAATAATTTAAACATCATTCCTTGTACATTGAAATTGTGTATGCTATTGACTTTAAAACAAATAACTTTAATTTTATGATTTAAGAATTTTTGGTTTGCTTTAATTTTTATTTATTGGTTACAAATTTTTTTTAAATAAATATTCTTTGACTTCGTAGGTTGTTTTTTTTTAGATTCGATTAAAATATTAAGAAATATCAGATGATTCCAGATAAGTTTGAATGGGTGTTGTATATTATATATAATATGTAGATTACGGTATACCGCAAGGTTACTAAACGCGCCTCGATTTTTTGCGTCACGTTAAATATGATTTCGGGCCAGTGCAAAACATCATACCGAGCGATAGGAAATTTTTCCTTTAAAAATTCGATAAATATTTTGTACCAAAACTTCTAGGACATACCTTACATTAGCACTTGTTGCAAAAATTGGTAATTTTTTATAAAAACTAGCAGTTTTTGGAATCTTTTGCGCAGGAAGATACACATAACTATTTGTTCTAAAAACATAAATATTATTTCAGTCTAAATTTCTACAGGATTTTTTTATATTTTCACTTTTGTTGTATATACAAAGTTTCATCTGCAAAAACTAGAGACTTTGGAATGCCTCTTCTAGATGCAATGTGAGGAATTTATTAGAAAGCCTTAAAAGAAATGGGATGTTCTTAGCTGTAATTTTCATCTTCATTTTTTATTTTGGTACTATGCAATAAAGACTTTTTATTATCTGATTTAAGCTAAGGGGCTTTTACTTGTCTTAAGAAAATAATTAACTAAATGAACTCCTTTTACAAAAAGAAGCCCCAACGAAAGTGGACATGGATCAGCCCTAATGGATCCACAAAAAATGAGATCGACTTCATACTGTCCACGGAACGATTTAAAGATGTAACAGTTCTTAACATATTCACACCAGGTAGCGATCACAGGATAGCCAGAGCAAAAATTAGTATTGACGGTAACTATGACATGAAAAGAAAAATAAGTAGAAACTGCGATCTAGTAGATAGAAACAAACTAGGGCAATATAAAGAGATATACAAAGACCTATTCAAAGAACAACTTACCCAAAAATTAGAGAGTGATGATAAATATATAGACGAAATAGACAACATACTTACAGCAACAACAATTACATCAGGAAAAGAAATAGAAAAAAAAACGATTTAAAAAAGAACAACTATATATTAACAGAAACAAAGAAGCTTATGGATAAAAGAAGGAAGCTTAACGAAGGAGGCAAAAGGAAATCTATAGAATATGTAGAAATCAGTAAAACAATAAGCAGAATAATAAAATAAAATAAGAGAAAAGAAAAGAAATAAAAATTAAAGAAGTAACACAGAACAAAAAAAAAATATGAAATGCTTAAGGCCGAAATTAGGTAAGTTTGAAATAAACAAAATAAAAGATGTAAATGGAGTAGAAACAAACGTTAATGATGACATCATAAATATAATCCACCATTTCTACTCAGAATTATATAAAACAAAAAAGGAACCACCAGAAGAAATTAAAAACCAACTTAAGGTTAAAATAAAAAATGTCAACTCAGAGCTACAGCCAGAAATAAGCAAATCATAAATAAAGAAGGCATTGAAAGACATAAAAACATCAAATCGCCTGGAAAAGATGGAATAACTGTACAGATGCTGAAATATGGTGGAAAAGTGATAATAATTACTCTACATCCTTTTTTTAACAAGATATTAAAAGAAAAAAGAATCCGACGGGGGATAAAGCAGATATAAAAAACTACCGTCCTAAATGTATAAACTCCTAACAAAAATTTTAACCAATGGATTGACTGAAGTTCGATGGATACCAGACGAAAGAACAAGCTGGTTTTAGAAAGGGATTCAGCACAAGTGACCATTTACTAAGTATGAAAATACTTATAGAACAAACAAATGAATACCACATTCCTCTATATATGGCGTTTATAGATTTCGAAAAGGCTTTCGACAGAGTTGAACATTAGGCAGTGAAAAGTTCTTTGATTAACAGCAGAATTGACCACAGATATACGGAACTAATAGCCAATATATATAAGGAAGCCAAAACAACAAATAGAGGCGTGAGACAGGGTGATACAATATCACCGAAACTTTTTAATTAGGCTCTTGAAGATACTTTAAAAGATTAGAATGGAAAGAAAAATGTATAAAAATTTGTAGACCACGCTTGAACCATCTAAGGTACGCTGATGATATCGTATTGATAACTGATAAAAAAAAAGAATTATTTGAAATGATGAAACAACTGGACGTAGAAGCTGGAAAGATAGGCCTTAATATGAATTACAGCAAGACCAAAACCATAACAAATACAGATGAAGACATCACAATGAGAATAGGACAAGATGAAATAGAACAAGTTCAGGATTATATATATATATATATATATATATATATATATATATATATATATATATATATATATATATATATATCTTGGTCACACTATAAAACTTACCAAAGAGAATCAAACAGCAGAGATAAAGAGACGAGTTAGACTGGCATGGGCGGCATTTGGCAAACTAAGCTACATTCTTAAAAACAAAAGATATCCACAGCATCTTAAGACCAAAGTACACAACCAATGCGTACTCCCTGTTCGTACCTATGGTTCCCAAACGTGGACATTTACAAAAGCAAACATGTACAAAATCAAAAAACCCAAAGAGCAATAAAAAGACAAATGTTGCACATAAGACTAATGGATAAAAAGGGAAACGAGTGGATAAGAGAGAAAACAAAAGTGAGGGATGTTAGACAAGAAGTTGCAAAATTGAAATGGATATTTGCCAGACACAATATAATACAAAAAGAAGACCGATGAAACAAAATTCTGATCAGTTGGAGATCGTGGGAATATAAACGAAGCAGATGAAGGCCCCAAATGAGATGGGCAGATGATATCAGGAAGCACGTGGGCTCTAGGTGGATGACTGTAGCGACAGACAGAGAAGAATGGAAAAGGAGTGGGGAGGCCTATTTCCAAACATGGACCGAAGAAGGCTAATTAGATAGACAAATAGAAGAAAATAATTCACTCTGTATCTTTCCATATTTTGAATTTAAATGTGGACGTAAAATGAAAAGACATAACTTCAGTTGAACTTTAAATTACACTGACACCCTTATTTCTAATTGTGATTTTAATGACATGTGTACTGGATGTTTTATTATTTATATTTTATTATTTACTATTTTTGTTGATATTTTATATAATTTTAGTTACAGACAGAAAGTAGTCACTGAAATCATAGCTAATGATATAATTAACTGATTTCATAATTTAATTGTCAGTAATACATTTATTAAATATTCTTTAAGTTCTGGTCTGTCTTCAAGTCTGTTTTCATGTTATGAGTAGCCACCAAGTTGTAAATTTAAATTGAATATTCCCAGAATTTTAATTTAATTTTTGTTTTTTTTTTAATGTTTGTTAAAAATAATGGCCTAATTAAACTTTAGATCCACACGTCAAACACAAAATATGACCCTCATTCGGCATGGTAACTATGCTAATACCGACACTTATAGTAACAAACGATTCCACGGCCTCAATTACTTTTTTCTTCGACGACTCTATAAGGGTTTGACGGACTAGTCACAATTTAATGTACATTGATTCCCTGAAAATTTCAGTGCAGTGGAGGTGCAAATTTTAATTGCTTTTATTCTCTCTAAGCACACGGTTGCCACTCATCCGAAAAGCAGGTTGTACAAAATCAAGATAATAAATGTTGAGCTTCTTGCTATAGTAAAAAACGCAGGAAGACTGTTTTTTATTTTTATTATAATAAATGGATGTGTTAGAAATGCTCAACAAAGAAAGACATTGTCTATACTAGACAAAAAAATTGCTAAAAATGCGTTTACTATTATTAATTCGTTCTTTATTTTCAGTGCTACATTTGGTTTGTGTAAAAAAGTTATTTGTATTATTTTTGTAGCTGTTATCTTTTATTACATAGATGATACTGATTTATTATAATATAGTTATGTATAATAATAAAGCAATTATATCTTTTTTGCGACAAAATACTACTAAATTTACTAACTAAAATGTAAAATTTATCTACAGAATACAGTCATTGTTTAAGTTAACTATCTTGGTGTCACAGATCACAGTTAGCTCAGGCTCTAGCGGAAGATTAATATATTAACCTGCATAGTAATTTCCTAGGAATATTTTATAAAAAGCAATAAAATAAAATTTATAGAAAAAATTCCTTCTTCTTCTTTTTCTTTGTGCCTGTTCATTGGAGGATTAATACCCCCTATAAAAGGTTGTCATTCTAACTTTTGCGCGGTCGTCTGATACTTCTTCTTTTGATTGGTGACTTATCTCTTGCTATTTTGACGACACGGGTATACTTACTTTATTCTGCTTATGTGGTTATTCCATTCTTTTTTTCTATTTTGTCTCCATTCATGTATACTGTACGTTACATTTACTTCTATTATCTTCACTTCTCTTTCGATCTCTCAGCGTAATTCCTGTAATTCTTCTGAGTAGACTTTGTGTTGTTGCTGTGTCGGGTCCTGTTTCTGAGACATATGCCATTATTGATCTTATACTAGCTCTATAAATTCTTAACTTTATCACAGTGTTAATGTGTCTGTTTCGCCATATAGTGTTATTAAGGCATCCTGTCAGTCTATTTGCTTTTTCTACTTGATCTCTCTTTTCTTTGTCCAGCTCCCCATAGCTACACAGTGTAATTTCTAGGTATTTTATTTCCGTTACTTGTTCTATACCGATGCCATCAATTTTCATTTTACATATGGTTGGTTATTTACTGACTACTATTGTTTTAGTTTTCTGAAATGAGATTGTCATATTAAATTATTTTGCTCTTATGTTAAATCTGTGAAGCATCTTCATCTTGGGCTATCATTATTGCGTCGCCTGCGTAACAAATTATTTTTATTTCTTTGTTTTCCATTCTGTATCCTCCTCATTTGTTAATACTTTTGATGATTTCATCTATGATCCAATTAAAGAGCATGCGGCTCAATGAATCCCCTTGTCTTTCGCTGCCTATTTCTATCCCTGCTGTAAGTTTTTCAGCTATACTGACTTTAATTTTGTTGTTTTCGTAGATGTTTTCGATAGTTTTTATAATATTTAGGGAAGAATACATCTTTGAGTGTTACTTTTTTAAACGCCTTCTTTAGGTCATTCAGATACAGAAATGCTGGTCTATTATACTTTAGTCAATAGGTGTCAATAGACAGGTGCAGGTGCAGAGCAACCAATTCCTTCAAATCAAGTTTTGGAACTCGGACTCAATATTTGGATTCATTCGGCAACGGCCGAGCGGCATAGTCGGAATCGAAACGGAATTTGGAACTCGACTGGGATTAATAACTAAATAGTGAATCGATTAAAGCTTGGCCCTGCTGCTGAACTGGTTGGTTGTATGTTCTAATTCGAGATGGTAAAATTCGATTGGTATCGGGTCATTCGTAGCAGTTATGGAATGGGCAAAGATGTTATTTGAGCAAGTTTGTTTCTTTTTATGATAATTAATGTGGTGTCAAATTACACTGCAAGATGTCAAAAAATAAACAACTATTAAAAATAAATTCTTTAATAAAAATAGTTTTATTACAATATTAACTATAAAAAAAACAAACACGCAAAATGATATTTATAGGCTAGAATGTCTAAAATTAAAAAAGTCATTTTTAATATGCAAAAATAATAATTTTTCGACTTTTTCAGCACTTAATCGCGTACGTCTCTTATTCAAAATTTGTCCAGCTGTCGAAAATAGACATTCACATGGAACAGATGTGACTTAAGCAAACTTGTTTCTTACAAGTGAACTTAAAGTGGGATAATTATATCGATTGGTTTCCCACCAAAGAAGCGAATCTTCGACTTTATTTAAGATATCATCGTCAATATAACGCTGCACTTCAATGATAGCTTTACTGATACCTGTCCCTACTGGTTGTTTTTAGATATTTTGTTATCTAAAAAGACCAAAGCGACTATTTGCTTCTCGTTGATTCACGGCTAGTAGTCGGTTCTTTTTCCATTCTGTCTGTAGTGGAGCCCTAATTTGTGCAACGAGATCTGCTACCATATTTGTCACTTTTTTCTTTATCTGATCTGCAGCTACAACGCTTATTAATGGTAGAATCGTGTTTGGGGTCCATGTTTTAGTTTACCAATAATTTGGTTTGATAAATCTGATTTCAGTTCGCCAGAAGTAATCATTTCCTCCATTACGCTTATTAGACCTCCAGTAAATATAATTACTAATGACGCCGTTATGTATTTTTCCCCACTAACTGATGGAGTTACGGTTTCAAAAGTGCGTAAAGTGTCTACCAATTTTTTATCAAGTCCTATTCTTTTAACGTTACTATAGGTAACGCAATGTTTAAGAGAGCAATTGTCGATCGTATTGCCTCCTCCAATTTCACAAATCGCTGTAACATAGCAAAGGTGGAATTCCAATTTTTTTGGGCAACTAGTTCCTAAATTTTTTTGATACTGCAATAATTTATCATTAGCTGCAGAACTTTTTTTAAAGTGGGCCACTATTACTTTTACTTCGGTGACGATAGGCTCAACTAGTTTTAAAGCATCTTGCACAATTAAATTTAAACTATGTCCAAAACAGCCAAAATGCTTAATTAAAGTCTTCTATTGCGTGTTTAATATTCGCCGCATTGTCGGAAACTATGAGAGATACCTTATTTGTTAGTGACCATTCTTCTAGTATGTCGTTCATTAAGTTCAAGTATGTCAAGTCCAACAGTCCGTTGTCAAACAAACACTGGATATTTCCTCTTCTTGAACAAATTATTTCCTGGGAATTACCGGTCGTGCGACAGCCCTCGGCCATTAGAATTAGTTTGCTCGTTCTGTATTCTTCCAGAATTTTATTGTGATTTATAATTTTACTTATTAATGTTGTTAATTGTTCTATCAATGCTGCTCCACAATATTACAGTAATTAGTTTGGTATCCCGTCTCTACCTGCTGCTTATATGTTGTTCAGGTTTTTAAGTATTTTTCGAACTTTCTTTACATTTCTATTGTTCTTAAGTTGTGGTAATTTCTGGTGTTTCTGGTTCTAGAGTAGTTTGTTCTTCCTCTGCACATAGGTTTTTTGGGTAGTTAATCCACGTATCAGTTTCTATGTGTTTTGGTTCTATTAGTTCCTTTACATCCGTTGTTTGACCTATTATAAAGTTCCATATTTGCTTTTGCGGACCATATAAATTAAATTCCATTTCTTTCGAAAAGCGTTCCCAGTGATAATTTTTTATTTTCTTATAAATACATGTGTTTCGTTTCTAATTGTCTTGTAATTATGGTATGCGTCTTAAGTTTTGATTGAAATGCATTTTATGTAAGCTTTCTTCTTCTCTTTACATTTTTCATTTACTTCCGTACAAAACCTTAGAGTTATTCGCCTTGAGAATAATTTATTTTTATTTATAATTTGTTTACCAACAACTTCCTTGGCCTAGGCTATTAAGATAAAAGACAAATAGATAAAACAGATAGACAGATAAAATTGCTATTTGTTAAGATTTGGGGCAATAGATACATACTATTTAATTTAAAAAGAATTTTCCACTTACAAAGTTGTTGAAATGCCTTATCCAGAACAGACACTTCCACGTAATATTCCAGTTACTAAACAGTCGTTGGAGGAATAAAAAAATGGTCTTCCATAGGAAGGTATCCTTGAGCAAATTTTATACATATGTAGACGAATAATAAACCCATAAACCAAAAAACAATAAAAAATGCATTTATGCCGATGATAAAGCTGTAGCAGCTCAGAGAAGAGCGTTCAGTGAAATCGAAGAAAAACTAACAAATGTTCTAGAAAACTTATCACTATATTAAGATGAAAACCATCTGAAACCGAATCCTAAAAAAACACAGACGTACGCTTTCCATCTTAGTAACAAGCATGCTCGAGGAACGTTGAAAGCGAAATTGCGTGACCAGATGTCGGAATACAACGTAACGCCAAAATATTTTGACAGATGGCAAATTACGCGCAATTCTTACAATTATTTGTTATATAAAAGTAATAATATATCATCAACATATTAGAAATCGCCATGATGTTAATCTATGCGACCTGAATTTTGTTTTAACCAGGAATGAGCAGATATTTCCTATTGTTTTTATAAGTTTTCTGGAAACTCACTGAAAATTCATTAACAATTTAAATAAATACATTAGGGTAATATATTATAATATAAAAAGAACAAATATTAAAAAAAGTTACATTTTAGATCAAATTGGATTATGACATTGAATTGTTTTGGTTTTTGTTTATATATTTTTTGTATCGAGTAGGTGAAAATGGATTTCTGTTTTTTAATTTGCCAATGGTTAATAATTAAAATGCTTTTACGAAAATTCACATTGACCCAAAGAAATCGATATATTTTAGTGCTTTATCTAGTAATTACTTACTACAATTTTCATTGAAACTATGGTTTCAATGAAAACAGTTATAAATAAGATTTAGATATTTTAAATAGTAAAACGTAATATTCGGAACAGAAGCCATCAAGTCTTTCAATATTTAATAACTTTAGTTTCAATGTATTATTACAATCGATTTTATTATTTTTAAATTTATGGTTTTTAAGAACACATGATGCAATGACATGTTGATGTTTTGTATACAGCATGATGCAAATGCATGGAATAAATTCATTATTTAAAAACAAGACCGACTTTTACAAAAATCTTAAAACACGTTAATTTTATTTCTTGAATGGCCATCAGTTGCTATATTTGTTGGACATTACATAATCAGTATTGTTGTAATGACGCAATCAACGATATTTTTAAATACAAACTGAGGTCACCGGACATCTCGTTTGAAAGGTCTTCTAATTCACCTTTACTACAATGGATTATTCTAATATTTATTTGTAGAGGGTTAACCAAAATTGTTTAAGTATGATTCAAATTTACTGAATAAATTCATTATTTCGGAAAGATGCGACTTCTAAAAAATCTTAAAATACATTAATATAATTTTTGAATGTCGATCAAGTACTATATATGTGTTATACATTACGTCATCAGTGTTGTAATGATCTGATCGAATAAGCTCATAGGTGTTATTCAAATATTTATTTCTACACAGTTAACCAAAATCATAAACCTAGTTAAGTAAAATGGAACTACAATAAATATTCACTAAACTAAATTAAATTTTTTTATATTTTAGTTTGATGGCCTTGGCCGAGACAATTAGCCAGATAAATTTAAAGACAAACAATTTTAACGATCAGAAGAATTTTTTACAATTAGAGGAATAACCATAAAATCATCCGTACAATCTAACGTGCAATTTTTAATAAATTACAATTTATTTTTTAATTCTTTTTTTTTCCTGCGCTAAGACATAAGCCAATTCAACATTTAGGAGATTCACATCTTCCTTTTTATTTTTTAATTCTTTATAATTTAAATTACATTAGAAAATAATAATTTACTACCCGTCTTTCTCGTTGCATAATTGCTGAAAAAAGTCGTCAATTTCAAAATTTCCTATAATTTTATTGTATATTACTAAACATTTCTAATAAAATAATTGCTTTATGTTTACTGATTTGTGTTATTCAATTTTATTATTTGGGTTTTAATTTAAAATAAACCATAATTAAACTCTTTGTGATGTTAATTTGATGTTTTTATTAACAAATTAATAATAATAATAAGCAATTTTTAATAATTTTGAGAGCCGCTGTGACATCTTTGCTTGTAATTAAATATTTGATTACAATCAAGTTTTGATTAGCGTTCGAACAATCGTCCTTAAGAGTTTTACTTAACCATATAAAAACAAATACTCAAATAATTGATTACGTCATTACGTCAACACTGATGACGTAATTTTTAACACAAAAAATTTAAATAAACGTGTTTGAATATTTTTATTTTAAGTTGTCTGTTTCTGAAATAATAAATTTATTCCATACTGTTGCCATCCTATTGTAACATGTTTTTGTCATAGTGTTAGTCATCATACTCCTCTAAAATGGCTAGACCGTTTTTTATAAGATTTTATATGTGTATTCTATAGGTCTGAGAATAGGTTACAATGTATTTTTCATACCTTTAAGTGATAAGGGTGATTCACTATAAACATTTTTTCAGTTTTTGAACAAAAGTATTTATTTAAGTTTTTTATGATGTGGCATTAAAAAATACATACAACCCTTAATTTACATCTTTCTATCACCAATATCTATTTTAAAATATTAGTCTTACAGAGTTGACATAAAGCTTTGAAACGGCTGGAGTGAGTTTTATGAAATTGTTTTGGGTATATCATAGATCTAAAAATCGGTTATTATTTATTTTTCATACCCATAAGTTGTAAGGATAATACCTCAAATATATTTTTTCTTTGAAAATTTTCTTGTTTATTTTTTACGACGTAGCCCTAAACAATACAACTCTTAATTTTCACCTTTCTATCACCAATCCCTATCTTTTAATAGCCATATTATTAATTAAATCATTTCAACCCTGGTCTATAACTGATCAACTATCTCTAGATCAGTTATCTCTGCCACATTTCTCTGCCATGCCACTTCTCGCCCAGTGCACATCATAAAGTAGGGATGAGGCTAAAGCCGGTCTTTTGTCGTCTCTTCTACACAATAACCCTTCGTTCACTCTGAAAACTTGACATAGTTTTTGACAATTATTATTGTTTATACATTGAGTGTAGTAATGACATTTAAAATTATCAGTTTGCCTTCTTAGTATAATTCTCGTATAAATTTATCATTAATTTGCTGGGCAAAGCTAATTCAAAGTGTTTTCTTCAGACATAGCAAACCAGTTTAAAACCATGATTAGACAAACAATATTGGCGGTAAAAATACAGACGTCGATGATCTGAATGCGCCCGTTCACATTTTTCCTAGGAAAGTTGTTTTCATTAAAATTAGTTAACACCATGTTAATGGTGTTGCTGCAAACGAAACATTTCTACATATTATATCAAAATTTGCAATGAAGGTTTACATAAACATAGACACTTCCTATGTCAAACTAACCTAAAATAAATATAAAAAATAGAAGAGACATGTAAACCTTAGTAATAAGCTTGGATAGAACAAAAAATAAAAAGAAAATCAAATTTAATAATGTCATTATGTTAATTAATTTTGCTAATTTTAAAACTCAATCCTCACAAGGGTAAGCCTATTGAAAATATAACAACTTCGTTTGTCTAATGTAGTTTTTTATGTTAATTTTTAGTACGTTTTGAAAAAGAGTACAATAAACTCGAAAGCTTAACAAACCTAAAAGAGGTTTATTTAAAGGCCAATATTGACTACTACTACTAAGATGTTAATATTTGGGTCTGACTTCTTATTGATTTTAGGAACAATGTTGATGTGTTCTTCAAATACATTTATCATATTAGGCTCTCTCTGTGGATGTCGTTCCTATGTTTTTTTATTCGGGCTTTACCACTTTTATCTTAGATGTTTTTTTTATACAAGCAGTTTATTTAGAATATTTTTTGTTTTAGCAGAAAACTCAGTATAATTTCACTGCGCTCGTTCATATTTCCCAAACGAAAAAGTCATCATAAAATTCTTCTATTTTATTGTTCGTATAACCACTTGTTGGGGCATATACCTTAATAATTTTTAAATTATATCTTTCACTTTGTTTTAAGGTCAAAGAAGGTACTTACTCTAATAGAGAAACTTTTTACTGCTGTAATGCTGTTTTTATATTTTGTGTACGATGAAGCCAACACCTCCCATTGTTTAAGTTTCACTAACAACTTGATAAGAGAAATGACTCGATTTCAGTATTTTAGGCTTTCTTCTTGTTGTTCTACCTCGCTAGCGCTTTACAAATCCCATTTAATTCTCGCCATTTCTGCTCCCATCTTTATGGTTCTTTCATCTGTTGCTAGGAATCTACCATTATATGTAGCAACGTTAACTTTTAAGGGTTTTCTAAGTTTGGTATGTTTATTTGTCAGAATTTTGTTTCCTTCCCAGAATCCATGGGACAGGTTAGCGTTTAGTGCGAGATTCTGAAAATCTTATCCTATTTCCCTGGAGTAATAATACATTTTAAGATTATGACATTTCATGTTGAAACTTTAAATAATAATTATTATAAAACATATTCTTTCTTAAAATCAGTTGTAGCTATATAAAAACATTATATTTAACGTAGACATGTAAAAACATATTTCACTAAGAAAGCGGACCCATCATGTCAAAGATATCGGAAATCTCTAAAATATCAGAAACATATACATACATAATAATAATTATAAGATTCTAGTCTTAATTGGTAAAATAGTATAGAAGTCAAATTAATAGTAAAAATAAAGAAACCAATATCGTGACAAAACTGTAACTGTGTATGTACTTAGTAGGTATTAATACTTTTTAAAATTAATTTGTACAATCAAAAGTGCAATTATTACAACAATGTTTAACTCCTGCAGTTCACGCGGCTTATAAAAGTGAATGATATATAAGGTAAGTACTTTTAAGGCCACGAAAAATTATTGCAAGTGATGACAATATTGTCTTTTATAATAAGTACTTTTCTGATTAGTATAGAAAAAATAATAAATAAATAAATAAGTATATATAATAAATAAGTAAATAAGTATAATAAATTTTATTTATGTGTTATCACACACAACTATCATAAACATTAAGGTATATAAAAAAAAGAGAAATCAAACGATTTCTACCTGGCGAAATCGCATTCAAATTGTTACCACTGTGCTTTCTAAAATTTGCAAAGCAAACAGTTTAGTAAATTACTAGGCAAGGGAATCTAAAATTGCATTTGAAATGCCGTTCATCATGGTCAAAACAAAAATCTAGTACCGTCATTATGTTTTATTTCTTTACTCAGTTTGGAGTAGCAGCAATTGAATTCACTACGAATTTTCACCATGATGAACGGCATGTGGAATGCAATTTTAGAGTCACTTTCCGAGTAATATATCAAGCTGTTTGCTTTGCAACTTTTAGAACGCCCAGTAGTAAAAATTTAAATTCGATTTCGCCAGGTAGAAATCGTTTGATATAAGATGGCGTAGTTACGTCCGTATATATTTATTTTAATAACTATTGTCTACGGCGAAAATAGAATTTGTTTCGATTCAGAGTAGTAGCTGTACCGCTCTGCTATAGAGATCTAAAGAGGTCTAAAAACATATAAGCAGCTTGCCGCTGCTCTGTATCAAAACAAAAATCTAGTACCGTCATTATGTTTTATGTATTAAGGTATATATTTTAAAATGCCATTTATCATTTTGTTTGGCTTCTAATGACAATATCATGTTATGCATTAAAACTAATAAAACTACATAAAAGAAATAAGGAAAATACCTGTACCACTAGCAGCAGCAAGTCCACCAGCAATCCCTCCGGCAGCTGGATTCTTAGCTCCTTCTTCATTATTTTTACTTAGAACTTGTCTTCTTCTGATTCGTTTTCTAGCTGTTTGAAATATCCTCCAGTATAATATTAAAATGACCATCAAGGGAAGATAAAAGGATGAAGCAGTAGCAAATATCTGGTAATAAATATCTTGACTGACTATACATTTCTTGTCCCTAAGACGAACCTCCCAATTGGGATCTTTCCAACCTAATAAAGGTGCTATGCAAACAAAGAACGACACTAGCCAAATAACGAAAATCATGATGCCAATACGTTTTGATGTTCTTTGATGAATGTAGTCGATGTTTGTTACTGCCCAGTATCTGAAACAAAAACAAACATATAGGTATATCAAAGTATCTGTTTAGCATTTATAAATTTTTTATAGTATAAGTAAATTTATACACACCTATGTACAATGTACATACATACAGTATAGGTAAAAGTTTATGGTCGGTATGGACCTTACGTGAGATGGAGTGAGAAACACCTGTTTAAAAAGAGAGAGATATATTATGTCCGCCCTTTATATCGCCGAACACGCATGAATGGATATAATAAAAAAGGGGAAGTTCAACGTTGCCAAACTTATAGGTTTTATTTGACCTGTTGTATTTTTAGCATTTGAACAATGTTCTAAAATAATCAACTTTGGGCGAAATGGATTTAAATGACAGCTTACTGTTTTGGGCATATGCCACAATTTTACTTAACAATAAGTGTAATATAAAATAGTTTCAATATATAAAATATATTAATGTTTCGTATTCAAAGTACGATTTTCGAATTAAAGATCTAAACGTTAAAATAAGCTTATTTTAAAGTCCAATTGTGCCTTATTCCCAATAGAAATAAAAAACTACATATAACGCCACAATAAAAAAAGCTTTATACAAAATTATTTGGCAATGTCTCGTCTCGCGTGGTCAAAGCACCGAATCAAAGTGGGAACACAGGTAACGAGTAGAGGTGGGTCGTTGACGTTTTTATCGTTAACGCAACTCAACCGTTTTTCGTAAACAAGTAACTATGATTGTTTAACAGTAGTTTCAAGTAAGAAAGTACGTACATAAACAAATATAATGGCTATTATAGTTTATGTGTATTTATTGAGGTGAAAGAAACTAATGAAGAATATACCTATTTATTACAACTTGAAAAATAAACTAAACAATACAAATAGTAAATCGTACTTTTGTAAATCTGTACATTTACATTACACGTTATTATTAAATCGCGAATCGTCTAAATTGACATTTAAAAATATAACTTCTTGTTAACCGTGTTCTTTTTTATTTAAAATTAAACCAAATTTTGAACATGTGTTCACATGTACAATACTTTATGAATAGAGTAGTTAAGTTATGATATACAGCATTTAAGTGCATCCTTTACCGATAAATTTAACATATGAGCAAAACAATTTAAATGTTTTCATTCCAAAACATATTTATTAGCTTTGACCATATTTTAAGCATTATCAGTTACTGCAAAATTTACTTTTTAATTTTAATCCCCACTGATTAATAATTTCACTAATTTCGAAAGCGATGTTTTTTGAATAATGGTTTCTAGACAAATGGCAGCAGCCTAATAAAACCGTTTTAAATTCTAAATTTTCAGTTAATTATTGTCCCGTTAATGCGATGTAACTCTCAGTTACTCCAGATGTCCAGAGGTCAGTAGTAATACAGATATTTTCTACTTCTTTAACAACTTTTGATGATTTAATAATTTGCTCAGTTTTAATATAACATTCTTAAAGTAATGAACTGGACAAAGTTTTTCTTGTTGGCGGTTTATATCCAGGAATCCACCCTGCAAACTTTCTAAAAGCTCCTTCTTCAACTATGGAAAACAGATGAAACGAGTCTTTGCATAGGTTTAGTAAATCCATATATATATATATATATATATATATATATATATATATATATATATATGTATATATATATATATATATATATATATATATATATATATATAATAAGGATCACTCAGACGAGTGGTGGGTTCAAATATCGGTCTACTAGGTGGAGAAATAAAAGACAAAGTTGATACTACTTCATCTGTTTTGAAGACGTTTCGCTATCGAATTCTGATAGCATCATCAGTTCATCTAAAAATTTTACATTATAAGAACCACACATTCATGAAGAAGATGTTAAATAGTTACCTTAAAAAGACATGTAGTTGTCGATGGTATTAAAAAGTTAGTACAAAAACTCAAATAAATGGACATCATATGGTGATATTGTATAAACAATCAAATAACTAACAACATTTAGAGACTTAGTAAAAATTAGCAACTATTAGATACTAGATCAGATACTATTTATTAGATTAGATACAATTTATAGTATCCCTTTTTTAGACATGCGTGTCATCAGAATGGGAGATAACACCCTCACCACAAGTTGGTATAGAAAACCAATGGCCTACAATAGGTTCCTTAATTACCATTCCTGTCACCCTATGAAATATAAATTGAACCTTATTAAAGCACTTAGTTGCAGATTACATAAATTGACACATCCGATTAATCGAAGGGAATCCCTTAAGTTATTAAGAAATATTCTAATTGAAAATTCATATCCATCCTCCATCATAAATAAATACCTATATTCTCAAAGTTATGGATCCTCTTTTGATGATATACCCAATGGTAACCAACTTAGAACCATTTCAAATAATTCAGTTAATAGCATTGTTCTGCCTAATGCTGATTTTGAGAATCATACCACCCATTATTCATCTCTGCCTTATTTTCCTCAAGTTACTGAGAAGCTTATTAAACTGTATCAACAGAATAACATACCAGTTAAAATTGCAGTTAAGAATGCTAAGACTGTTAGAAATTTGTTTTCTAAAACTAAAACACCCTTGTCCACTTGGGAACAAGTTAACACTACATACTACTTACCTTGTGCTGAGTGTAACGCATGTTATATTGGTCAAACTGGAAGATCATTAAAAGGACGTCTTACTTCGCATTGAAGTGACATTAATCTGTCAAAGCACACATGTGCGTTAGCGCAACACGCAATTAACACCAAACATAAGGTGGATTTAAATGCAGTCAAAATTCTTGGCACTGAGCGCAATCTTGGTAAAAGGCAGCTCTTAGAAATGTGTTCTTTTCTTAAACATCCTAATGCTTTAAATAAGAGAACTAACATAAGTAACTTGAGCCAAATATATCATGCTTTAACTTTGCAAAATTAGGCTTTTTAATCAGATCATTATGTATGTGTCTCTAAAGTCGTACAATTTAACACATTTGTTTTATTAACTAATTCTAAAACTTTAACTTACTATAATTAATACTTTTATATAATATTACTTTTGCATACTCTATCGTTTTTCATACATTGATAAATATGAATTTCTGATTTTTACTTTAATACAAATTATTGCAATTCATTCTTAAATTACCTTATAAATTAAAGTTCCAAGCGTGGGACCTTGGACTTTTTGGAAATTAGGTGCTTATCGTCATTCACCTGTAGTTGTATATCCAACTACACTGTTGACGGTTTTTTCACTCTTTTATATATGAAGTTGAATAAATTTTGCCTACCTGTTTGTTCTAGACTGGTTGATGCAGGGGATTAACGTTATCGCTAATTTCTTTCATTGTTTGGTCTCTTACGGGAGGGTATCATTCAAACTCATGTCAATTTTTTTAAATATATTGCCCTTAAATTAGTGGGTTGGTACTCTTAACCTTGCTGTTCTGTCGAAGAATTTTCGACCTCAAGTTTGGCTGTCTGTTCATGTCATTGGCTCGGTATCTTTTAATTAACGCCATTTCAACCGCAACAGGTGCCAAGCATACAGTGGTAACTTCACTTTATATTTTTTTTATATATATTTTTTATATCTCAATGTAGATAACTTAAATAATGCTACCAAAAGTTAAGATGAAGTCATAAAATAATTTTTTGCATAGTTGGAAGTGAATCAATGATTTTCTTAGTTCTTTTTCACTAGTTAATATTATATAAAATATTATATGCTTATTAGACCACGTGTTCTGTTGCATTGCTAATTTTTACTAAGTCTCTAAATGTTGTTAGTTATTTGATTGTTTATACAATATCACCATATGATGTCCATTTATTTGAGTACTTTATAATACCATTGACAACTACATGTCTTTTTAAGGTAACTATTTAACATCTTCTTCATGAATGTGTGGTTCTTATAATGTAAAATTTTTAGATGAACTGATGATGCTATCAGAATTCGATAGCGAAACGTCTTCAAAATAGATGAAGTAGTATCAACTTTGTCTTTTATTTCTCCACCTAGTAAACCGATATTTGAACCCACCACTCGTCTGAGTGATCCTTATTATATATTGGATAGACGGTCGTACTCCTTTTTGCGATATATATATATATATATATATATATATATATATATATATATATATATATATATATATATACATATATATATATATATATATATATATATATATATATATATATATATATATATATACATATATATATATATATACTTCTAGCGGTTAATATGGGCTCCGTACTAAAACGGTATTATACTAACTCCAGGAGAATATACGCCGTGTATATTATTATCTGAGTAGCGCTTTATGTAGACTCCGACCAATACGTCGGATCAAGTGGATTCCTTAATAGGATCAAACATTTTTGGGATCCGTATATAACTTTTCCCGTACACTTCTTAACTCCTGCGATGTTGCCAATAATTGTATTAGTAGTAGATTTTTATAGGTGGTACATTTTGGAACCTATTAATATGAACATCGAGTAGCGTAATCGTCTAACAGTTTAAGAAACTCTTCTGTAAGATATTTATAATTTTTCAATTACTGCAGTTTATGGCGTGTAATATTTATTTCATGAAGTAGTTAAAATTAGACTATAATAATTTATAAATTAATCTTTAATATTATAATTTTTTGCTGTCTAATTTCAATATGTTGATTTTTAATTAACAAAATATTTGATGCATTAAAGTCGCGTAGCTATTTTCACCAAACATTCAATTTTAAAGCTATTAGTATAAAAGTCTAAAAAAAAGTATAAAAATCTAAGGAATTTAATATGGATACACACGTCAGTGTGCTTTTCTCAAGTCTCAAGTTTCTCGAATCCATCAATCATTCATTGTATTTCTTATACTTTCATTTTAATCCTCTCCAATCAAGATTTTAAAGCAGGTTTGCTCCATTAGTCCATTTTTATTACTTTTTGTCACTATTTCTCCTTTTTCATTATCATCATCATTACGTGGCGCTACAACACTGGGTGGGTCTTCGCTAACTACAAATTTTCTCCAAGTTGATCGATTTTCCACGAATCTGTAATCAAATGAAATGTTAATATTTTGAGATATAATTGGATGTTTTCTCTCCATTGCTTACTGAGACTCTTAAGCGGCATTCTTTCTTCTGTGCTAACTTCCTTCCATACCAGTTTTACAAGTTTGATATATTGGCGTCTATGCATGTGTCCGATCTACCTTAAGCGATTTATTTTTCTGAACAATATCGTTATAAAAGCTTTCTTTATTCAGTATGGGTTCTTATTCTATACGGATTTGTAGCGATATGATAATGAGGTTAAAACATTTTTCTAATTATTTTTATTTCAAATATTCGTACTTCTTCCTTATTTTTTTTAGTCAATGTCAATGATTCGCATCCATGTATTAAAATAGGTCTAAAATTTGAATTATGCTAAAAGTATTTAGTTATTGACATTATTATTAACAGTGATTATTTATCTAAGATATTTAAAGTGTTCCATGTTTATGAAATTGTAGTTGTTAACTTTAATATTTTATCTAGATTTATTAAATTGGTCTTTTCTGTTGATTCGCTTGTATTTAATTTTCATTTCGTTGATTTTTCGTGCTCTTTTTACTTTATTGAAGATGTTTGCAGACGGGAGAGTTTCTTATGAGATCTATGTCATTAGCATATGCTAGGAGTGCTTTGTACCTTGGGCCTTTAATGAATTACATCTTAAATAGGCGATATTTCCATTTTAGTAAGCTGTTCATTAATTTTTTGACTATTTGAATCGACAATCTGTATTTTATTCGACTGTTATATCACAGAGTTTCTTGGCGCATATTTTCATTCTTGGTTTTTTGTTTCCCGTATCATTATTACAAAGATTTTTCTGGAGATCGACATAGGGAACCCGATGTACATGATGTTTTCATAACCAACATCGAAAATTTGACTTACTGTAAAGTCATAATGATTTTACTAGGAAATATAGTGTTGTTTAATAATAATAAATTTCAAGCAACAATTCCTATATGCAATACCTTGGTATGATATTTCTGCTCCCCGATACCAAGTAGCAGTCCCGAAAACATTAAAACTGCTACACTCATGTTTCCTATTATCCAAAAATTAGCCAGTCCAGGACTATACTGCCCTCATAAGTGAATAGAATATGTACGGAGGTTTTTGGCAATTTAATAGGATTTTGTGTGTTAGAATATTATTTCTCCGAGAAAGTAAAGAATATTTATTTGCTATCCGAATATAATCCATAAATTAAATATTAGAATGCTATAAAATAATGCTTCTAAGCAGCAAAAACGGTATAATAGTCACTAATGAGAAAATCAAATAAATGTTTTTTAACATACAAAAGAAAGGATGTAGAGTAAGGCATAGCGTAACAATAAAGCTATATAATTTTGAAAGATTGCAGCGTTTTAGATATCGTAGATAACGTTGTCACATAAGAAATAAAAGGGAAAATTCATGTAGCTAACTGATGTATATAGAACCCTTATAACACTTTTAAATCCAGATGCCTAATATAAATCTCTAAAATCAGGATATATAAAACAGTGAACCAGTGCTAATGTGTGGATATGTAACGAGAACGTATTAATTAGATCAGGATTGCTAGAAAAGCCATCAGAGGTATTTCCCGACTTACAAAGGTCCGAGTACTAACCAATACTGAACGAAACTAATGCCAAGGTCAAACACATATATAAAGATAGCAACGAGGTATAAGAACCTAAATCTCAACTCCAAAGTTGCGCTGGCTTTATCCAAAGGCTCTCTCATTAACTGCATTCCCAAGTTAAATTGGTAGGATGCCCCGAGAGAAAAAATGCGCTTAGGATGTCCACGGATGAAGGGCGCAGATTTAGGAATAATGAGACTACTTACCGACTCATCATATTTATCAACACCTGCTATCCTACCTACAATCAATATATATCTGTTGAGGACTATCAAATCAATTACATGTAATCAAACGAACTAGGCTTAAAAAAGTATCCTAGGAAAGGCACTTCGGCAATATTGACATATATTTTTAAAACGCCATTTATGTGGCTGAGTTTGCAATAGGAATAAGGAGACAAAAAGGAAGAAATGGTAATAAAATCTTGTTGCGTTCCGACTATACGATGACGATGATCTCTATATAACATATAGGAAGAAATGGAGAATAATGTCTATGTTCAATTTAGAACTCGTTGGTTTTCTCCCTTTCGAATTGGGTATGTATATGTATTACCATAGAAAAAATCAAAAAAAAACTATAATTATAAAACTCTATCTAAAATAGTAAAATCGATAACCAAATTATATAAACAAAAAGATTATATAAATCCCTAATATTTAAACAGACTGCTTTAAAAAAGGTGAACGAATAAGCATAAATAAATTGTCAACAAAATAAATCAGAAGAATATGACACAGTTGCTTAAAAAGAATTCTTATGTGACTATGCTAAAATATGATACGATCGGAAAAACGGCAATGACTTTTACAGCTGATTGCCACATAAATATTAATGTAACGCAAATATGATGATATTGCCTCGTACTGTTATATAGCAATTTGTTGTCACATTGCTGAAAGTTACTTGATGGAAATTCATTGTATCTAACAATAAAACAACTATGCGTTTACACGTTATAGATTGTAACTGAATAAGTTGAGGAGGGGAAAACTGTTTGTCCCAAGTTGGTATTCAGAATTATGTCTGTATTTTGTAATTTGCCAAAATCCATAGGTTTAAATTTTCATGGATATCACTAGACTCGAGAGCAGTGTGTGATTCCTTAGTTATGTTTTTAAAGGATAGTAAAATAACCATCTAAATAATTATGCATTAGTTAATAACGTAACCTTTGTTTCTAACCCAATTGTC
Organism: Diabrotica balteata; assembly: GCA_918026665.1. NCBI lineage: Eukaryota > Metazoa > Arthropoda > Insecta > Coleoptera > Chrysomelidae > Diabrotica > Diabrotica balteata. The sequence continues at coordinate 82,245,401 of OU898282.1, read as the reverse complement.
AAATTCCTTTCTTACCGTGGCCTAGTGTTGTACGTCTTTTTAAAAAATGCCTTGATGGGCCCCTAGGCGAGAAGAGAGTGACCCTGTTTACCTGTCTTTTGTTTTGTATATTTATTAATATAAACTTAAACAACTATTTGTACCATGTTGAGTCTGGCTGAATGACTAAAAGTCTATGCCAAAAAAATTTCATAGAATCTAAAGACAGCTTAAGGCCTTTATTATAAATATACTTTTTAGTAATAAAAATAAGTAAATAGAACCTAGAATATCCATGTAAAAGAATGTAATCTTTGATCTCTGGGATAAACTCATCTCCTGAACAATGGCGCTGATATATATGTACTTAAAATTTTGTACACCTATTTTAACCTGTTTGTTTCCTTATTATCCATATATGAGTTGTGACCGATGTTACAAACTCATTTACTTTTTACAAAGAGTCTATATATTAGCTACAGTCATTACGTCCATGGCTACAGTTATAACTATACAAATCTGACTCGAAATATCGTCTAAAAGTAACAGTATGTAAAATTTAGATTTTTAGTCAAAAGTAAATACTTTGTCATTTTTTATGGAGTTCAACATAGAAGCCTTCACGAAAATTTAAGTACTAATAAGACCACCGCAATCGGGCGTACCTTGGGTAATGAATAATTAATTAATTGGTTAATTCTTCAATCACTCGTCCAATATGAGTTTTGTCAAATCGGTCCTTTTTAGGACCAACTATTCTATAGAGATAAAGTAAACTATATCTAGAGATAAAGACAATTCATAAGCCTGATGGAAGGTGTAATAAATAAAGCAAATACTACTTTGAGTAATTATATAAGCAAAAAGTATATTAACTTTACATTAACATAAATAATATGATTGTCACTTAACTGGGTATTATACATACGCTCTACTTTACTTAAGCTTATCAGACATAAATGCTTAACACAAATGTGACGTATTTCTAGTGCAATAAGCACATAGAGGGCCAAACCTAGGGTATTTGGTATAAAACTGATTGCAGAAGATTACATAATAAGTGCCGCAAAGAAGCAAAGAAAAACTTAAAATGAGAGAGGACTCAAACTAGTCACTGCGGGAACCATTTAACTATGTTGAGCTTGGATCCACTATCCACGTATAAAATAAACAATATTACGGCTCCCGATTGAGGATCTGAGCACAAAACTAATTATAAAATTTTGACCAAAAATACTACAATGGCTAATATCTAAAGTCTGTAGACAAGCAAAGCAAAGACAAAGTTATCACTATGCTTTAACCTGGCAAAAACTCCAACGACCACAAAAGCTATCGGCCAATATATCTATTTATTTTGTCAGCTATACAAAATAAATCTGCACATGATCCTTAATATAAACCGATAATAGAAGAAGAACTCAAATTAAAAGACAAAAGTGGCTATATATGACAGGGAAGATCGTGTACATCACAAATACTAAATCTTGCCCAACACAGCGAAGACGGGTATGAAAAATATCAGGTATGAGGAGTCGTATTTGTCAATCTCAATGCCGCTTACGACACCTTAAATTAGAGGGCATTTTTTCAAAATCTATGTGATATCCCCTTAGGTAATAAACTCACTTGTATTATCCGTGTATGCCTACACACCATAAGATTTTTCGTATCACTCAACGGTAAGAATAGCAGATGGAGAACGTAGAAGAACGGTCTTCTTTGGGTTACCGTAATCGCACCTACGCTGTATAACATTTACACAACCCATACCGGTAAATAGTAGGACTTTTATTATGTAGACGATACATCTATTGTTGCATAACCAAAAACTTTTGTTGCTGAAGTAGAGAAGAATCTAAATCAATTTTAAGCCACACCCCGGAAAAAGTTAGGTATGCTCCTTCAATGTTCCTAACAAAGACGCTTTTATAAATCTGAACATATACCTGAACCAATAGTGTCAAGAAATCCTTAAACTCTGCACTTGCTATAAATACCTTGAAGATAGTTTCTTTCACACTTTATTATTCACAGAACTTTGTTTAAAACTAAATGAAAACCTAATACTACTATGAGAATGACATGAGAACCAAAAAAATAATATTCTCCGCAAACTTGTCAGCTAAAAATAGGGAGCACATTCTTCCACCCTTAAAACGTAGACTTGAACTCTATGCTTCTACCGAATATACCTTGCTAGTATGGGTGACATCAACACATACTTAATACGTAGATTTAGCTATAAATTAGTCAGTCAAATTCAGAGTACCTATATTAAGACTCACATCCATACATAAGCTCTACAATATCGTAGCTATGAATCCACCTAATATCCGAAGATAAGTAGCTAGAGAACGAAAGAAACAAAGTCTAGATTCGTAACATCAACTCCACGCATACCAGCCCATTTTATGACTAGAATCGAAGAAAAAACTGGCCAGATAACACATCTGCAGGATATACAAAAAAAAGTAAGTCGCTCCTCGACATCTGAACCCTCGAAAGAAAGTTCCTGATGGTAGTTATCTTCCTTAAATCTGCCAGGAGGACTCCGGTTAACCTATGTGAATGTGGGGTGGTACAAGATTCATCACACTTTCTTAGTTGACTTTATCATCCAAATCGGTCTTTTCTGAAGGAAAAGGTTAATTTATTTGAACTAAACATGTAAAGTACAGTCAGTAAGCTATTACTTATAAAGTAAAGATCATTGCAAATTTGACACTACCTCCACTTATATTGATTACATATTACCCCTAATAAAATATTCAGAAATATGTAGTGATCGTGAAGTGATATAATTCTTGTTAGATAAATTAAGCATTCTTCCCTTTTTAGTGCACTACTACCCATTTTTACACAAAAATATCTATTTTAGCACTATGTTTCGAGATAACCGTCTATCCAGAATTATATGTAATACACAGATACAACTAGAAATAAAATAATAAAAAAGCTGTATACAAGATATCATAAAACAAGAGATGAAATAAAAGAAGTTTTTATTAAGAGGGTTCTTAAATAAAACGTATAAAGACATACTCACGTTAACAAAATACATTATTAAATTTCCGCATATGAAACAAAATCCAATTTGGTAATGAAATCCTTTTGTATCTATAAAGCTATTTTTAGAGAAGCACGTACCTACCAAAAACAGGTACTTAGTTATTAGTATACATCTGTTACACACTGTAATGCGTATGAATGATAACAAAAATAAGAAGTCCATATAAACATACTTTATTGAAAGAGGTAAAAATACACTGCTAAGAAAGTACATTGTATTTCTTATACTTTCATTTTAATCCTCTCCAATCAAGATTTTAAAGCAGCTTCACTCCATTAGTCCATGTTTGTTGCTTTTTGTCACTGTTTCTTCTTTGTCTTTATCATTATCATAACGTAGCGCTCGAGCTAAGTTGATCGATTTTCCACGAATCTGTAATCAACTAAAATGTTATTTTTTTTAGATATAGCATTTTTCTGTGCTAACTTCCTTCCATACCAGTTTTATAAGTTTGACATCTTGGCGTCTATGCATGTGTCCGATCTACCTTAAGGGATTTATTTTCCGGAACAATATCGTTATAAGAGCTTTCTTTATTTAGTATATGTTCTTATTCTATGCAGATTTGTAGCGATATGATAATGAGGTTAAAAAATGTTTATTATTTTTCTTTCAAATATTCGTAATTCTTCCTTACTTGTTTTACTCATTGTCCATGATTCGCATCCATGTATTAAAATAGGTCTAAAGTTTGAATTATTCTCTGTATTTTTTAGTGGCATTATTATTAACCGTGATAATTTATCTTATAAGATATTTAAAGTGTTCCATATTTTGGAAATTGTGATTGTTAACTTTAATATTTTATCTAGATTTATTGAATTGGTCTCTTTTGTTGATTCGCTTGTATCTGGTTTTCATTTCGTTGATTTTAAGTGAAAAATTTTTCGTGCTCTCTTCACTTTATTGAAGATGTTTGCGGACGAGAGAGTTTCTTATGAGATCTATATCATTAGCATATGCTAGGAGTGCTTTGTACCTTGGGCCGGTAATGGATTACGTCTTAAATAGGCGATATTTCTATTTTAGTAGGCTGTTTATTAATTTTTTAACTATTTGAAACGGTCCTGCAAGTGACAACAGTAGGTTCATTTAATTTCGCTTCGTAATAAACTTAAAATTATTCGGGAATTATAAGTTAGAAAATTCAACCGAGTTCAAAAATAAGTATCAAAAGTTAAGTGCATACAGGTGATAGTAGTTAATAAAGAAAATACCATCAGACAAGTAAGATAGAACTATTATAATAATTTTAACAAGTCTTAAGTAAATGAATAATTGAGTGAAAGATTAAAAAAGTGGTTTTGGCGAATGTTCGAAGGGTCGACCTGCTTAGGCATTCCTACGCGTTTTTTGTTTTTGTTTTTTTTTTGGCAGATAAGAAAGTAATTAGTGCTGACAAGAAATTAATGATTAAAATAAAAGACACATAATTTTATTACAAAAATCCAGATCTGGCCTTAAAATAGATTTGATTAAAGTTGGGATTAGAATTAAATTAAAATAAAATAATAAATTAAAAGTAAATGTAATACAATAACTAAATCGAATGAACAGCAAAAGAAATAAGCCAGAACACAATAACTCATTCGACGAGGAGGAAGCCTTCAAAAGAAGCAAAGCCACGTTAAGAACATCTCCAAAGGATAACATAAAAAATCGCGAAATGGAAGAACTAAAGAAACTACTAGAAGAAATAAATAAGGAGATTAAAACGGAAATAAAAGAGCTGAAAACAGAAATGAAGGAAGAAAATAAGGAGATGAGAAGATATATAAATGAAGTTAAAGAAGAGATAAAACAAAATAACGAAAAAATAAAAAGTATAAAACTGGAAATAGAAAGGGTGAAGGAAGAATGGACAAAAGACAAAGAAGAACTGAAAAGAGAAAACGAACTAACCAAAACCGATAACAAAAAGATAACGGATGAATTAAATGATCTAAAACGCTCATTAGAAAGGTTAGACAAAGAAAAAAGAATATAATCATCAGTGGATCAAAAATAGACTCTGAAGACCCAAAAACATTGAAAGAGGGAACGACTACTATATTAGAAAATCATCTTGGAGTCAAAACCAATATTAAAAGAGCACAAAAAATAGGAACAAAAACATGCTTAATTGAACTTGAAAGCGAAGAAGAAAAAACAACAATCTTAAGACAAAATACAAACAAATACAAACTTAAGAATGTGAAGATCGAAAAAATATGGATTACAGAGGATCTCACAAAAGGAGAGAGAGAGAAAATGGAAGCTTTAAGAGATAAAGCAAGAGAAATGAGGGAAAATGGAAAAATGGTCAAAATAGGATACAATAAAATCACACTGGACGGCAAGGAATGGAGATGGTGCTATAAAGAAGAAAAGGTGTTGGAAATAGCGTGTTCAAAAAACTACCAGAGCAACATAAAAAGAACCAAGGAGAGGCCAAGCAACGAGTAGAGAAAGAATTACTAAATAAACCGGACAATGATGACAAATGTTTAGTTTTAAGTAGTAATAGGAATAGGATTAGAAATAATAAAAATAGAATAGAAATCAATTTTAAGCCAAACCCCGAAAATGTCCCTAATAGAGACGCTTTCACAAATCTGAAGATATACCTGAACCAATAGTGTCATGAAATCCTTAAACTCTGGACTTGCTATAAATACCTTGAAGATAGTTTTTATCAGAGAACTTTGTTTAAAACCAAATGGCAACCTAGAACCAGAAAAATAATATTCTCCGCAAACTTGTCAGCTCAAAATAGCAAGCACATTCTTCCACCCTTAAAACGTAGACTTAAACTCTATGCTTATGCTGCCGAATATACCTTGCTAGTATGGGTGACAAAAACACATACTTAACACGTAAGTATATTTAGCTATAAATTAGTCAGTCATCAGATCATCACATCTGCAAGATATACAAAAAAAATATAAGCTGCTTAACTTCCTTATGGTTGTTATCTTCCTTAAATTTGACTGGAGGACTCTTGCCTGCAAACACCGGTTAACCTGTGTGAATGTGGGGTGGTATAAGATTCATCACACTTTCTTAGTTGACTTTTCCATTCAAATCGCTCTTTTCTGAAGGGACAAGGTTTACTTATTTGAACTAAACATGTTAAGTATAGCCAGTAAGCTTTTACTTGTAAAGATCATTGCAAATTTGAAACTAACTCCACTTATATTAATAACATATTACCCCTAAATAGAAAATAAAACATTCAGAAGTATGTAATATTGGAGAAGTGGTATAATACTTGTTAGATAAATTCTTTCTTTTTTTTGTGCACTACTACCCATTTTTACACAAAAATATCTATTTTAGCACTTAAATATTTATTTTGAGATAACCTTTTATCCAAACTTATATGTAGTACATAGATAAAACCAGAAATAAAATAATAAAAAAAGCTGTATACAAGATATCATAAAACAATGGATGAAATAAAAGAAGTTCTTATTAATCGGATCCTTAAATAAAACTTATGAAGACATATTCACGTTAACAAAATACATTAGGAAATTTCCGCATATGAAACAAAATCCAATTTGGTAATGAAATCCTTTTGTATCTATAAAGCTATTTTTAGAGAACTTGTACCTACCAAAAACAGGTAGTTAATAGTATACATATCTGTTACACACTGTAATGCGTATGAATGATAGCAACACTAAGGAGTCCATATAAACCGTCCAGACTTTACGCGAGAATTATACATCTTATAGCAGAGTTGCCAAACTATCAGAGCTTACTTAAACCGATATACGTATGGTTCCAATATACAGTGAAAAAGATCTGAACGACCCCTATAATATATACACGTGAACTAAGCGATATACATTTATGATACAGGGATAATTATGGGCTCCAAAATTTTTTTAAAAATTATGAAACTATACATGTTGACGAATCGACAGAGCCAATATTATGGAATGGTCAAGTGAGCTCCGTATATCGGTGTCCACTTGACCACGGAGCTCACCTGAACCTGAATTTTAACATGGGCGGAGTCCACTTTATGCCGTAAATATATATATATATATATATATATATATATATATATATATATATATATATATTAATGGAAGTATCCATCACCATTTGACGGTTGGGTGGCGGTGGCAGTAGTAGTAGAGCAATAAGTTTGAATTTATTTTTTTGTGAAAAGCTATAGGCAGTACGATAAATATGATTAGTTAATATTTTGGTTTATTTGTCCCAGCCAAACTCATTTTTCAGATTTACATTTAAGATAAAACATTCTCATACCTAAGGGAAGGCTATGTCAAGCCCAACAATTGATTCCCAAAGAAAGTTGTGAGTTTTATTGTTATACATAAGTTGTTTAGAATATAAACTCTCTTAACACCAAATTCTATTACTTAAGTTTCTTTGATTATTTCGATTCAAATTGTTAAATTTTTTAATTGAATTGTATTAAAACAAAAATGCCGTCGCATTTGACTAGCATTTAAATATTTTGAGAGTGAAAAGAAGAATGGGGGGCTCTATAGGTATCTATAGGTAGTATATAGATCTTTTATTATTTTAATATATATAGAAAGTATTTTAAAATATATAACACAATAATGCACACATAAAACACTGTTTTAGAGAGTTCCTATATCAGCGAAAATCTTGGTTATAGGATACACTTTGAATTTTAAAGTTAGTTATATAAATATGTAGTTTTCATAGAAACTTATTTGACTGTATTAAACTATGTTATCTCATGTGTAAGTAGATGTGCACTGTCACTAAATATTCACGCCTTCACATGAAATATGTCTTAGATAAATAGTTTTAGTTCAACTTGGTGGTCTGAAAATATCTTGTCATGAATTGTATAGATATTTAGGGGGTGTAAACCTAAACTGACTTTTCTCATCGGTCTTGCAACTATTCAATATCTCTTCGTAAATCTTAGGTCTTAACTACATTAAATATATAGCGACTTCATAATTGATATGCAATTTAAATTGTGAATTTTATAATTATCACAATCAAGGTATCCTTTTTCAAAATTTTAATTTAAACTTTAAGCAGATTTATGACCTAAAACTTTATATTGAAACTTCTAATTTTTGTTACTCTGGTAACGCAATATTTTTTTTCTGGAACCAGTATTAGCTAACTCAATATATACGTAAATATTTATATTTTATCTTACTTTGTTTTCTTTCCATTATTTTCTAAAGACAAAATAGTTTTCGTTCTATATATTTTATAATTATAATAATACGGTATACAGGCATCTGAAATTTGGATATGATTATATTAGAAAGCACTAAGTAGTCAGTTATATTATTACTTCATATGTATTTTCTTCTCAAATCACGCCTTTTAGGTTTAAACTGTCAAATACATCTTAATTTATCAACCCAATTGGCCAATATTAAATTCAATTTAGGCCCTAGCTCATAACTTTTGAACAAGATATACATAGTTTACCGAAATTAGCATTATAAATGATATATACACGTGCTCCGATAATACTTTAATAAATGATAGCGTTCCATTCGTATACATGAGCTATACTATACTATGTTACTCAGGAAAAGCAAATGTTTTATCTAGGTGATTTATCTTGCCTTATAAACATCACGGTGTACATATATAAATGTGTCTTTATGTATCATTTTATTATTTAAAAATTAACCACAAATATATTTAGAAATATTTTATTTTTGACGTTTTAACTTTGAACTCGGAAGTGATTTTCAAAATAAAAATTTATTTTTACGGCTCCTATTCGAAAATAAAAGATACATTTAAATGACACATTAAAAAAAGGGATGCGATGAGTTAAAAATTACTAAACGCTTTAAAAACTCAGGCCACCGCCGTCTATTCAGGCCACCAAATGTTACTGAACTTTCAAAATAACCGAAAAAATCAATAAAAATATGTTTCAATTTGCTTGGAAGATATTTTATTGGAAACTCAGTTAGACTTTAGAAAGTACTAATACATAAGTCTAATAATGTACAACGGTAACAGTAAGCTAAATACAAAAAAAATTTAAACTAAATGCAGCGTCAGATTTATAGGGCATATGACTCTTAACGTTATTAAAATTATGCGATAAAGTACCAGCAGGGTGCATAAAAAGAGACAGAAAAAAGCAAATACGCACAGAAAGAAATAGGATTACACCTAGAAGAATTTAGTGGTAGTAGATGGGTTAATCGTGACGAATATATGAGTATGAGTATGAGATATGATTCAAAAAGTCAGACAGCTCTGACAACGAATCCTAACTTCTACGCCCACGAAGACTTAAGTCGCGTGATCCTTGGCAATATATGGCGTATTACGGAACTACGTTATATAGCAGAAGAACGGTGAAAGGCGGGTTTCGGGGCCTTATAATCTTAACACACCAGATAACATTTACCAACCTGTACTAAGACAACATGAAAAGATACGCCTCATAAACTCTAATAAGAATGACACATTCAACTCATGGACCTTATTTTTCGTAGGCCCAAAAAACCCTGAACTCGATAGCTTTAAAAATTAAGTGGGAAGAGGTTGCTAAGAATTTGCTGAGTGTAAACCGCTACCCAAATAAAACAGCAACAGCAAATCAATCCAGACTTATAAAACTGAAAAGAGAAACTGAAAATATAAACTGACACGTCATAGGAATCAGCAAAGTAAGACAAAAAAAGTAAGAGCTATTAAAATTTTGCGTCAAGAAACACATTCTACAACTGAGGAACATCAACGGGCAGAATAGACGGTATTAAATTCCTATACAATAAGAAACGCAAACAAAGAGTAGATGAAAGGCTGCAAATATGGGCTTGTAATGTGGTAGGATTCACAGCTATTCGTTGCAGATCTCCACATTTTGACTATTGCAAACGGTATTTGGCGAAGTTAAACTATCACCGTAGCGATGGCGCCACAATGGTAGACATTTTCCAGTTTATAATAATTGTTTCTCGGTTGGTGTGAGTGTCAAAACTTTTTCGGGTAAGTTGATAAATTTCAGTCTTTAAAAATAAACACTAATTTCAAAAAAATGTCTGTGTCACGTTGAAGCTCTATAATCAGTCTTTGATATATTGCTAATAAGTTTTCTTCAAATTGACTACTTTTATACATAACCTCTTCTGTTGTGCAAAGCAAGCGTGTTTACAATATGGGCTATACCCCTGTTTTCATTATGGGCCAGTGGCCCATATTTAGAACAATTTAAAACATACTTCAATAGTTTCAGGATGTCAAAACAACAGCTGAAGAAATTTGACGAGAGAGATATGGAACGTGCAATTATAGCTGTCAGGTAGCACGAAATGAATACGTTGAAAGCTGCAAAAATGTTGAATGTCCCACGTTCTACTTTGCAACGTTGTGCAAAAAAAAAACTTGATCTAAAGCCAATTTAAGCTGCTCAAATAAAGTTAGGGCGTAAAGCTGTCTTAGGGAATGATTTTGAGGACAAGTTAGTGCGTTATATTTTGGAAATGGAAGCTAAATTTCATGGATTAACCAGAAAATATCTTAGGACGATGACGTACGTCTCAGCTTACAGCAACAATATCAAACATCCGTTTGGAGGTAATACGACAGGAAAAGGCCCGGCTGAGGCTTTTCCTGCAACGCCATAAACAGCTATCAGTACGGCGACCAACGGGAACATCATATTCACGAGCAAGAGGCTTTAACAAAGAAAATGTCGCATCCTTTTTCAATGTTCTGGAAACAGAATATGACAAACAATTTTACCCACCTGAATGTATCTTCAATGTGGACGAGACAGGTCTTACGGTTATACACAACAAGATTGCACAGGTAGTAAGCCGAAAAGGGAAACGACAAATTGCGTTATTAACTTCTGCTGAAAGGGGCTCTCTGATAACCGTCGTGACATCGATGAGCGCTGCCGGCCAATTCATCCCACCAATGATGATATTCCCACGTAAAAATATTAACCAGCAACTGATGAAAGGAGCTCCTCCAGGTTTCATCATAACAGTACATACCAGTGGATGGATACAAAGCAATATTTTTACAAGATGGTTTCAACATTGCATTGACACAGTGAAACCCACAAAAAAATCACCAATCCTGCTTATTATGGATGGTCATTACAGCCATACACGTAATATAGATGTCATAGATTTAGCTAGAGATAATCATGTCACTATAATTGTCTTGCCTTCCCATTGCACCCACAAACTCCAGCCATTGGACAAAACTTACATGGGTGTTCTTAAGGCTTACTACAGCGAAGAGATCCGGGTCTGGTTGCCCCACAATAATCGTCCACTAAGTGCATTTGATGTGTCAGAGCTCTTTGGGAGAGCTTATTTGAAATGACAAACTGGAGACATTATTGTTAATAAATTTTGAGCTATAGGGATTTATCCCTTGAATAAAAACATATTTACAGATGTCGATTTCATGGCAGCTAAAATTGAAGCAGAAAATACTGTGACAGCCGCATCTGATGATGCGAGTGATGAGGATGATAAGGTTATCGTCGTTTCAACCGCTGCTCTCAATTAAAATGAACCTACAAATTCTGACGATAACTTTATTAATTTTGAGAGCACACCAGATTGTCGTTTCAGCCACAATAATTTATCATCTAATTCTCCCACTCTTCCATCTGGGCCTAATAAACAGCTTGAAACTATTCCTACAAGTAACACACAGCTTAATGCTATTTCTGCAACTAGTTCACAGCTTGTCGCTATTCCCACAACAAGCTTTTACAGAAAGTCTGCCACGCCTTCCGGAAGACCTTGTGCAGAGCTTGGTGTAAAAAAAATTTATTTGAGAATAAGCCCATTCCATCAATTCCTTCCACATCTGGGTCTTTAAGAACATCTCTGACAACACCATATGATATTTCTCCTGTGCCATTATTGAAGAAAAAAACCTCCAATCGTGGGCGTAAGCCAAGTAAGTGTTAAGTGATAACCTCTTCACCTTACAAAAATGAACTGATCCAATCTCTCAACAAAGACAAAGGGAAGCAAAACGAAGTAGGAAAAGGCAAAAACAAAGAAAAGGAAAAGAAATAAAAAAAGGAAAACGTAAGCAGGTTATAAAAGTCACAAAGAACCAAAAAAAAATCGGGTTCTAGTAGCGGGGATAAAGCGGAATATGTGCCTGAAGATGATGAGAGCGATTACAATAAGTTTCCTTCTACACAGCCTACACAAGATGCAGGTGACGTAACGTGTATGTTTTGGGAAGCACTTTTTTCAGAGGATAATCTTGGTGAAATATGGGTCAAGTCCTTCATGTGCCATTTGCGGGCACATAACGTGTGCGCTGGGGCCGAAAAAGAAGAATATGTGTGTGACTTTTGCAAATAGATTTTCTCCCAGTAAAAAAAACACATACGTCATTGTCTATGTGTTATTTGATATATTGTTTGTATTTTAGATATTAAAATATATTTTTCACGCATTAATCTCATTTTTTAATCAATTTGAACTTTGGGCAGGTTATAAGTAACTAAATATAGGTATTCCTTCTCACGTACCTTTGGAATTGAAATAGAATTTTTAAAAGAAATACGAAATGGGTAGCCCATATTTGCATCCTTTCCTCTACTAGAAGTAAGCAGTATTTCAAAAAGATTAGCTAGCTTACCTTACACCTATCAAAGACATATATTCTATAAATTATACAAGAAAACAACCAAACGACAGTTCACACTGATGAGAAACTAACTGAATTCTACAATAACATAACTAAAGCATTAAATTACAATAAAAGTAACTTCTAGTATTTAATTGGTAACTTTATTGCCTACGTAGGAAAGGAACAAATCATAACAAAGTATGGAGTCGGTACGAAAAATGAAAGGGAAGAAAGACTGGTTTAGTTTTCACACTACCAAAATATGCCAATTGCACATACATTATTTAAGAAAAAATCGAAGCAAAAATGAACTTGGTAACAGTAAATAAAACCACGAAAAGAACGCAATTGACTTTATTCTAACCAACAAGATTTCTGCAACAAAAGATGACAGTGTAATAAATAAATTTTAACAGGCAGCAACCATGGACTAATCACAGCAAAAATTGTTTTAAATATTAAACTAGAAAGAATAAAATTGGCCACGAAACCAGCAGTAACCGGTATAAATATTATCAGTCTAAAATAAAACTCCGATCGCTACCTAAGGAAAATTGACAAAAAATTACATGACCAAATCGACAGCTATCAATTAATAAAAATTCTTGATCGTACCAAGAAATCGGAGGCCAGCATCAACAAAATAAACATAGTAAGCTGTCTGAGAAGAGCAATATAATTCTAAAATAAAGCAGGGAAATAAAAGTAAATAGCAACATACAGAGAATACAATACAAAGAAATTTGTAAGGCAATAAAAAAGAGTATTAAGGAAAATATAAGAAATTACATAAAAATATCAATAAAAAAGCAATCTATAACAGAATAACTATAAGAAAATAAATCGTTGCTCTAAGAAAATATCAGAATTACAGACAACAGTGAAATAGTACAACCCGTGACTAAATTCTACAGCGAACTATATACAAATTCCTTGAGACGCTTGAAGAAGCAATCAGTAACCAAGAAGATGTACCAGAAGTCCTTCTGGATGAAGTAGAATCGACTAGTACAAAAATAAAAAGACAATAAAATAGCTGAAATAGATGGCATAACAGTATAACTGCTTAAAAACGCTGATAAAAAAAACTGAAAAATCTTAGAAAGTATATTTACGAACTGGCTAAGATCAATATGCAAACCAGACCACTGGATTATATCAATCATAATTCTTATTTATAAGAAACGTAGCAAAAAGGATATCAGAAAGTACAAACCTATAATTCTATTACCAAACCTATACAAGATATTTACAAAAGATCATCAACAACATAATAGAAAATGCATTAGATACTGCATAGCCAAGACTACAAGCTGCCTTCAGAAGTGGAGTCAGTACCCTGCATTATATCCATACGCTTCGAGATTTAATAAGTAGAGCTAAAGAATATAAAATACCGCTAGAATTAACCTCCATAAATTTCAAAAAGATTTGCGATTCTTTCTATCCCGAGGTAGTAATATAAGCTTTGACCTACCTAGGCAGTGACAAATTGTACATAGAGACTTTAGCTAATATATATATATATATATATATATATATATATATATATATATATATATATATATATATATATATATATATATATATATATTATATATATATAGAAAAGCCAAAGTTTAGGTCAAAATTTATCAAAACACTTCAGAATTTCTCACTACCAGAGGCGTCCGACAAGGAGACGCAAAATCACCAAAGATTAGTTGCAGCTATAAAAGATATATTTAGCAAAATCAACTGACAAAACAAAGCACTATCCGCTGATATGGAATACCTTAGCCATCTAAGATTTGCAGACGACATTGTTCTGAGTGGTAATAATCATGCATAACTACAATAATTGCAGGATTCTGAAGGGTCAATCTGGGCGAGGCTTTTAACGCGATGTATGTACAAGATACAATTTTTTAGAACTGTTAATATAAAGATTGGGGAATATTTTAAAATGCGATCGGACCGATTATTCGACTTTTATTACTTAAGTAAATAACAGGAATACAATAAAAAAAAGCAAAACAAACGCTGAAATGGAATTTTTATATGAGAATATAAAAATAACAAGCTTTTTTTAGTTTATTGTGCCTTAACCACAAGATTATTTTGTCAATTTTGTTACTGTACATTTTACATTACATTAGGTATCATTTACAATCAAGAGAATAATGTTAAAGAGAATATAAAAAAAATACACTAAATTTTGTAATACAAAATTTCTTCGGTATTTTTTGTTTTGTTCGTTTCTCGAAGGATTATTTAAGAGGATAAGTACATTCTGAACAAGTTTTATTTGACTGAGGATAGCATTTGTAAGACCACGTATACCTAAAGTATTTTTTTTGTTCTTTCTTATATTTAACACACTGTGTAACTGTGTGAGAATATGTTAAACGGTTGATGATTCACTACACTTTCCACAAACAGGTGATTTCTGCCAGATGATCAGCTGTCCATATTTCAGCCGTGTGTGACCAGTTCTAAAGCTGGGCATTCACGTTCCACACGTTCCAACTTGCGATCCCATTTAGTAGGACTACTAGTTTGTTTTCACGATGATCATTAGGCTAAATTCGGAATGGATGTTCGGAATTTTCTTTACTGTTCATTACGAATGGCGTGCAGTAGATAGGAAAGTTGGCGTTATAATGAGTTAATAATCTGCCAATATGTGTGTTTAAAAATTAGGTACTTTAGGGTTTATAAATAAGCATAACGTATTAAGTTGCGTTTCTCTAGTTATTTGTCTAGTACTGAACTAATTAATTTTTACTACTCTTGTCTGTCACTCTCAATTTTTATGACTTATTAAGATGTAGGGAAAAATTATAATTTTTAAGGATTTGTGTAGTTATATTCTATTTGGGGAAAAAATACAAAGGGAAAAATATCAGTTATACAGTGATCTTGTAGTAAATTTACTATTTTAATATTTTAATTGAGAATAAGCCACAATATGAGTCATAAATTAATAATATTTGACGTTTGGACTTCCACTTCCAACGGAAATCGTTATCAAAATATTCCGAAGTTGAAGTCGAAACGTCAAATAAAATAAATTTCTAACTCATATTCAGGCTTATTTCCAATTAAAATAGTAAACTTGATAAAATGCCACAAGAAAATATACTTTGATCAAATAAAACAGAGATATCGAGCACAGTTTTATTAATTAAATCTTGCCCAAGTACTTTCGTTTCCTAAAGCATCTTCGGGGTAATCTGAAATAAGCCAAGAAACGTTTTTTTTTTACTGAATAAATTAATTAATTTCGACAAAAACTTGAAGTTGATGGTTGATAAAAGTTTTTATATGAGTAACGTTTTCGACTTACTTCGTCAATAATTGTGGCCACATCATCACATTTTAAATTAGAAATACCATCCTTCCTTCCGTTTTATTCAACACCAAAGATAAGATGAAAATACTTGACAAAAGTGGTATTTATAAATTAAAATGTGATGATCGTGATGCCTCTTATGTAGGTAGAAAAAATAGAAAGCTATTCACTAGAGTTTCAGGACATTTAAAAAGAACAAACTCTTCAAGTTTTGGTCAACACTTATTATCCGGTAAACAAAATTTTAACATCAATACTGGTGCATCTATTTTACATAACATTAGAAAAAGGAAAAACTATCTGGAGTTGGATTTATTGGAAGAATTGGAGATTACAAAGGAAACAAATGGTAACTCTCATTGTCTTAATACTCAAATTAATTTAAATTGTACTAATCTAAAACTTATTTGGACAAACTTTATTGCAGCTTCACCTCGTAGGGAACCCAGCTCGGCTGTTTAGACTTCCTGCACTAAGTATATCCATTAAGAATTTATTAATTTCATACTTTAATCAACATTACTATTTTATTCTTCAACAATTTTCAAACTAGCTTTCTCAGGTTCAATGGATCTATAGTTGGCGTTATTTACACTCTTCACACCTCTTCTTAATTTATATATACCATCTTCATAGTTGCATATTTCAACATCTCCCACTGTTGGTCAGTTGGTCTTGAGTAAGGATTTGACAGATTAACTTTATAGTTCTCTCATCGACTGTGGGTTCAATTTAAAATTTTTAATTTTTAGTATTTGAATTACATAGTCACATTTTTTCTTTTCCACAGTATTCATAGTGCTTGGTAGACTCTCTTATTGTAGTCAACCACTCACTGTCGAATATATTGTTTATTCTATTTCTTGCATTCATACTTTACGTCGACTTCAGTTGTTCTCAAACTAATCTCCTAATTATTATAGACAGGTTTGAGTGTGAGATCTGGATAATGCAATAAACTTAAAATATTCTATATAATTTCATATTTCATCAGTTGACTTCCTATAGTCAGAGATAATAAGAATTTGGAGAAGAGCTTCAGGAAGAATATATAACAAAATAATAGAAACTTTTGAACGGCAATACAGGACATAAGGCAAGTAGCACGAAAGGAAATAAACGCAGTAAGAGATACTTCAAATAAAATACAAATAAGCCCAGAACAAGTAGCTAGGGTATGAAAAAAATAATATGATAAAAAAATTTGATACCGAAGTGATAAAGAAAGACAATATAAACAATAAAGGCGAAGAAAACACAGAGCTAGAGCAAATAAGTAGAAAATAAGTAATAGAAGGGGTATCAAGTATAAAAATAGACAAGGCAGGAGGAGATGATGAAATTAAACCGGAAATGGTAAAATACATGGGAGAAGAAGGAATAAACTGGCTATGGAAAATATAATAAGAGGCGTGGGAAAAACAAACAATCCCTAAAGACTGGCAGAAGAATATCATCGTGCCAATATATAAAAAAAGAGAACATGTAAACTGCGACTATACTATAACTATAGAGCAATATGTCTGTCATCGGTATGCTTTAAAATATATACGAAAATAATAGAGAAGACACTGAGACAATAAGTAGAAATGGTATTGCGAGAAGAACAAACGGCATTTAGACTGGGTAGACAGACAAAGAACAACATATATATCATTAGAAATCTAATAGAAAGAAGCATAGGTACGGGGGAAAAACTGGTATTAGCATTCATAGACCTAACAGCAGCATTTGACACGATAGAAAGTCATATTATAGGAAAATGCTTGATAAAAATAAATGTATCTAATGCATTGATAAAAATTATAGAAATTAATTACAAAGAGGTAAAAGAAAGGGTACAAATAACAGGGGACAGATCGGAAGCATTTAATTGGAAGAGAGATATTAAACAAGGAGATAGTCTCAGTCCTTTGCTATTCATAATAGTAATGAACGAATTGATAAGAAACACTAGAGGCAGAACCAATCAACTACAGACATGGTAACATAGGTTACCACAGATTACAACCGGTAACAATAGAGTCCTTAATGTATGCAGACGACATAGTACTAATAGCAGATTCCGAGAATAAAATGCAGAAACTAACGGATATATGGGTATAATAAATAAAAGAACTGAAAATGGAGATAAACGAGGAAAAAAGTAAGATAATGATAATCAGCGGCAAAGGAGATAAGGTAGATAATCAAACAAAGATAAAATGTAAAAACTTAAAATTGGAAATAGTAACAACTTACGAATACCTGGGACGTATAATAACTAATGACGGAAAAATAGACTGGGAAATAACAAATAGAGCAAAGAAATCAAACAAGTTATACTATGCGTTAGCCCCAATAATCGGAAAAAAATATATAACACAATAGTGATACCGACTGTGCTCTATGCAAGTGAAAACTGGACAATTATTGACAAACATAAGAGCAGGATAAACGCAATGGAGATGAGACATCTAAGAAAAATAGTTGGAAAGACAAAATAGGATAGATTAAGCAACATTAAATTATAGTTTGGTTACATAAGCCTTCTAATGCTTGTAGGATGGCCTACAGCTCTCCTTTGTGGAAATAGGTCAACTGTAGAAGGCAGAACTTCTGAATGATACTATTTAAAGTGTTTACAGAGTATCCGACACCTGTCTCAGTTTTAGATGCATCTGTGTAGAGAATCTCGTCATATAAGTTTGTGTTGTCCAGCTCTGGAAAATATTACCTTAGAATTTGGCTGTGGGTTTAATTTTTGTGATAATTATTAAGAAGGTTAATTTTTGGTATGATATTATTCCAAAGAGGAGTTGATGGCAGTATATGGGTATCTGTTATTAAAAAATCAACAGTTCGTGAAAGGGGAAGTAAAATTGGTAGTTATGTGTGGTTTGTATAATAGATTATATATAGGGTTGTTTTGATTTAAAGACACTCTAGCAAAGTATGTTCGAAGAAGTTGATGTCTGCGAAGCGAAAGCGGAAGTTCACCTGTTTCACAGCGAACATTTTCGGCGGGACAGGTTCTAAATGCTCCAAGACATATTTATAATGCGTTATTTTAAATAATGTCAAGAGTTCTTTAATAAGTCTTGGATGCTGACATGTATACAAAGCATCCATAATCCATTCGAGAGCGAATGAGAAATCTGTATACCTTAATTAGGATAGCTTCATCAGTTCTCCAGTGATGGTTTGCTAGATGTTTTTGCTAGATATTTTATTGTATTTAATCTAGCTAAGCAATCAGCTTTGACGTTTGTAATCTGTGGTTTCCATGTTAGTTGACTATCAAAAATTAAACCTAGTATTTTGTGTTCATTACCGACTGTTAGCAGAGTACCATTTAATAGTACATTTGAGGTAATAACATGCTACGTGTTATTCGACTGAATTAGATTACTTTTTATTTTTCAGCAGAGAAGTAATATTAAGCTTGATAAAATTAAGAGAAGCGAATTGGTCAGGACAAATAGAAATAATGAAAAGTGAAAAATACCATAATTCCTTCTATAAAGAAAAAAAAATGTAGGAGAAAAAATGGAAAATCCTACAAAATTAAAGTAATAATTGTAAAATAGCGAAGGTAAAAAATTGAATAAATCAACAGAAACTGCATTATAAAAGGAAACAAAAAAAAGAGAAACACAGGAAAAAACTTTAAAAGTAATGTGGTGTAAAATTTGAAAAAAATTAAACTTTAAGTTGCCATTTGGGGGATGTATTTGTAAGGATTGTACAGCCTAGGCATTTTCAATCCTATTGAGCTGAACAAATAAATATAATTTATTATAAATCTGTTTTACTATAATCATTTTTGATTAGACAGTCATCTACTTTAATGTTCAGCCTATTATATCCCCAGTATGTGAACAATGAAACTCCCTGTATTTAAAATTAATTCTATCCCTGTATCGCATTTTTCGTCTCGGTGCTAACATTAAAGCTGTAAAGTTAATGCAATAATTTTTTTACGACTCCATATCACGTAGAATTACAAGAAATATTTTCCTCGCAAAAACCATCTACGAATATTTCAAACGTCAAGCCAGACCGCTAATAAATTTTCACGGCAGTAATATTCCCTTTTGTTCAATATTTGTCCCTATTTGGGATAACCAAAAAGTTGATGAATATTTACCCTCATCACATGCGGCCGTCCGACTGGTAATGGTTACTTTGTAGTAGGATGAACGTCAAAATTTATTAGATATCAACTGCACAAAGTTTGGCGTGACCGTGGATACCACTCATAAAGTTTTACATCCAACCATCAAATCCGATTTTTATCAATGTCATCGACATGTAATCGAAAATTGTTAAAAGAACAATGTTGTCTAGAGCAAATGAAGTATAGCTATTGTTTTTAAAAAACTTTACCGTGTATTTACTCAGAGATGGATGCTTATTTGCATTGTGGATCTATATTATTATAGTAACGTAAAAATAAGTAATAAGTATTATCTCAATGTTAGGATTGCAAATATAATTTAGGAGTGAGTTATGGAAATAGCCACACGATATATCTCTATAAAAAAATACTTAACTCCGGTAAATTTATTGATATGCATGAGCTATATATTGTGTATGTATTTATAATTTGTTAATGCCAAATCATCTAAATTAGTTTATTTGAAAATGAAATGATTTTGTTAATAACAAATCAAAATTTTTATTAAAAACTAATTTATCTGTATTAAATATGCAAAAAACATAATAAACGAGCCGGTCATCTAATTAGTATTATGATTCACTTTTTATTTATAATTAGTATTTGAATTTCGACCGTATAGTTAAAAAAGTAAGTGTTTTACGGTTGCAAACTTCTATTTTGTTCCCCAAAGGGGTACACCAGTGCAGGGACGTCTTTGTTAACGCAAATGTTGGTAGATAACAGGAACAATTAAAAAAAAACTGATAATCAAAGCATGACCATAAAAAATGTCAATAGTTTAGGAGCTGTGATGGAACCGGAAAAGAAAACCTTCAATTTACGCTGAGATAAGTAAGTGTTGTTTACATAATATTAAAAAAATTAAAACTTAAAATAAATAATATTATAATTATATAATAAACTTCTAAAATAAATATTTTGGAAATTAAAAGCATAGGTAAAAATCGCAAGGTTTTGTGAAAGTCATTACTGGAAGCAAATAATTTGGTAAATTATCAAGCATTAAAATTGGAAAATCTTACAAACCTAATAATAAGGCGTACATACTTAATTATTTACAGTAGATCAAGATTTTAGTACGGGACGTGAATACTCAGTATAATAAAGATTATTTAATAAATACTAGTCATCTTGTAAAGTTATTAACATATACAGCACTTAACGTAAACTTGTTAATGATAATAAAGTTGAAAACATAGATAATAAGACAATAATTATCACATTTAAAGGCAACGTTCTGCCGAATTTTGTTTTTTTTTTAATAAGGTATTTTGTCATGTTAAACAATATATTAGAAAAGTCATTCAGTGTTACAAATGTCTTAGATTTGAACATGCATCCAAACAGTGTAAAAGCACACAAGAACGGTGTATTCGATGTAGTGAAATTAAAAACGATCATGATTATAATAGAGAGATTTTATTTTGTATTCATTGTAGGAACCATCTGTCAATATCTTATAAATGTCTTCAATACGAAAAAAAGGAAAAAATCAAAAATATAATGGCTGAACCTAATATATCTTTTTTAGAAGCACATAATTATTGTGGAAAATTCACAAAAAAGCTAAGTTTCTGTATCTGGCTGTATACTATATATCACAAAAATTTATTTACAAATCCTTTATAAAATTTATATAATTAAAATACCCTATCGGACTACATCACAGAACGTTTTTGGAATTAATATTCCATCATCAGTGATATCTAGATGTACATATTTTGAGCCACTTAATATTTGGGTAAAACCCCGTTAAATATTGTTAAATTGAATTTGAGTTACAATATTTCATCTTATAACTTAAACATCCTAGTATATAGGATTAAATATTGTAACTTAAATTCAATTTAACAACATATAACGGATGTTTACCAAAGTAATTAGTGACTCAAAATATGTACATCTAGACAACACTGATGGCGGAACATTAATTTCGGAAACGTTCTGTGATCTAGCCTAATATTCTTCTTTAAGTGTCATCTCCACGACGAAGGTTGACATGTATCATGGCTATTCTGAGCTTTAAGGCAGCTGCTCTGAACAATTGCCTTAAGCTGCAACCAAACCACTCTCTCAGGTTCTTCAACCATGAAACGCGTCTTCTTCCTACGCTTCTTCTACCCTCTATTTCTCCTTGAATTATAAGTCTCAAGATGTTGAATCTTTCGCCTCTCATTACATGTCCGAGATATTGCAATTTCCTTTCTTTTATTGTATTTTCTATTTCCCTCTCTCTGCCTATTCTCCTTAAACCTTCTGCATTCGTGATTTTATCTGCCCTATGTAGCCTAGACTATCTTCTATGTAGCCCGATAGAAGGTTTCAATTATATACGTGTGAAAATTTTTTTTCAAATTTTCTAAGTAACAATTCCTTTGGATGTTTAGCAGAATATGAAAGGGATTTTCTAGTATGCCTATAAATAGTAAAAATATTTCGGTATCTAAACCAGTTCCAAACAAGCCAAATTCTGTTTTTGCTAAATTCTACTGATTTAAATATTACTCATTCCTATTTCAGAAGCCAACGAGTAAACATCGGGCTTCCTACTAATAGTATTTTGAATAAAAACTTGTTTAGTTTAATGTGATTGTTTATCAAGCAAATATTGGTAAGTCGATATCAGTTAAATTAATACTTTCGACAAATAAAATTAGGCCAGTCGTTTTTGGCCATACTTAATATTTTGGCATCCAAAATATTAAAATCAAATATGGCATCATCTTCACAAACAGCTCAACCTAGCTTCGCTGCAGTAACCAAAATAACACAGAAAAAAT
Source organism: Diabrotica balteata (assembly GCA_918026665.1). Classification (NCBI taxonomy): domain Eukaryota; kingdom Metazoa; phylum Arthropoda; class Insecta; order Coleoptera; family Chrysomelidae; genus Diabrotica; species Diabrotica balteata. The sequence goes on along the minus strand of OU898282.1, from coordinate 82,222,470 downwards.
CTACAACAGCAACATCATGTCCTAGTAGAACTCAAGCCATTGTTATGAACGCTATCCCAGACGTAGTACTATTTGATTACATAAAGGCAATCGGCGAAATTGTTACCCCTAAAGAAATAACCTTTGCTTCACGTATTTCTAATCAACGTATATGCATCTATCTTTCTTCCGTAACCGTAGTAGATAATCTTCTAAAAAATAATCCTACTATTTCGATTAGAAATCAAACAATATCTATTCGTAGACTTATCACTCCTGCAAAGAGGCTACTACTTTCTAACGTGTGTCCTTCGATTCCGAATGCACTCATAGAGCAAGCACTTAAAAATGAACTTGGATTACAACTTGCTTCCCCTATCTCGCATATCCGTTGTAGTTCTCCGGAAGACGAATATGCTCACATCTTCAGTTTTCGACGCTCAGTCTTTGTGATACCAAATAAAGAATACTTTGAGTTAAATACTTCAATTGTAATCTCATATGAAAATACAAATTATAGGATCTTTATTACTTCGGACAAACTTAAATGCTTTTTATGTAAGCAATCTGGACACACTGCAGACTCCTGCCCTAACCCTCAAGAAATATCTAGCAATCCCTCTCCAAATACAACTTCTAGCCAAAATCCAGTCGATCCTCATTCTAGTATATCTCCTCTTTCACCCTCCACAAAAAAAGAAATCTATTCAAATAACCCACCTACTGACATAACAACCCCAAATGAACAGTCTATAACACCATTATCTGTCCCTTCTAACTCTGGCATAAAAAGAACTCATTCCACTGACACAAGTCTTGAATCACCTTCTCTACTGGTTACCGCTAGCCCCCTAAACTTAAACTCTAATAACACACCAAACACAACAACCTTCGCAACTCCTAAATCAGCTCCTAAAAAGAAAACAAAAACTGATGACAAAGAAATTTGTAAAATTAGTCTATGTGCCCATTCAAGTATTGAAAAATTAATTTGTGCGAATCCAGAAAAATTTTCGTTATCAGCATTACAAATAATTGCCTTCCTAGAAAATTCCTTTGGAAGTAGTGATCCCCTCAAAGAAGCTCATAATTTCACCACGAACATTCATTCTCTCCTCGAAGATCTTACTCAAATATACCAAACTGTATCCGATAGATCACTTAAAAATCGCATTACAAGAATAACGAAAAAGCTAAAACGCACATTAAATTCTATAGACGCTGACGAACTTACCAGCCTTACGTCCAATAATTCATGTGACTCTAACTGCAATGATATCGATCCTTTCTAAAATTACTTAATTAGTACAAGGTAAATTCTTTCTACTAACCAAATAAGTTTATCAAATTCACTATTTTACAATGGAACTGCGACGGATACTATCCGCGCCTTGAACACATTCAATATCTTATATCAATTTACCATCCAGATTTTCTTTGTCTCCAAGAGACTAATTTTAATACAACGAATACTCCTCATCTTAAATCCTTTGAAGGATACCACTTCATTAGAACGAACTGCTTAAGAGCCAGTGGAGGTGCATCTATATTTGCGTCCAGCGAAATCTTCTCAACAATGCTACCATTAATAACGAATCTTGAGGCAATTGCCATAACTACATATTGCCCTAATAAACTAACCATCTGCTCCATATATATTCCCCCAAACCATTCTCTAAAAGAAGAAGAGCTCCTAGACCTTATATTCCAACTTCCACAGCCGTTTATTCTCACAGGAGACTTCAATGCACATAACGTTATGTGGGGTTCTCAATCCACATTTGGACGGGGAAAAGTAGTTGAAAATATTATTAACTGCACAAACTCATGTCTTCTTAACACAGGATCTAACACTCATTTTAATATTTCATCTGGATCTTTCTCTGCTATAGATCTTAGTATTAGTGACCCTAAATCTGCACCTTTTTTAACCTGGCAAACAGCTGACGATCTCTTTGATAGCAATCATTATCCTATAATAATTTCCAACAATTCTAATGGGACTGCCTCTGCCAAAAGCTATTGGCGCCTAAAAAAAGCTAACTGGCCAAAGTATTCAAAAGCCGTTGACACTCTCTTGCTCGCGCATGATCATCTAATAATAAACGATGTAGACTATTTGTTAACGTCAATAACAGACACTATTCTTTCAGCTGCTAAGACTCATATTGGCAAAACATCATTCTCTCCAAATCATAAAGTAGTTCCTTGGTGGAACTCTTCTTGTGAAGAGGCGATTCGTCTATCCAAAAAAGCTTTAAATAAGTACCAAAAAAACAGAAGCCTTGAAAATCTAATAAATTACAAAAAATTCAAAGCCAAGGCCAAACACGTAGTCAAAAAAAGTAAAAAATCATCCTGGCAAGATTACGTATCATCTATCAACGAAAACTCCAATCCTAGCCAAATTTGGAAAAAAATACGACAAATTCAAGGTCACAAAACTAATAATAAAATTACTCGTTTAATTACAAATGGTATAGAGATCGCTTCATATGAACTTATTCCTAACGCCTTTGCCAAACATTTCGAAGACAAGTTCAGAAATAAAACCAATAATATTGCTTTGTCTCATCATGACTTATATTCACACAGAAATCATCTGATATCATCTGAACATAGTAGATCCCTTAATTCTCCTTTCACTATGCATGAGCTAATATCTGCCTTAGCTAATAGTAGAAACACTGCAGCTGGACCCGATGATATTCCTTATGCATTCCTAAAGCACTTGTCTAATTATAGTCTTAAAAAACTCCTTAATTTATACAATATAATCTGAAGTTCCCAAAAATTTCCATCTCAATGGAGCAAATCTATAGTTATACCAATACTCAAGCCAAACCAGCCAACTATGTTTCCACAATCTTACAGGCCCATCTCTCTCACATGCACTATGTGTAAGCTAATGGAAAAAATGATTAACAAACGTCTTTTGTGGTATTTTGAAAAACATAAGATTATTCCAAAGGAACAATCTGGCTACCAAAGACAGCGCTCCACAAGAGATAATCTAGTAATACTCCAAACCCACATCTCCAACGCAATAAATTGCAAGCAAGATTTGATAGCAACTATCTTTGATATAGAAGGCGCATTTGACACCATCTCTAGAAATGCAATCCTTGACAAACTTTTTGAATGTAACCTTACTGGCAACATATACGCATTTATCAAAAACTTCCTAACATCTAGATCGTTCAGGGTTTCTGTCAATAACTTCCTTTCTTCTCCACACATCCAATATGATGGAGTTCCGCAAGGTTCAGTTTTAAGCACATCCTTATTCATTCTTTCGATTAGCAAGTTAAGTGAAAATATAGCTCCACCAATCAAATGCGTATTATATGCCGATGACCTAATAATGTACTGTCATGGTAAATCCAACGCAACTACTAGTAAAATTCTACAAGTAGGAGTAAATGACCTACAAAACAAAGTAGCTTCTCTAGGACTTACCCTCTCCCACTCTAAATCCAAAGTTATTAAATTTAGCAGAAGAATGAGTTCTTTTGATCCGGAAATCACTATCAACAACTTCAAGTTACCGGTTGTTGATAATTGCAAAATATTAGGGCTGATATTTGATTCAAGATTAACCTGGAAACAACACATACAGGAACTTAAAGGAGTTTGCCTAAAAAGGTTAAATATACTCAAAACACTCTCACATTATCATTGGGGCGCGGAAGAAACTACTTTACTGAAAGTCTACAGATCACTTATCCGCTCTAAGCTAGACTATGGATGTTTCGTCTATATGTCTGGTACTAAATCAATATTAAATTCACTGAACACAGTTCACAATACAGCTATTCGTTTATGTCTTGGAGCATTCCGTTCTAGTCCGGCAGAAAGTCTGTACTGTGAAGCTAATGAACCTCCTTAGACGAGAAAACCTTCTTCTCTCCTATGCTGCTGCAATTTCTTCCAATCCGTCCAATCCCGTATATCATCTATTTACATCATCACATCATACCCAAAACAGCCCTCCATGTAACTTAATTATACATCCTATTCCTAGTCTTCTACAACCGTTACTAAAAGATATAAATTTGTGTGAAACCAGAACTCTACCATTCTCCAATAATCCCTATTGGACCAACATACTCCCATATCATGATATTTCACTCACCAAGTTTAACAAGGAAGATACCAGTATTAGTACATTAAGAATTCTCTTCCTAGAACTTATAAACAAAAATAAATATAACATGGTTCTTTACACTGACGCGTCGAAGACTGAAGGTGGGGTTGGATATTCTGTAACCACTGTACAACAGCCTATCGAACTCTCTAAAATCTCTCCTTGGTGTAGTATCCACACTGGTGAACTACTAGCTATCTTACAAGCTTTTAAATATGCCCAACGATATACAAATACACACATAGCCATATGCTCTGATTCGCTTTCATCTATACACTCCATTAATGCTATATCCACCAAACATCCTATCGTCCAAGATATTCATGACATATATCAGCTTCTTATAAAACAAAATATAACTATCACTCTGATATGGGTACCATCCCATGTTGGTATTAGTGGTAACGAAAAAGCTGATTGCCTTGCCAAAAAAGCCGCATCATCCACGAACACCATTATAAACATACAAATTTGTAATGATCTGAAAGCCAGACTAAAGAAGCTTAATTTATCTACGTGGCAGATTCACTGGAATAATGTTACCTCAGCGCTGCATGAAATCAAACCTACAGTGAACCGTCTTACCTATCCCAGTTTATCTCGAAAAAATATGGCAATCATACGGAGACTGCGTATTGGACATACCCGTCTAACTCATGGCTACCTGATGACATCATCTCCACAACCAAAATGTCAACACTGCAATACGACTCTCCGAATCAGGCATATACTTATCGAATGCCCTTTATATGCCAAAATACGCCAACAGCTCAATATCAGTACTAACTTCAAAGAGGTCCTAAACAACACAGACGAAATCAACAAGGTCATCAAATTCCTCGAGAATAGTCAACTGCTCAACAAAATATAAATGTTATATTACAAGTTTTTATTATTTTCTCTGTATGTTAGATGTTAACTACATTTTATTTTGTAATTTATATTATATTACCATGTAAATCGTAACTCGTGCTAATGACCATAGATGTCACATGCACGTTAACCGCTTAGACAGACAGAACTAAGCTATGTTTTAAATAATTGTCCTAGCACAAGTCCTGGTTATGACCATATTAAGTATCTTATGCTTGATCTGCTTGCTCCAATTGCTAAAGATCTTTAATTGGAAATATTTAACAAAGTCATCTCTGTAGGTGCCGATAAATTTAACGAAGTTATTGTCATCTCATAGGCCCAACACCGAAATATAGAAATGAGTCTACTGATTAAGTAAAGTAAAGTATTGTCCTCCCAAGTTTAAACCAATGAAGGATCCAAATCTGGAAAAATAATACAGACCAATTTCACATATGTCTTGGGTTCTTAAAGTATTAAAAAGGATATTAAAAGTAAGACTTGAATTGTAGTTAATTCAGAAAAAACTACTTTCAAATTCTCAGTTTGGTTACAGATAAGGATGCGGTACTTTGGATACACTCGCTACCGTAGTAGGTCTCATTGAAAATGCATATTCCCGCAATACGTATGTACTACTATTATGTATGGATATTAAAGGTGTATATGACAACGTTAATTTAGATATGCTACAAGAAAAAATGATTCATCAATTCCAAATAACTTCCCTGTTAGACCAAAATACTGTCAATTTCTATTTAAACAGGCAAATATATATTAGGATGCAAAACAATATAATTGGGCTACGTTTTAATAGTTCAGATTTTCCACAGGGCTTTTAGTTCACTCCTATTTAATCGTTACACAGCCAATTTATCTCAATTTTGCCAATTTATGCCAATTTATCATAACATTAGTATCGAAAAAAATTCATTTAATACAATACAATATTGCAGATGACCTCTGTATTTATACTGAATCTAAAAATTACAATAACGGCTTAAACACATTGAAAAGTGTTCACGAACATTGCTGTAGGTGGTTAAAAAAATGGTTTTGAGCTGGCAAACAACAAGTTTGTTTGTAACCTTTGTATATTCACTAGACATAACTTGCACCAAGGAGAACAAATAAAATAAAATAATAATTATTTTTTCCTATGTTAATCGATTAAATATTTGGATATCTTTTGGATACAAAACTGATCTGAAAAGCGCATGTTGATTTTATACTTGATAGATATAATAAAGTACTAAACTTTCTCAAATCAGTTATTTCATAAACATGGTGTGTTGCAGATGTTGAAACATGTGTTCTATTTTACCGTTTTTATATCAGGTTCATTATAGATTACATATATGGAACTGGAGATGAAGATGGAGAGAACTGGAAGAGACCTTCATCCAACAATGGAAGGATAGAGAATAGGTTCAAAAAAAAAAACAATAGATTATGGCTCTGTACTTTACGGATCCGCTAGTAACAATATTTTGGGTCGTATAAATGTTTTTATACACACAGTTAGTTTTGCGGTGTTGCATGATTGCTATGAGATCTACCCCTATTGATCCTGTGTATGTTGAGACATTGGAACCAACCAGTAAATTTAAAAGAGAATATCTCAGTCAAGAATTTCTCCTTAAAGTACGTTGTTACAACACTTATTTATATAAAGGTATTAGTAGCTTAAATTATTTTGACTACTTAGCAGTTAGCTAAAAATTCCATCATTCATGGAACACTAACCATTTATCAGCCTTGCATTATAGATGCTTTTGCTTGTTCAAGAACTCAACAAATGAACACCTGGAAATCACACTGGGAAAAGTACTGTAGTATTGCAACAACAAAATACAGTTTGGTAAAACCAATTATTACAAAAAATTGTTGGTATAAGAATTTCATCCTTCCTCGCAAATACATAACTACTATCAGCAGCCTTAGATTTGGCCATGCATGTTATCCTACACATGTATTTAAAATAAATATATTAAATTCAGATATTTTTTAAGAAGGCCACATAAAAAATGACTTAAACTACACATTTTTTGAATGTTAAGAGTATAAACACAAGTTTATACAGTTTGAGTTTGAGAAACACAAATGCATCCTTATACAATTATACACACTCAGAAGCCTATGGAAGATAATTTTGATAGGAGAACATATTTTTGTAAACAAATGATGGCAATGTTAAAAAGCAATATGATCGAATTAAAACATGTTTTGTTTTCTGATTAGTGCACCTTTACTTTTCACGGTCATGCTAATCGCCAAAATTGCCGCTATTGAATCAGGGAAAATCCTTACTACATGAGAGAAGGTAATACTCAATACCCTGAGAATGACAGGAATAACTGAAGATCACATCATAGGCTCCTTTTTTATAAATGGCAATTTGAATGGCAACAGTTATTTACCATTGCTCCAAAATAATGTAGTTCCAACGTTGACCAACTTGTATCCTGATCCAGGAAAATCACAAGCTACACCGAATATAATATGGTTTTAACAATATGGATCACCACCATACTACCAAATCCATGTCCGACAGTACTTCTTCTTCTTTAAGTTCCATCTTCTATCGAAGGTTGGAAATCATCATAGCTATGCAGACTCTGTTGGCTACCGCTCTAAAAAGTTCTGCACTACTACATTCAAACCATTTCCTTAAGTTCTTAATCCAGGATATTCCTCGTTTTCCCACATTTCGCTTTCCTCGGATTTTGCCCTGCATAATAAGTTGTAATAATGCGTATTTTTGCCCTCTCATCACATGTCGCAAGTACTCAAGTTTTCGTCTTTTAATAGTTAATATTATTTCAGCTTCATTTCCTATCCTTCTAGTTACTTCCATGTTTGACATTCTTTGAATCCATGATATTCGTAAGATTCTTCTGTAACACCAAAATTCAAAGGCGGCCAACTTCGGATGAACTTGTTTTAGTGTCCAAGCTTCCAAACCATAAAGAAGAGTAGAGAACACGTAACATCGAAGCATCCTCAGGCGTGATTCTAATCTTATATCCCGACAACAAAGCAACTTTTTAAGTTTAATAAATGACGTACCTAAACGACAGTACCGACAGTACCTAAACCAAATATTTCCAAATCGGTGGATAGGGACGTGAGGATCGATGGAATGGTTACCACGATCCCCCGATTTGACGCCATTAGACATTTTCTTATGAGGACATATAAAAAGTATTGTATACAAAACTAAACCCACTGACTTATCTGACTTACGAAGATGAATAGCGCTTGCGATTAGATCGATCACATTTGAGATGTTGAGTAACGTTAGAAGAAACTTCTATTCATGATTCGGGTGTTGCCAAGACGTTCGTCGGAAGAATTTTAAAGATCTCCTATATTGACATTATTGAATATTATTTAGATTGGTATTCTTTAGAAGTTTTTAAATATGTTGTAAAGACTTTCGGCAAATAGATAACTTTCTTTTCCAAATGTGTGTTTTTGCATTTTACTTAATATTTCCAAAACAGTCGAAGATACGTATAGGACATTGCATTAAAAAATATCTTAAAACAATCCGAGGAATCTAAAAATTAAGTAATATATAGGGTGTTCTATTTAAAATAAACAAGTTAGTATTGGTCACCGTTTTCTGATACACCCTGTATAAAAAGTATTTTTGGAAAAAAATGAGCAACTAAAAATATTTAAGTTTTTTTTTTCAAAAACTCCCTCATTTATTTATTAGCTAATTTATTCCATTTTCCAATGTATGTTCGAAGGCATACAGCTTCAATTAATAAAATTCTAAGTATTTAAAATAAAGCATTTGATTATAGTTTTTATGACATATTTTCTAAACCTTACTACCTAATACATTTTTATATGTTACTAAAGCAGGTGTTCATATTTTAGTGATTTAATCCTTTCAACTAGTGAACGGGCACGGTTTGTAAAATGGTATTATGCCTTAAGTAATAACTTATTTTAAATATTGTTTTTTTTAACGAAATGTTAACAGGTTTATCCTATAGATGTCAAAATAATTACGTAAATTTTCAATAGACGAAAAATTGTTGCAAAAAATTATTAATTTAGAAAAATAAGATAAAGGCTGTCGAGTGTAAAATCGGGTGTAATCAAAATAATTTTACATATGTAAATCTATCTGTTTAACTTAAATTAATAAAACAGTAACAACTTTTTATAATTATTGCTATCAATATACAGTTGTAAAATAGTTTTAATATTTTTTAACATGATAGTTTTGATGTTGTTCTTTGCAGATATATCATGTATTTTCCTAATTTTACACTAAGTTGGTAGCACATAATAATATATTGTTGCAAGAATAGGAAACCTTAAAAAATATTTTCTACTTCAAGGAAGTGTAATAAGAACGCGAAAACCTTGCAATTATTCTTGTGTCACTTTTGGTTTTAAATCTTTATAAAACCAGATATATGCTTGAAGGACATATTATAAACAAACCAAATGTGCATGTTGTGACAAAATTTTGGCTTTAGATTTAATGTGGACACCACAAACTTCGAGAACATTTTTGTCTGGATCGGTACTGGCACCCATTTTTTTTATCTCTATGTGCTGACAATCTTAAATCTTTTACACCATTGAATCTGTTATCTGTTAGTCATTTTTGGTAAATTAAAGCCGAATCTGTTTTATGTACGCCTTTACTACCTATATATTACACCCAATAACTTAATTTTGAGTAAACGTTAGTTACCTGAATTTACATCTGAACACCTCAAATGAAATGTTTTGACGTTTTTAAGCTGAATTTGATTATTGTAAAAATCTGATTATTTCTACTAGCTTACTGACTCTAAGGTATTTTGCGACATTATCTCGTTTAAAATATTTTACAAAACAATATTCGTCTGACAATTTGAATAATTACTTCACCTTAACAAAATCAAATCTATGATAGATGCCTTCGATTCAGTAATTCAAATATTATTATATTTTTTACTTTTTCATCACTACAGCTATTTTGGAAAAGTGCCTCTATAAAAGAATCTATTTACGTTTACACTTTATAATCTTTAATTAAATAGTCGAGGAGGAGAGAAATGCGGTTCTCAAGTTGTTCATTTAGAATTATATCTTATTTTTTAACTAAGATAGCTTAAGGCCTTTATTTTTACAAATTTCAAATTCTTTATATTCAAAATAAAAGTCTTAAGCTTACTTTATTAGAATATATGAAAATTAACAAAGACTAGAGACATAATTCTGAATGACCAAAACTTATTCAGTTAAAGACTATAAAGTGCAAACGCATACAAAAATAGATCACAGCAAGGCACAACGAAACAACTGTAGTGATAAAAAAATAAAAAGTATAATACATTTTGTGTAAGTTTTAAAAACAAAAGGTTTTATTTTTTATTGTTAGATAAATTGAATTTCCAGGAAGTAACGCTTGAATCAATTAGTTATTTAATAATTTGTGTAGTATGGTTTAGACACTATGTTAGGGGGAAACTTAAGTTCAGATTTCAAATACCAGACAAAGCAAAATGTCAAACCTGATAGATAATAAACAGGGCTCTGTAAGCTAAACGTGTGTGAGATACAATTTAGTTTCCACAAACTTCCAAACATCTAAACATCCAGACTAGTATGAAAAAATATATATTAAGAGAAAATAATAGTTAGGAATTTTCTTTCTCCTTCTAATATTAATTATAGCTGGAGGGTTCAATTTACAAAACTTATTAAGGGGTTCCATAAATTGCACAGCATTAAGATGTAAAATATAAATAATAACAGAATATCTTAATCTAAATATTCTTAATTACGAACGAAATCATCTCTTTAATACAGGAACTGGCGAAGGATCAATAATTGAGTTAAGTATCTGCGAACCATCAGTTACACACACTTTCACTAAAGATGTATTACACCAGACATATCGATTAAATATCCTTGACAATACGAATGTATGTGTTAATATCTATAAAAAATACATTACTTAACAGCACTAATTATAAAAGAATCAGGAATGTGTTGCTTGTATTAGTCTATTTCAAATAGGTAAAAGAAATAATAAATAAGATTTACTTACAATCAGTTTAATTTAAGTATCTAGACGACCGGTTTCGCTTTATACAATTTACAAAACATCTTCAGGTCTGTCGATATAAAGTTAATTAAATGCTGAAATATTAAAACCCATGTTAGGGTGTTGTCTTATAAAGATAAACAAAAGATAAAATAATATAAATTACAGTAATTATGCCAATATTACACGTCTGTGTTTTTTTTAATGAACAAACTGTTTAAGCAGATAATGTAAGACTCACAAATTGGTGCAAACTAGTCTATTGAATTGTTATAAATTAGTAAATAAACAAAACATTACTTACTTGCCGGTATACGATTAAGTAATAGTTGAAGAACATAGTTCAAACTATTATATAATTGCTGATGATGGGGATCTTCAGTTTTTACTATTGTAACTGTTTGACAAAAACGGGGAAGTTTCTTGAGGAGATAGATTTTATCCAATGAAGTTAAGAAAAGGTGTCATGTGATTGTTTGTTAAATGAAAGTGATGTTCTGTATAATTTAGGTTTTTAAAAGTTATTTATATTTATTCAAGAGATATATTTTTGAAATGTGTTAATTTATTGAAATTTTTTATTAAAGTGATAGTTGTATGACAATGAATGAAATTAGATGTACAATTGTGTGGGTGTGCAAATTCCTTTACCTTGTAATTTTCAAATTTCTTTGATAAAGTTTAATTAGATTACTGTTTTGATTCTATTATATCCCATCTGGTCTCAGGAAATGTACTCATTTTATAGAATTTGATTACAAGTCACGACGTGGTTTGAAAAATTCCAACACAACATGGAAGAATCGTTCAGAGTAGTATTATTAATTAAATAAATCATTATAATTCTAATCATATACAAATTTAACCATGTCAAATAAAGAAACTAAACTTTTAATTTTTAACTATAAGTGGCTATAAATTTGAAAATGTTAAAGTGTTATAGAAAACTATTATACAGACTTACGAATATTCTTGTCAGTGTGAGGTCTTTTCATGATACATTATAAACTTGAAATAGGAATAGATTTACTTTTACGCCGGTTTAAATAGGAAATCATTTACCTGCTATTTGACTAACTTCCAGTACTCAAATGACATATATTAAAATTACCAACTAATTATTAACTTCAATTATTAATTTCTTGAATTTGTTAATTAATTTACCATCAACAGTTTATCTATTTATTGCTCTAGTTTCCATATTAACATATTAGGACTGAAATAAAATGTTTACACATACCATGACAGATAGCTCATTCGCACCAACAATATTTTTTCAAAAAATTTAAACATTTATATTATTAATTTAGACATTTATATTATTTTATCTTTTGTTTATCTTTATAAGACAACACCTTAATATGGGTTTCATTATTTCAGGATTTAATGAACTTTATATAGACAGACCTGAAGATGCTTTGCAAATTGTAGAAAGCAAAACCGATCGTCTAGATAGTTAAATTAAACTGATTGTGAGTAAGTCTTATTTATTATTTATTTTACTTAATTAGATTGGAACTAATAAAGCCAAAAATATACTTTATCCAGTAAGTGGAATTTAAACTAAAAATAAGTGGTAAAACGATCTATAAGTTTCTAACAACCACAAATGACATATAACTCAAAAAACTGTATAATATTTGAAAAACCAAGAGGCGCAGTGAAATACACCATTAAAAAAACCAAACCAGATTCTTGGAGAGAATATGTCATAGTAATTGATAAATCAACTCACTTATCAGCGAAATAGGAAAAAGTTAACACAAAATCTGTATGAAGGCGCCATAATTCAATAAACAAGAATTACACCAGCTGTAAAAGTCCTGACGATATTTAAATAAACTAGCGTCTGTTTAGGACAACTTAACTCAACAACTCAAGTAACTTGAAGAATCATCCTGCATTCCTCGATAAAAAAATGACAAAAGAAAATACCAACAAGAATAAAAAGATAAAAACCACAATAAACTAAATACATATACCAATAACGAATGGATGAACTAAACCATGTATTTTCGAACTATAAATGCTTGTCACTTGGACCCGCCTTCCATAAAAATCTAGCCCCCTGATATAAAAATATAAACACGTATTTCCAAATAATGAAAAAATTCAATTACGATTCCTATACCAAAACCAACTAAACCAAAGTCAGACCCACAATCGATCAGTATTCCTTTGTGATACCTAGAATCACAGAAATTATTTACACCAGACCAAACCGGATTTTAAAAATATTGGTGCACATTAGGCAATCTCGTCGACTTGGAATCAGAAATAAACAAAAAGTTTCCAATTAAACAGTAATACATTATTATTCTTCGATATAATAAAAGGATAAGATAGAGTCCGGAAGCTAGATTATATTAAGACAATCATCTTTCTAAATAAGATAAAACCTAACAAAGATGCATAATCAAATTCAACAAACACATACGTTTTTTTTTCAAACTTTCAAAAAATTTATTTTAAATCTTATCACTACAGCTGTTTCGGCTAATTGCCTTTCTCAAGTGATCTATTTTTTGCTTGGGTTTACAAATTTATAGCCTCTAATGAAACATGTTGAGGAGGGGAGAACTGTTTGTCTCAAGTTGGTCATTCAGAATTATATCTGTGTTTTTTAATTTGTTGATTTCCATAGATTCTAACAAAGATGGCTTAAGGCTTTTATTTTGAATGTGAAGAATTTTAAATTTGTCATTAAAAGAATGATTATGATCTAGAAGGTGAAGTGCGTATGTCGAATCTGTTTTCCTATTTTTGAAAGCCCTTTTATGTTCTGCTATTTTTCAACAATAGGAAAACACATTCGACATACGCACTTTACCTTCTAGATCATAATAATTATTTTAATGACAAATTTAAAATTCTTCACATTCAAATTAATGGCCTTAAGTATCTTTGTTAGAATCTATGGAAATCAACAAATTAAAAAACACTGATATAGTTCTGAATGACCAATTTGAGACAAACAATTCTCCCCTCCTCAACTTATTTCAGTAGAGACTATAAATTTGTAAACCCAAGCTAAAAATAGATCACTTGAGAAAGGCAATTAGCCGAAACAGTTGTAGTGATAAGATTTAAATAAATTTTGTGGAAGCTTGAAAATAAAGTTTTCAGTGTTTTATTGTTACATAAAATGAATTTCCCTCAAGTAACGATCGAATCCATCAATAACACATACAGATGAATGGTTAACCGCACGAGGACTTTAATAATTAGACGCTTTAAAAACAAAAGAAATATGTTTCTTTAAACGACGAAAGTTTGCAACCTATACAAATATAAAAAATTGACTTCCTAAATGAAACCAGGTTACTTTTTTTTAATCTTATACAGGTTATTAAAGATCGTATGAGGTATATTAGGGGTAGCTTGTAACAATTCCATGAAGACGTATGGCTAATTTTGCTTTGATGTCCATTAAAAAACCTTAAAAGCTGAAAAAAATAGTTTTAACCTATAAAACGTTGCTTATATATTTTGCAAAAAAATAGTTTAAATAAATTTTGTAAGCAAAAAAAACTTGCAATTGCAAGTTATTTTGAACCAGCAAACACTCTGGTTATAGAAATACACAATTAATATATAGTGTAAGAAAATATATTGCATACTTTTTTCGAATTTCGTTGTTCACAGGCTTGAACCATTGGTTCGTATAATCTTATCTTGTCCGTCCGCTTGGAGAGTTACGATTGGTCCAAAAAAACAAAACAAAATCGACTGTAGGTCTTTACGGATTTTTGATCAGCTACCCCTTTTATACCATTTACATTACTACTGATCTATGGAAAACACATAGTTAGTGTTTTAAAAGATCTTATAAACCTTCAATAAATCTACTATGGTCACTTGCTTTTGGAAACTGGGCGCTGATTATTCAGGTCTAACACTTACTTACAAAATCCTTTACCTATAAATGAGATGAAAAAATTACTTACAAATAAGATGAACATTTGACTACGGATCTATTGTTTATGGATTTTGGATAACATTAAGTTATTTAAAACTGTTTTTAAATCACTTAATGTTATCCAAAATACACGTCTTCGCATCTGTTAGGTGCACAGTAGGAGCACACAAGTCTCATACAAAGCACCTGTTAGGAAACTGGAGTTTCATTTAACCAAAGCAATCCAATATTGCATTCGTCGGCCTTTCTGATAGATTTAAAAGAAAATTTTTAAAGGCAAGCCAAGTTAACCACCCATAACCACTCAAAAATAACATAATTAGCTAAGTAACAAAAGCGTTTGGAGAGAGGAAAATAACTAATACTAACATATAAAAAAGAACACCCCATACTTTATAGTGAAAGAAAGGACAAAATGCAGAGAAATCAACATAGCCTACATATTTACAATATATTCCAACATAACAGGGATAGGTACGACCAGAATCAAGAAATCCAAAATGAAACAAATACTGTAGTCAGAACAAAAAAAAACAATGGGAAAGTTTCTTAAAACGGGAGAGACAAATCCGAAAAGAAATATGGACAGACTACTTTCTATCTCTATTTACTAAAGTTGAGGATAATGAATCAGTAACACCAGAAGTAAAGACGAACGATAAAATAAACATTGATAAAAAGGAAGTAAAGGAAAATAAAAAAATATAAAATCACAAGAGGATAGAATACCGAACGAACTCTTGAAGTACGGATGACCACATCTGACCAAATAAATATTAAAACTTAGAATTAAAATATTAAAACCAAAAATATTAGAACGAAATAGAACACTATAGGAATGAAGATCAAGCATAATCTATTAAAGATTTTTAACTCTGTCTTTAACTTTGACTTCCTGGAGAGAGTATAGTGATCATCGTAATGTTCTGTATTTTTCGTCTCCAAAGATGTCTGTCTCTGACCACTTGTTTTAACTCATGCATAGCGCATATGTCTTTTGCATATTCCTATAATTTAATTTATCCATTTTGTTGGGGATATTTCTCTTGATCATCGGCCTTTCGCCTTTCCTTGGATAGTAAGTCTTCCTATGGTTTCTGCTTCTGCTCTCATAACATGTCCAAAGTCTGTTAAATATTAGAAATAGACTTTGCTGGATAGCCATTTGCTGCTTTTTAGCTCATTTAGAATTGAATTATTTATCCTGTGGTCGGAACACGGAATTTGTAATATCTTTCTTCAACATTACATTTCAGTGGCGTCCATCTTTCTTTTGCCCGCTCATCGTAGGGTCTAAGATTTACATTCGTATGTCAGGATTGGAAATGTTAAGCAGTTGATCAGCCTCACTTATAAAGTTCGTGCTTTGATTTTTAAAATTTAAGAGTCCTTTCTTATTTTTTCTCTTGGATCTTTTCTAGGGCGACTTTTACTAGATCACACTTACGTTCTATTTCTTCCTATAGTGACTTCTGTGACGGTCTCAGCGTATGTAGAGGAGGGACGCTAAACTTAGTAGGGGTCGTTCAGTACTTTGTGCAAGACAGACTGAGCGGGGAAGTCCTCAACCCCGACACGGCGCGTCCGAACGCCAATGGCTGATAGGGAACGTTCCTGCAGATATGCAGGATGGGTATAAATAAGGCTTTGCCAAATAAGTAGGTCAGCAGCTGTGTCATTAGTGATCCGTGGCCACAACAAAAATTATATGCCATGAACATACACTTCAAGAAAAACCAACAAACCGAAAATGGACGTGGATATCTCCCGATAAATAGACGAAAAACGAGATCGATTACTTCTTATGTGGGAACAAAGACATTTTTGAAGATATAATTGCTCTCAATTGATTCAAAACTGGCAGCGATCATCACCTTTTAAGAGCAAGGATTCATATTAAACAGATGAAAACCAGTAGAAACGACACATAATGATTGTAATTAGATAGATAAAACTAAAATACGACAGAAAGGAGATGAGTACAAAAAAGTCTTAACAAAAGAATTTGTAGAACATTATCAACAAAAGTACTCTGACAAGAACATAATTAATACAAAAATCCAACAAAAGCTCATAAAAGTAGGACTGACTGTAGCAAAGAAAACGAAAAATAAAAAGACCGAATAAGTGATGGAAAAGAAACGCACGGTGTTTCGCTTTCCTTCTAAGTAAAGGAAAGCAAAACACCAATAGATTCAAAGAATTGGACAAACAAATAAAGAAGAGAGTAAAGGAAGATTTAAGGATCTCTAATCAAAACCAGGAAAAAAATAATTGAAAAGAACCGAGGTCTGAAATGCTTAAGATTAAACTTAGGAAAGCCTATAATATTCTTATTAAAAAATAAATATAGAAAAGAAATAAGATAAAATAACAAAATCATAAAAGTTACTGAAAACATTTTATCGTGATTTATATTCCTCAAACAAAAATCCAGATAACACTGCAAAGAAAGATCTTAAGAGAAAGATAATGAATGTCAACTCAGAAATAGTCCATAACATAGACTCCTTTAAAATAAAACAAGCTATGGCACAACTAAAGAATAATAAGGCTCCGGGTTCAGATGGAATTTTTGTAGAAACTAGTTACCAGCTGTAGTCCGTCTGAAGTTTACTCTCCGGATACTGGAACTCATTCAAACCATGGGTGTATGTTACCTGAAGCCAAATCTAACTTAATATCAAACATAACATATTAAAAACAACATGATGTACAATCTTTTATAGCTACATTTATTTTAAAGGTTTTTACTACAGGAATTTAAAGCTACAGGAATTATTTTCCTTGTGGATTTTTTGTAGAAATGTTAAAGGAGGGGATTAAAATTAATCTCGAAAAATAAAAAAAAATAACAAATGTCTTCACAGAGGAGAAGTCCCAGATGATTGGAATGAAAGTTTGACAATAATTCTCTTCAAAAAGGGAGACAGGGGAGATCTTAAGACCTATAGCTAATCTTCCTGATGTCCCAAATGTAAAAACTATTTCTAAAAGTAATACCTAACAGGTTAACGTCGAAGTTCGATAGGTGTCAACCGATCAATAGAATAGACAGAATTCCGAAAGGGTTATAGCAGATCATCTTCTTACAGTCAGAACGCTAATAAAGAAAGTCAATGAATATCACTTAAACTTATACATTGGCATCGTTGTTTATGAAAAGGCATTCGACTTCATAGAATTGTGAGAAATAGAGAGAGCTATGAACAAATGAAGGATAGACTCCCGATACAGAATGTTCATACACAATATTTACAGAAAGCTGCAATGAAAATACAAATAGATGCGAAAACCAAGACATGTTCAAAGACATTAACTGGGTAGATAAAGGAATAAATGTTAATGAAAGAAAACTGAGTCGTTTAAGATACGCTAATGACAATATAATATTCCCTACAAGTTTCGAAGAACTACAGATCATGATGCAACTATTTCAAGCTTCGGAAAAAGTAGGTCTTAAGATGAACTTGGAAAAAAACAAAAATAATGACAAATACAGCGAACATTAGAGAAATAACGTTGAACGACATAAATTTAGAAACAGTAAGCGAATACATCTACCTGGGATAGATAATGAAAGCTAAAAAAGAAAATTAAACTGCCGAAATTACCAGAATAATAAGGTTAGCATGGGCAGGATTTGGAAAATTGATTTGGATCTTGAAAAGCACTAAAATATAATAATATTTGAAAACCAGAATTTACGATCAGTGTATCCTCCCTATATTTACGTAAAAGCACAAAGAGCAATGAAAAGATCAATGCTCGGGGTAAAACAAATGGATAAGAAGCAAAACCAAAATAAAAGACGCAGAAAAACATGCTGCCAAATTAAAATGAAGCTTCGTATGATACAATGCCCGACTAAAGAATAAATACAACAATGAAGACCATGGCTGGGAGAGAGAAGCACACCAAGACTACAAATGAGAAGGACTGTTGACAGTTAGAAGACCGGAGGACACAACTTAAAGCAACTGGCGCAAAATAGAAAACACTGGATTGATTTGGGTGAGGCCCATGTCCAAAGTTGGATTACTTAAGGCTGAAGAAGAAGACTTACAACCTCAAACCGGTCTATCGTGGTTATATGTGGATGATTGTTATGCAGTCTATCTACTATCATGATGTTTGACTTTGATATGTTAAACTTTAAGCGCCCTTTATAATATGTTCTCCATATAGATTAAATAATTGTGGAGACAGTATACCTCCTTGTCTGACACCTTATTTTGGTTTGAATTCGTTTAAGAGTGTGTCAAGCACTTTAACTTTTCCAGTATTGTGTTGGTATAGTTCAGATATATGCGAAATTAAGTGTTGTGATACGTCTACGTTTTTTAGCATGTGCCATAAGTGCTACCATTTGACCCTGTAGAACGCTTTGCGATAATCCATAAAACAAATTTATAGTGGGATATTAAATTTTCTATATGATTTGTCTTATGTTCAGAAGATGTTCTCGAGTACCTCTACCTTTTATAAATCAAGTTTGCCCTTGGGGTATTTCTCTTTGCAGGAAAGTTTTTAGTCTCTTATTGATTATGTGTAGCATTATTTTGCTGACATGTGAGATGGTTGTATAGTTGTCGCATTTTTAAAAGCTATTTTTTTTATTTATTGCTGTTATTGTATATTTGGTCCAGTCGTCAGGTCATTGCTTGGTATATCGTATTTTGTATAGAGCATTTGAAGCAATTTTATTCCGTTGTCTTCTGTAGCCTTTAGCATTGCTGCTTTTATCATATGTGAACCTGCTGCTTTGTTATATTTAAGTGTACTGACCGCCAATTTTATTCTCGAGTATGTTAGGTTATTCTTCGATATCTTCAGTAGTTTGGTAAACAAGTTCTTGGTGTTAATCGTCTTTATTTAGATCCTGACAATATAACCTACATGTCTCTGCTAAATTTTCTCTGTTAGTTCTTAGGGTTCCTGTATGGTATTCAACGACCCAAGTTTTAGCTTTAGAGCATCTTGTTATGTATCATATTTTTTTAAAAGATCTCTTGGCTTACTCTAAATTGCTTTGCATACATTATCATAGTATTGTTGTTTCTTAGCCTTGCATCCTTGTTTAATTTTTTTGATGAGGTCTATTAAACTTAGTTCTACACTCTTTGTTATTCTTTGCGAATATTTTGATATTCAGCTTTGATTGACTTTGATCTTCAGCGAATACTAGTAATAATGTAGTTAATTTGATTTCTAGACCTAGTTCTAGGCTTTTTAAAAGTATAAAGTTGACGTGTACAGTGTTTAAATCAAGTATTTATAATATATTAGTTATTTGGGTTAGAAAACTCGATTAAATGGTTTTTTCTTTTATTTTGCTGACCTATGCCAAACTTCTCCAGTACATTTTTGGGTCTTTATTGTGTCTAGTATTGCCGACTTTTGCGTTAAAGTCAGAACTATACAGGTGTTGCCAAAATGGCAACACCTGTATAGTTCGGATTTCAGTACTAGAGAAGTAAACATAATTGCCATTATGTTTTCAAAAATGGCGTTACAGCTAGTCCAAAGGTTTTATTGTTATACCTTCTCAGTTATCTTTTAATAATTGACAGCTTTACCGTAATTGTCTTTAGCCCTTGTACGTTCCATGTACCGTTATTATTAATGTTTTAAGAGTTTTTATTTCTGTGGACTGGACTGTGAACAGTAGCTGGCGTAGGGGCAGGGTTGTCAAGATCTGAAGCAGTTTATCCTTTACTAAGAACTGTAAACGGGTACTACCAGTTACCCTTATTTAACATTTTTAACATTAAACCATTAAACATAACACGATTAAAATTAGCAAGCAAAGTGATACCAAATTAATTGAATGAAATTCTAACACTAGCAAAAGAATTAAGAATAGTTCAAGACAGAGAGCAATTTGCTATAGTTATAGTCAATCTTTAGTAATGGAGAAGGCACCTTAAGAAGAAGGGCTAAAGAAGGCAGTTGAGATTGACAAATTAAAGGATGTTATCCACGTATGCAGAACAACGTTGTTATCCCAGAACAACACAATAAAAGTAAAAGTAGCAGAATATCTAACTGACCCAATTAAAGCTGATAATGAAATACGATGGAGGCATTCCTTAAATTTTCTTTTGTTTAATCTGATCATGGAAGCAATATTGAAAATAGTAAGAACGATAAAAGGATAGCAATAAAATAACCGCCAGAAACTTTAACAGGAAGGGACGATAAATTAGAAACGATGAAATAAGGGATCGGATGGGGGTAGATAGATCACTAGCAATAGACATAGAAATGAAACAACTTATATGGTATGGCCATGTTCAAAGAATGCCAGAAACAAGACTACCAAAAATCGCCATGAAATGGATACCACCAAATCGTAAGAAACGAGGAAGACCAAAAAGAACATGGAAGGAGGGAATAACAAAGGCAATGAGCTCCCGAGACTTGACCGAAAAACAATGGAATGATAGAAATTCGTGGAAATTAGGCATCGGACAACGATGCAAGACGTTTTGAAACGACAAAAATACTTTAACAGGAAAATATCCTCAAAAAAGACAAAATGCATTGTTTTAACACCAAATCTACTAAGATGTAAATTGGAGCTGCAGCCTCAGATAATACAAGTGATGGATATTAAATATGTAGGCATTACACTATCTAGCTACAAAAAGTTTAAAACTGAAGTGTTTAGGCATAATTTACAAAACAGTCATTAATCCAATAATGATACACGCATCAGAAACACGACTTGATACTGTGACAATACCAAAGAGCTAGAAAGAGCATAGATAAAAACCTTAAAAAAACATTGATCTTAATATACTGTGAGACAGATCTAGATGTCCATATCTACGGAGCTGCAAAGTAGAAAACATAAAGGATTGGGTAAGGAAAAAACAGTAAAATGAAACGAATATACTTAGATAAGCAGAATGACAACAGATAGAGTAGTAAAGACGGCGAAAGATGGTTATCCAATAAAAAGATGATCAGTGGGAAGATCAGAAAAACAATGGAACGACAACTTACTGGAAGCCACGTGTTGGGTATTAGGTGTACACGAAGAGAAGAAGAAGAATTTACCTACAAAGGTGATCATTGAATGTCAAATAAAATTTAATATTTAAAACAACCATATATTATACATAATCCAAAATATTATTGACAAATTAAGATAAAATATGATTAATTTAACAATACATATTACATAATATAAGCTATAATTTAAATTACAATAAATAGTATTCTGAAAATTAAAGCTAAATATTGACGATGTTTCGTTATTTACTGTTAATTATATAGCATTTTCATTTTGGTTTCCATTCTATATAACTGCATTTACTTTTGACCACATTAATTAAAATATCCAATTAAGGGAAGACCGGTTTCGGTGTTATACAATCAACCCGTTTCGATTAAGGATATTAATAGGAAGTACCACTTGTAAACATAACTCTCTTGTTATATGAGGCTTCCCCGTCAATCCCATGGTTTCCAAATTATACACTTTACGGTAAATTCTATATGCTGTAACAACTTGTGTTTTTTACAAAAACAATAATTTTAATATTTAGGTTTTTTCTTTTAAGTTAATATTTTTGGTGGAAGTGTTGGAACTTTAACACCTCCTTATGTGTTATTTATATATATATATATATATATATATATATATATATATATATATATATATATATATATATATATATATATATATTGTCATAGGTCTTCTTCTCAACCAAAGAGAAAAATAAAAATTAATAAATAGACCATTTAAATAAATTTTCAAGACATCCTGGTCAACAAAATTTATATCTTAGATTAAGATAAGATTAAATTAACAGAATGTTTTGCCTGTCAACAACTGATTTTTAAACACTCGCAGGTAAAATCTTTTTTATATAAAATTAGAAAGCCCATACTCATTATAATCTATTTATTGTTTGTAGGTATATGACCTAGGATTAAGATATTGTAATTACCCTTTGGTTATAGGAATCAATTATGTATTTGTAACCAAAGGAAAAGCCAGTTCTGAAGAAAAAATTTTAGTTTCTCTGGAAACAGTAATGGGTTTTTTTCCTAATGATTGTAACCAAAATAAAGCTTTTTGATTGAACAGTTTTTTTTTAATGGGAGAATTGATAGTCGATGTATGAGGAAGAGTGGGCAGTTGTCATTTGATTGTTGAAAGAAAAGGTCGCATCTCGATAGAGGGTGTGTTCGTGAGTTCGGAGTGAGTTCGGATACTGGCATTGTAAAAAAGGAAGTTAGCAGAATTCTGAAAGGAGATTACAAGTCGATAAAAAGATATCCTTGGATCTAAAGTGGGCAGTTTCTGGAATACGTTGGAATATGTAGGAAATAGTTTGGCAGCACCAAGTTGACAAAAAGATGTCCATGTATCATTGAGAAGAAGCTGAGTATTTGGAGAATTAAATTTCAAGTGTTAATTGTTGGAGAATTAAGTCAGGTGTTTTGTACAGTCGCTACAGGAGGATTGCAGATACGAAAAGAAGAAAGCCGAGAATAGCGGCAGATCACATTGCTGTGGAGCGTGGACGATTCTGGGATGGTCAAAATACACTCTACGAAGGAAAGGTCAGTGATTTTCTGTTCAATATTGAAACATGTAACTGTGAATGAATTTTGTTGGCATCATTGTCGTTACCATTTTAACTCAAGAGTAGACTTCATTTGTAAAATGTTTTAAAGTTTTGTTTTTGAAATAAAGTAAATATTGAAAAATTAGAAAGATAAAAAGTTTTATAGATATTTATTAAAATTGACTTTAAATTGGTTTTGTCTTCAGGAAGACTTATTGTGAAAATATTGTTTTTGTGTAAATTTTATTGTATTCATTTACGCTGATTGATAAGATAACGGCAAAATTTGATAACTGGTTTATTCTTCTTTAAATAAAATAAAGAATACAAATTTTTTGTAACATACTATATCTATTATTATTCTTTTTTCTCTATTCCGATAAAGGACAACTAACTAGGAAATCTTAGGTTAATATAAGAAGATTTTTCACCCTGGGAACAAATAAGTTATGTTTTGATTTGCTCAAGTGATCACGTAAAAAAAGTAATAACATAACAAATGGCCCCCAACGTGTAAAGATTAGAAAGTATTTCGAGTTGAAATATAGAAGGATAGAGAATATAAATAGAGATAGATGGTCAAAGTTGATATATTTGCATTTTATGATATAACATTTCAAATTTCTCTAGGTACAAGTTTCGCATGATTTATATTATTATATTTGATTGATCTTTTTACAATTGGCAATTTCTTTTTAAATTTAGTGCATTTGTTTGAATTTATTGCATTTGGGTTAAGAGGAAAAGTTTTTCATCTTTGCAACATTACTCGAATTTCATATTTGGCGGGAATAATATTGCACGAATTTTTAAACTTCATATTTGACCGGGATAAATAATCTAATGAAAATGTAGATCACAAGAAGCAAAAGCAAAGAAAATTTAGCAACAAAAAATATGGAGTTGGAACAAGGGGAATTATCAGGAATAATTATCAGGGATTATTAGGAATAAAATTTTACAAATAATGCAATTACAATAACAAAAAATGAAAGAGAATACACGCAAAATGCAAGAATATCTCTGGGAAATAAAACAAGCAACGGAAAAAAATCAGCGTGACACAAAACAGGAGATAGACAAAATGGAAACGAATCAGTGTGAAACCAAACAAATAATGGACGAAACTACACAAGCAATGGAGAAAACCCAAGAAGAAACACAAAAAGCAATAAAAGACGTTAAAGGCTGTTTAGATAGGTATGTTAAAACAGAACTGGCGGAACAGGAGACAGAAATTAAAGAAATTAAAAATCAAGTAAAGGAAATCAAAAATAACCAGAAAAAGAAATTAAAAGAGTTAGAAAGCAAATTTAAAAACGCTTTGTAAGAAGACAAGAAAGAAATAGAAACTAGAGTTAAAAAATTAGAAAAACAAGTTATGGAAACCAAGAATCAACAAAAGGCAGGAGAAACAAGAGAAATATTTATCCAAAATTCCGGTGATGTGAGAGTACAGTTTGGCGGGAATGTAAGAAAATTACACCCAGTACCGTTCATTAACAATTTAAAAAAGAAGGTACAATATATCGGAAATTTTGAAGCAGCTAAAGAAACGATCAAAAACCATCTCAAAGATGAGTTGTGTTGAGTTGAATTGAGATGGTTTTATAAAAGACAAACCAATTAAAATTATGATAAACACCGGTTCGGAAATAACATTGATCGACAGAAAATTGATAGAAAAAAGTTAATTTGACAAATTTAAATTTACAAAATACCTTGATTTGCTCAATTAATCAAGTAAAAAAAGTAACAACATAACATATATATATATATATATATATATATATATATATATATATATATATATATATATATATATATATATATATATATATATATATATATATATATATATATATATTAATGTGATATTAAAAAGTCTGAGGTGCGCCAAGCAATTAATTAGCTAATTAATTGATTAATTAAACTTATTTAAATGATGCAATTATGATTTTATCACACTATTTAATTCTCTTATCTTAGGGTAATACTCGTGCTTCAATATCTATACTTTACATATGATAGGTAAGGTCCAAAGAATACCGGAATAATAAAAAACAACATTTATATTGAAATAAAATTCACACTCAAATATCTCATATAATGATTATCAAAATTTTGTTCTACGTACGCGAACCTTCAAAAATAAATGGTATATACAATATAAATTGAAATTTTAAATCAAAATTGGTGTTCTAAATCTCCTGATCAAAATATTCCTATCTTTTCTAAAGAAATTGTTAAAGATTGTGTTGTTAATAAAGAAAAACTGACGAATGGTAAAACTATCTCTCTGATGATGAGTTGTCCAAATCCTTGTGCCTTGTAGACTACACTATCTACTCTTAGCAGTCCCCTAGGTAGTCAGCAATCTAACAAAAAATTATTGCGAGCCTATCGTCTTTAGTGATCTCCTTCAAATGCACGTATCGTTCAAATGATGCTAGCCTCTTCTCCTCTCGATAAACTGAATCTCTCGTTCCGGCCTGAACAGTGACTCTTGGAATATAAGTCGAAAAGTATAACTTACAATATTTTACTGGATCAGCTTCCGTAAGATACACTTACTCCACGAAAACTCACAAACATTCACTTCTACTGCTTACTACCACTGGGGAACCACCAGCGAACAACGACTGTTCGTCTTAAACCCTTGGAAAATAATTGATTATCTTTTCTCCCTCAAAAATCTAGCTACACTCTCATTCCTCATACATATCCCACTTCTTTCAATCTTCGCCAATCAAAGTTCGTCAAATTCATCCCCATCTACCATTTAGATAACAAACAACGATTTTACCTACAATTATAAATTTCCTAATAACTATTAACTTGTTAATCGGTTTCTACAAATTCTTAAGAACTAACGAAGAATTTTATTTTCTAAATATTCCTATTCTATTGTCTTATTTACTGAATCGACGTACAAGACTATTTGGAAAACCCGCTCGCATTGTTCACGATTTCACTACGCTCACTCCCGTCAATCAAATATATATTTTTACTTTGAAAAATATTAAAAGCAAACCAATATCATTTTCAATTCAATTTTACATATCATAACAATATATATATATATATATATATATATATATATATATATATATATATATCTCCAACAACATAAAATGATTAGATATACAAAATGGTAAGAAAAATGAAAAGAACAAAAGTAATGTTGAAGTAAAAGAAGTTTGTGTAACGCTAGACATAAAAATAAATACAATATATTTAAAAAGAAGAAAAAAGTTGCCAGAAAGCAATGTTGTTCGACTATTACTTAACATACTACACGAGTACAAGACTTTCTCACAATTCAATTCTCACAAGACAATTCTGAAAGTAAGAAAAACCACTTTCCTTTTCATTAACCAAGTAACAAGATCTACATTATTTGAAAGAAAAAAATGAAAGGACTACCAGATTTATTAAAATTATGTAAATATTACACAAAAATGACAATGCATTTAATTTTGAGTCCTTAAAAGTCAGAAGCCAAACTTACTTCCGTACACACACATTACACAAAAAAAAAATCACTCTACTAAATTTTTATATAGAACTTAACTGAATGATTCATAATGTACCGCCATTTAATGTGGACTCGGGATATTTTTAATATTTACGAGTTTAATGTAAGTCATAAATTGTGAATTTGATATATATTCATAAACTAAAAGTGTTTAAACTTATTTTATGTATAATATCCACTTAAACTAGTATAAACTCAACAAAAATGCAATATGTGTTACTGTTGTCATTAAATTTAGTTTTACCGAAAAAAAAAACAACTTTAACCAAAGGCACATATATTTGTTTTAGCAGATGTGCAGGGTCGGATTTACTTTTTACGGACACATAATGTTTATTTCTTCTAGACTTTCGATCGTTGTATCAATAATACAACGATCGAAAGAGTAACAACATATAAACTTAGGAAAATTTAGGAACGTGGCTAAGCGAAGATGGAGATCAAACAAAAGGAATCAGATCTAGAATAGAAATGGCAAGAAACACGTTCATAAAATTGAAGAACTTACTTTGCAACCGTAACCGTAATCTAGAGATCCGCACAAGAATGCTACGTTGATACGTTTTTTCTACTTTACTATACGGCATGGAAGCGTGGACAATAAAACAGTCTGAAATCAGAAAATGAAACTCCTTTGAGATGTGGTGCTACAGGAGAATCCACAGAATATCGTGAACTGAAAAAGTAACTAATATGGTAGGTGTAAGTAGGTGTTACAAAGAATAAAGAAAGAATGTGAAGTCATAAAAACTGTTAAAATTAGAAATATTCAATATCTGGGTCATATGAGGGACGAGAAATATGTATTACTAAATTAATTATGCAAGGGAAGATACAGGGGAAGAGAAACCCAGGACGACGCAAAATATCCTGGATAAGAAATTTGAGAGAGTGGTTCGGTTGCAGCTCATTAGAATTATTCAGAAGCGCGGCCAATAAAATTAAAATAGCGATGATGATTTCCAACATCCCATGGGAGAAGGAACCTGAAGAAGTGTATCCCAAATTGTACTCAGTTAACTTTTTTTCTTTTAAATTTATAAAAAATGCAGGTTAAACAAAAAAATCGACATGTTTTTGTAAAATTATTTAAAATCCTTTTTCTTCATTTTTTTTAAACTGGTGATAGAATAAGCATATTTCTTTCATAAACTGTCCGTAGAGTTACTGAAACCTCACCATTCTCTGACTTATATTGTTGCAAAACAAATTTATTTGAGATAAACAAAAAAAAATACTTTTGAACAAATTGATTGATTGCTTAGAAATTTTGGTCATATTTTAATCACTATAGGACCCAATAGTCCATGTAATATGACTTTTGAACGTTTTTGTTGTTGCCAGTTTCTAAGAAACAAAAATAAGGATAAAAACACTTAAAAAACGTCATTCTGCAGTATTTTATGACGTAAGTAAATTAATAATTAATAAATTTAAAAAATCTACTGCAGGAAATAATTATAGGTTTTTATCATGGACGTATAAACATAGATGGACACAGCAATAAGATACCTTTTACACACAATGTTTTGAAGCTTCGATAGAATGTGATGCTTCCGCAATGAGCATAAGCGTGCTTGAATTTTTACTCGCGGTAATTATTCAGATTTTAAAAATTGGAAGTAGTAATAATGTATAAAAACTCGTTCAAAGAATTTAAAAAAAAACGAGAGTTTAACTATTAACAAATCACGTCTTTATAGAAAAATTAAAATACAATTTTATTTGATTTAAAATGAATAAAATAAAATATAGTTGAATTCAAGTTAATTTTTAATAGGTATCAAAATATTGCTACAATAAAAAATCTTTATGTTTTCTCCTAAATTTGCTACCAAAATAGTTCGATGGTCAATATTATTTGGAAACCTACATAGAAAAATAAATGAGTTTTATTCATTTCACTAACTTAGTTGCATCCATGAGAAATATTAAATTAAAAAGGTACTAATTTTTTTTTTAATCAGATGATGTCTACTTACAATTTAAAAATGTCTACTAATTTCATGAACTTATATCTTATTTAATACATTAATGAACATGAATAAACCCAATGGTACGCCTATTAAAATGTAAACAAACACGCTTCCTCATTTCCTCATCTTAAATAATGTAAATTTTATGTACTTACAAATGAAATAAGAGATCGGGATGTAAATATTTCGTTTATTTTATTTCTTTTTTCACAAATATCACTCAAAATACAGCCAAAATATCGAAAAAACACTTTTACTAAAAAGTAAACAAACATGGAACAGCATTTGAAGTTTGACGTAGATCCATAAGACAGAGAAATGTAAACAACCGTTGCCATTTATAAATAGTTTTCAGTGCTTCTACATATAAAATAATTGATTGATATCTAAATTATACGTTATTATTAAATGATAATGCACACTATGTGCACACTTTATATTTTGATTTTAAATTTTAAAACAAAACGTGACAACAGTTGAAGGTGCTGAGAATGTGACCTATTCAAATAATTTTGACTTCACAATTTTATGTAAACAACTGAGTCCATGGTTTTTATTATAGATATCTTTACTAAAAAAAAGATAAGTGTTTTATTTAAAACAACTGTCGTTTACCTACTGGGTCAGTGTCACAAACAAAATACTTTTTTGCTTATTTTCCTGGCCTATTTATCATTATTATTTTTACCAATTCAGGTATTTAAGTCACCTTGTAGTATTTTCTCTCAGTTATTTCCTGTTTTTTTTGTAAAGATAATTAAGTCGACTTTACCAAGTAAGAAGACCATTACTCAATATAAACACTAAATCATACATAATGTACAATGAGCCAATTGCTTTAGTCAAAGGCCCGAATCATATATTATTCAGAAAAAAAGATGCTGCTATTATTTAAATAATAAAAGTAATATAATTAGATATACGTATTACGTCGATAAAACATGATAAAGTTTCTTTTTAATTTAGTATACTTGAAGTTCTTTTTTTTCAAAAGGCTTTATAAAATTAATATAGACCTCCTCATGTAATCTTTTTAAAACAATTTTAATAGAATATACTTTTGTTCACAAGTATGAAACTAACGACTACATGCAAGTAACGTCATTAGTTCGCGTACCTTTTATTTTTACTTCAGCATAACTCCCCTTTTATGCAATAAAGCGGAGTGTGCTGTTGCAGTCGTGCACCATCTCAAATTCACTTGGAAATATAAACAGCAAGGTACAAGAAAATGTACATTAACTTGGTAATTGAAAGTATATTTACCTTTAAGACCTAATTTATTTCTTAATAAAAGTGGTGTAGTCTTTGTAATGTTGTCTTTGTATACTTTGTTGTGCGTTTATTCATTTCTGGTGTTTGAAACATAGAAAAGTGTTATATTAAATCTAAAACTAAGATCAATATTAGTATAAAAATTAATAATAAACTCACCAGGTATCAGGTTAAAAAAAGTCGATTATCACTGCGCCGAGCTTTTGTTGTAGTGTTGGAGGGCTCATAAAATTGATACATCGGAAGCCCTGAAGAAGACTTCAGAAAGAATGTCGATAGCTCTGTGTAGTGATAACGACATGGTCTAACCCGGAAGCCTGATGAGTTTAATGTTAATTTTTATAGACCACTCTCCAAATATTCAAAAATATTTTCACTCTCGTGATCACTTGCATCCAGAATAAGCACAAAAAAATTACACTACAGTATAGCAGTAATTTGTAATTTATAGTTGTAAGCTGTAACTTGTAATTTGTGACATATATTGCACCGAACGTGCATATTTCGATGTAGCCCATTTAACGGTTGCATCTCGAGACGCCGATGATCTGTTCGGGAAGCTTCCGGAGGTATCGACCGGGATGGAGATCGAAGCGCTAATGTAAATTAATAGAGGTGAACTATTTCAGAATATTCTAGTACATAATAACTTGTATCAGTAGCGTTGATATTAGCTAAGTGGAGTTGTTAAGATACTATTATTAGACAGATAAAACCCATTTATTACGAAGTTTCTACAAATAAATGTGGGAAGGTCGAGGGCTACTCACGATGTTGCAGAGGCACAGAAGGCACAAAGAGAAGGTTATGACATGATCCTATTTAAGGAGCCCAATGTAAAGTTGGTCTCTAGACAGGGGATCATTAAAAATAGGAAATCTGACGTGATGAATCAAGGAGCTGGCATTACCAGACACTCCATTAAGAATGGTTATGTTGAGGTATATGTCGGAGACCTGGTAGTATATAATTGCTATGTTTCGCCAAACATCCCGCTTCGAGTATACAAAGAGTAAATTGACTCGATTATGCAAGAGGCTCGGATGGAGACTGTACCGGTCGTCATAGTTGGTGACCTGAATGCGAAGGGTCGTTCATGGAACCCACGAGTGCAAGATGGGAGAAGGAAATATCTATCATAATGGATCCACGCAATGGGGCTTACCGTTTTAAATGATACCGTTAAAGCCACACTGGCTTCAACAAAATTTCTAAACAGGGTCGTAAGCTGGACTGTTTTGGAGAAAGAATTGCTTAGCTTACACAATTATGTGGGTTTTGAAATAGCTGGCAAAAGACAGAAACGTAAAAATGGGGATATCAGTATTGAGAGATGTTTAAATAAGGAGGTTTTTGTAGATACTTTTGGCTTGATTGGTCCGGAATGTGAGGATGTATGTGAGTTAATTGAGAGTCTGAGTGATGCACAGGAGTTGGCTTATGTAAGATCAAATGGGAAGTATGAAAGAAAACAATCATAATGGTAAAGCGAGCAGCTTGAAAATCTGAGGACAAACTGCATGAGAGTAAGAAAGGAGTGTAAGAGGTTAAGAAGAGCACAAGCATTCGATTTGGAAGAAAAAATAAATGAATTAAAGCGAATGCAGAATGAATACAGGAATGAGATAAGAAGATCTAAGAAAGAAAGGTGGAGTACCCTGCTTCAGGATCTCGAAAGGGATATCTGGGGCAGGCCTTCAAGATTGTCTGTACCGAATTGAAGGGAAAAAGAACCCTACCCCTTGCCTAAGGAGGAGAAACTCCGTTTAATATGGGAACTTTTTCCTCAGGTGGAGGATAACTAGGCGAGGCTGTTGGACGGATGAAGATCCGAAAGCACCTGGCATAGATGGAGTGGAACAAACTGCTTGAACAACAGCAGTTACCAACAATGTTGAAAGAAGCTAAGATTGTCCTTATACCGAAAGGTAAAGGTAAAGAGGAAGAGGTACGATTTCGGCCAATTTGCCTGCTTAGTTCGATAGCTAAATTGTACGAACAGCTTATAAGAGGACACCAAGATCGAGAGCTAAAAGAAAAGGATGCGCTGAGCGATCGCCAATAAGGTTTTAGGGCCAAAAGGTCCACCATAGATGCGGTAACAGAAGTAACGACTTTAGTTACGCAGGATACAAAGAAATGGGTGACTCTCATCCTGCTCGATGTCAAGAATGTCTTTAATACGGCATCATGGAAAAAAATCATGTCCAGGCTTAGAGAATTGGGCGTTAGTGAATACCTAGTCAACGTAATTGACAGATACTTCACTGAGAGGTCCATAAGAGAAAGAGATAGCTGCATCGGTTTGTCGCAGGGTGTTCCACAGGGTTCAGTAGTAGGTCCCGTCCTGTGGAATGTCCTGTACGACGGGGTTATTTGAGGTTACAAATGCCAAGGGGATGCGCTCTTGTAGCTTATGCTGATGATCTCGCACTGGTTGCGAAGGCGAGTCAGAAAACGGACATGGCTAAAGCGGCTAATACAGCCCTGCGTCGCATTAGTAGGTGGATGAGAGAGAACGATCTACAGTTAGCGCATCAGCAAACTGAGGTGTTAGTTCTCAAAGGGACCCGGGAAAGATCCTCTCTTCGCTTTATAGTGAAAGATGTGAAAGATGCACCGGTTAAATCAATTAAATATCTGGAAGTCTGGTTGTCGGAATGTCTAAGGTTCGGAGTACACATCCAAAGGACAGTAGAGTAGGCTAACCAAAATCTGGAAGCCTTGATAAGGTTGATGCCAAACATTGGAGGTCCAGCAAGCCCTAAAAGAAAGGTACTAAATAGAGTTTGCCAGTCGGTAGTAACCTACGCTGCCTCTTTGTGGTCTAGTGTACTAAACACTGCGAAATACGCTAAGCTGATGGAGATATCGCAAAGGCGAATGCTCCTTAGGGTGTCTAGTGCATAAAGGACAGTCTCGAATGAGGCTCTATATGTCATTGGAGCGGTGATACCGATCGTTTTGTTGTGTAAAGAGCGAGCGTGGATGTATGCGAGGAGAATGGATGTAAATATATACGAGAATAAATGTGAAAGAACGATATTAGAGTGGCAGAGAGAATAGGCGAATGATAGTGGAGTGGAAAGGCAAGGTGGACGAAGGAGCTCATTTCCGATCTGAAACCGTGGTGTGAATGTAAGTTCAGAAAACTAGACTACTTCTTGACGCAGTTTCTAACCGGACATGGTAGTTTTGGCACCTTCACAAATAGAATAGGTAAATCTGCCTCGGCAGACTGTACTGTTTGTGCGGTACCGGATGCCCACATTTTTAACTGCCAGAGATGGGCAAATGAGGTAGGAAATTTCGAGAGGCGAATGGGTTTCGGGGTAGATGAAAGAAATATTGTGAACATAATGTTGAGAGCAGAAAAAAAATGAAGAGAAGTACACTGCCTGATTTCTGGGGTGATGAAGAAAAAGAAGCAGGAGGACAGAGGAGGAAATTAAGCCAGGGATCTAAAAAATTATAGTTAGTATTGTTTATTAGTTTATGGCCGAACGTCTAAACAGTTTCTGATTTACGCTAATAGGTATGGTTATATATAAATTTTTAGATTTTTATTTTAGTTGTTTATTGAGTGACAAGACCACCTCTATGGAACGGTGGTTAAGGTTTTAGCCGGAACACAGTTAATGCGGTACTACCCTGGGGTCTTCTGGCTTAGTATCCTACTTATCCGAAAGATACCAGGGTGTCTTGTTTCGTGACGTAAAGGTCCAAAAAGAGTTCCGCCACCGTTGCCTGTCAGAATTCAATGGTAACCTTCTTAGGCTCTTCTAAAACTGTTCGTTTTATTGAAATACGCTAGAATATTAATTCATATTTAACAATACTTATTTCACTGATTAAAGAACTTTTAGGACCATCGAAACAATTATGGATATATTTATTATCCGATTTAACCCAACCGTAGTCATCAGGTTCTAAATTTCTAGACTATCTTAGGTGAGCTTTGTACCATAAATTGTTCGGTTCATCTGTTGTTTTGAAGTTTGTTTGGTCAGGGGTGAACTTGAAAAGTCAAAGCTTTTAAACAATGTTTTAAACATTTCTATACTAGAATTCTGAATTTTATATATATATTTTTTAAAAACATCAATTCTGCTTTGATTTGCACTATTTTGAATCTTCAGGGAATACATCCGACAGACAAATTCTTCGATGTATTTGACTATATGCTTGTTTTCATTCAGATGTGCCGGTGATTTTCTATGCCTACAACAATTTGCTCTATCTCTATCTCTAAATGAGAGAATACTTGAGAGATGAAGGCTATAAATGAAAGAATTATTCAAGGAAGAGCAAGCTACAGAAGACAGCGTTTCTGAATGTTCAGGACCAGAAATAACGCTAAGTCAAGTAACATATGCAATATAAAGACTAAAAACTAACAAAGCACCTACACCTGATAACATGGTATACAGGGAATACATCCGACAGACAAATTCTTCGATGGATTTGACTATGTGCTTGTTTTCATTCAGATGTGCCGATGATTTTCTGTGCTTAAAACAATTTGCTCTATCTCTATCTCTAAATGAGAGAATACTTGAGAGATAAAGACTATAAATGAAAAAATTATTCAAGGAAGAGCAAGCTACAGAAGACAGCGTTTCTGAATGTTCAGGACCACAAATAACGCTAAGTGAAGTAACATATGCAATATAAAGACTAAAAACTAACAAAGCACCTACACCTGATAACATACAAGCCGAACTATTGAAACTATTTGAAAACAAACAACTCAAACTCCTAATCAGTCTACTAAACAAAATCTATGAAACTGCACAATTCCAGAAACAGATTGGCTAGTTTCCACCTTCTTCCCTCTCACCAAAAACGCAAATTCCACCAGATGCTCTGATTACAGAATTATAAGCTTAATGAGCCATGCACTCAAAATCTTTTATTCTGTTATTCACTCTAGCATATATAGAAAACTTGAAGAAAACATTAGCAGTGTTTAGTTTTGGATTAGAAACGGGCTGTTTTTTTGGACCCTATTTTCGATACAAGTATTGGTACAAAGAGCTCGAAACGTAAATTGCGAAGTCTACGTATGCTTTATAGACTGCGAAAAAGCATTTCTCAAGGTACAAAATTAATAATTATTTTAGACACTGAAAGAATCTAATACTGATGACAAAAATGTACGCGTAATTAAAAATTTATACTTACACCAAAGGGCAACTGTACGAATAGACAACGAAACCTTACAAGAAATTACGATAAAACGGGAAGTACGTCAGAACTGCATTTTATTACTGACGTTGTTCATACTTACTTGGAAATGCTTTTCAGGAAAGCTATTGATGGTTAAAGAGAAGGTATAAAAATTAATGGTAAAATCATACATAATTTAAGATATGCGGACGATACGGTTTTGATTGCGAAGGATCTACAAACATTGATAGACCGTGAAGTGGAAGTCTGTGACAGATACGACAACAAATTTAACTGTGAAAAGACCAAAATTCTTGTAGTGAGTAAAAACGACATAATATAGTACCAATTCATAGCTAATAATAAACCCTTGAAAAGGTCCCAGATCCATTTTGGATGCAGCCTAAATAGGGAATGGGACCACTCGCAAAAAATAAGATGTTGTATAGAAAAGACGAGAGCTGTCTTCAATAGCCTCAGGAAGATTTTATGTAATATGCACCTGAACATTGATATAAAAACACGAGTCTTGAGATGCTATGTATTTTTTACCTTTTATATGGAGTCGAACCTTGACGGAGGCAAGAGCCAAGCAATTAGAAGCCTTTCAAATGTGGTGCTACCACCGCATGCTCATGGCATACTTAGGGCATGTGATGCGCAGTGAGAAGTATTATCTAATTTAACTAATTTTACAAGGCAATATAGAAGGCAAAAGATCTCAAGGGTGCAGAAATACATGGTGGTTGAAGAACATCAGTGTTGAGAAATGACTACCATACTATCTCAATCTATTTAGAGGACCTGTCAACAAAATTGTATGGACCAACGTGATTACCAACATCCACAGAGGATAGCCACCAAAAGAAGAAGCCGGTGATGAATTAATAATATTGATTAAACTCTGATGGAATGCAGTCAATTTAGTTAAAATAAAAAAAAGCCTTGTAGTCGTTACCTGTAAAAATGTGTCATGTCCAGTATTTTTATAAATTTTAATAATAATAATTTATTTGTGCCGTTTGCTGATGCTTATATCAATTGTAACATGAACTTCTGCTTTTAAGAACTTTATGTTTGCCAACATTATTACGGGTACATCAGAATCAATGCAATGAACATTTACTTTCTGATGTGCCTAATTATAAAACTCTTTTACATTTTGTATGAAATTTTCTATTATCAATTTGAGAACCCTGAAAATGTACATAAATGATATCTAGAACAAATTCCACCCATTAAAATGAAACAAATTTTGCAGTGTGCATCTGTATATATTATACAAATACAAGTATGTCAATATAAATAATGATATGCAATTAAAATAGCTTTGTCAATATGCGAACAAATATACTGAAAAAAAAAAATTATATTATATTTATTTCCCAAAATTTTTGTCCGACATCTAAATTTTGCGTTACAAAAAACAATTTGTACATAAAAAAACTGAAAATTAACTTGCTATTTATCACTAGCATTTCTGTCTGTATCTTTCAGGTTTTAAACGTCGCGTCGTCGGACTACGAATACTTCTTATTAATTTTGTCGGACAAAACTTACAATTGATTTTTTTAACCCTTCATGAAACTCTTATGCAAACATCAGACTGCTAGTTATCACCAACAATTCCCGTAATTTGACATGTTCGATGTGTCGAAATTGTTAAAATGACCAACATTGTCAGGATGACACGTTTATCACGTTCCACAATTAAAACGTCCCCTGTTCCAGTGTTCCCGTACATCAAAGTTTATCTGACTTCGACACCGTTAAGATATAAACAAATTTTCAGCTTGCTATTAATAATAAACTTTTTTTTGTTACGCGGAATTCAAGACTGTCTAACATATGTTCGTTAGATATGTGTGCTGTCTATTCGTGTGCCTCCTTTCACCGAGAATAACTACAAGATAAAGGAAGCTTATACAAAAGAAAGTATTTAGGTTGAAGAACTCTTACCTTACCACTTAGCTAGAAGACAAAACATCCCAGAAGGATTGGTATGTTTTTTTCTGATAAAAGAGACTAAAAAACGTTTCTTAGGTCTTTGACTAGATAAGGAACTCTACTATTCCAAAATTGAATCTTTCAGGCTAATTGTTTGGTAGTAAGTTACTTGAAAATAATGGGTGCCATTATAAAAAGGAAAAGAGAAGAAAATAGGAAGAACATTAGTAGTTCAAACGAAGAAAAAAAATAACATAAATAAATGTTGATTATAAATATGTTATAGATAAAATATGTTTGTCCAAAAATTTAGACATTAAAGGCGGAAAAACCAGCGAATTGTTAAATGATATAAAAATACAGAAGGTAACCGGAACCACTATATTTATGATCTTTTAAGATTCCCTAGTATAGTTATCATGGCAGAAACAAAAACAGAAATTGTCCTTGGTCCCCGGCAGTACTTTATTGAGCAGAGAGTGCAAAGAGTCTCTGGGTGTATTAATATTTGGACTTAATATACAACGTATTTTGTAGTATATCTCTATGGACCTAATTTTTTTTTTTTTTTTTTTTTATAATTATGTTTATTTACAATCTACATCAAAAAAAGAGTATTAAGTAAATGTGATTACAGGTTTTGCGCGTGAAGGGGAGACATCCAATGATGTCTCACCTTATTCTACTTTGGTTTAGTTCTGAAGAAGGTCTTGAGGCCAGGTTCTATGTAATCTTCTTGTGGCTGGTCCATTGTTGTATAGTTCCCTTACTAACTCATTTTCGTGGTGAATGGTACGTTCATTTTGTGACTCCGTGGCTCGATGAATTTCTTCTCTGATGAAAGGAACCTTTAAGTCATTATGGAGTGTTTGGTTACTTACGTACCATGGCGCATCCACTATCGATCTTAGTACTTTAGACTGGAATCTTTGGATAATATTCAGCGACGTTGGTTTTGCACAGCCCCATAGGTGTAGTCCGTAGAACCAGATAGGTTTGAGTATGGCTTTATATAGAAGAATTTTGTTTTGGATGTTAAGTTTTGATTTACGTCCAAGAAGCCAATACATTTGTCGGAATTTTAAGTCGAGCTGCTTTCTTTTGGTCTGGATATGTTTCTTCCAAGTGAGTCGTTGGTCAAGATGGAGGCCAAGGTATTTAGCGTCTGTTACTGTTGGTATTCTTATATTTTCCATCCTTACAGGTGGGCATATATTGTGGCGGTTGGTAAATGTTATTTGAGTTGATTTTGTTTTATTTACTTTTGTTCTCCATTTTGTATACCAATCACTGAGTATGTTCAGATAATGTTGCAGGTTTTGTGAGGCTTGTATGGGATCTTCATTTACGGCTAGTATTGCTACGTCGTCAGCAAAAGAAGCGATTGTAGTATTATTGGTCTCTGGTATATCGGCTGTGTAGAGTGAGAAAAGCAGCGGCCCTAGAACACTACCCTGCGGGACTCCGGAGTTGATAGGACCGAGGTTGGATTGTTGGTCTTTGAATTTTACAGAGAAATATCTATTTGATATGTAGGATTTAAGTAGGAGGAAATAGTTACTGGATAGTGCTATTTTTACTTTGTAAAGCAGACCTCTGTGCCAAACTTTGTCAAACGCTTGTGAGATGTCTAGAAATACAGCGTTGCAGTATTTCTTTTCTTCAAGACTTTTTGATATTTCATTTATCATTCGATGAACTTGTTGGGTAGTGGAGTGATTTTCCCGAAAACCAAACTGATGTTTTGGAAGTAATGTAAGGAATTCATGATCTGCGTATATTCTTTGAAGTAGCAATCTTTCAAAAACTTTGCTTACGGTTGGGAGCAGGCTGATAGGTCGATAAGATGTTACTTCATTGGGCTCTTTTCCTGGCTTGAGGATCATAATGACTTCAGCAAATTTCCATATTTTTGGAAAGTATGATAAGCTTAGCATGCGGTTAAATATAACTATTAGCAAAGTTATGGCCTTACGAGGAAGTTGTTTTAGTACTTGTGCCGAGATTAAATCATAACCTGGGGCCTTTCGTGAATTGAGTTTGTTTATTTCTTTCCTAACTTCTATAGGAGTAAAACTTTTAATTGGGAGGGACATTTGACATGCTGCGCTAATTAGTTCTTCCACTTCTTCATCAGGGTCTGCCGGCTCTGTTTGAAATACGTTTGTAAGATGTTCAGCAAAAACGTCAGCTTTTTCTTTGTTGGAACAGGCCCATTCGCCATTTGGTTTACGGATAGGAGGAATGGTTGTGTATGGTTTCTTTAGCTTCTTAGTGGCCTTCCATAACGTCTGGTCATTTGCTGTAAGATTTGTTATGTAATGTTCGAAGGTTTCGTTGTTTGCAGCTTTGATGGCTACTCCAAGTTGCCTTCGTAGTCTATTGAATATATGTAGGTCTATGTTATTTCTAGATCTTTGCCAAGTTCTCCTCGCACGACGTTTTTCAGCAATGAGTTGGCGAATGTGCAGGGGAACATTTGTGGTATGTGTTGGTTTGCGTTCAGTTTGTGGTGTAGATTGCCATGCCGCTTTTTGCACAAGTGTGGTGAAGTATTGAGCTGCTGTATCTATGTCATGTGTAGACTTGATCCGCTGATTAAGATGGGTGTTTTCTTCTAGGTAGGATTGAAAATCTGCCCAGTCGGTGTTTTTTGACGTGAGTCGAGGAGGTGGTGGGCTGTTTATAACTGTGGTACTCAGGCTAATAATAACCGGTGTATGATCCGATGAGAGATCATAGATGGATTCTATTAGACAGTTGGTTCTGGACACTCCTTTGCTTATGTAGTAGTCCAGCAGATCTGGAAGTTTTCTTGGATCACTTGGCCAGTACGTAGGGATTCCGTTGGTGTGGCAATCATAGTTGTTGTCGGTCATTGCTTTTAGAAGATTACGACCTTTTGTTGTTATGAGTCTTGAGCCCCAGTGTATGTGTTTCGCATTCCAGTCTCCCCCGGCAACGAATTTGCTGCCAAGTAATTGGAAGAAGGCTTTGTATTCATCTGTGGAGATTGTGTGACGAGGTGGGCTATACATAGCAGATATGTTAAAGTGCCATGGTGTTGAATTTACTTGAACGATTGTTGCTTGTATTTTTTCTGTTGCATAATTCGGCAATACATGATGTGATATGCAGCTGCGGATGATTACCGCCGAGCCACCATGAGCTGTACCATCAGGATGAGGTGTGCTGTATGTGGTATAGAGCGGAATATTGAACGTAGTCAGATCGGTAAAGTGAGTTTCTGAAATAAGCAGAACGTCAATTTTATTTAAGTTTAAAAAAGTAATTACTTCTTGCTTATGGTTTAGCAGGCCGTTAGCGTTCCATGTGGCAACTCTAAGTATGTTTAAGAATTTCTTTGGTTAATGACTTGTGTTAGTAAGTTTAATATCATACTGTTTTGACTCATGAGTTGTGAGAACATGTTTTTGAACTCGTTTAGGAATGTTAATAGTTGTTGTTCTATATTAGTTTTAGGTTCTGAATCGTGATTTGTTTGATTTGCTGTCACGTTTGCATATGTTCTTTGATGGTTTTGTAGAGTATTTAGCTGATTTGTTTCAGTATATACATGTGGACTGTTGAATGTTGGTCCTTGAGGCTGTTGGTTTCCTCTTTTCTGCAAATGTCTGTTTTCTACTAGTTCCCTGTAGACTACACAGCCTTTATAGTTAGCAGGGTGGCCTTCTTTGCATAGTGCACACTTAGCTGGAGTGCTTCTAGGTTTTTTACAATCTTTTGTATTGTGTTGTCCTCCACATTTAACGCAGTAATGCGGTTTAGTGCAATATGTTTTACTATGACCATATGCTTGACATCGCATGCATTGAATGATTGAGTTTCTCTTATTTGGTGCCTCGACTGCTATTTTGGTGTGACATAAGAATTCTAGGTTGAATATGTCTTTGTTGTTACTGTTGGGTTCAAGATCTATGAAAAACAAAGATAAAGGTTCCTTTGTTTGCCTGTGTCGAATGTTAGTTACATTGCGAACTTTATGGCCGGCTTTTTCTAGTTCCTTTATTATATCTGTTGTGGGTATAGAGTGATGAATATGTCTTATTACCACTCTATAGGCACGCTCTTCCTTTATTTGGTAAGTGTGGTGAATGATTTCTTCTTCTCGTAAATGTCTTATCAGTTTACGGTATGTATCTATTGTATATGTTATAATCTTGACAGTGTCGTTTGGTAGAGTTCTGGTATAGTAGGTTTCTTCCTCCACAATTTGTGCAAAGTTATCGACCATATCTTTAAAGTTTTTGACGCCATATACGAATATTGGAGGTGGTTTTGGTATTTTCTGTTGTTTTTCTGTTTCAGTCTGTTCAGAGCTCTCAGCGTTAGATAAAGCACTGTATCGATTTTGTATTTTTGTTGGTGGTGAGCTTGGAGAATTGGGATCATTATTTTGTTTTGAAAATTTACGTTTTTTGACTACTTGCCATGAGTTTTTATTTTGGGTTTCTTGATCGTCGTCTTCACTAGACTCCATATCCCTGTTTTCTGAATGACTAATTGCAAGTTTTAGCTTTGT
Source organism: Diabrotica balteata (assembly GCA_918026665.1). NCBI lineage: Eukaryota > Metazoa > Arthropoda > Insecta > Coleoptera > Chrysomelidae > Diabrotica > Diabrotica balteata. The sequence goes on along the minus strand of OU898282.1, from coordinate 82,180,473 downwards.
GTTTGAGGTCTGCCCTACAGTAGATGGGTTGCTTGGGTTGTAGTAAATTATTTGGGGTTGTGGGGGAAATTGTTGTGGTTGTGGTGGAAGAGCGAATTGATTTTGTGGAATGTTTGATATAGGAGTATTTGTGGGTTGCCAGTATATGTGGTTTGGTGCATGTTCGGATGTGTATTCTAGTGGAGAATATTGTTAAGGAGTTGGGTACATGTTCTTAAATGTTTGTTAATAGTGGACCTGCTGCTTACCTGCAATTTCTGCTGATACTACAATAGACACTGATTGTTTGTGTTCCGTGTATGTGAATTGTTCATTGTAGAAAACAGAATTTGGTACGCCACTGCCACTTTACTGTTTATTTTAATAACTAGAATGTTTAATAATTAGATTTTAATTGTTCTTATCGGTGGTCACTTTTTGCTATCGCACTCGGCGGAATACGTCCTTACTCTACGATATACAAGTGAACACTTTATGGACCTAATTATATTACAAAATAGACCACTGTCATATAATCACAGTGCGATAGAGAAACTGACGCAAAGCAGTCCCGGTATCTGTGTCTGATGAGCCAGGTTTATCTACCATGTAACCTTCTCATCGGTCATTTAGGTCCACATGATCAACAAACGTGGCAAATTAAAAAGAAATGCTGGGGCTGATTTACGTCAGTTTTCTCTGATGCATTGGGAGAACAGGCTGGTATTGTAACGATCAGTCTCTTTTCTATTATATATCTATGACCTAATCCCAACCTCACATAACCTCTATGATATCTACTTAAATACATCGCAAAACTATGACATTTTGTTTTAAACATTAAAACGCCTTTTTGAAACTTACTTCCCGTTAAATGGAAAATATTACAGTAAGGAAAACTTTATTGTAATCATATATTAACTCATGACTAATTAATACCAACCCGTGTTTAATCCTAAAACTAAATCCTATAAGTTGTGTTAGCAATAGTTGTTATTTATCCGAAATTATTTATTTCTTTATTTAATTATTTATTTATATAATATACATTTATTCGAAACATCATTTTGAAAAGTTGCTAAAATGCCAGCTTTCCCAAGCTCATGAACATGGAAGAAGCGTCCAATTTTTATGGGTTCCCTCACACGTTGGAATAACAGAAAATGAAGAAGCTGACAGGATTGCACGAGAGGCTATTTTAAGTGTTTTGTCTGAGCCGATAGACAAGTGTATTTCCAGTGACTTAAAAGCTTATTTTAAAAATAAAGTGTTGTGTTTGTGGCGAAATAAGTGGTCTCAAACTAATTCCAATCTAAATAAAATTAAAAATAATGTGTCTCAGTGGTTTCCATCGTCGCGCAATAGACGGGAACAAATTGCGGTTGCGCGTTTACGTCTAGGACATACCAGATTAATGCACTCCTACCTTTTCACAAATAATAATTTAATAATTAACAGTCAAACACTTTTTAATAATTTGTAGTAAATATGACCAAGAAAGAGAGCGCTACAAGATCCCAAACGCTCTACCACAGGCTCTAGGTCAAAACTGTTCCTATGAAAATATAGTGAATTATCTCAGATCCATAAACATTTTGTACAATCTGTAGGTGTATAACTTTGTTATTTATATTTTGTTCCGTCGCTAATAACCTTTTGGTGGATGCGACATATTTTTCTAATAAAAAAAAAATAGTTGTTATTCTACCATTTTATAATTTTTGTAAATAATTCCAAGTATTTGAATACATTTATTTATACTTTTATGTAAAAAATACATCTTATAAAATGACAAAAAGGATATATTAGTTTTTTTTGAGGTCCGTTTATACATCATCATTTACGTAATCGGTAGTTATTTTATTAGCTATATATTAAGAGAGAATATTATTAGATAAAGAATTATTTACGTCTTATTGCTACTATCACACTAGTTACAGTAGTTATGGTATAAAACTCTATGTTTTCAAAACTAGGTTTTTATAAAGTAACGTATTCTCAGTATCTATATAAAGGTCAACATAGTCTTAGATTTAATTATTTTGTATACTCAATTAAGTTCATGTTTACATTTTGTTTATATTGGTCGTTTAACCGTTCATAATGGGTAATAATGCCGAGTGATATCGCTGTAACGAGGTAAGAAATTAGTCTATTATATACACATAGATCGAAACGTTGGTTAAATCAAAAACGGCAAATATGACTGAATAGTTAAATTATAGTGCTAAAATTTTATTCCGAAATTTGTTATACAATAACTCGGGTAAGAATTAGTGAGGGACAATTAAAACAAGACTCGAATTGAAGACGTATAAGATTTAGACCGTATGCATTAAAAACCCCCTAGAATCTTAAAGACGTTACTAAGTAGCACCATAAGTTCTTATGTAATGTCATAAAAATTAAGGTTATTCTTCTTGGGGTCATGTTTTTTCCTGGAAATAATACAATTTTTGCAAAAATTCAACTGTTAAACCCTTCAACCCTTGTGCCAAGACACAAAATCCCCGCTATGTTCTAGAACATCATCCTTTTTAAACACTTCCCTCTGTTAATTTAATAAGCAACAAACAAATAATATCTTTTCTCGACAAGCTCTTATTGATATTGTGAATACATCCCAATATGATAAGATGTTTTGTACTGATGAATTCTGAAACGTATATGGAGTTGGCTGTTGTATCACTACAGTTGATACAGTATTAGGACAATCCCCAATTTGTAACGAATGTAGCGTGTTTAGAGAAGAACTCTTCAGTATTTCAAAAACCCTTGAGTTCCCTTTTAACAATCATCAAATTGTAGCTATGTGCACCGATTTCTTATCCGCAATTCATTTGATTAAAAATATTTACAATCAACACGACCTAGTACAAAAAATACTAGAATCAATCCGTCTTCACACTTCCCTAGTGAATACCAATAATATGGGTGCCTTCTCATATTGGCATCCAAGAAAATGAGAAGGCTGACACCGCTGCAAAAGAGGCATCTACATCCACCTTACCCGTCTACAACATACACCTCCAAGAAAATCAAAATTCAAAAGAAATACCCAAGGTAAGTGGCAGGAACACAAAAGAGAATATAGCAATATGAACATTCAGGATAGGACACACGTTTGACACACGATTATTTTATGTCCCCTACATACCAACAGGTATGCTCCCACTGCAAAGGTACTGTTATTACTGTTAAACAAAACTTTACAGAATTTAACACACAGTTTAAAAGAATTTTTGAACTGTTCAAGTCGACTCAAGAGCCTAATCGTCTTTTTAAAGGCTACACAATTGTTTAACAAAATATAATTTACATAACATTGTTTTTCTTTACTATTGTAAACTTTGTATCATAATTTTGTGATACTATTTTAATCCTTGTGTAAGGGACCAATGAAGTCGAGACACAGTAATTCAAAATAAAAAAAAACTGTTGAACCAAAGTACGTTTAGGGATAATGGCTACATTTTTGTCAAAACCAAATATTAAGATGAATATCGTTTTATTTATTTATCTGGTAATTTGTATACCACATTACACATTGATTTTAATGTGCATTCAAATTCAGTATAAATATTGTCACGGCTAGTCACACGATAAATAAATCGGGTACCGCCATCATTTAATTAACTTTGTATCGACTGACCTGAAGTTGCTTTGCTAATTGTATAAAGCGAAACCGGTCGTCTAGGTAGTTAAATTAAACTGATTGTGAGTAAGTCTTACTTATTTCGTATTTACCTATTTAAACTATCTTTATTGTTAGTAACTCTTTCTTTTAAACTAGAAATTAGATTCTCTAAACGGAACTTGTTAGATAATATCTCTTATTTATCTTTGAGTTTAGTGGCAAAAATGAGCTAATTCCTGTTAGGCATATCTCTGCAAGACAAAATAAAAAATAAAGAAGTCAGGAAAAAAATTAAGGTGGCTGGCGTCATCGAAAGGATAACCAGACTAAAATGCAGATAGTAGAACACATAACTAGAATGAAAGAGAGTGTATTAAAATGGAGATTAAGAGAGGATAAAAGACACGTCACTAGACCACCTACACGATGGGTAGGCGATTTCAGAATACAAAATAAAAACTATATAAAACAGAATAGAATAGAAAGTAAGAACTAAAAAAATGATACCAAATGGGAGAAAAACAACTTAAAATAATCTGCTATACAGTCGACGTAATACTACTCTTTTAACGTGCAGATGATTTACAACTTATGCTGCACCAATTTAGTATAACCGACTGAAAATTTAACATGTTAATATCCCCAAAACAGATAAACTGCATGGTTCATCAATCAGCCAATTGCGTCCACTGCTGGACATAGGCCTCCCTCAGTTCTTTCCAGTGTTCTCTACACTGGGCCGCTTGTAGCCAGTTTCCCGCTACACGTTTAATGTCATCGGTCCATCTAGTCTAATTTCTGGGCCTCCATTCCATAATACGTCTTGTCCACCGTCCATCTTGTGTTCTGGCTAAGTGCCCTGCCCAGTTCCACTTAAGCGTCGTGGTTCTTTCGATGACGTCTTGAACTCCTGATCTTCGCCTGATTTGTTGGTTTGTTATGTAGCCTCGAAGGCTCACGTTCAGCATTGCACGTTCCATGGCTCGTTGTGTAACTCTAAGTTTATTCGCAGATTTTTGCGTGAGTGTTAAAGTCTTTGCTCCATAAGTTTGTACAGGTAAAACACATTGGTTATAAACCTTTCGCTTGAGACACATGGGAATTGAACTTTTTAGAATATGGCTTAATTTGCCAAATGCTGCCCATGTTAGACCTATTCGCCTCTGTATTTCATGTGTTTGATTGTCTCTGCTTATTTTGATTTCGTGTCCCAGATATTTGTAAGTGTCTGTTTGTTGTATGGTATTCTTGTCAATAGTTATATTTCCACTTATTACGAGATTTGTTATAATTTTAGTTTTCTCAAAGTTTATCTTTAATCCTGCTCTTTCAGACAGACTTTTAAGCGAATGCATCATAGAAACTGTATCATGTAAGTTATCTGCGATTAATACAACATCATCCGCAAACCTTAGGTGATTTAATCTTTCTCCATCTATATTGATGCCCATATCTTGCCATTGAGTACCCTTAAATATTGACTCTAGAGCTGCCGTGAACAATTTTGGTAAAATATTGTCTCCTTGTCTAACTCCTCGACCTAAGCTGAATTTTTCTGTGTCTTCGTGTAGCGTTCTCGTAGATGTTTTTGATTAGTATCGTGTACCTGTAATCTATTCGGCTTTGATTTAGGGCTTCCAGTATTGTTTCAAACTCTACAGAATCAAAAGCCTTCTCGTAATCGACAAATGCAAGAACCAGTGGTATGTTGTACTCGATGCACTTTTCTATTAAGATCTTTATGGTATGCAAATGGTCATTTGTGCCATATCCTGCCCTGAAGCCTGCCTGTTCTTTGGGCTGATAGAAATCAAATTTAGGTGTTAGCCTCTTTGTTAAGATTTTCATAAAGAGTTTGTACATATGTGTCAAGAGGCTGATGGGTCTATAATTTTCTAATTTAGTAATATCGCCTTTTTTGTGTAACAAGACTATTACTGCATTGTTCCAGTCTTTTGGAATCGTACCCGCATGTAAGCATTGGTTACAACAGAAAATTTACTTAGATGTAAATTGGAGCTGGAAGGTCAGATAATAGAAGTGATGGAGTTTATATATCTAAGTATCACATTATCTAGCTACGGAAAGCTCAAAACCGTAGTGGAAGATTAGGTGAGTAGAGCAAACAGAGCCGCAGGCTGCCTAAATGAAACAATATGCAGAAATGAAAATATCGGAGGAAGGCAGAATTTACAACACAGTCATCAGACCAATAATGACATACGCGGAAGAAACAAGACCTGATACACAGAGGACAAAAATTATGTTAGAAAGAGCAGAGATGAAATCACTTAGAAAAATTGATGGTAAAATACTATGGGACAGAGCTAGAAGTACAGATATACGACGTAGATACAAGATTGAGAACATCAAGAAGTGGGTAATAAATAGAAGAGTAGAATGGAACGATCATATAAGCCGAAGGACAACAAATAGAGTAGCAAAGACGGCAAGAGACGGTTCCCCAATAGGAAGACGATCAGTAGGAAGACCACGAAAACGATTGAATGACAACGTACAGGAGACACATTGAAAAACAGACAGAGTCGTGTCTATATAAAAATAAGAAGAAGAAGAAGAAAAGAAAATAAAAACAGGATAAGGCCTATATTCAGTAGCAGACTTTTGAGGCTGGATAATAATGAACGAAATCGTAAGAAATACTTTGAAGAGATATGGATAATGGAAGCGTAACGCTTACAACTTTTTACAAACCAAGAGCGAAATTAAGAAACTGGTTTTTTCTGTTGTTCAACATAACGCACTAGCTATTAGCGAGCTTTCGTGACCGGAGTTAGTAGTAATTGCTGAATGCTAATATAAAAAACAATGAAAATTTATTTAAATACTGCCAAAAACCAGTATCTGAACACTATTTAAAATACTTTTAGAGGGAATACTTCCTATTCAAAGTACTTAAAAATATTTTACAATATAAATAACATTACTTTTGCGTACTATATAATGGTTAAAATTAAAACTCTCTTGGTATACCCCTTTTTTATTTTTTATAAGGGATTTTTGCCAACTACCTGTGTGAGTCTGTATTATTATAGTCTGTATAAGTCTCTATAATAACTCCGGATTCATTGCTTGAATGTCTCAACAAAGGCGCGGTTTTAATTTTGACTGGAGGACGAGCTGATCTAAGAAAAAATTGAGTCACTGCTTCTAAAATGTATGGTATTTTGTTGGAAATTTTCCTACAGCTCCAAACATATATAAATATTTTGTGACTAGATCAATTAACTATTAAATTCACAACTTACTACCCGTTTTACTACCTACCACAAACTACCGTTTGGCTAAATTTAATTATAGAAATTCTTTAAACACTAACTATTTCTTTGAGAATATCAACGGCAGTTTGCTTACTTTAGCTCCATTTAGTTTTCTAAACAGTCCCTTTGTCAGATCAGTAACCTTTACTGACCTGACAAAGAGACTCACTGCCTTCAGTCTCACTTTCTGTACTAAGCACATCATTTACACTGGCTTCTATTACTTTATACACTTCCTTTTCCGTTCGTTCATTAAATAATTTGAAAATGACATTTTCCTTTGGCGAACAATGCTTTTCAAACTTCTTTTACGTAAGTTACCCTTCTCTCTTCATCTTCGCCAAATATGAAGGTACTGTACATCTCTCGGATTTTATGCAACACATTTCCAAGAAAACACGCTTTGAATGATTTTTTTCCTTTGCCAAAATACAGGAATCCTTGAAATTAAATTCATTTTTTAACGTAAATGCATGTTCTGTAAGCGGCAGTACCATCCAGTACGTCTTGTATAAATAAAAAGTCCGACATAGATAAACTGAGCAACATTAATTGTTATTTATTGACAAAACATCAAAAATAAAATAAGGATTTACTTTTAAATATACATACCATAATAAAGTATGCATAACATGTTGCATACCATTAAGACAGTTTATTATATTACTTCCATTAATAAAACATGAATAACACCTAATTACATTTTAATCGTACTGTTTTTGTTTTTTCTTTCTGTTCTCTATGGATAAGAGTTAAAACACAAAATTAAAAGATGTCACAAACGAAGTATATATATATATATATATATATATATATATATATATATATATAATATACGTAAATATAAATTATAAATAAATCTAAGAAATACACTACCTTTATTTTACCCAAATGAAATTTTGATTAAAATACTTTTGGTTGGATACAAATATATGTCTAAAGTATACTACTATAATCATTTATTTTTAATTAGACAGAATCTGCCCTTAAATAGTAAATTCGTTTGAAAAGGGACGGTTTAACCCTCGTATATCACTATAACACCTAGATCCAGTGGTATTTACAACCTAGCTATTTTATTAGGAGTTTTATATTACGCAGGGTTTAATACAAATGCCAGATTAATTTGAAATTGGTTTATTCAGAATATAAGCGTGAATTTTCATTAAATCCCAATTATATAATAAATTATTACTGGCTTACTAACTTTCAAGAAAATTTATTAGTACTTTCTTTTAGTATATTATTCAAAATTACATTGGTTAAATAAAAACCTGTAATAAAACGAAACGAAAGCCTCATTGACATATTGATTTGAATTTATACTATAACACAGGCAATAAACTTGATTATGAAACGAAAAATTGGATCCGTGGGCCATATACTGAGAGGAAAAATATACCCAATCCCTTAATAATTATCCAGCAAAAAATTCAGTGCAAGAAAGACATAGATAATAAAAAATGTCTTGGCTACCGAATATAAAGAACTGGACATACATAAATAACACTGACAAGTTAGAAGTACAGGTACGCGAAGGATAGACGGCTGGCCTTAAAATAATTCACCAACGCACTATAGCTATCCTATAAGAAAAAGACAGTAAAAAGCATATACAGTAATGAGTGCGTCAAGACCAGGCAAAATAACGCATAAGCTTGAAGATATATTAAGTTGTTAGACAGTACGAAATAGTTCTTATAGGGTAACGGGTAGAGTGATTGGCCACTTAAGGAATTGCCAATTGAATTAAAATTGTAAATTGGTATTTTTTAAAGTGAAATATTTTGTAAAGGTTTTTTAATAGTAATGAATCAGATTTTATAAAAACTCAGGTTATTTTAATCAGAAATAATAATGTATATTAAAAATAAACACAAATTTGAAAACACACAGAACCACACAGCTATTGGCCATACAAATACAGTTATTGTCATATATAATTATAGTCATCGGCCATTCATAAAATTCCTAATTTTCTTTTTTTGTTCGTGCAGATAAGGCACACAAAACTATTTAAGTTTTCAATTTCTTGTTGTTTCTTTGCACAAGTATCAATCACAAGTATTAATAAGGTATCCTCTAAGACAAAATAGACATTGTATTCCAACTTTTGATTTAGATATACTATAGAAAAAGCATAACACAATCCTGTATACAAAAGGTTATTTACAGGTGGGTTGGTGTCGTCTGATTGTTCCACCGTTATATCTGAGACAATTTGTAATTTTTCATGTTCTTCTGAGAGATATCCCTCAGTTTCAAAAAATGTCTTTCTTGCAGCTGACTTACCAGCACGGTTTTCTTTGCTGGTTTCCAAATTTGTACATTTGCTTTGAGATGTCTTCAAATTTGATGAATTCATATTGTTGTAGATATCAAAGATTCTGTTATCAATTGTGGGCAGATTAACGGTTTCCTCTACAGTATCAGGAAATTGGTTTCATCTGGTGTATGTACTCTAACTCCACTTTTCAAAGTAGTGCTTTTAATTGTATGATCAATAATTGTGTCTGCTTGCAAAATATTTGTATCTGCAATATCAACTATATTTACTGTAACATTTTTTTTATTCTTCATAACAGTTTGCAATTTTTTGCTCCCGAAATTGATTATTGTGGCAATTTTTTTTATTACTTTCATCTTAATTTTCCTTTTTTTTTTTTCGTTTTTTTTTAAGTTTATTGTTTGCTTTTGAGTTAATTCGCTTTTGTTTTCGTTTTAATTTTATTTTTTATTGTTCCGCTTTTTCTTCAATTTTACGCCTCCTTGCATTTTGACGATCTGCAGAATTGAGCACGAAAGACAACCTTTCTGTTTACTTTTTGCCTTTTCTTTCTGAGGTTTTTGGTTTTTGACCAAAAAAAGAATTTGTTGATATAGGTGTAAATTTCTTTAGATAATGAGTTTTCTTCATTAACTAAAGGCAGATTATTGGATGTCGATTAAATATTTTCTGTCATTGTATCTTCTGTGACATCTTTTATTTTATTTGTAATATCAACGTTTTCTGGAAGTTGAATTCGAAAATCCGAAAGTTGATTTTCTTATGTAATAACAGAAATATTTTGTAAGTTGCATATAATTTCATTGCCACCTACAGGGTTAAGTGTAATATCTAAAGATATATGGGTTTCTGTGATGGTAAAGGTATCTTGTATATCATTTGTGATTTTACCTGTCTTTGTAGTCTGAATCGTGGGTAGATCCATGATATTTAAAAATAAATTAAATATAGTGAAAAGCAATTTTGAATTTCCACTTAGTTCCTCACAATTAGCCAAACTTTGCAATTCTAATATTTTTGCGGCTCCAACTGTATCTACAAAATCTCCATATGTTATTGATTTTGTCATAGAAATAGTGTTATTGATACCTTTATGCGGGTCTTTGATCTTTCCTAAACATTTGGAATAGTCTATTGCTTCAGAGTTTCATGGATACAATTCAGATGCTATAAAGCCAATAATTATGGAATCTGATTTTAATTGACTAATGGCTGTATTTAGTATCAGTGCAAAATTCTCTTTGGTACTTAATGAGTTCGGGTTTTCGCGTGTAAACTGGAATACTGCCCGGTTCCAATTTGCCTTTTATGGTTTAAATGCAGCAATATCTACAGGTTTTATAATTCTGGTTGCATTGTAATATAAGGCCACTAAAATAATTGATAACTTTAAACATAATTCACTGGTTTGAATGGTTATATAAGTTTTACGTCCATTAACGAATAAAATGACTAGAACGTTAGTGTTTTTCGCAACTAGGTACTTGTAAAGACGTTACCTATGTATTCGTAGAAGTTTTAATTCTTCATACATCCCGTATCGCTACATCCTATGCCCCACTCTCGTGAAACGGAATTTAAAATATTGCTAGGAATTCGTTTATAAGAGTAAATTAACATTGGTGCTGCTATTTCTCCAGACGCTGCAAAGGTAAACATAACTGTTAAATTAACTTTGGAGTAATGCTCTATGTGGTATACATTTTTGCTTTCCTTTACAGCTAACACGCGTTTATTTTTGGGACATAAGAGAAAGCAGGTTTCATCGCCATTTAAAACATGTGAAGGGTTTTAAAGAATGTCAATTTAACCATTACGATGCCAGTATTCTTGAACATCGGTAAACCATTTTTTTACATCTGTTTCAGACACAACTTAACTTGCTGCAGTTATTGCTTCTGGAGTTCTCTCACTTAAATCTGGGTGTCGCTTTAAAAAGGATCTGAACCAACCTCTTCCGGGTCGATTGTCAGTAAAAGGATTGACATGGATTTGCGTCAAGAAAACCTTTAACCGAGTCTTGTATATTTTCCACGTTTACTGAAAAACCTTTGTCTTGGCATGTTATGATTCAATGCATTAAACGATTCTCTTCCTCCAAACAAAGAATATGATTGGGATCAAGAGTAGTTTTTTCATTAAATTTTTCACTTGCTCTAAACTGCAATAATACTATCGGCACATTAAATTGTTCAGCGGCTTTTCGTTAGCTCATGTTATTTTTTATGGCCTAAAAAGCAGACTAAAGATCTTGTTCTGTATATTGTTTGTGATACGTCGTATCTTTCCGGATATTTGGCATTTTTTATTTTAAAAATAAAAATCATTTATTAGTAATAATGTTAGCTACAATATAGACATTCTAATTTTGATTTAATATGCCCACATTAGCACTAATTTTATAACAACATTTGTAATTTTATAAATATAAATCCGGATAACAAATAGATTCTTATTAGACATTACAGTTATTCGCCACCCAGTGGTTTAGTGATTATCAGTCAGCCAACCACTGGTTATTGCCTTAAAAATAAGAAAAAATGTTTAAAATATCTTATCTTTGACCAAACTAGGCTAAAAAAGTATAAATTAGAATAAATAATTTAATTCGAAATAGGTACAGTAATTGGCCGGTAGGCCAATCATTATAACAAGGACATATTTAAGATACAGTGATTGGCCACTCAAATTTACCGCCAACAATGCATAACTTAACTATTAAAACCACTGATAGTTTAAGATGTACCCCACTAAATCACTATAAAATAATAATATACCCAGGTACATAATACTATTAGCCAAGATAACTCACCTCGTGAGTAGCCTTCCTTAACAAATTCTTTAAAAAACTATTAAAACTGGATGCACCTGTTAGGCCTCAAACAACACACGCCGTAATATCTAGGTAATATTAACTGAGAGAGATGATAGCTAGACAAATATACAGCAATGACTTGGTATATATTGTAGCAAGTAATGGTGTAACAGCTGATCCTGAAAAACTTGCAGCAATTAAGGATTGGCCAGTACCAAGAGATAAACACGAAATTAGAAGTTATCTTGGCCTGTGTACATAGTACCGACGTTTTGTCAAAGAATTTGACAACATTTCAAAGCCATTAACAAAGTTGGGAGAAGAAGGCAGAGAATATACATGGAGCGAAGCATGTCAAAGAGCTTTCGAACACTTACAAATGGCTCGGACTAGCGCACTGATTTTAAGCTACCCTAGACAGGCAGGAAAATTTGTGTTAGACACCGATGCAAGCAACAGTGCAATAGGAGCTGTTCTCTCCCAAATCCAAGATGGGCAGGAGAAAGTCATCGCTTACTTTAGCAAAGTCTTGTCAAAACCAGAAAGAAAGTATTGCGTTACCAGAAGAGAATTGCTAGGCGTAGTAACGGCTTGCGATCATTTTCATAAATACTTGTATGGCAGAAAGTTTCTTCTTCGCATGGATTATGCTGCTCTAAAATAACTCCTACAATTCCGTAATCCAAAGGGCCAGATAGCAAGATGGTTAGAACGATTACAAAAATATGATTATAAAATCGAACACAGGGCTGGAAGAGTTCATTTAAATGCTGATGCCCTTTCGAGACGGCCGTGCAGTGCAAATTGTAATCACTGTCTTAAATTAGAAAAACGACTTTGCCCCGTGAGACGACCCACTGTCATTAATGATCAATGACAGCCTTAACAGCTATAAGACGCTCAAGCAGATGATCCATGTATAAAAAGAGTATTGTATTGGATGGGTTCAAAGTGAAAGACCTTCTTGGCAAGACATTAGTGGATGTAGTCCCGAAATTAAGTGTTACTGGAGCCAATGGAATTGCCTAGTGCTGAAAGATGATCTTCTGTATAGAACCTTGGAGAACGATGATGGTACAGAAACTAAGCTTCAATTGATTGTACTTAAAAGTAAAGTGTCAGACGTATTGCGTCAGTTGCATGACGGTGTATCAGTTGGACACTTTGGCATTAAAAAGACTCTGCAAAAGGTTCGAGAATGGTTCTATTGGGTGAACTGTAAAGATGATGTAAGAAAATGGTGCCAGAAATGTGAACTGTGTGCAACCAGTAATGGTCCAGTTACAAAGTACAATGTTTGTAGTCCTATGAAAAGAGTAGCAATCGACATTGCAGATCCACTTCCAGAGACAAATGATGGAAATAAATATATTCTGATAGCCATGGATTATTTTACGAAATAGACTGAGGCCTATGCGATAAAAAATCAAGAAGCTGCTACCGTTGCAGAGGTACTGGTTAATTAATTCTTTAGCCGATTTGGTGTTCGCTTAGAGATCCAGTCCGATCACGGGCGAAACTTCAAGTCAAACCTTTTTCAAAACGTTTGTAAATTGATTGGTGTCAATGAGACCAGAACGACACCCCTGCATCCTCAATCAAAAGGAATGGTCGAGAGGATGAACCGAACGATGGGTCAATACCTGTCCAAAGTTGTATCTATAAATCAAAGAGATTGGTACCAGCACATTTATTTATTATTATGGCATACCGCTCGGCCGTGAATGAATCTATAGGCCAGACTCCAAACTATCCGATGTTAGTTACGATACGATATAGTACTATATATACGATATAGTACAAAATAATGGAAGCTGTGAAGAAGGTGATCTTGTTTGGCTTTATCATCCACAACGTCGTCGTGGCTTGTCTCCTAAACTGCAAAGACAATGGGAGAGTCCGCATGAAATTAAAAAGATAATAAAATACGTAATATACAGAATTAAGAAGTTGCCGAAAAGTCAACCAAAAGTAGTTCACATAAATCGTCTTGCACCTTATGCTGCCTTAAATGAAACAAGAGAAGCCTGAACCCTTTAACATGAGGTCAAAGATGACCGGCGACCAAGCTTTAATGAGTTTATGTCAAATTAGTGTCAAACAGTAGTAAACTGTTATTTTTTCTTGAGGGGGCCATGTAGGGCTGGAGAGGCCTGTAAATTCTGCCATCCTAGGCCTACATATAAAGCTGATGATCGGGACGCTCAGATTTAAGAGGAGAGCTGTGTTACGAACAAGCTTTCGGCATGGCTCATGTAGCAGTTGCATCTCGAAAGGGCATCGAGAACCATCTACAGATGTCTCGAACGTAAAAAAATCCATCCGTAAAACAACGAATTAGAGGTGGGACAACTTTAGATAATTCTAGAATAAGTATATGGTATATATATAAAACGATGTTATGAGTTAGTTTAGTTGTTAAGATATTACCGAACTATAGACTTAGAAATAAATATATATGCATATAAATTCGAACCGCTCGTTTTATTAAATCTCGCTACAATATATTGTCAATTTTGAGGAAATAACCTAGGGGTGCACAAATATTTCATTAATGCCTTTCTCGGAACCTATTTGCAAAGAAAAACCAGCTAATTCTTTACCTAACGCTAAATTTTATAGTCACTTCTAAAAATAAAAATTACAATTGTCGAATTTTATCAGAAATGTATTAAAAATGTTGTTCTTTATTCTTTTAAAGAGATTTTTGGGAAACTAAGCTTACCAAGTGACCACTGAAAACTGCAGATATAAAAATTTAATAATAAGAATATTTCAAATATAACAAGACAAAATAAAGAGTAATCTACAAGCTGTAGAGTGTATATGAGTTTCAATATCATCGACAATGAAACTAAAATTTTTAGTTTTATTTCAATTACCTCGGCTAATTAAAAACAAGTTTCAAGAAAGATAAGAACATTGATTACAAAATTCAGAAGTTTCCGTAAATATGTAAAATAATTCACCAAATATTCAAGAAATGACACAATAATAAAAATTTATAAGAAAAGGGTCATATCGTCTTTAAGAACTTATGAAACTCGAACTGAAATAAAAAATGTATTGCCCTAATAATAATTAACAATTCAAACAGTACATACGAAATATTTCAGCCCTCTTTCTTCTTATTTGAGTTACAAATTGTTGAAATTTTCTTTTCAACCATTCTACGTTAAAATTTTTGATTTAAAGAAGTTTTCTGGAAAGTTTCGGAAATTTACAAATTAAATGATCAAAAAGTTAAAACAATTTTTATACGAACCTCGTTTATTCAAAGAACACGTGCAAAGTGCGCAAAGAAGATTATATTTCATCTTCATGAGAAATTCGTAATCTTTTGATAGTCGAATAAATTTAATTTGTTTATATATTTATGAAGATTTTTTTTAAATAATTTTTGGCAAGAGTAGTATTTTTACCCACAATACCATATACGTGGAAAAATTCTTTTGTTTGGACCAAAATGTAAATTATTTATTTGTATTTTAACTTAATAAATTAATTAAATAAGAAATAATTTAATTACTTAAGATTATGAATAAATGAAACAATGATAGCAGATTGTCCTGAGACAGATGTATCTTTACTAATATTAGCTAAAGACCAATCTTCAAAACTTACCGAGGAATATTGTTTTTTACAGATAAAATTACTCTACTCCTAGATTAATGAAGATACTATATCAATACACTGTTTAGCAAAAATCTTCTTTAGTAATTACTTTCAGTTTTACACTATAAGTGGATGTAATACTTTTGATAGTCGATTAACCTTGTTTACATATTTAGAAAAATTATTTTTTATTACTAATTTTTAGCAAGAGTAGGATTTTTACCCAAAATACCATATTCGTGGATAATTCTTTTGTTTCGACCAACGTGTAAATTATTCGTTTGTATTTTAACTTAATAGATTATTTGAATAAAAAACAGTTTGATTACTTAAGATTAAGATTAAATGAATCAATGATAGTAGATTTTCCTGACACAGATGTATCTTTACTATAATTATTGGCATACGTACAATCTTTAAAAATTGGTTTTCAAAAATCACTTCTGGTTTTACACTATAGGTGGGTTTAATACTAAATTCAGTTTTTTTTTCAATTAGTAAGACAAACGCACGTTTGGCTTTGAAAAAAATTGTAGTAATATTGATTTACAATTTTTTTTTATTCTTACACATTTGCATAATATATAGAATAAAGTTCAAGGTATAGAAATTGTTAGTTATTTCCTAGTTTCAGTATATGAGCTTATGAAAAATTAGAATCGGATATAATGTATATATATATATATATATATATATATATATATATATATATATATATATATATATATATATATATATGCCAGGTGGTGAATCGCCAAACGGGTCATAGGAAATTCAATGGCAAATTCTAAATTGTTGAATTCCTGCTTCCCTAATTATATTACATCAAACGTCATAAAAAACTATTTGTAGATGACTCAAACATGAATTAAAAACAAATGTTAAAATTGTTCTACGAATTAAATGTATCCCATAATGTTGTAAAAATATAATACATTTTTCAGGCCACACGAGGTACAAGAATGTGTATGACATGTTGCGTTTGGTCATATTGATGATTCTGATATTTGGCAATTTCTTGGTCTCACCCTAAACATGGTTAAACATGTTACCACTGACGTTATACAATTTTTTTAAGACTTGCCAACATTGAGATTTATTGTCAGTTTACCGAATAACGTTTTTCGTTTTTATTTGTGAGAAATTATTAGCTTTTTTAGGAAAATTTTACAGTTTTTTTGGCAACAAGCTATTGATATTAGGTAAGTATGCTTATTATATGTCTAATATGTTACTAAAATTACTTTAAATTATTCTAAATCAAATTTATGTCATTTTCGTAGAACATAACCTTACATATGCATGATTTGGTTAAGCAACCGTCAACATCTCAATGAATTCTAAAATAAATATTAAATGTAAAAATGTAAAATGTCAAATATTATGTTACCAAATCCATGATAACATATTGGACAGTAGGTAACATAAATGACAGGGTTAAAGATTATTAAATAAAAAAATACTACGAAGTATTCGTAAGTTTTTTTTACAGATGGCATTAACAGCAGCGGAGAAGCAAAGGTACTACAGAGAAAATGTGAATGCAGACCTAGAGGGACGATGTGAATATCTAAGAAAATTGCAGGAGCATGCAAAACGACGGAAAGAGCTTAAGATGGATAAATCCATAAATGAGTTATCGTATCGAGAACAGACACGCAGAAAAAAATACTGGAAAGAAACTCAACGAAAATATCATGAAAATAAGAAAGTTTGTGAAAGAATATTGAAAGCTATTGTAAACCATACAACACCGAGTAGTATTACTCGTCGTAGTTTTACAAGTCAATGCATCTACAAGAGACAGAAAGAAATTACGAAGAGATTAAGCCGCAGCTTCTAGAAAAATAGCAAGCCTAAAAAAGGAATTAGAAGATGCAAAGAAACGAATTAACCGATAGACTGAAGTTCGGCGTTTAAAGGAAAAAAAATTGGAAACAAGTAGTATATTTTAGTCTCTTTATCTAAACTCAATCGAGAACTTAAAGACCAAGAAATTTCAATATTGGTGAAACAAAAATTGTTATTTCTAGACGTTCTTCTTGGAGAATTAAAAACGACTTACAATAGAACTCCCAATTAAAAATAAAAACAAAAACTCTCACGTTTAGAGCTTGTAAAGGACCAAATTAAAAAAAAAATGAGTTTGTGACTTTGGCTTCTAAGAAAATTGAATTCGGATTCGATGCCATAAAAAAAGATGCTCATAAAAGCAGCTTAGTAAAGTATGCTTAAAGGAAAAGAAGTTTTTTGCCGAGATGATAATAGCCAACAAACGCATGGAAAAAAAATTACCTTTCAAAGAGTTAAAAAACAAAAAAGATTTTTGTTGCAGTCAATTAATAGTTTTCATCAAAAATTGTGCAAGAAATTAAACATAAAATGTGCAAAAAGCAACTTTTGCAAATGACGTCGTTTTTGGGTGGTGCAACCAAAATTATCAGAAAGTGACTAATGTTTATATAAAATACATGACAATGTACAAAAAAAACTGAACACTTAAATTAGAGAAAAAGTTTTTGGTGCAATTGAATTAGAAGGGCTCTGTGAAACTGTCAAATACCATGAGAATTCGGTATTAGGTGTGATTAATTATGTCCAATTTGTAGGGATAAAAAAGTGGTTAGCCAGGATGTATATTTATCCAAGCAAGATACATGCTTTACTTCTTAAACCGAAAGAACTATAATAGAACAAAATGGACAAAAATTACAATATTTAAAGAGAGTAAAAGTTAGAAAAGAGGGGAGTGTATTTGATTTATTTAAAAGTTTTAACAAAAAATTTAACAAACAATTCTGTCCACACGTATTTAGAATCAGGCATCAATTTCAGAAAGAAATTCAAGCTGTTTATTTTGGTGCTATAATCACGCTTCCTCGCACACAGTAGCTGTCTATCGAAAAAATTGAGAAAATCAGTGTTACTGCACAGTATCTGATTCGAGAAGACATAATGCGTCAGGAGTGTGGGCCAATCTGATGCCAATTTTATATAATATGCCTTTTATTAGGATATTGAATTAATTAATTCTTTAAACTATCCAATATTAATTGTCAGATGAAAGTTCAGACGAAAAAACCGATGAGCTGACTGAAAAAACTAAGATAGACCAACCTAAAAAGTTTATCCAAGCTGAACTAATTGACTTAGGATTAGGACTAAAAGATAAAAATGTATTGGCTCCACACCAGGTATCACATTTTCGTGATAAGTATAGGCATTGTAAAAAAGACTTCTCGAAATATTTTTCTCAAGAGGGCTCACTGGTGTACTGTGATAATATTCCTGAAGTAGTCATGAAACTGCGAGCTGACAATTACGATTTTACATCATGGCGGTTATTTATGGATTCTTTTAAGAAAAGTCTGAAGGGTATTTTGCTACACAATGGTAATACTTGCGCCTCAGTGCCTGTTGCTCACTTCGTGGATCCCAAAGAAATATATGAGAATCGTAAGCTGATGCTAAATGAAATAAAATATAGCGAATACTGTTGGCAACTTTGTGGAGATCTCAAAAATAATATCCATGCTTTTGGGTTAAAGTATCGATTTACGAAGTATCCATGTTTTTTTGTGCGAGCGAGAGAGGTTTCATCAAAATATAAAGAACATAGAAAGGGGTGTAGAGTTGTGTTATAGACTAGAGGTAGCACCTTTTATCGGAACGACCACATCAAGCGTTATAGACGGGAGATGGTTCTTGATAACTGGTCCTCATAAGACAACTAACTCTCACTTATGGCTCCACGTGCCACACCCTGGACAACTGCGTTGGTCTGCAGGCTAAACTAAGTGAGGGCAGCCAGATATGGCAAAAATTCCACCGATGATTGCCGATAGAAGCATAACCGCTTTGGGTGGAGGAGTTAGTAAATGCTAGGGCACCCCTTTGTCCTGGAGTTCGGAAACTGGCTTCAAAGACGGAAGAACCGTGGAGGCGGTCAACGGCATAGAGATGAGTAAGAAAGATTGGGACGAGACAACTCTTTAAAGATACAGACTGGATAAGTCCTGGTAGAATCAAATGGCTATGCTTGCAGCGAAATTCAATTCCGGATTAAGCTCCTCAATCGGATCTCCTAGTAGGAGTAAGCTCCGGAGTAAGCTCCTCAACCGGATAAAACCACAAGCAAGACCAATCGACATTAATATAATTAAAGTAGAGATAGTGCCAACACTCCTGACTAAGGCTCAGTAGACGAAATTTGGTTTAGTCCCCACTTCCATGCGAAACGCAATATACTATGCAACATCGAAGGTGGAACGTTTCAGTTTGACTAGTATAATTCCACTTACAATAGAACCATTCTGTCTTTACGTGAATTTTGATTCCACCTTCGCACAGCTTTATGGTCAGGAGTATTTGCACTATCTCTATATGCAACTACAACAAAAGGAATAGAAGAAGAGATAGAAGAACTATACTATACCATTAATCAAGTCATGAAAAGGTTAAAAAAGCAAGATCTAACAATTACCATGGGTGATTTCCACGCCAAAGTTGGAGCCAGCAAAACATCATCTGCAGGTGGACCATTTGGTCTAGGAAACCGGAATGATCGGCGAGATACATTGGAGATTTTTGCGGAAGCAAATAAATTAGTAATAATGAACACCTGGTTTAAGCTACACCCAAGGAAACTGTACACCTTCAAATCTCCACAGGATACTGTGGGAAAGATTGTAAGGAATCAGATTGATTACATTCTAGTAAGTAAGATGTATAAAAATAGCTGTACATTTGACAAAACATACTCGGGGCAGACATAAATTCTGATCATGTACAGTTGTAGGTAATTTCAAAGTCAGAATGAAGAAGGTTACAAGTAAGTCGATGAAGAAGTATGATTTTGGAAAACTGAAAAATCCCAACGTTCGAATAAAGGTGAGTGGAAACCTCAATGCAAGGGTGATAACATGCAAAAATGCAGAAACTATAGAGGAAAGTCTGACTATCATACAAGAAATAGTGAGAGTAATTAAAGAACAACACCTGAAGAAAAAAACAGAGAAACGCAAATCGTATATGACCGATGAAATTCTTGAGCGTATGGATCAAAGGAAAAAAAACAAAGAAAAACTCCAAGAATATAAGAGAATACATACCATCGTCAGAAAAAAAATAAGAGAAACCAAAGAAAAATAAAAAACAGAACAATGTCAATAAATAGAAAAGCATCAGAGTCGATATGATAACTTTAATGTTCATCGAAAGGTAAAGGAAATAGCTGGAAAGTTTCGAAAACGCAACAGCGGAAAAATAACAGATAATGAAGGGAATTTTGCCATAACCAAAGAAGACAAAAAAAAAATATGGGAAGAATACTTGGGGAAACTTTTCCATGACCTTAAAACAGTACAAGAGCCCACCGATGAAGAAAATTCAGATCCCGAAATCCTACTAGAAGAAACAACGGCAGCCGTCAGACAAATGAAGGATGGAAAGACACCGGGACTTGATGAAATTCCTGCAGAACTGCTGAAGCTATTAGATACAGTACAAATAAAAATAATAACCGATACCTATATTTAATGAAATATACAAGGCAGGATAAATACCAGTAGAATGGCTCAATCGGAGTGGCTCAAAAAACCAGGAGAAAAAGGTTGTGAAAATTATAGGACAATAAGCCTAATGGGCCATCTGCTGAAGCTGTTTTTAAAGGTCATCTACAAAATAATTTACCGGAAATGCGAGGAACAAATTGCGCCCAATCAGTTTGGATTTGTGAACGCCGTTGGTACGAGGGAAGCTTTATTTAGCGTGCAGATCTTGTTTCAGAAATGTAAAGATGTCAGCTGTAATGCTTTTGCATGCCTGATTGACTACAAGAACGCTTTCAATAGAGTCAGGCATAAACAAATGATAGAAGTGCTGAAGAGGACAGGGATTGATGGAAGAGACTTAAAAATTATAGCTAATCTATATTGGAAACAATTAGCTGTACTCCGAATAGATGGAGAATATACAGATCAGGTCAAAATCTTAAGGGGAGTGAGACAAGGGTGCATAATTTCACCACTGATATTCATTCTGCAATCGGACTTATTTTTGAAGAGGCCTTAAAAGATATTGATGAATGCATCCCAATTAATAGAGTCAAGCTTAATAACCTGCGGTATGCAGATAATACAATAGTGTTTTCCAATACCATAGAAGGGGTGCAAAACTTAATGAATAAAATAACGGAAACAAGTAGAACATATGGACTGGATATAAACACCAGCAAAGCCAAGCTAATGATAATCAGCAAGCAAAACAGGAGCAAAATCTGTATGTGAACCAAATGAGAATTGAAAGTATCTCACAATACAATTACTTGGGAACTATAATCAATGAGTCGTGGGACAATACCCAAGAGATTAAATGTCGCATCGGAAAGGCCAAAAGTGCATTCTTGACTATGAGCTCAGTGATCAAAAAGCCATGACCTCACCCTAATAACCAAAAAAAGGTCCCTAAATGTTACGTGTACACAGTGCTTCTGTATGGAGTAGAAACATGGACATTCAAGGCGGAAACTCTATCAAAACTTCAATCGTTTGAATTATGGTTAGACAGAAGAATTTTAAAGATACGATGGACAGACAAAGTCACCAATGAAGAAGTACTGCGGAGGATGAACACAACCGCGGATTTGGTCAACATTGTAAAGAGCCGTAAGCTGGAATACTTTGGAAATATAATGAGAAATTAAGGCAGATATGAGCTACTCCAATGCATTTTGCAGGGTAAAATTGAAGAAAAAAGAACCCCAGGACGAAGAAGAATATCCTGGCTTGGTAACCTGAGAGCATGGTATAGAAAGACCTCAACACAGCTATTTCGTATAGCAACCAACAAAATCATCACAGCCAGAATGATCGCCAACGTTCGGAACGGACAGGCACCCTAAGAAAAAGAAGAAGAAAGTTACGTTAGGAAGTTACGTTGAGTTAAGAAGACGTTACCAATAAAGGTGGAATATAAGAATTATGACTGATTACTGCTGATACTGCAGTATCAGCTATCAGACTGAGTATCAGTCATAATCAGACTGATTATGACTGATACTACTTAAAGACAGCATTATTACCGATTTATGCTTTTTCGGTACATATATGATAGGAGTGTTAGATCTTTTCTAAATCTCATAATTGTTGACAAAGCAGGGAGATCTTTTATTAGGCAACAATTCGGTAGAAATTTCTTTTTCATTTTTTACACTATTCTAGTATGGTCTAGTAAACATTTTTTCAAATAATTGGCCAATTTACCTAATGAAAACCAGTTGTGATTTTTCGTTTACAATTTATTAGGCTGTCCAATTTGAGTTGAAAATCGTTAAGTGTGGGAATTGATATTTTTTTCAAATTAGCAGAATCGTCTTTTCTAGCATATGTAAACGCATTCAATATCTAATTTTTCTTGGCATCACACAAAGATAATATATCTATGCCATATGTATTGGGTTTATTTGGCATAAACATCGTATATCGAAATATTCCCCTAAAGCTTACAAGCATTTCATCAACAGTCATAAACTGATCACAGGCATAATTTGATTGTGCTTATAAGATTAAACATCTCTGAGATAGCGGCAGATTTATCTCCAAGCTAGATTCGTTCTGAATCTACTGTTCTAAAGCAAGCAATTACTACTTTTGTTGAGAAGAAGCCACAATCTACGTTTTAAATAAGTATACATACTTCTGACGTTTCAATTTTTACTTCGAAATCGTTTCCAAAATTTCTTATAATACTATTATCAATACGCTATACAGCACATAAGAAACCAAAACGTTTCAGAATCATAGTGGCGCGAAAAAAATGTTGCGACATCTTAGAGCTGAAGCTAGTACCGAACTTATATCTTCATTATTTGATTTAAAAGCACCAGACAGTAAAAGCTGACCAATGAAGGCTTACATTTTAGCTTTTTTACATGGTTTATAAATTGACAGATTAAGACTCTCTCACTGTAAGACATTGCAAAATCAGTAATTCTTTTATTCGTATGTTCTATTGTAACATCTACCATATAATCGTTAAATATCAAATTCCATGTTTGTACTGGTTTGGTTCGTTTATTTCTGCATGCGTCACTTATCACTGCAAGTTTGCGTGTTCTGATTGTGTTTTCTGCTCAAAGTTTTTTGCTAATTGGGGATATTTTTGACTCTTGTGTTTATGCTTTTTAAAAAAAACTACCCTATGATGAATTTTCCCTAATCATCACTTTCAACCATATCTGATTGTTCTTAAACAATTTCGGTTTTAGCTTGCTCATTTTCTAAAGCCTCCAACACTTAACTCACTCTCACTAGACGAATAATTACTAATATACGCTTTTAAAGCCTTTTGTTAGCTTGTATTTTGTAGGAGGTCTCTTGCGGTTGTCCATTAGTTAAAAAAGTAATAAACTCTGATCTTAATCAACTTTACAATAGATTCCATGAATATTACTTCTGGTTTTGATTACGGCTTTTTTACCCTTACCGACTTACTTGGGTTGATTGCTTTAAAAAGTTTTTCCTGATAATTTTATAGTATGCCCGTTTAAAATCAATTAATCTTTAAAACATATTGTCTGAACATGTTTTACTGCAAAATATTGTTATCCTGTAGATTTGTTGATCCTAAAGCCAGCTTAATATTATTTCAATAGATTTTTCGCATGTTAATTTAATTTACTTGTTATATATAGCAGCAAGACTATCAAAGACAATGAAACATTACATCTTACCTCAGAACCAATAAACCCAAATCTAACTTCTCTATTTCTTTTAGACCCATCAGTATAATAAGTGATTTTAACAATTTTGTTGTGTGTAACTTACTGTATTTAAGCTAAAATATCTGTGGGAATATTTTGTCTATCCATATATCTTCTAAAATAAAAAGGACGGTAGAAGAACCTAGTTTTAACTTCTTAACTGAAATAAAATAAGATTGTACGTTAACTAAAGAAATACGAATAAATAGAGGAATAAGACATGAAGACAGCTTATGTTTATTCTTGTTCAACTTGGTAATGGCAAACTAACAAAGAATATAGAATACAGTTAAGACATATATATTAACACCATAGGTCACGTAAACAATGTTATACTGTTTTCCTTCGTCCACCGCACTCTCTGTTCCCAGTCACCTTCTCTGAGGTCTCTGTCATAGCATTTTCTATGTATGTTTTTGATTTTGTAGCAGGTATTTGTCTCCGTCTTCTTACCGGCCGGTCTCAGTCCAATATTCTTTTCGGCCATCTGTGCTCTGGCATTCTTTGCACATGGCTGTACCACTGCAGTGCTTTGTTTTCCAACTTTTTTGTAATTAAGTATTCTACTTACATTCTATTTTTGGTGGTCTAATCTAATTTGGTGATTTGTAGAGATCTTATAAAGTCCAGTTCAATTGTTATTATTTTATTTTGTATGGATGTTGTCATTGGCCATACTTCCGCTCTATATAGAGTTATATTCATCACTATGCTCTGAAAGATTCTTTTTTTGTTTTCATTGAATAAAGTGTTATTCTATATTACTTGTGCTATTTTTATTTCTATATCTTTCATACAAGTACCGTCTTAGCACCTCTGTTTAGTCTTTGTGTTATGTTTACCCACTTCTCTTTAACGTTTGTTTTTTTTGCTTTTTTAAGTCAATTAAGATTATATGTGTTTTAATACTTTTCTCTTTGTTCTTTTCTATCACCTGTCGCATAATGAATATATATTATCTAAACACAGCAAGCAATATTGGTCCACTTTATTTTTTCTTTCATTACCATGGAAAAACATTCTTGCTTTTGTCACAGTTTTTTTAAAAATGGTGGACATGTATGATAGATTTCCGTCCTCTGGAATCTCCTATGATTCAGTTTTATTGTATAATACTCGTATGAATGATACGATCCTTGCATCTTCATATTTCAGTAGCTCCATTTTTATGTTCACTGGTCCTATTTTTCCTTGGTTTATTACTCCTGAGGTTTTTAATTTTTTTAGTAAATATTCTTACACATCTAAATTATCTGCATTACATTCATCAAATTTTTTATTAGAAAAATTCCCTGCCTGACCACATTCTAAACAACGACTTATTGAGTTTTGACTCGGTAAGTTTAGGGCCCTTTGTACTGTTAGAATTGGTTATATGAATAATTAAAATATTTGGTAATGATTGTAAAGAAGGGGTAGAGTTTTGATGAACTTTCTCTCTAAAACAAACAATTCATGCAAGTAATGTAGTATGTGCGGTATTGTCGTAAAATATAAAGAGAATCAGAATATAAGTTTTTTTGTAATAAATCTTTAATTGCAGTATGGATTAAAATAGTTAAACAACAGTATAATTAAACCAAAGAAAAAAATTATTTTTCTGTTACTCATACCCACCAATGTTCCATAATACTATTCATACTTATTTTCTTACTTGTGATCCCATTGAGTAATGATTGTTCATGGTTACGATGAGTTTCGGAAACAATGGAGCTTAATGTTGCTTCTAATAAGAATAAGTCAAAATAAGTGAATATTCATTGTACATCTTATTTAAATTTTTAATTTGATAATTTTCGTGATCAAATTTTAAGTGACACAAATTGTATTTGTTTGCTTCTCTCATATTATTGGCGGTCTATGCTAAATTCATTATAAAGTTTTAGAGTATATGTTATTTAAATTTTTGATTTGATATTTTCGTGATCAAATTTTAAGTGACACAAATTGTATTTGTTTGCTTCTCTCATATTATTGGTGGTCTATGCTAAATTCATTATAAAGTTTCAGAGTCGTTATCATCGAGAATATAAATATGTAAATAGAGATTTTCAGAGTTAAGGACAAATTTCTATGGTAATAAATAGTTTGATTTAAATACACTGCCCCAAAAAATTTAAATGCTAATATTTTTTATTGTAGGCTGAATAAAAACACAAATACAATTAAATTCAAAAACATTGGTTACTTTAACAAAAAACAACACTTTACAATTTTTTTTTATTTTAGAGTTGCACATTTTTAAAATTAAAATTATAAAATAATTCTAAAATATGGATATTAAACTTGGCAATTTTCTACTCGAGGTTGAACTTCTTATCATTTTTGTGTTATTTGCTCCATGGGGTTAAGGTCAGTACTTCTACGAGGCCAGGCTAATATCCGAATACTAACATCTGTAAAAGTATTACACTGTTACTGTTATACTGTTATACTGTTACACTGTTACACTGTTATACTGTTACACTGTTACTCTAGCTATGTGCGGCCAAGCAATATTTTGTATTAGGAAAAAACTTTTATCACCAAATTTTCTTTCAGATATTCCTTAATGTACCTATTAGCGTTAGGGCTATATTCTGCTAATATAACAAGATCTTTAGCTACTTTCAAAGAAATGCCGTTCCCTCCTATTATACCTTCACCACCAAAGTGTACTCTAGGAGAAAATCAACATTTGGCATTGTGTTTTCCAGGGATTCTTCATGTATTGGCGACCATCAGGTGAATATCTTGCAAAACAAAAATTATCTGCAAACAAAATGTTTTTTTCTATATTTCAAGCGTTTAATATGAACTGCGTCTAATAAACGGCCTGTAACAGGTACATGAGATGATAAATTTTGTTCGCTTAGTTTTCTGCATACGGTAATAGGTGAAACTATGGTATCATAAACATCTGCCAGTCTTCTTATCAAAGATGTAGTAGTAACTATCCGCTCTAAAATCACTTGAAGCCTAAGAAACCGATCTCCCCCGAGGTGTATTCCTTGTGGTCCTCCTTGGCCAGGTCGTCTTATGTAAGAACCAGTTTTTCGAATATCGGATATAGTACTTTGCGGAACGCAAAGCATTTATTTAAGATACCGAATGGAACTATCATCATACAGAGCAACAAATTGGGCTACTTGAAGTGGTCTCATTGTAAATATTTATTTGTTATTAAAAACACACCGAAAAACAACCCATAATACACCAAAAGGGAATACAATTAATTTAACAAGTAATAATTTATAAACATATAAATATTTTTAAATAGAATCTTTAACAAGAATCAAATGACAAGAAAAGACAAACTTTTATAAAAAAAGTGCTACAGTATCTAGGTGGTACTGTAGACTAGCTATAGACTAACTATATTTTCTGTATTTTTAAAACTGAATGATTTTATTATTTATTTATAGCAATTTATACTAACTTATGAAACAGTTATCCTGAATATCGTTGTTTAATTTCGATAGACCCTTATTAGGAATGAAGAAAAAAAAGACAAAGGCATGACACAGAAACAGATCTCGAAAAACGAGTATATTTTGAAATTTTGGATACTATTATTATGCAAATAGATACCCGTTTTTCGAATTTTGAAGATTTGCAAATTTTTGACCTCTTTGACGATTCAAAATTTAAAAGTTACGCCAAAGAATTTCCAAGAAATTTATTAGACAGGTTAATTAAAAATTATCCATCATTCTTTAGTAAAATAAAATTAGAAAATGAAATAAAAGTTTTATATGCTGATCCAAATATTTTCGCAAGATGGGATAAGTTACAAGTTATGTATAATTTTATATACTATAATTCATTACAACAAACTGTTACCGAAATTAATAAATTATTGTCATTAATTCTCTCATTACCACCAACGTCTGCCTCAAATAAACGAGATTTCCCTTGCGTCAAAAGAATCAAAACTTATTGTCGAAATACCATGAAACAAGAGAGAATGTCCAGCTTGTATCAAATGTCAATAGAAAAAAAACTTTTAAAATCTCTCCAAAACTCTAATAAATTTTACGATGACGTTATTACCAGTTTGCTACTTCCAAACAACGTAGACTATAGTTAATTTATAAACATGTTTAGGTCCTAAATTTATGGGAAAAAACAAAAAAAACCAAAAAAACAAGAAAACAAAAATCTCCTATGATGATTGAAGTCTTTATTAGACGGTATACCTATCTGAGGAGACAAAAA
Source organism: Diabrotica balteata (assembly GCA_918026665.1). Classification (NCBI taxonomy): domain Eukaryota; kingdom Metazoa; phylum Arthropoda; class Insecta; order Coleoptera; family Chrysomelidae; genus Diabrotica; species Diabrotica balteata. The sequence continues at coordinate 82,151,901 of OU898282.1, read as the reverse complement.
ATAGCTTGCCGACCTTGTCTCTCAACCGCCACTGCTTTTTACACTTATTTTTATTTTAAATTCTTAAAAGTACCCTCATATCAATATTTTTTATAATATTCTCTAGTCTATAACTTATAAATTATTTTTTCTTTAATCACTATTTCAGTTTATTAATTAAAATCATAATATTCTTGTGCTAATATTTCTTCTCTATTGTGCTACTTATTATTATCTTAATACATATATATATATATATATATATATATATATATATATATATATACGGCTCACAAATTATTTACTGAGATATTTAAAATATAATAAGAAAATTCATACATTTAGATCTGAGATAGCCAATATATTAGCTTCAGTATCAGTTAGATGTTACTAGCGCTCGTATAACTGGGACCTTAGTATAGCTATCTAACTAAAATAAATGCAAAAATTAACTAAATATAAACTGAAAAAAAAACAAAATGTGCAATTTCTTTTTAAAAGATGGACGAACTTTATTAGTAGGTAAATATAAAAGACGTATATAATATGCATAAAATATAAATATTAAGAATAAGAGTAACATATGTCAAATATTTAGATTTACCGGAGCTCTTGTCATTTTTTATAACAAATTAAGTTAGATGAAATGTTTATCAATTATTTAAATTGTATGTTTGTATGTAAATTATGATTATACGCTACCTTTGATGATAAATCCTTTTTTTTTCTCTCCAGTACACTGGGATGTAATTAATACAATATTTATATAAAGAAACTAATAATCAAAATAAAATAATAATAATAAAAATATCTAGTCAGAAATGATAAGAAATAATATAAGTCGTACCTATTGGTAGGGATGGCGGTTTTTGACAAAACACCGGTTTTCGGTTATATTGTTTTTTTTACGGTTTAACCTATCGGTTATAACCGGCAAAAAAACCGGTTTTCGGTATTTTTAATCCAATAGGTTACAAAGTTTCATTTACAATGCACTTTAGTTTGCGATACTTCATTCGTCTCGATAATACTCGTAAATATTATTATTACAAATACATTTTTAACTAAATATTATAATAAAACTTAATTGTTTCTGGCTGATGTGAGTTTGCTCTTTCAGTTTGCTTCTGTATTTATAAAATAACATAAGATTTGAATTATGGTTTTGTTTGGAACAATTACTTGAGAATAGTAATTATGATTGGGATCCAACATAATACCTAACCTAATCCTAATCACCGTAAAAACCGATAAAACCGGTTATTGTGAAGTAAAAACCCATCCCTACCTATTGGTTCCGCATTTTATATACGATGAGCACTTGACTAATATGTAACCATTTCGTTTAATTTAAAGAAACTACGCTAGTACTATTACTAACTATGCTTAGTATGCTTAGTAGCTATGCTTTATGATGTTTATAAACACTTAGAATTTATTTAGTTAATTGTTAGATTTATTTTGAAGTTTTTCTTTGTGTTAAACTAATTATATTAAATTTTAATTATCCATAGTGTAGCAAAAAAGTCCATGCATTGGTTTATTACATCCTGCATAGTACAAAGGACATCAAATTTAATTTTTATTTAAATGTAAAAAAAATATAATTTTAAAACGTTAAATGCAACAAAACCAAGAAAAATACTTGGGTATTGGGTACAAGGGGTGTTTATTAATATTTAAATTACTACGAAACATTTTGAAACAATATTCATTACACTCGAGGGATTTCTCCAACCGTCATTATCAAATATTTACAAAAGTCATTACTTTTAAGTTTCTGTTCTTTCCAATTAAAAAGAAACCCTTTTCTTGAAATTTAAACAGAACAGGGCTAAACTGAAAGATAAAACGTTAAGATATAACACATATTTTAAACAACATTGTGTTATTTGAAAAAAAGGTATGTTGGAAATCGATTGATATGAACCAATATAAAATATAGCCCACATTAATATTAATTAAGTGCTTTTAGAATTTACGATTTTGTTGGATTGGTTCTAATGTAATTTTTCGTTACATAAAATGGAGTAACTACAATATTACAAATAGTACAAATTCTTGAAAAATGTATAAAAGAGACAAAAACAATATTGCCCTCATAAGGAGAACATCAGAATAAGTGCCATATATAAAATAAATATGGTATGAACATAGCCCATTTTAGCAAAAACGGTTTAGTTTATATATTATGACAACATATATTTTATGCTTAACCTAGTTATAGTAAAAGTGATGACACTATGATTCTAAGCAACATACATCGTCTAACACAGGGGTTCCCAAACCCTTGTGTTAAATCCCCCTCCACTTAACATTAAATTGTATGGGCTTGTGAAGAAAACAAAAACAAATAAGTATTACATACAAAACAAAATACCATAATTAAAAAAAAAACAAAAATTATCATTAAAAATAATATAGATTAGGTTGGTTAATGAGATGTATGTGCTTGCATTTTCTTTACTAATATGCCTATTCGTGGCTGAGTTTAAGTAAGTGCACAACGCAAGTGACTAGCACTATCACGTATATTCCGATAATTTGTTTTAATTACCACAAGTGTTGAATATGCTTTTTCGCACAAATAAGTGCCGAAGAAAAACAACTATAAACTAAGAGCTTCGCGTGATACACTGGGATACACTTTAAAATATTTGAATTAAAATGAAGGTTTGTCCATTATATCAAAGTTGTATTTGGCAACATTTGGAGGAATCATGGAGTCTGTGTTGACATGGAATCAGTTAATTGCCATTCTGAAAATACTATCGCCACAAGTGTTTAGGAAGTATTTCTGGAACTCTTTAATTAGGCTCTCCAAATGGTTTTATATTTGGATTTTTAAACTTGATCCTTCACGAATATCCTTGAAGCGTGTTGCTGCTGAGATTGAGTTTACTTTAGGGAAACTCGAATAATTGCTGGGGTTTGCTAATATTTTACTCCTCCAAAGTTTCTCAATATAGATCTTAATCGCATCACGATAAGTAACTATATATGAGTCTCAACCTTGCAGTTTTAGGTTAAGCCTGTTCAACGAGTGAAAGAAGTCTGACAAATAAGCCAGTATTACTTGGGTACAATGTTTTTTGAAGGCCATGCTTAGTTCATTTTGCTTTGTTGATCCAAGAAGGTATTTACTTCATCTCGAAGGTCAAATAATCTTGCCATGTTTCTTTTGAAAACCATGGTACTTCTGTATGAAATAGTAGTGTTTTTTAATAACTCCCTAAATTTTCACAAAGAGTTTTAAACAGTCGAGTATTCAACGCACTGTTTTTTATGTAAATCACTATTTTAATACACAACTTTAGGGCACCATTTAGTTTATTTGAAAAAACTTTTGCTGTCTAGGCTTGTCGATATATAACGCAATGTATCCAGTCACATCAGCATTTTTATCTCTTGATTTACAAATATTGAGCAAGAGTCAAACATTGAAGTCGCGCTATCCGTACATACGCCGATCAGTTTTTGCCAAGAGGGTATATGTTTGTCAAAAAAGTCTAACAATGCTTTCATAACATTAATACCTTTTGTTGTGGTCTCCAACTCTATAGAAAAGAGTATCTCGTGTTTCATTATTTTGTTTTCAATATACTGAACATAAACAATTAACTGAGAACATTGTGCTATGTCTGTACTCTCGTCCAGCTGAATAGCAAAAAATGGAGATTGTTTTACAGCATCAACTACCTGGTTTGGTATGTCTCGGTCATATCGTCAATGCGACAGTTTCACAGTATTGTCAAAAAGAGGTATTTAAGATAACTTTTGCTTACTTTGACGAAGAATTTTATCAGCTGTCTTTAAAAAACACGGTTTAACAAGAGTCTCTCTAATAATATGGCTCTTCTTCTCGTTAGTAATCAGAAATGATAGCTCATATAAAGCTTTAAGCAGTTTTTTAGATGACTGAACCGTAGAACCAGTACTATCCAACTTCATGCGTTTGAAATTTTTAGATTTTGTAGCAAAAAATTGCTTTGGTTTATCCTTAACACATTTATGTTTAGATGACAAATGTATTTCAAAACGATTAGGTCTCATTGCATCATTGCGTAATACTTCATAGCAAATTACTCACTGACGGTGTTCGACATTATCTTTACGCATACAAATAAACCCATATTTGATATAAACATCATTATACTTGCGTTTCTTTGCTGAGCTCATCTTAACTACAATAACTTTCTCACTCAAATTAACGAAATAAATGTCTACGCCGTTGTCTAATGACCAAGCCGCTAAAGCAGCATTTTCTTCCAACTTAGCCTTCAAAGAGGTAGAAAGCCGTACGGATCTTAAAATATAAAACAAAATATCCTCAGCTCATGGGTAGATATGTGGAGTAAAACAAAAACTAAGCTGCATGATGTTCAACCCAACTTATCTTGCGTCAATATTTCCTCTATGTACAGGAAAAAAAATCAGTTATTCACCGACTACGAATAGGTCATACACATCTCCCGCATGGATACCTTATGGCATCAGGAAAACTTCCAGGATGCCACTACTGTAATAGCCTACTTTCCATCAAACACGTGATAGTGGACTGCTGCCAGTATGATTCTTCCAGAAACAAGCACAACCTAAAAGGAAATCTAAAAGCCATTCTAGGTGTTCCAAACGGTTTTGACAGTGTTCTTAAATTTTTAAAAGAAATAAGTTTAATTCAGCTAATATAAACCGTGCATAGTGATAAGCTTTAATGTTTTAATTTTTCACACAAAAACAAAAAAGTTGTAAGTATATAAAATATGTATATTCTTGTAAACTGTACTTATGTCAATGAGCATAAGCTGTCGAGACACGATAATTAAAAAAAAATCCTGTATCCTACATGTACTTACATATGGAGCTAAAACCTGGACATTCACTAAAATAAAGATGGAGAAGATCAAAAAAATTCAGAAAGCTTTGGAACAACCGATGCTGGGTATCTCACTCAAAGATACATACAACGATTAACAATATTTCGTAATAGAGAACAAAAATAAAAGATGCTGTCGAACAGGCAGTTAAACTGAAATAGAAATGGGCTGGACATAACGAACGTCTTAAGGATAGCCAATGGAATTTAAAAGGAATGGCTTAAAAAAATTATTTGTTTAAGTATTCCATGATATATGAATGAATCATCAAAGTATTCATCAAACAGCACAGGAGGTCTTAGGAATCAAACAAAATAAAATTAGTAACAAGCTTTGGTGGAATGAAGACGTCGAAAATGCGGTAACAGAAAAGAAAAGATTATACCATAAGTGGTTGAATACAAAAGATGACGCAGACAAAGACCGATACAATGAAATGAAGAAGAAAGCTAGAAAGATAATTATGACCTCCAAAAATGAGACATGGGACAGAAGGTGCAGAGAGATAGAATCTTATATTGGAGGACGACAATGCACTGAGGCGTGGAAGTTTATAAACTCTGTTAAGAAGCCGACTAACGAGAAAGTGATTCTAAATCCCATAAATCCCGAGGATTGGACACATTATTACAAACATCTATTAAATGAGAACAGAGACGAATTTAAAGAAGATATGAATTCATCAATAATCGAAATTCTGGGAGAGCATATTACCATAGATATCAACACAGTTCAAAAAGCTATAGCAGGGATGAAGAATGGGAAAGCAAGTGGACCAGAGGGAGTAACTACGGAATTAATAAAGAATGGCTCAGAGAAATTACACAGAATGATCACGGTGATATTTAACGAATATATTAATGGACATCCAACACCAGATGAATGGAAAACAGCATATATGACCCCAATATATAAAAAAGGTGACAGGAGAAATTGTAAAAACTATAGAGGGATATCGGTCACAAGTTCAATGAGTCGACTATACGGTCGAATACTACGGGACCTGATAGAGGAAGATTATCAATCGTCTGAAGACGAAGAACAAGGAGGATTTAGAGCAGGTCATTCATGTACAGATAACATCTTCTGTCTTAAACAAATTATAGAAAAGAAAGTTGTGACAAATAGAGAGTTACATATGACTTTTGTAGATCTTGAGAAGGCATATGACACAGTCCCGCTAAATAAACTATGGGAAGTCCTGGGCACATCAAATATACATCAAACATTGGTTAGTGCTCTCAAAGATCTATATTATGGTTCAAACTCCCAAATGAAATTCGGAAATCTCTTAGCTGAAAAATTTGCAGTTACTAAGGGTCTCAGACAAGGATGTTGTATCTCTCCGACTCTGTTTAAGATTTATATCTCTGCAGCTCTGAAACAATGGAAAAGGAAAGTCAAAGGAATGGGTATACAATTGAACGATCAGGATTACATATATACTTTACAGTTTGCAGATGATCAGGTGGTTATCTCAAATGACAAAGACGACATGGAATACATATATACATAGAAATATATATATATATATATATATATATATATATTATATATATATATATATATATATATATATATATATATATATATATATATATATATATATATATATATATATTGTTAAGGTTCCAAAAAACTTAAAGAACCATACAAATTGTTATTTGGAAATAATCTGGACAAAAAAATAAGTAAGTTTGTTTACTTAAGAAAATGTATAAAATTATTTCTGTCATTAAATATAAGATATGTAAATTAGTGGGCTTATAAAAAATGAAAGCAATTTTTGGATAAAAAGTGACAGTTTTGACATTTTGCGGGGAATAGAAAAATAACTTTGACAAACGTCACTCTCTTTAGAATTTCCGAAGGAAGAACGGCTGTTTTAAGAGTTTCGTCGGTGCTGGTGGTAGAAGGTTTAATGCAGTGAAGAGTCAATGGAATGGTGAATTTTTGTGTTGTTTGCTGGAGCTGAGAAAGTTAGAATTTAAAATTGCCAAAGGGTAGTCTTCGTGGTTTTGTTTTCCTGGTGGGCTATATAGAGGTGTTTCGAGAGCCCTGAAAAAGAACCTTACCAGAACTGTAAGTTTGTTTCTTTATTTAAAAATTGCCGTGGCGAAGTGAAATCTTGCAAGAGGGACTTAATTGACTTTTGAATTTTTTTATTGTCAGAAACATTTGCTGAGTTTATATTTAAATAATCGAAGGACTTAAAATTTAGTATAAGTATTGTTTTTCATAAAGGGTTTGCATGGATAAATGTTAATTAATATATTTTTTTTTAAATTTGTTAAATATAATCTGATTTGTTTATTGATTGAATATTTGTATATTATTTTATTTCTTTCCTTTTTGTCCTCTTACCTAAAATACAACGAGATCGATATTTGAAGCACGATCCTGATAATAAATTGAGGATTTGTTGGTAAGTTTTGGTTTTTTTTTAGTAACAATTAATTGAATAATTGATAAATATAGATTTTGCTTACCATAACAACTGGCGCCGAACGTGAAGGGCTAGAAAAATATCGAGTTGTTTTTTAGTGCGGAGGCAATTGGGAAACTTATACATTTTCGTGCAGTTTGTTTCCATTTAAACATTAATATTGGGATTCTATATTCTATATTCTAATTAAGGTAATACATTTGTGTGAGAGATTATTTTTTGTCGACAACAAATTTAAATTTTTTATTTAAAAATATCTTATTGTTTGGCGGGGATACAAATCCGTCGGAAATGTCTACGACAAGGAGTAAAAGTTCAGAAAAACCAACGATGGAAAAAGAAAGCCAGGGTTTATCAGATATGGATAAAATCTTACAAGCAATGCAGAATATGGAGCATAACATAAAAAAAAATCAACAGGAAACAATCCAGAATATGGAACATAAAATGGAAAAAAATCAACAGGAAACAATGCAGATGATGAATCATAAAATAAAAAAAAATGAACAGGAAATTAAAGGATGTGTAGAGGGAATAAAGAGAGAAATGATACAACGTATGGAAGAGATGACATTAAAGAATGCAGAAATTAGAAAGGAAATAGAGGATCTAGAAATAAGAAGAAAAGAAGACAAACAAAAAATAGAACAAATTGCAGAAAATTTGGAGGATTTAGGACACAAATGCGAAAAAGCGAGACAATTAGATAGGATAGAAATCGATAAACAAATCGCAAACATAAAAAATCAACAAATATTCGGAGCAAGAAGGGAAGTAATTATTCATGGCACAGGAGAAGCGAAAATACAATTTGGCGGGGATGTGCGAAAAACACATCCGGTTGTTTTTATTAAGAATCTTAAAAAGAAATTGCAATATACCGAAGATTTCGAGGCGTGCAAAGAAGAAATTAGAAACCGCCTAAAGGAAGAAGCTAGTCTGTGGTTCGATAGTAAAGAAGACACATTTAATAGCTGGGAACATTTTGAAGAAAGATTTCTACAATATTTTTGGGGAAAAATCCAACAACTAGAAATAAATAAAGAGCTTCAAAATGGAAAATATAGTGAAAAATTAGAAAAGTCAGCGAAAACATATGCATTGCAAATGTACAACAATGCAAAACATCTCCAATACAATTATTCGGAAGAACAACTTGTTGATTTAATTGCGAGACACTTTGAAGAAACATTGGAAGACCATGTTACTTTGCAGAATTATAAAAACATCGATGATTTGTGCCAATTCCTACAAGTCAGAGAATTACGTCAGCAGGAAAGAAAAAACAAGAGAAGACAAGAAAATTACCCACACCGGGAAATACAGCACAACAGAAACCAAGGACAAGGCTATTATACAGAAAGACCAAGAAGAGATTTCGTACCAAGGAGGGAATATGAAAGAAGACACGAAAGAGAAAATAATTACGAACCAAGAAACAGACTAGGGAACGAAAATAGAAATAGAGACCAGCGTGAAAACCATAATGCTACAACACATCAAGAGAATAGAAATAACAGACGTCCAAATGAGCAAAGGTATCAGGAAAATCGATACAATGATGATCGACAAAGAGGATACAGAAGAGAAGTAAATAACACTAATATTGAGAGAGTCGAGGAAGACATACACGATAATGAAACGAGGAATCAAGAGACACCGCAGTCGGCTTTTTACGAAAGCGCCCACTAAAAATAAATAAACAGACCGGAATTTTTTGTCACCCAAAAGAATTTATTAAACTTGCTAAAAAAAATGATAGAGAACAGGAATCAAATTTACAATTCGTGAACGGTTTTATAAACAATAAACCGATTAAAATTTTGATAGATTCTGGATCAGAAATATCTTTAATAAATAGAAGATTGGTAGAAGAAGTAAGTTTGACTAATTTGATTTATAAAATACCTAGGGTGAATTTAGTGGGCGCAAACAAAAAGACATTAGCAACAATTAACGAAGGAATAAGGATTAGGATACGGGTGGGAAAGAGATATTATTCATTACAATGTGTAATAATGCCAAATATGTCCCATGACATGATTGTGGGGGTGGACGAACTGTCGGAAAAACATGTAGTGATAGATTTTAAAAATAAGCTGATGAAAATGGACAATGAAATCGTGGAACTGGAGGAAAAAATTAAGAAAAGCAAAGAAGAGGATATAAAATATTTGGAAGCAACTAAACAACGTGAAGTAGAAACAAATATGGCAATAAAGCAAGTAGGAGAAATAAATAACTGGGAACCATCAAAAGAAATTGACATAAATGAGGAAAATAACAGTGCTTGGAAGTCATGGTATGGAGTGAACTTAGAAGAGGAAAAGAAAGAAGGAGATTTGTTTGTAGAGAAAGAAAGAGAAAAGGAATTGAGTGATGATAAAGCTGAAGAAGAAAAGAAAGAAGGAGACTTGCTTGTCGAGAAAGAAAGAAACAAAGAATCGGACATACAAAAAGAAGAAGAAGAGTTAATGGAGACTTTAGTAATTGAAGAAGAACACGTTTCTCAACAGAACTTGGAATATGAAATTAACATATGTGAGCAAAAAGGAAAAGGTGAAAGAAAATTTATATGTGGAGAAAGCATGTACAATGAGATAGATCAAATTCTACAAAACTACGAGGAATTAATAAATGAAGAAAATAGAGTGGCGAAAAATTACGAACATTCATTTGAGGTGAAAGATCTGAAAAATTTCAGATCAAAAACGTACCCAATCCCTTATAAATACAGACAAAACGTCAAACAAGAGATTGAGATAATGATTAAAGATCAGATTATCGAAAGATGTGATTCGCCATATATAAGTCCCATTGTAATTGTAAAGAAAAACAGCGGAGAATTGAGGCTATGTCTTGACGCAAGAAACATAAATCAACACACTGTGGCACAATACGAATCACCTTTGAATATTGATGCTATTTTTGGAAGAATAACAGGAACACATATATTTTCAAAGATTGATTTAAAACATAGTTTCTGGCTGATTCCTTTAGCAGAGAGATGCAGAAATTTTACCGCTTTTTCAATTGACGGAATAGTATATCGTTTCAAAGTGGTTCCATTTGGATTACAGAGTGCATGTGCAGCCCTCGTTCGGGCATTAAACACCATTCTAAATCGACATGAAGATTTCGTGGTTCATTATATAGACGATTTGTTAATTTTCTCACCAAACGCTCAAAGTCATTTAAATCATATAAAAATTGTATTAGATGAATTAGATAAAGCGGGCCTTAAACTAAACATTGAAAAGTGCCAATTTTTCCAAACAGAAGTGGTATATTTAGGTTTTAAATTAGATACAAAAGGGGTTAGTCTAGCGGAGGATAGAGTACAGATCATAGATGAATATCCGAGGCCGAAAAATTTAAAGACGTTAAGGGGTTTCCTCGGAATGATAAATTATTTTAAAAAACTGATGCCAGATCTTAGTGAAAAGGAAATACCTTTGATTAAACTATTAAAAAAGGATAAAAAATGGCAATGGAAAGAGGAACAGGAAGAAGCTTTTGTACAGCTTAAGAAAGAATTTGCCAAAGGAGTTAAAATTTATCATCCAATATATGAAATACCATTTATATTAAAAACTGATGCGTCTATTAACAAGTTTGCGGGAGTATTAACCCAAATGCAAAGTAACCAAGAAGTCCCTATATGTTTTGTATCCAGAGTAACAAAAACACATGAAAAAAAAATATAGCGTTACAGAGTTAGAATTTGCGAGTGTTTTATTTTGTGTTAACAAGTTACGATACTATCTATTGGGTGCTAAATTCACAATAGAAACGGATCACGCGGCTTTAATACACATAATGAAGAATAGACTAGTGAACAATAGGATACATAGAGGAATACTATTACTACAGGAATATGATTTTGAATTTAGATACATAAAAGGAAAAGATAACATTCTGGCAGATGCTCTTACACGAGATGAAGAGACAGGTAAAAAGGAAGCGATTCAAATATATGTGGGATTAAATGTATTAGTAGACGAAGAAGGGATATTTTCATTGAATATGATACGTGAGGATCAACAAAATCTAGATGATAAGGAAAAAAGTAGGGCAGAAATGGAAAATGAAATATTATTCAAAAGAATAGATGGAAAAGAGTTGTATTTGATTTCACAATTATTGGGTAGAAAAATAATGGAAAAGTTACATCAGGAGAATGGTCATATGGGCAGCCGAAAAGTTTGGTTATTGTTTAGGGAGAATTATGTATGCAAACGAGATTATAGCGTTGCAAAAGATATAACAAGAGAATGCCACATATGTCAGATATATAAAAGTCGAAATTTTCGAAACGAAAATGTGACAAAAAGTATAATGCCTCAGCAAAAGTTGGATATTGTTGCCATCGACATGTTGAGTGATCTGATTCCTACATCACAGAGAAAGAAGCATGTTTTGGTGATGGTTGATGTTTTTTCAAAATATGTCAAATTATATAGCTGCCGTACCACCAAAGGAGGGGAGATATTGACCAAGATAGACAATTTCATAGCCAGTGTGGGAACACCCAACAACATTTTGTTGGATAACGCGACATATTTTAGAAACGATCGTTTTAAGGGAAAACTTAGAGAGAGAGGAATTGAGACAAAGTTTGTGAGCATTCGTCATCCTCAAAACAATCCCTCAGAAAGGTTCATACAAGAGGTCACGAAGTTCCTTAGAATTGCAGCTGATGGTCAACACAAGCAATTGGGCAGAAAATTAACAGATATTGAAAGGTATCTGAATTCGACACCAAATACCGTTACGAAAGAGACGCCAGAGTATGTGATGAAAGGGATAATGCCTCCACGACCATGGATAGAAACAGAACCCAGAAATTACGAAGAGATAATGGAAACTGTACAGCAAAGGCTCCGTAGGAGCAGCGAAAAATACCTTCAAAGGCAGAGCCGAAAACGCCGAAGACAACCAGTCACTTTCCAGGTTGGAGAAAAGGTATTAGTAAGAGCGCTAAGAGTGTCTAACATTACAAACAATGTTTGCGCAAAGTTCCTTCCTGTATTCGAAGGCCCATACATTATCAAAAATGAAAACGGTATCAATAGTTATGTTTTAAAACAAATAGACTCTGATAATATACGGGGTATTTTCCATATACATGACATTTATAAATATTATGAATGATTAATAATAATAATATTTGCAAATTTTATTTACTTCAAGAAAATTTGTTGTCGGTAGAAAAAATTTTCATTTCAGCAAATGGCGGGGAGTTGTTAAGGTTCCAAAAAACTTAAAGAACCATACAAATTGTTATTTGGAAATAATCTGGACAAAAAAATAAGTAAGTTTGTTTACTTAAGAAAATGTATAAAATTATTTCTGTCATTAAATATAAGATATGTAAATTAGTGGGCTTATAAAAAATGAAAGCAATTTTTGGATAAAAAGTGACAGTTTTGACATTTTGCGGGGAATAGAAAAATAACTTTGACAAACGTCACTCTCTTTAGAATTTCCGAAGGAAGAACGGCTGTTTTAAGAGTTTCGTCGGTGCTGGTGGTAGAAGGTTTAATGCAGTGAAGAGTCAATGGAATGGTGAATTTTTGTGTTGTTTGCTGGAGCTGAGAAAGTTAGAATTTAAAATTGCCAAAGGGTAGTCTTCGTGGTTTTGTTTTCCTGGTGGGCTATATAGAGGTGTTTCGAGAGCCCTGAAAAAGAACCTTACCAGAACTGTAAGTTTGTTTCTTTATTTAAAAATTGCCGTGGCGAAGTGAAATCTTGCAAGAGGGACTTAATTGACTTTTGAATTTTTTTATTGTCAGAAACATTTGCTGAGTTTATATTTAAATAATCGAAGGACTTAAAATTTAGTATAAGTATTGTTTTTCATAAAGGGTTTGCATGGATAAATGTTAATTAATATATTTTTTTTTAAATTTGTTAAATATAATCTGATTTGTTTATTGATTGAATATTTGTATATTATTTTATTTCTTTCCTTTTTGTCCTCTTACCTAAAATACAACGAGATCGATATTTGAAGCACGATCCTGATAATAAATTGAGGATTTGTTGGTAAGTTTTGGTTTTTTTTTAGTAACAATTAATTGAATAATTGATAAATATAGATTTTGCTTACCATAACAATATATATATATATATTTAAATATAAATATAAATATATATACATAGAAAAGACAAAATACCTCTCAATTGGAGCTGAAGCAGAACAACTCGATATCGATGACAATCAAAAAGTAAATCCATGTGACGAATATAAATACCTGGGCGTCATCTTCGACCGTAGTGGAAAAGACGAACGAGAAATAGAACATCGAATTGTACAAGCACGAAGAGCTATAGCATATTTGAACGGAGTTCTATGGAGTAAAGAAATATCAAAGAAAAGAAAATGGAACATCTATGAGACAATGGTTAAAACTAGCCTACTTTATGGAGCTGAGACATGGAGAATAACCGAGAAATATAAGAAAAAGGTCGAAGCCACGGAAATGGATGCCATCAGAAGATCGATGAGAATATCAAGAGCCGACAGAATACGGAATGAAGTGATAAAACAACAAATGGGTATAGAGGGCACTATAGTTGAGGATATTGAGAGAAAACAGCTCATATGGTATGGACATGTGAGCCGAATGGGGGACAAAAGATTGCCTAAAAAAACGATGATGTGGCAACCCCCAGAGAAGAGGAAACGAAAAAGACCACCACAGAGCTGGAACCTGGGAGTTAGGAAAGCGATTAGCGCTCGAAATCTGGACGAAGACCTAACTCAAGACCGAATACAGTGGCGGTTGGGAGTCGGACAACGTCGTAAGACGTTATAAAACCGAATGTATATATATATTCCATGATATATTTTTATTAATTATTATACCTCCTAGAGAATCTCATTTTTTGCAACCACTTTTAATGATCTAAGATTTGGGAGGTTACTTAATACGATGTTAATGGCATACACTTTGCCTGTTTTATGTTTTATCTGCATTTTAAGTAAGCTTATTAAACTGAAACCATTGCTGAACTGTAACAAAGTCTGTTTCGGCTTTTTGTTTTAAATTACTTAACGTATTTGCCTCATAGAAAATAGGTGTGTCATATGTACTTTCTAGTACAATTCAGTCTAAATAGATTATTGATGTAGATATTAAAGAGAATTGGTCCTAAAATATCGTTATTAATGCCTATGCTTTTTTCTATTATGTAATTTCTATATAATATTTAGGTATGCAGTTGTATTTTGGGTGAATACTAGTATTAAAACATGTTTTAATTTCTTATTTTAATATTGTAGTAAGAATGATAACGAAATAATTAAATTTCATATGGTTAGTTTTAACATAACTCTATAAATATTTCTATTAAACAAAACAAAAAAAAAATAAAAAAAATAACAATCCATCTCTGTTGCTTTCTTTTAAAATATTACGTTATCTCCTTCCGTTTGTATCCACGTTAATTAAATTTTTCCGGTCTTAATGCCGGTTTGTTGAAAAGGTAGATACACATTTGTTATGACTGGGTGAATATAAGGCAGATAATTTAAATTGTAAATGCTGTGAAACGAAAGAAATAAAACATTATTAAAAGTTTATAATTTAGCTTAACACAGAAATGACAGGTAACCTCCAAATACTATTATCACCGAAAGCCTAGCGGTCGGGAATTTTATCCCTTCTATATAGATTTTGTAAAACGAATTTCGTAAAGTAACACCGTGATAAAATATTACAGTATCAGGGGCGTTAGTAGGGTTTAACTGTGTGATTTAAAGTTATATAAATTTGATTAAAAAAAAAGTATTAGTGCTTTTTTCGGGTTAATATAATAATTTATGTATTAGTTGACAAACTCATATTTTTTAAATATTACAACGCAATGAATAATATCTTTACTTTTTTTAATTTTCGAACAAAATAATTCATTCTTTAATACTACAAGACGTTAAAGATGTTAGAAACGAAAATGGAGAACTGATTATAGACTTCTGCATGAATAACGAACTAAGAATAAACAACACATTTTTGACCACAAAGACCAACATAAACATACATTTACAAACCCGTGGACAAAGATCTATGATAAATTATGTTATAACTAACAGAAATGCACATCCATCGAAAATATCATCGAAAATAAGAATTATCCTGAAATACTTCACACACAAGAGAGCGGCGAAAATACCAACAAAAATCAAAGTCGAAGGACTATCCACGGAATACTTATAATATAGAAACATATTATCAGAGATTGCTGGGAATATAATATTAAAAAATGATATCATCGAGGAAAGTTGGGAAACAATACAAAATAACATAATTAACGCAGCAACAGAATCTTTTGGAGAAAGGAAATAAGGAACACATATCATACATAACATTAGGAACATATAACATATTAAAAAGAAGACACAATGGTTTAGAGAAGAAGTAAAAACAAAATGTGAACAAAGGAAAACATCGTCTTTACAATAAATAACACAACAAACACAACAAGCACATAACCACTATAAACGAATCAGAAATGAAACAAATACTTTAGTAAAACAAATAAAAAGGGAACACAGGCAGAGTTTCACAAAACGGATGGAACACGACTTCAACGAAATACAAAAGGAAATAGGAAGAATGATCAGAGGACAAAGAAAGAGATGAACAAACAAATAAAAATGAAACACGTTCAGAAGGAAACATGAGTAGACTACTTTCGATCCCTATTTGCTAAACTTGACGATAATAAACCATTGACACCAGAGGTGATAAAATAATAAAACAAAATAGAATTCCTTAAAAATGGAGATCAAGCATCCTCATACCTCTTTTCAAAAACTGAGATAAATCGTCCTGGAAAATTACAGGAAACAGATGAATATTAACAACAAAAGTGATAACAAATAAACTCAAGAAATTTTAATACTAGCAGAACAACAGGGTTTTAGGTCGGAAAGATCATGCACCGACGCCATATTTATATTAAGGCAAGTGCAAGAGAAATCATCAGGATCCAACAAACCTGCCTATGTATGTTGCGGTGACCTTAACAGTTAGAAGATGTTATCCACTTACTATACGCAAGAGAGATACCTCGATGAATAATCAAACCGATCAAAAATATCTACCTAAACAACACAAGCAAAGTAAAAGTGGAAGAAGAACTAACCGACCCTATTGCAGCTTTCAATAAGAAAAAAACAAGGAGACTTCCTGAGTCCTCTATTTTTCAACCTGATTATGAATAAAATAATAAAAAAATTAGGAACTTAAGAAAAGGATAAAATAAGGAAAACGGTTTGATATATCAATCTAAAATATCCGCCAAAAAAAATTAACATGTTAATTTTAACAAATGAGACACAATGCATTGTCGCAATAGCAAATTTACTAAGATGTAAATTGGAGCTGAAAGGTTAGATAATAGAACAATTGATAGAGTTTAAATATCTAGGCATCACATTATCTAGCAACGGAAAGCTAGAAACTGAGGTGGAAGATCAACTGATTAGAACAGTTGATTAACAGAGCCGCAGGCTGCCCGAATAAAACAATATGTAGAAATAAAATATCGGGAAATAAATGAAAGGCAGAATTTACAAAACAATCATCATCATCATCATCATCATCTTGGTGCTACAGCACTTAGAGGGCCTCGACCTTCTTAAGCTTTTTACGCCATTCTGTTTTGTCCCTTGCTTGCCTTTTCCAGTTGCCGACTCAGATATTCTCCGCATCTTGTGTTACATTATCACTCCACCTTAGTTTTGGTCTACCCCGTCTTCTCATTCCCACGGGTTGCGCTGTTAGAATCTTTTTTATCATGTTCGATTCAGGGGCCCGGGCTACATGTCCTGCCCGCTGCAGGCGGTTTCGCTTAATTATAGTGCTAATATCTTTACCACCAAACGTATGCTTGTTGATATTCTGCAGTTCAAAGTTATATCTACGCCTCCATATTCCGTTCTCACAGACCGCTCCGAATATCTTGGAGGGATATTCATTATTCCATTATCCCTCCAGATACTGACAGAGAATGTAGCGTAGAATCTTTAAGTAATTTTAAACTGTTTGTCCTCGTTTTAGTGTAGCGTTTTGTACAATTTTATGTTATTTTTAATGTTTCCACATTCTACGCTTGCCGGATAGTTTACATTTTGACAAAATGCCCCTGAAGATGCTATTTTAAGCGAAAGTACTTGGGCTTGATTTAATTAACTTGTGCTCGATAATAGCCTTATTTTCAAAGTTCATTTATTCGAGCATTCAACTTCATTTGAATTAAAGTGCAATATTCATAAGTATATAAAAATGACAATATACATAACTTGCTTACGCATATGTTTAATTTGCCATGATAATAATATTGATAAAATAAAAATATTAATTCCTGATACAACTTTTATTATTGTCTAACATTGACAGATACTTTACAGACAATTTAATTGTTGTTTGTTGTGTATATAAGTCCACATTTGAACTTTCTTGGGATATTTACAAGTTTAAATTTATAATTTAACATGCCTAACGAGGCTTCACACAAATTTGAACAGAATGAAAAAATAATTATAATATTAATATATATTAAATATATTTGCACAAGGAACATTTTCATTCTCGAGAGAGAAAGAGAGAGAATATATATCTTCTGTCTCTTTCTTACCTATATCTTACATGGAATGATCAAACGCGCGTATAGAAGTATAACTTCAAAAATTTCAAGGATTCCGAATCATTATAGGAGCTGTGAAAGTTCACGGAAGTATATTAATGACAAATCCATCTTAGAACTTTACAGGGATTACCTGAAAGAAAAGAAGAGGGCAAACCTCTCAGGATTGAGCTACTGCCAACACAGAGCTATTTTTTAATCATACGGCCCATTTTCTACAAATCCAAAATGCACCAAAGCGAAGTTTTTCCCATTTACAACACCGTATAAAATATCAAAATGATATTTTAAAACCCGACTAAAACCGGAAGCAGAATGACAAACAAACAAGTGATTCTTCTATCGTTAAAATTTATGTTTTTCGACAGTGCTTTCTTTTCTGCAGGGGAAAGCGCCATTCTTTTATTACATTTTTCTATAACTTCAAGATTGCTAAACTGAAGAGAGATAAAATTGTGCAATGGTACACTAAGAACTATCTTAGAAGAAAAAAGCGGGGTCACATAAATAGCAAGCTGTATGATCAACTACTTGCGTTATGTTAATAACAAAGGCAGAAAAAAAATTACATGATGGTCATATACAAATAGGCGGTTACAACATTGGCAAACATAAAATCAATTAAACATAAATTTCTAATTAAAGGTGTTACCCAAAACAAGAGAAGTGCAGCTCATTCAACAATAGAGAAAGAGATAACTGTTTATCAATGACTAATACACTACAATGGCAATGAAAACTGCAAAAAATACAAAATAATAGTAATGACAAAACTTACAAAGTGCATGAGTTAAGCCGTAACGACTTCTTTAATATAAAGGCACTCCCAAAAGGACTCCCAAGTAACTTTACCTTGACGAACGTTTCACTGATAATAATAATGAGAGACAAAGACACTTCTTACACCAAAACATTGTACGGATTGCACGTTTGGGCGAAAGTAAAGAAAAGAAATAGTAGGAGAAAAAACAGCGCGATAAATCTTCTTATTCCGGCTTAACCCAAAATTCTTAATTTCGTTTCTAAATGGGTAGTACTAGCTATTCAGATTCTATAGTCATTTGTTAAACTGTTACCATTGAAATAACACAATTTAAGGAACAATACTTGGTGGAATGTAAACAATTGCATAATCAATTAGAAAATTATTTTTTGTCAGATGACTTGATGACTAAATTATCTTTCTCAGGAATTTTATCACCGATCACATTTTGTTCTTTAATAGACAGTTAAGTAACCTACTGATCCAAATTTTTAGCCCTCGTATTATTTTATGCCTTTTTAATTAAAACAAGTCTATATGAAGTTCGACGAAAAATAACGCTAGAGGCCAAATTGTGGAATTTTTTGATATATCGTTATGTGATCCACCGTTATCCACAACTCTAAAACGGGACGTTATCACGTAAATATACAGAAGTCAGCATTAACTCATTAAAATTGCTTTTCCACATAAAAAAATCAAATATTGCAATATTGCTAAAACTCTATCGAAATGCAATATTAAACGCGCCGACTGGGAACATTTTGGAAAAACGTAATAATGAGCTGAACAATATAAAAGGTATTATTCTTAATGATATGGATAAAAACCTAGATAGCATTATATCAATAATCAACAAAATATCAAAAAATCATATTGGAAAAACAAAAACACTTCCGAAACTCTACCAAAACTTATAAAATGGCTTTCAATAGATATAATCATTACAAAACTAATGAAACTGTAGCAGAAAAAAAGACGTCCAGCAGAAGCTAGATATACTAAAAAAATTCAGAAAACATCACGACTACTATTTATTTTAAGTATAATATGGCATACATTTATAACAAGCCCTAATGTGGGTTCTCCAAGCAAGAAAAGCTACTTAAAATTATTGTGCTCTAATAGGTCAAAGGCTATCTCCAGTGGTAGAAAACAGTTATAACTATATATATATATATATATATATATATATATATATATATTGTAGTGAGATAAAAATATATACAACCAGATATACAATGTTAATTAATAAATTTATTTAAATAGTAATTTAAGACATAATTTATAAGTTATATACTAGATAATATTATTAAGAAATAATTATATGAGGGTATTTTTAAGAATTTAGCATAAGAATTAAGTTTAAGAAGTTTTTTTATTTTATTTTATTTAATATTAGATATGTTTAAGTCAGCCAGGTGCATATGCAACCAAACATACACTGTGTTCTTTGACGTTTAGATGGAAAAGTGGGGTTATTTATTTTTGTAATGTTAATTTAGAATATAACTGTGGATGTAAAATAGTAAAAATATATTTAATATAAATGTTTAAGTTACATATAATAGTCTAATTCTGATCTGGGGAGCCTAAAGTCAAGTAAATTTTACATAGAAAACTCTAGAAATGTCAATGGGACTATTTGCATAATACATCACAGACAGGAAACGATTCCATTTTATTCCAGAATGTTCAGATAGAAAAAATAGAATGATTCGAACATTATTTATTGCTAGATTATTCTGGAAACGAAAAAAGATATATATATATATATATATATATATATATATATATATATATATATATATATATATATATATATATATATATATATATATATATACCATGTAATTTGGAGCGGGAGCGGTCAGTATGAACAGGATCAGTTATCGGTCAGTTAGTTAGTTAGTTACAGATTATGATTAGTTACAGTTTATTAATCAGTTAGTAAAGTGAGTCAGTAAAGTTATAATTCAAGAATAGTTATTCTAGTTACATATTCTAGTTATAGAATTCTAGTTACAAGAAGATTAGTAATTGAGTTAAGTGAGTTAGAAGAAATTAAATCAGTTACAAGATTATTATTGAGGAGTTAATTATAAGAATTCAATGATTATTAAGTCAGTTACATGTGAATATTAATTACAAAGAGGAAATAATAAGAATTTTCGAGGTTATAAAGAGATTATTAGCTAGAAGAAGGCATTGATTAAGGTAAATGAATTATTAAGTCTAATACAGTTGAGATTAATTATTACTACAGTAATATAGTGATAGTATGAAGTTAATTAATTAAAGTAAGCATTCAATAATACAACCACAAGATCCAGTATATTTGAAAGTACATTATATGGAAATTACAAGGATATAAATTTATATATTTATATGGTGAGTGGAGATAATTAAGAAGAAACATATGAAATTGTTGGATAACCAAGGCTGAGTAAGAAAATATCGAGTGGTGATAATAACTTTAATTTTGGAAAAACTTTAGGCGTTCAGTGAAAGAAGGTACCAAATTTTGTTGTTTTGAAAGTACCAAATAATTTAATAATTGTAAGAATTTCAAATTTTAGATAGATTGTTTTAAATTGATATTGCTTATATTAGATAGATAGGTTTGTTTCATAATAGTTATAATAAAGATAATTTAAAAAAAGTACTTACAAACTAATTCTTTGAGAACCGCGATAAAAACCCTATACTTACATATATCATTCAAATTTACTCATAGCTCATACAGAAACAACACATCATAACATATATATCATATAATATATATATATATATATATATATATATATATATATATATATATATATATATATATATATATAAATATATATATATATATATATATAAGTAAGAAAAAAGAAGTACTTGTGACTCGTTTGGAAAAAATATAACACTGTTTTTGATGGGTTGGAGTCAATAAAAGGGGCTATTTGTTGACTATTTTTTACTCGAGCTTTCAATTGTGATTACAATTTTTATCAAGAGCTTCTAAAATACAAAATATCTTACAAAGTTGAACTAGAAATAAATAATGTTGTTGTTAACTCACCAAATAAAATTAGTTATTTATATAAAACTGCTGCTAACATTATTACAAAAAATATTATTAAAAAAATGTCCTATTCTAATAAATGTTTCTCTGACAAATTTAGATAAAGTTTCTTAACAAAAAACAATTGGATTTATAAACAAAAATTGAATAGCTACAATTCAGCCTAAATGACGTAAATAACAACTTAAAAATTTTTATTTTTGACATATTGTCAAAAATAAAATTTTTGTTTAAAAAATTCTTCTTTGTTTAGTAACAAAAAAGAAGAAGATTTATTCATCATTGATAGATGCCCGAAAAAATGTAACAAATACATGGAAAATTCAAAATGTGATATTTTACTGACTGCATAAATTAAATAGAAATTATATAATTATAAATTTTGCTTAAATTTTGAATTTCTGACCTTTTGTTTAAATTATTATCACTTTTGCTAATACAAACCATTTCCAAAAAAGTTCTTTTAAATTTATTACTTTCATTACATAAAATTTTAATATTATCAAAATCCATAATATGATCTTTGTCTATTACATGCTCTGCCAAAGCACAAGATGGTTTCTTAATTCTACAATCACTCTTGTGAGAAATAATGCGATTTGAGAGATTTCTTCCAGTCTCACCAATATACTCAGCTTCACACTGAGTACAAACAATGCTGTATACTACATTTGTTTGATCTAATTTGTCTATAGGATATTTAGTTTTGGAATATAAAGATGAAATAGTTTTGATGTTCTTTGTTGCTATTTTTATATTTTTGCTAAATCTCAAAACACTGTATCCAACAATCAAAACATATATTATCATTCACTACCTTTTATACCATCTTTAACTCCTAAATTAATACAAACATTAAAGGTTATTGACAATATAAAAATAGCAACAAAGAACATCAAAACTATTTCATCTTTATATTCCAAAACTAAATATCCTATAGACAAATTAGATCAAACAAATGTAGTATACAGCATTGTTTGTACTCAGTGTGAAGCTGAGTATATTGGTGAGACTGGAAGAAATCTCTCAAATCGCATTATTTCTCACAAGAGTGATTGTAGAATTAAGAAACCATCTTGTGCTTTGGCAGAGCATGTAATAGACAAAGATCATATTATGGATTTTGATAATATTAAAATTTTATGTAATGAAAGTAATAAATTTAAAAGAACTTTTTTGGAAATGGTTTGTATTAGCAAAAGTGATAATAATTTAAACAAAAGGTCAGAAATTCAAAATTTAAGCAAAATTTATAATTATATAATTTCTATTTAATTTATGCAGTCAGTAAAATATCACATTTTGAATTTTCCATGTATTTGTTACATTTTTTCGGGCATCTATCAATGATGAATAAATCTTCTTCTTTTTTGTTACTAAACAAAGAAGAATTTTTTAAACAAAAATTTTATTTTTGACAATATGTCAAAAATAAAAATTTTTAAGTTGTTATTTACGTCATTTAGGCTGAATTGTAGCTATTCAATTTTTGTTTATAAATCCAATTGTTTTTTGTTAAGAAACTTTATCTAAATTTGTCAGAGAAACATTTATTAGAATAGGACATTTTTTTAATAATATTTTTTGTAATAATGTTAGCAGCAGTTTTATATAAATAACTAATTTTATTTGGTGAGTTAACAACAACATTATTTATTTCTAGTTCAACTTTGTAAGATATTTTGTATTTTAGAAGCTCTTGATAAAAATTGTAATCACAATTGAAAGCTCGAGTAAAAAATAGTCAACAAATAGCCCCTTTTATTGACTCCAACCCATCAAAAACAGTGTTATATATATATATATATATATATATAATTCTTTGGAGGGTAACTTTCGGGAAACCGTCAAAACAAGGATCAGCTACAGATGGTATAAGCCAGTTTGGTGTCGAACTTTATTCTAAATGTGAAATTTTCGGTGATATGTTGTCACCTTCATCAGCACCTAAATGGAAAACCTATTTTAGTACAAGTGGTGGAAATTAACATTCAAAACCTACATTGAAAATGTTCAGTTGGTCCTAGAGGTGAAGAACACTGTCACAAACATGTTAAAAATATTAAAAAATACATTTAAAATTTTGAATAAAAACATTACAACACAACAGGGTATTATTTAAAATACAAACACAACAAAAATCTAAAAATTACAACCTACAAAAACTGCAACTTCATGATAAAGGTAGAAAAGAAGAATTATTCTTCTTTTTTGATAACATATTTCTGACTTCTGTCAATATCCGGGTGTCATATGCAAGGAGGTTATAATTTTCACGTTAGAACCTCATGGATATGGAAAGAAAGAACCCCAGGAAACACAATCAGCAGGGAAATGAAGTCTTTTCTCAAGTACAGGTAGGCAATCTATGCATGTTATGATAAGTTCCCTACATTCTCCAGTTTGTTACATCTTGTCAAGTCTTGTTGAAGTAGAAAGGAATAAATACAACTTAAGTTTTCAACATCTTTCTTACAGTTCATAGAAGAACTGCAGTTATGAATGTAGCACATTTCTATGAAGTTTCTCTTAAATTCGTTGTCAACCCTCTTTAGTACTTGCACATTTTCATAGTTAGCAATGTGTCCAGTATTCTTAATATGTTGGCTAAAGGCTGTGCAGGTGGGCTTCCTCACTACATCACTTTTGTGCAAAGCTAGTCTTTTTGAGAGTTTCTGGCTGGTTTGACCGACATACACTTCTGGACAGGAACCACATGGAATAGAATACACTACATTGAAGTTATCCAGTTTTTTCACTCTTTCTGTCAGGTGAGTAAAGTATGTCGCTAATCTTTTGTACACTGAATTTGCTATCACTATGTTGAATTGTCTGAAAAGGTTTGTGATCTGTGGTGATAAACCTCTGATGTAAGGTAATCTCCCATAGAAAACTTCTACTGTTTCTCCTTCTAATGTTTGTCTTTGGTATGTTCTAACTGTTGGCATATCTTGGAATAGCAACTTATTAAGAAGCATCTTAGGGTAGTGATTTTTTCTAAGAATCTCATACAATAATTTGATGTTCTTATTATAGTTAGAAGGGTGACAAATTCTTTTTATTCTGTTTTTCAGACCTTTAATGATGTTAATCTTCTGTTCGTCTGGATGATATGAGTGAAAAGGCACATATCTACCTGAGAATGTTTTCTTTCTGTACCAATCCAACCTTACTGTGTTGTCCTCATGTCTGGTTACATGGGTGTCGAGGAATGGAACACTATTATTCTCTTCTGTTTCAACAGTGAATTGTAGGTGAGTGTTATATGAGTTGAAAATGTCAAGAGTGTAGTTGATTTTGTCTGCAGGGACTGCACATATGAGGTCGTCTACATATTGGTAAATGAAGGTGAACTGGAAATCAACTTTTTGAGTACAGTAGTGAAGTAGGGAGTTCATTACAATTTCTGCTAAAGTTGGGAATGTAGCTCCACCCATGGGTGCTCCTTTTATTTGGACATAGAATTCATTTTGAAAAGTGAAATATGTATTGTTGTATAAAAAGGTAATCAGTTTCAGGAACAAAACTTTGGGAATTGTACAGTTCTGTTCAATAAGATGGTAATTAGTTGTCAGAATAGAAACTACCAGTTCAAGAGGGATGTTGGTAAACAAGGAAGTAACATCAAAACTCACCAAGACATATCCTAAAGGTAGTAAAAACCCATTAATCTTATTTGCAAATTCAAAAGAATCTTTAATTTTGTAGGTATTATGAGAAGAAAAAGAAGTGTCAATAATACCTGCCAGATATTTAGCCAAGGATTGAGTAGGGGCATTCTTACAGGCAATTATAGGACGAAGAGGACACCCTTCTTTGTGAATTTTTGGAAGTCCATAGTATGTTGGGGTGGTACCGGTATAGTTGGTTAATTCTTTTTTTGTTTTGGTGGTAATATATCCTTCTTCATGTAGTTGTTTTATTAGTAAGTTGGTGTTTCTTTCTACTGATGGAGTCAGATCTTTGGGGATTTTTTTATTGGAGTGTGGGTCATTGAGAAGTTCAAAAGATTTGGTGATGTAATCGTTTCTGCCCATTATGACTGTAGTGTTACCTTTGTCTGCTCTTGTTACTATAATATCAGGGTTGTCTTTCAGAAATTTTCTCGTTTTTGTTTCAATGGCCATGGATGGACTGATGTAATAACGGTTGGTTTTGATGTGGTTGGTAATGATATTCGTGATTTTTGAACGTTGCAAATTCTGTGAATCTGTAGGGAGTTTCTTAACACAGTACTCAATGTCTGCTAGGTATGTGTATATGTCAATATCTTTCATATACACATACCTAGCAGACATTGAGTACTGTATTAAGAAACTCCCTACAGATTCACAGAATTTGCAACGTTCAAAAATCACGAATATCATTACCAACCACATCAAAACCAACCGTTATTACATCAGTCCATCCATGGCCATTGAAACAAAAACGAGAAAATTTCTAAAAGACAACCCTGATATTATAGTAACAAGAGCAGACAAAGGTAACACTACAGTCATAATGGACAGAAACGATTACATCACCAAATCTTTTGAACTTCTCAATGACCCACACTCCTATAAAAAAATCCCCAAAGATCTGACTCCATCAGTAGAAAGAAACACCAACTTACTAATAAAACAACTACATGAAGAAGGATATATTACCACCAAAACAAAAAAAAAATTAACCAACTATACCGTTACCACCCCAACATACTATGGACTTCCAAAAATTCACAAAGAAGGGTGTCCTCTTCGTCCTATAATTGCCTGTACCTACAAAATTAAAGATTCTTTTAAATTTGCAAATAAGATTAATGGGTTTTTACTACCTTTAGGATATTCAATTCACTTTAGGTTTGTTTACCAACATCCCTCTTGAACTGGTAGTTTCTATTCTGACAACTAATTACCATCTTATTGAACAGAACTGTACAATTCCCAAAGTTTTGTTCCTGAAACTGATTACCTTTTTATACAACAATACATATTTCACTTTTCAAAATGAATTCTATGTCCAAATAAAAGGAGCACCCATGGGTGGAGCTATATCCCCAACTTTAGCAGAAATTGTAATGAACTCCCTACTTCACTACTGTACTCAAAAAGTTGATTTCCAGTTCCCCTTCATTTACCAATATGTAGACGACCTCATATGTGCAGTCCCTGCAGACAAAATCAACTACACTCTTGACATTTTCAACTCATATAGCACTCACCTACAATTCACTGTTGAAACAGAAGAGAATAATAGTGTTCCATTCCTTGACACCCATGTAACCAGACATGAGGACAACACAGTAAGGTTGGATTGGTACAGAAAGAAAACATTCTCAGGTAGATATGTGCCTTGTCACTCGTATCATCCAGACGAACAGAAGATTAACATCATCAAAGGTCTGAAAAACAGAATAAAAAGAATTTGTCACCCTTCTAACTATAATAAGAACATCAAATTATTGTATGAGATTCTTAGAAAAAATCACTACCCTAAGATGCTTCTTAATAAATTGCTATTCCAAGATATGTCAACAGTTAGAACACACCAAAGACAAACATTAGAAGGAGAAACAGTAGAAGTTTTCTATGGGAGATTACCTTACATCAGAGGTTTATCACCACAGATCACAAACCTTTTCAGACAATTCAACATAGTAATAGCAAATTGAGTGTACAAAAGATTAGGGACATACTTTACTCACCTGACAGAAAGAGTGAAAAAACTGGATAACTTCAATGTAGTGTATTCTATTCCATGTGGTTCCTGTCCAGAAGTGTATGTCGGTCAAACCAGCCAGAAACTTTCAAAAAGACTAGCTTTGCACAAGAGTGATGTAGTGAGGAAGCCCACCTGCACAGCCTTTAGCCAACATATTAAGAATACTGGACACATTGCTAACTGTGAAAATGTGCAAGTACTAAAGAGGTTTGACAACCAATTTAAGAGAAACTTTATAGAAATGTGCTACATTCATAACTGCAGTTCTTCTATGAACTGTAAGAAAGATGTTGAAAACTTAAGTTGTATTTATTCCTTTCTACTTCAACAGGACTTGACAAGATGTAACAAACTGGAGAATGTAGGGAACTTATCATAACATGCATAGATTGCCTACCTGTACTTGAGAAAAGACTTCATTTCCCTGCTGATTGTGTTTCCTGGGGTTCTTTCTTTCCATATCCATGAGGTTCTAACGTGAAAATTATAACCTCCTTGCATATGACACCCGGATATTGACAGAAGTCAGAAATATGTTATCAAAAAAGAAGAATAATTCTTCTTTTCTACCTTTAACATGAAGTTGCAGTTTTTATAGGTTGTAATTTTTAGATTTTTGTTGTGTTTGTATTTTAAATAATACCCTGTTGTGTTGTAATGTTTTTATTAAAAATTTTAAATGTATTGTTTAATATTTTTAACATGTTTGTGACAGTGTTCTTCACCTCTAGGAACAACTGAACATTTTCAATGTAGGTTTTGAATGTTAATTTCCACCACTTGTACTAAAATAGGTTTTCCATTTAGGTTCTACACCAAACTGGCTTATACCATCTCTAGCTGATCCTTGTTTTGACGCTTTCCCGAAAGTTACCCTCCACAGAATTGTATTCTTAGCGTCGTTATACAAACTCTATATATATATATATATATATATATATATATATATATATATATATATATATTTCAAGTTCTTTTTGACCGTACTGTGTTAAATATTGATTTATAGTCTGAGCAATTGGTCTGTGGAATATAAAACTGTACTTGTTCTAAATATTTCGTCACGATTTTGTAACTTCTTCAGGAGAAAACTGTAAATTTATTATAATAATTATTATTGTAAACAAAATGAATATTTCAATACTTACAACTATAAGATTAAACATTTAAATTTTGATAACGTATCTACTTAAATGACATTTTTACTTTTAATTTATTTGGGAGTTATGGTAACCGCAACGTTTTATAGAGTGAATTCCCATTGTACAATTTTTGATAAATAAGTTAAAATAAACAATTATTATGACAGTATTATCCATATTATAAGGTGGAAAAGTGGAGGATTGAGAAAGAATCAGGAACATGGTAAATTGATCTATCAAATGGAATTGATGGTACGTAGTCAGTTGTTGTGATACTGATATTAAGATCTATCACAGGGTTCATACTTACAGAAACACTTTGTAGGTTTTTTTAATGTTATAAAAACTCTACCATAACTTAAAATTCAAGATTAACAAATAAACAAAGAAAAAAATAAACAAAAAACACAAGAAAAACTGTAAAAGAGCACTATTGTTCATTTAATTTTGACTGATGGCTTCATTTGAATGTTGGTTTAAGCTCTTTTAAGGGTCACACCACACTAATCTTGTCGACTGTTTTCTATCCGTTATAGGATGTCATAATTTCACATGTGGCTTGTTCTTGTACGTGTGTTTATTTGAAATGCAGGCAGGTACGATTATCGACAGAATTGATAAACGGAAAGGGAACTGACCTTTTTTTTTACAAAGGGTTCATTTTTTTTATTTAAATTACAAAAAGGAAGAAGAATAGGAATAAAGTTAATGTCTTGTAAGGGGTTTTTATTTGTTTTGTTATTTTTTTATTCCATAATAGTCCGTGTAGCTGTCTGGTGGCTGATCTTGCTTGGCCAATCCTGGAATGTATTTCTTCGCTACTTCCTGCTTTTGATGTTATTTGGACTCCCAAGTACTTAAAATTGTCTGTTGGTTTTATAGTTCCCATTTCTATTTTTAGGCTTTCTGGTTGTTCTCCTACAACTAAGTACTCAGTTTTTTGTATATTAAACTTTGAAAATAAGGCTATTATCGAGCACAAGTTAATTAAATCAAGCCCAAGTACTTTCGCTTAAAAAAGCATCTTCAGGGGCATCTGAAATAAGCCAAGAAAACGTTTTTTAGATGAAGTAAATTAGTTAACTTCGATAAAAAACTCGAAGTTAATGGATGAAAAAAAGGTTTTGAGATTAACGTTTTAGACTTACTTCGTCAAAATAAGAACTATCCGGCAAGCGTAGGATGTGGAAACATTAAAACTAACATAAATTATACAAAACACTACACTAAAACGAGGACAAACAGTTTAAAATTAGACAAAATTACTTCTACGCTACATTCTCTGTCAGTTTCTGGAGGGATAATGATCTAAGCGGAAATGATACGGTGACATATGACATATGACAACTTTGATAGGCAATCAAAGTTATGGATCTGTGCTCAACAAATATTGAAATTCTGTATAAGTTGTCATTGGCCAAAGGTCCAACTAGAACTACTACTGAAAAATCAGCTGATGACGTATGACATGTAGAATATTTTGATTTAAACTAGATTGCATAATCCAGATCTCACACTCACACCCGTCTATAATAATAAGGTTGTAGGTTTGAGGCTAAATGAAGTGTACATAAAGTGTGAATGAAAGAAATAGACCAAACGATCTATTGGACAGTGGGTAGTTGACTACAATAAAATGGTCTACCTTACACTGTCAATATTGCAAAATGAGAAGAAAATTGACTATAAAATTGAAATATTAAAATTAGATCAATTTTATAGTCAATTTTCTTCTCATTTTGCAATATTGACAGTGTAAGGTAGACCATTTTATTGTAGTCAACTACCCACTGTCCAATAGATCGTTTGGTCTATTTCTTTCATTCACACTTTATGTACACTTCATTTAGCCTCAAACCTACAACCTTATTATTATAGACGGGTGTGAGTGTGAGATCTGGATTATGCAATCTAGTTTAAATCAAAATATTCTACATGTCATACGTCATCAGCTGATTTTTCAGTAGTAGTTCTAGTTGGACCTTTGGCCAATGACAACTTATACAGAATTTCAATATTTGTTGAGCACAGATCCATAACTTTGATTGCCTATCAAAGTTGTCATATGTCATATGTCACCGTATCATTTCCGCTTAGATCATTATCCCTCCAGAAACTGACAGAGAATGTAGCGTAGAAGTAATTTTGTCTAATTTTAAACTGTTTGTCCTCGTTTTAGTGTAGTGTTTTGTATAATTTATGTTAGTTTTAATGTTTCCACATCCTACGCTTGCCGGATAGTTCTTATTTTGACGAAGTAAGTCTAAAACGTTAATCTCAAAACCTTTTTTTCATCCATTAACTTCGAGTTTTTTATCGAAGTTAACTAATTTACTTCATCTAAAAAACGTTTTCTTGGCTTATTTCAGATGCCCCTGAAGATGCTTTTTTAAGCGAAAGTACTTGGGCTTGATTTAATTAACTTGTGCTCGATAATAGCCTTATTTTCAAAGTTCATTTATTCGAGCATTCAACCTCATTTCATTTTGTATATTAATTGTGAGGCCCCATTTGGTGTACTCATTTTCCAGTTTTCTAAGCATGTAGCTTATATCACTCTCGTCTTCAGCTAGAATGACTTGGTCATCAGCGAAATGTATCGTGTACAATCTATCATCTCCGATTGGGATGCCCATATTTCAGCACTTTCTTCTCCACAGTGAGAGTGCCTTATTTAAATATATTTTAAAGAGTGTAGGTGCTATGCAGCAGCCTTGCTTTAGGCCCTTACTAAGAGGAATTTCTCTAGTTAATCTATTTCCAGTTTTAATGTTTGCCGTCATATTTTTGTAGAGCTGTTGTACTGCTTGTATATTTTTTTTGCTTATTCCTTGTTTTTCCATTGCTACCCAAAGCATTGAAAGTGGTACACTATCGTATGCCTTTGTCAGATCTATAAAGACTATATGAGTTGAAAGGTTGTGGGCTAATCTTTTAAGGGATAATAAGGTTGAAAGGTTGTGGGCTAATAAATTGGATAATACTATATATATATATATATATATATATATATATATATATATATATATATATATATATATATATAGTATCATCCAATTTATTTTTGTTTATTGACTTCCAACAAAATTCAACTACTCTTTTTCCACCTTATATTGTGTGAATATAAATAAGAAGCTTAGTTTAAAATGGAGCATTTGTATTTTCTCCAAAAGATTCCCTTAGGAAGTAGTAGAGATACCGCTTTGTATGCGAATGTTGCTTACAAACATATCGAAAATTGGAATTCGCAGCATTGTACATTTCTCTTTTCGATTGCTACAATATGTTTTAACCTAGCAGAGTGTGGATTTCGCAAATACAATGTAATTTGTCTTTCACCAAAAAAATATGATTTTGAAAGATACTGGTTAGAAATTGTTGTCTGTAAATGTTATCTTTAAATTACATAAATATAATAAATTTTTGTGATACTCAAATTTAATATATTTCCATTTACGGAAACATTGTAGAGATTGAGCTTATAAGCAATTATAAAGAACTACATAAATGTTTAATTTTGATTGTCTGATCTGTCTCCTACTTTAGAGCTGTCTACTTTAAACTTTCTTTGCTATTTTTTTCCATGAACTAAGCACCAAGCGACTTTTCATTAGGTAACCTTTGTTTAGTCTTTGACGATGTCTTAAACATGTTAACTTGCTCTCTTAATTTGGACGAATAGTCTAGTTATAAGTGTTATAGTGAAACATATATATATATATATATATATATATATATATATATATATATATATATATATATACATATATATATTTTCATATTAATTTTATACTATTTTGTTACCCTAACTCTATATCTAAGCTTTTCCATTTTTATAAAATGATATCGTGAATTTTCTTGAACGATAATATGAATGCATTGAATTGCTGCTGAATTTGTAAGAGATTTTTATCACCCTAAATCTAATTGTATCATTATTATCAGACGGCGTTACAGCCTTTCGTGAGCATTGACCTGTCTCAAAAAATTCTTCCCTATCTAGTGCCTGCCTTCTCCATTTTTTGACTTTAATCTCTTATTCGAGATAAAAACTATAACATATCAGTAAATGAGCAACATGTCAAACTACAATTAAAAAGTAATTGGACAGTTTATTAAACGAAAAATTAACCAGTTGAAATGTATAAAATAAGAGCAATATTGCATATCAAAATATGAACTTAGAGATAACACTTACAGGTCCCCGTAGACAATTCGTGTCAAGGCCAACAACCCCAGTTTAGGAGTCTGTTGCCATGAAGTAAATTCTATCTAAAATTTAAACATCCTAGCGTATTACCAGCAACAATGTAACTTCGATACGGCTCTGACCTTGGTTTAGCAAACCACATTTAGGTTAGCTCCGATAATATCGTTTAAATCTAATAGATTAAAGTGATCAAAAATAGTTAAAAGTGTTTACTACAAAA
This sequence comes from Diabrotica balteata, assembly GCA_918026665.1. Classification (NCBI taxonomy): domain Eukaryota; kingdom Metazoa; phylum Arthropoda; class Insecta; order Coleoptera; family Chrysomelidae; genus Diabrotica; species Diabrotica balteata. The sequence continues at coordinate 82,118,838 of OU898282.1, read as the reverse complement.
ATCTAGAGTGCTTTTCATCGATTGGTCTACAATCGCAGTGAGTAAAATTAATATTCTCAATAATACATAATTACAACATATTCTGATAGTCAACAAAATTATCACAAAGGCCGTCTCAACAGGTTTCAGAGCGGGTTTTATTTAAAACTCTGCTGATAATACAGAGCCGGATTGGCACGGGTAAAAAATTGACTATGATAAATAAATTTAAAGACAAAAATTATTAACCAAAAATGAATCCAAAAGAGAATAATCCTTCAAAAAACACCACACCATCTACATACTCAAATATACTAACTTCATTTAAATATCCGGCAAAAGACCAAGCTATTGTACTATCTGCCATAGAAGGAATTAAAATTCATGATTATATAGTTGCCATTGGATCACTTGTCCTTCCAAAGAACATAGTTTTTGCCTCGAAAATTGCAAACAACCGCATCTGCATTTATTTATCTTCTAAAAGAATAGTAGACCAACTCATTGATTCACACAAATACGTCAAAATCAGCAACGTGCAAGTAGAAGTCCGCAGATTAATAACTCCAGCATTAAGATTAGTCATCTCGAATGTTTGTCCAACCATTCCAAACGAAGTTATAGAAGAAGAACTCAAGAAAATGGGAATTATAGCCATATCAAAAATGACATTTCTTCGAGTGGGTATGTCTGAGACAGAATATAACCATGTTCTAAGTTTTCGGCGGCAAATCTACATCAATCCATTAGAAAACTTATCCATAACAGACTCTTTCAACATTTCATTTGATTCCACAACATATCGAATATACCTTTCTATAGACGAATTTAATTGTTCTAAATGTCGAACAATAGGACACCGAGAAGTTGACTGCATTCAAACAACGGATTCGCCCAGTGAACAAATGGAAACAGAAGTACCTGAAAATCCTAATTCAAATAACCAAACCAATATAGAGCTAACTGAAACCACCAATAAAACTCCATCTGAAGTCAACATTCCCTATAACCCTCCAGCTCCTACCCTATCTATAACTAGCAACGATAACCCATCTTTAAATAAAGATAAAGCCAAAAGACAATTATCAAATTCTCCAGATGTTTCTGATATTCCCACATCACAAGACGTCTTCTCTGTTCCCAAAACATCTAAACCAAAAAAAAAGGGCCAAGTCGACTGAAAATACATTTGCTGTCCTCGATCCTATTAAAAACTTAATAGAACAAAAAAATCCGCCCTTTCCTATAGGTTATTCAGAAATATGCCTATTTTTAGAAAATGCCACTAACTCTAAAAACCCTAAACTTATAGCAAAAGAATACACCAATGAAATATCCGAAATTATTGACATTCTCACTTTTATCCACGCAAATATTCAAAATCCCTCTTTAAAAAGAACAATTACAACTATTAAGAAAAAATTATCCTCAAATTATTATTCATCTACAGAAGAATCTGACAACGACACAATTAGTCAGGATAAATAATGTCTGATACATTTTTAATTCAATGGAACCTAAACGGATTCTACACCCACCTTGAGCAATTAAAACTTCTTATAAACGATTTCTCTCCCATTGTAATTTGTCTGGAAGAATCTCACTTTAAAAACAATTCTGTAACACTTAGAAATTATGTGCCATTTCTGAAAAACAGAAATGGAATGCATGCTAGTGGTGGAGTAGCTACTTTCATTCGAAATGACACTGAAGCAAAAATCATTCCACTTATTACAAACCTGGAAGCTGTGGCTGTGTCAATTACCTACAGTAAAATCATCAATGTTTGTAATATATACTTACCGCATCCTAACCAAGACGACATAAATGAACTAAGAGCACTCATAGAAAAAATACCCCATCCCAAAGTAATTCTAGGCGATTTTAACTGCCATCACCCAGCGTGGGGTAGCCAAAAAATCGATAAATGTGGCAACTTTCTACACAGTCTGATAAATAAATCAAATTTAATCTTATTAAACACTGGAAAGCCAACAAGATTCAATTCATATAACGGATCATTCTCTGCAATTGACCTGACTCTGTGTAGCCCATCACTAGCACACATGTTTCAATGGAACACAGCAAAAACTCTGCACGACAGTGACCACTTCCCCTTACTCATTTCAATCGAGACAAACCAACCTCTTAATCCGAATATATATCAAAGATGGAAAATAAAATCAGCAAACTGGGAACTTTTTCAAAAAGACTTGGAAGACGAGATGGAAAATTATGAGATATCAAATGACATTCACAAAACCGTCACGGACTTTAACAACATTATCTTAAATTGTGCATCTACATCTGTAGGAAAAACTAAACCGTGTAAAAGGCAACCGGTACCCTGGTGGAATCAAGAAATCTCTCGGGCCTTGGCTGCTAGCAAGCACGCCTTTAATGTTTTTAAGAGACACAAAACAGAGGAAAACCTAATAAAATTTAAGAGATTGAGAGCTAGTACACGATTCTTAATAAAAAAGAGTAAGAAGGAGACCTGGATTGAATATGTTAGAAGCATTAACACATCCACACCAGCAAATATAATCTGGAACAAAATAAAGAAAATAAAAGGATCAAGTTTACCTTACTCAATAAATGCACTTTCATATAACAACCAAATCATCTCTTGTAGAAACGAAATTCCTGAAATTCTAGTAGACGTATTTCAAAAAAACTCTAGCGATTCTGTACTAGATCCGATCTTTTCTATACATAAGACTACCACAGAATTTGTAGACATCAAAATTCGCAACCAGATCTCTCCCATAAATGTACCCATAACTTTGCAAGAATTAGATTTTTCTCTTTTAAACTTAAAAACCACATCTCCAGGTCCTGATGATATTCCATCGATATTTTAAAAAAATCTACCGCAAAAATGCAAGAAGATACTTTTAGACATCTTTAATCACATCTTTTTAAATCATTACTTTCCTGATAATTGGACGAAAGCTATTATAATCCCAATTTATAAACAACACAATCCAAAAGATTGTCCTACATCTTACCGTCCTATTTCCCTCACCTGTAACATGTGTAAACTTCTCGAGAAAATTTTAAATTACAGGCTTACATGGTATCTAGAAAATGAAAATCTCCTGACCACCGTTCAAAGTGGTTTTCGACGAGGAAGATCTGCTAACGACAACTTAGTGGCACTTGAGTCAACCATTCATGATGCATTCTTACTAGATCAGAAAGTTATAGCAGTCTTTTTTGATGTGAATAAAGCTTTCGACACAACATGGAGATACCTCATATTAAATAAACTTGATAAATGGGGAATTCAAGGACATATGCTTGCGTTTATAAAACACTTTCTGAATAAAAGGGAAATACAAGTAAGAGTAAATGGATACACCTCTACCACTAGAATACTTGACAACGGTGTTCCACAAGGTTCTATTTTAAGCCCAACTTTATTTTTAATTGCATTTAACGATGTAATAAATACAATTAAGCCTCCTATAAAAGCAAACTTATACGCTGATGATTTAGTTGTGTATATTAAATGCAAAAATATTACATCTGGGGCTAAAATATTACAGAACCTTCTATACAAAATCGAAGAATGGTCTTCCAAATCAGGCTTCCTCTTTTCAACTAATAAGACACATTACACAGTTTTCAGCAAACGCAAGAATACCATTCCTGTTTCGTTAAGATTTAACGGTCAAAATATATCTCATTCAGAGGAATCGAATTTTTTGGGCCTAACGTTTGATTACAAATTAAACTGGAAAACACACATTACGACTTTACAACTAACTTGTCAAAATAGAATAAACTTGCTGAAAATTCTATCCAATAATATATGGGGAGCTGATTCTAGTATTCTGCTTAACCTCTACAAATCAATTATTCGAAGTAAACTAGACTATGGTGCAATATGCTACGATACAGCAAATAAAACGTTTCTAAAAAACCTTAACACAATTCAAACAACAGCTCTAAGATTAGCCGTCGGTGCCTTCAGAACCAGTCCTGTAAGCAGCTTACAAGTAATATCAAGAGAACCCCCTCTACATCTAAGACGACATCTACTTAGTTTAAATTATGCAGCAAGAATATCTTCCAATAAAAAGCACCCATTATATTCTGAGATTATTAACGCACCTACATCCAATTTATATAGAAACAAACAATATAAAGACAAACCCTTTAGGGAAAGAATCAGTCAAAAAGGATTCAATTGCAATGAATTCAAATTATCCATAACTACAAAATTAGACTTTCCTCCATGGCTTACCCCCTTACCTATCACCGATTTAACTTTAACACAGTACCCAAAAAATACCACAAATCCTAACCTTATCATTAACGCATTCAAAGAAATTATGGAGAAGTATCCAAATCACCACATAATATACACAGATGCATCAAAAACTGAAAGTGGCCATGCTGCAGCCTTCACAAATAAAAATTACAAATATGCCATTAGAATTCCACAGCATTGCAGCATTTACACCGGAGAAACCACAGCGATATTAGAAGCTATCAAGAAATCCTCTTCAACGACTGAAAATAATATTTTAATCATCACAGATTCACTGAGCGCAATTCATGGAATTAATCAACTTTACCCTAGCCATCCCATTGCACAAAACATAAGAAATGAACTTAATGCACTACACCATATAAATAAAAAGGTTACATTTATCTGGATACCTTCACACATTGGCATTAAAGGCAACGAGGAAGCTGATCAATTAGCTAAAATCCATCAAAAATGAAAATGTTCCAGAAATTACTAAATATCCCCACACCGACCATAAACGACAGTCCATGAATCATATAATAAATTTATGGCAAGCAACCTGGGATGCAACAGACTCTAAGTTGAAAACAATAAAGCCTCGAGTAGACTCTAGCCTACCACAACAAGGAAAAAGAAGAGATCAAGTAATCGTAAATCGTCTTCGAATCGGCCACACAATACTAACACACCAACACCTTCTAAATAAAGAACCAGCTCCAATTTGTACCTACTGCACTACTCAACTCACGGTGAAGCATCTGATAGTCGACTGTCCGCAGTTCCAACCTCAGAGAACATGCCGAGGAATTAGTGGAAACCTGAGAAGTGCGCTTACGACAAATATCTCGGATTTATTGCAGTTTCTAAAAGACATAAACATTTATAATAAACTTTAATTTAACAAACTGTACTACTGTGTATGTCCCCCCACTAATAACCCTTGGTGGTTGATGTGGGTTTTGTATGTTTAAATAAAAAAAAAAAAAAAATGTAACTTCAAATTAACTAAACGATATTTACAGGATTTGTACCCATATATTTAGTGGCTTCACCCATGAATAACCTTTCACCTAGTAAAAGCACTGATGAAACAGTCATGCCGAATTCACGCTCTGTTATATAACTCATAAAGGTTCTTTTATAACAATAATTTTATAAAGGAATTTTTAAATACAATTTTTGTAATTTCTGGTATATAACAACAGGAAATTCATTTTTCTTGTAAAATTTTAAACTGATATTCCCTAGGATTTAATACACACACTTTAATGATATGGTAGTAGCAGGAAATACTAAAAGGGAATAAGAGCATATAATTGAAACATAAAAAAAGCGCTTAAAAAAAGGTGTAGAAATGAGCAAAACCAAAACAGAGTATCTAGAATGTTTGTTTGAAAGATGGAGTTAATATAATGATTTTTGGTGGTGGAGCGATTGTGAAAGTAAGTTTTAAAATTTTTAGAATCGTTCCTACTGCGTTACTGGGAAATAGATAGTGATGTATACAATGGCAAGTGTGTGATAAAAAGATTCGAAAATGCAACGAAAATAAAAATTCTATAAAACATCTATTAAACTATTATTAATTACGCCACTGACTTATTAGAAGTTAAATAGAAAAAAGGAAAGCGAATCGTTGTGGTGGAAATGACGATGTTTAGAAAAATGAGCGGAGTAACAAGAAATTATATATAAAAAGTTATTAAAATCCTTTAAAGACGGTATATAATTAAAAACCCAATCGGGCTATACTACAACAATAAAACGTTTTCGGAATCCATATTTTATCATCAGTGTCCTAAAAAGAATATAACCAAAATGTGGTTAATACTTACTAGGTGTACATGTTTCGAGCCACTACATATCTGGGTAAAAACCCGTTAGAAGATATAAGTTTTTTAGTTTACATAACATAAAAATATAAACACAAAGTCACTTAATAACATAAAAACTGAAATCCCATCATATTTATTTTAGCCAAACGTAGAATAAGTATAAGAAGCAGAAGCAACCATATACAAATTAAAGAACTAAAAATAATCAGGAACATATACTATTTCAAATAAACTGCTTTATAGACGTTTTAATTTCCACTTCAGAAATTGTTTTTAAAATAGCTATTTTGAAAACTGCTTTATTATAAATAAAGTATAAAGTAAAAAAGTAAATAATGTATACAAAATAATTAATAAAATAAAATAACTGGTAAGTTAGGAATCTCCTAAGAACAGCAAGGGTTTTACCCAATTAGATATACCATGGATACAATATTTACGCCGCTAACCGATAGACAAATTCATATTGTTTAATAATTCGATGTAACTATAAATGTTTTGTAGACCTTAAGCAAGCACTTGACAAAGTGAAGCTTCATGGAATCGTTGACGAATCCAAACTAGTGTTAACAAGCACAATCCAGTACAGCAACTTAATTTTAATAATTAAATCAGAATAAATATATAACAAGGTAACAAGAGAACTAAAATTCTCATCTAGTATCAGGCAGAGAGATATTCTTAGCCCATTTTAACTTAACCTTTCATAATTGGCGCGCGGACTCATAATCCGCAGCAAAAAGTTTTTCACTGCCGTGCACTATATTCCTTCACCACGTCTCGACTGTATTTAGTATATCTTACTACTTACAAAAGTGTATGATTTGGTGTATTTTACTTGAATTTCATAAAAGGTAAAACACAGTATTCTAAAAATTGTTTTGTATTGACTAATAATATAATTATCTTATAGCCTAGCATCATACGTAAAGAGCAAGAACGATTACAGCGGTTAATGTCAGACTGTCTCAGTAAAGATTGACATAATAAAGAGGTAGTGAACGACAACGAGAAAGACATCAAAGAGAATTATAGTAGATACACAAAAATATGTTCTGATTCTGAGAATAAAACTGAAGATGAGGATGTAGAAGTCAGTCCCTCACAATTACCTTACTTGGTTGGAAAAGATGAAAAAGTAAAAGGGCAAAACAAAACATCCCTCTCTAGAATCTCGTACAAGGACAGTAAACTTGATAACTTGTATGTAAGATGCTAAAAAATCGACCAACACGTTGTTTCTCGTGTACAAAATATACCAAATATGCCTTGAGCAGTAATCTTTTGTATGTACAGAATGTTATTCTTATAATATGGTTTAAAACGCTACCTAACTTATATTTTTTATTTCTTTTTGTATGTTTACTTTTTTTGTTAAATATTTTAGAACAATAAATAATATAATAATAATATACAATGCTTGTTCACAAAAATAGTCATATGTACTATATACTAAGCTTTTTAAGTACAAAAAAGGTATGCAGACTGATAGTCCGCCGCCACTCTCAAAGTGCAGAAGTTCCAAATAAATGAAAGTGTAAATGAACTTAATTTAGCATTTAAGATGACCAAGCGTTGCCTAACTATACTCGGCTATACAGATGATTCTGTACTGATAGGTAAAAATAAAGATACCCTATTTTAAAGATATCCTAGGCCAAACGTAGTAGCAAAAAGACTAAATATGCAAATTTTGCACCATCTTTGGTAATGTTTTATTATTATATTATAAATCAAGATATGAATTTTAACTACTTAGGGGTAGAGATATCAAGCTACAGAAGTAAAAAACCATTAAAGTAAAAATTAACTCAGAAATCCGCAAGAATATCAGTGTGTTGACGGTACATATTATAGAGAACTAAATACATGACTACAAAGAGTAAGATGCGAATTAATCAGGCCTGTGTAAGATCTACACTAAGTTACGATGCTGCGAAAAGGGCTTAAACATCAGATACAAAAGGGAAACTGAGAACAACGAAACTGAAAATTAAAAAAATAACAATAGGACCTATAATAAATACACTAAAATATACCCACTATGTATTTTGTTTCAAGAAAATTGGGAGTGCAGGATGTTGTCAGATATAGAAGAGAACAGATGCATCCAGATTGAATTTGAAAGTAGGGCATATCAAAAAATTAAACACCAACGTGATAGGAAGGCGACGACAAAAATAACAGAACTTTGTTCTACTACAAGAAGGAAAAGGGGAACTTCATTAGTTCTTTTTGATGCATTTAGATATTTTAACCGACAAAAAATTTGAATGATTTTGACAATGTGATAGTTGTATCCTGCTAGAGCAAGCAGGATTTAGAGCTGGATATGAAACAAATGATCATTTGCAAACCATTAAGTCGTTAATTGAAAAAACCATGGAATATAATAAACTCCTAATACTTGTTTTTGTCGACTTTGAAAAAGAATTTAATACGGCCAATCAACATGAAGTGCTCCAAGCTCTAACACAATGTAGAATAGATTACCGATACATATCCCTCATCAGATGCATCTATCAGCATGCTACAGCCTTTGTAAGACTTAATGAAGATACTGGGACCTTTCGTATTGAAAGAGGCGTTCGGCAAGGAGACAACAGGTCTCCTAAATTATTTACAACTTTGCTAGAATACGTTTGTAAAACAATAGATTAAAACTAAAAGGGCATCAATGTAGATAGAAAATTTTTAAATAACCTTAAATTTGCAGATGATATTGTTCCTATTGCAGACTGCTTCGATCGGGCACAGATAATGCTCTAAGAACTCCATACTACCACAAAAAGTGTTAAAATAAATTTTTCAAAACCACAATTTATGACAAATTTAGTCCACAACAGAAACATCTCAGTGGAAGTCAAAGATATTGAGCCAGTTCACTCCTATAAATACTTGGACCGTGAGATCAGAATAAATCGAGACAACCAAACAATCGAGCTAAAAAGAAGAGTAAACCTCGCTTTGGCTGCATTTGGAAAGGTTAAGGATATTTTTAGGTCTAATATTCCAATGTGTTTGAAAAGAAAAGTATTTAATCAGTGTATTTTGCCAGTGATGACCTACGGCGCAGAAACCCTAACACTCACAAGAGTAACAATGAGTAAACTACAAGTTGCGGAAAGGGCAATGGAGAGAATAATGTTACGGATTTCTCTACTTGATAGAATACCCAATGTTACTATACGCAAAAGATCAGGAGTAGCAGACGTTATTGAAAGGATAACAACACTAAAGTGAAACTGGGCAGGTCATGTAGCAAGATCAGTTAATGACCGGTGGTCAAAAAGAATTTTGAAATGGAGACCCCGAATACAAGCTTACAGAAATAGAGGTCGACCCCCAACGGGATGGACAGATGACATAAAAAAGTGACTACAAATTGGATTCAGATTGCGCAAAATCGGACAAAGTGGAAAAGAAGGCGAGAGGCCTATGTTCAGCAGTGAACATTAAAGGCTAGTTAATGATGATGATAGTTGCATAAGTAAATAAAAAATTAAAATGTATTCTATTTAATTAATGGCGAGGTATTTTTGTTGTAAATAAAACTATTTACCTTGGGAAAAATAAAAAAGCAATTCCAGCATTATTCTTGATATAATTAAGCCAACGACCATATAAATACAAAAACTAATAGCAATAAAAGTTCAACAATTTGTAAATGAATGTTTTTGTCATGATAAGTTTTGTTTATATTTTGAAAATAAATGAGCCTAATCATTAAAGTTAAACCACAATTAACTCCAAAATTATTAAGTTTATGTCTAGTGACCTGTACTGTTCAATAATTTATTATTAAAATAATGCTGTAAATTAGAGATTGGTTTATTGTAAATTATTGAGATACTATTCGTTGAAATTAAAAAAATATATACCATTTGAAAATACCCTGTATGTCTAAATTGGAATGTGATTAAAATTTTTAAAAATCATGAATTCCAATCACTGTGTATAAATTGTGAGGAGATTACACTTGTATTCTATTTTAGTATACGTGTCACATTCTTTATTTCTACAAATCTACAGTAAATCTTACCTGTCCAATGCAATGGCTACTAGATGTAAAATCGATGCCGTACAACATAAGACATCACTGGAGGTCCACATATCACACAATTCTGGTCCCAATGTCCATTCCTGACTCACCTCGTAGACAGCTCCCAACGGCATAACAAGACAGGCCACTAGAAGATCGGCGACGGCCAAGGAAAGGATTAGATAGTTTGCGACGTTTTGTAGATTCCGTTCCAAGAGGATGGCCGCTATTACAAATACGTTTCCTAAAAATAAAAAGGGAAGTTTGAAACAAAATAAACCAGTAACAAAATCCTGTTTACAAGAATATATATCCGTACCTAGGGACTTTTGTTCAGATGTTGCACGAGCAGAGTTTTAAAAGTAAGCAGTATATACATTAAAAATAAAAGGTAAAATGTAAAAAAGTTTTTCGAGCTGGATTGCAACATTATTATGCAAAAATAGAAAACTGTTTTTTAACAAATTCTGAACCATAAGTCAAAAACTGAACCATAAGCAAATAGCTTTTTATAGTTTTGTTTTAGTAATATTTATATTAAATATTATTTTCTTTGATATTAAACCACAATTAATTGAAATAAGAAATAAATTTTCATGGCTACACAATGGGGAACAAAGAAATCCAAATGTTATATTATGCAGACCACGCCGCATTAATCGCTGAGGCAGAAGACGAGCTCCAAAATACAACAGCTAAGAAATACAATATGATAATATCAGCAGAAAAAAAAAACAAATATATGACAACATCTAAATACTCATGACGGTCTAAAGTCGAAATTGATGAGAAAATAATAAAACAGGAAGCAAGGTTTAGATATATGGGAATAGATATAACTATTACGAAGGTTACGACGATGTTGAAGAAGAAGTACGACATCAAAGCTTAAAAGTAAGTAAAGCGGCGGGATCTCTTACTGACACACGCTAAAAGAACAAACACCTAAGACCAGACACAAAAACAAAAATCTATAAAGCAGCAATTAGATCTATATTATCATACACGGAGTAGACAAGACCTGATACATCTAAAACGAGACCACTACTAGAAACAACAGAGATGAAAATACTTCGACGAATATCAAAAAAATGTCTGTTGGATAGGGAGAGAAAAAAAAACATAAGAAGACATAAATGGGTGGGTGACAAAACGAAAACAGGAGTGAAACTAACACATCAGTAGAATGGCAAATAATAGAATAGTACCAATAGCACGAGATAAGTCATCAAATAGACCAAGAAGTATTGGCAGACCAAGAAAAAGATGATGCGACAATTTAAAAAATTTAGGAGGCTAATATTAAAGAGGAAATAGGCTTTAAATCCTACATACAAGAAAAGAGGTAGCAGGTAGATACATTTTACGATCCCGGTAAAGTTAGGTCTACTTCAGGATCGCGACCCTGCCTATGCGAGCCGTGGCTCACTCTCAATCCCTTTAACCGAGAGGGTACCACGTCCCAACCTATCATCCTTGTCGATGACGCCAAATTCCCTAGCCCATCCTACAATCCTTCTACCAACCCGCACAGGCCAGCGTGGTAGAGAAACGGCCAGGAACCCCGTAAAATGAGAAAGGAAGAAAATGCAAGGCCCTCAGTCTCCGGCAGTCCCTTGAAAACAGGCTATGGTAGCAGTCCTGTAGTTAGAGGGACAGAGGGTGCTAAGAATCACCGGAGTCAACCAGGCTACCTTCATAAACGACAACGGCAAAGAATATGGTTTATGGCAACATACAACACAAGAACATTGATGGAGGACGAAAAACTAGTTGAACTGGAAAACGAGCTGAATCATATAAAATGGGATATACTTGGATTGTCCGAAGTACGGCGAAAGGGTGAAGAACAAATGGTACTTCCGTCGGGAAACCTATTGCATTATCGAGGAGAGTCTTCCAATGGTGGCGTAGGATTTATGGTAAATAAAAAACACACAAAGAATATACTCACAATTAAAAGCATAAGTGATAGAGTTATATATCTTATCTACAAAGTAAACCAAAAAATTCGGTTAAAGATCATCCAGGTATATGCACCTACTAGTACCCATACAGATGAAGAAGTAGAATGGTTCTACGATGACGTTAACACTGCCATACAAGAGACAAACACCAACTTTACTATACTGATGGGAGACCTAAACGCCAAAATAGGCCACAAGCAAGATGATTCGGAGTTTGTAATTGGACCTCACGGATATGGCGATAGAAACGAAAGGGGTCAAACTCTCATAGAATTTCTTCTGCAACACAGGCTATATGTCATGAATACGCACTTTAAAAAAAGCGACCAAAGAAAGTGGACTTGGCAATCACCAAATGGTTTAAACAAGAACGAAATTGATTTTATATTTACTAACAAAAGAGACGCTGTTCAAGACGTAACTGTATTAAATCAATTTTCAACTGGAAGTGACCATAGAATGGTTAGGGCGAAGATAGTCTTAAATATACAGAAGGAAAGAAGACATATGGTAACAAGGACTAATAATGTTACATTCACTGCGATTACTAACACCAGGGCATACCAGGAAGAAATAGAGAGAAATCTACAGAAAGACCTGCAAGATGAAACCAGTATTGAACAGCTAAACGAAAAATTGGTAGAAGCCCTGAAGAAGTCACAGAAGAAGTGCCAAGCCAAGCACTCAACAAAAAATGAAAAACTCACAGAAGACACAAGAAACCTAATACAAAAAAGAAGGGAAATGAAAGAAAAGCATACAACGAACATTGCAGAGCTAAGGAATTTAAACAAAACCATTTCAAAAGCCATTAGGAAAGACATAAGGAACTTTAACACTAAGGAAATAACTGATACCGTAGAACAAAACAAAAGCCTAAAAGTTCTAAAACGAAAGTTGAAAATAGGAGCGAGGAATATTTATAAGTTAAAAAATAATCAAGGACATGTCATACATGAACAACAAGAGATACTAAAAATCATCGAAGAGTACTATAGAACATTATATAGTCGAGATGATCACATTCCCGAAGTAGAAATTCCAGCAATACTAAATCAAGGGTCAGAGGAACTTCCAGATATAACCGAAGAGGAAATTAAGTCAGCATTAAAAGGTATGAAGAACAACAAAACACCTGGAGAAGATGGCATTGTAAGTGAAATGATAAAACTAGGAGGCGAATGCGTCATAAAGGCTTTAAAAACCCTTTATAATGCCTGCCTCTTTGAAGGAAATACGCCAGAAAAATGGAATAATGCCATTATGATAATATTGCATAAAAAAGGAGATGTAACAGAAATTGGCAACTACAGACCTATCAACTTATTATCTCATTTATATAAACTCTTTATGAGAATAATTACTAACAGACTGGGACCTAAGCTAGATTTTCATCAACCTCTAGAGCAGGCCGGATTTAGGAGTGGCTTTGGAACAAATGACCACCTACAAGTAATAAAATCCTTGATAGAGAAAGTTATAGAATACAACAAGCCATTGATATTAATATTTGTAGACTTTGAGAAAGCATTTGACTCAGTCCAGCATAGCTCCATGTTAAGAGCTCTTACAGAGTGCAGTATTGACCATAGGTACACAACTCTTCTTCGAAATATATATGATAGCGCAACAGCTGCTGTAAAAATGTACTATGGTGACACAGACACATTTCCCTTGGAGAAAGGTATTAGGCAAGGAGACACTATCTCTCCTAAACTATTCACCGCCCTATTACAGAGTGCTATGAGAAAAAATAATTGGGAAAATATTGGATTAAATATAAATGGGGAATTTTTGAACAACTTGAGGTTTGCAGACGACATAGTCCTTATTGCAGATCAGGTAGATCATGCATGCCAACTTCTTCAAGACCTTCAGAGCTCTTGTGCACGAGTTGGCCTTAAAATTAATTTTTCCAAAACACAATACATGACCAACCTGGTACTGGCAAAAAACATTTCCACTAATGGCACGCAAATTGAACAAGTGTATTCATATAAGTATCTGGGCCACGAGATTAAATTGGGAAGAGACAATCAAACAACAGAGTTAAAAAGGAGAATAGGACTGGCATGGGCAGCTTACGGAAAACTGAGGGAAGTCTTTAAATCAGCTATTCCCATGTGCTTGAAGAGAAAAGTTTTTGATCAGTGTGTACTTCCAGTTCTGACATATGGAGCAGAAACATTGACACTTACCAGAAAAGTAATTAATAAGATACAAGTGGCACAGAGAGCGATGGAGAGGTCAATGTTGGGCGTATCACTCAGGGACAGAGTTTCGAGTCAGATAGTAAGGAGAAAAACTGGTGTGACGGACGCAGTTGAAAGAATTACAACCCTGAAATGGAACTGGGCAGGACATGTTGCTAGGGTCAGAGATGGAAGATGGACTAAGAAAATTTTAGAGTGGAGGCCTAGACACGATGCTTATCGTAGTCGAGGACGTCCTCCAACAAGGTGGTCGGACGATTTAAAGCGCATCCAGTCTAACTGGATTCAAGTTGCTCAAGATCGGATGCAATGGAATTATTTACGGGAGGCCTATGTTCAGCAGTGGACGCAAAATGGCTGATGATGATGATGATGACAAGAAAAGAAAATAAGAAGAAGAAATAAATTTTACATTTGTTTCGACGTTTCGATTATTAATCTAGAAAACGTTTTCAAAAAGATCTGAAATAAAAATTATTAATGATCTCAACCTGTAAATAATAATAATGACCCCAGTATAGACAATTGATCAATTATGTGAGGAAGTGAGATCGGAAGTGTCAAAGGGTATATATACCTAGGTCACACGATCAAACTAGACAAACATAATCCGACGGCAGATATAACTAAGAAGAATCCGAATAAAATTGGCAGCGGCCAGAAGACTAAGTGTTGCGTTAAAACACAAATAAATACAATAATTTTAAGGAAAAAGGCAACAGTTGTATCCTACCAGTTATGACCCATGGAATTAAGACCGTGAAACTTGACTGGACCAGACTTTAACCGTGACTGGACTAACATTGACAAAAATATTTACTGTAGCAATTACATTGCACTTTTCTTGGGATATTGTGCATATAACAATCTAAAGAATAGCTACATTGTCCATTGTAATACGCTGAAATCTAAACCCTAATTGGGTAACACTTAATGGTTTTTCCAAGTACCAATGACGACCTCTATTGACTATTTCCTGTGTAGAAGCTTACACATCGCGCAGGTGATAAGGTTAAGCGAAGTTCACACTTTATCGTGTACTTTGATAAAAAAAAAACAGAGTCCAACCACGACTTTGCAAAAAAATATTAATCTACATGCAAAAATGAGTAAAATTGATAAGGTAACTTTGGTTACCACATTTGGGTTATAAAAGGAAAATAATGTTTACATATTATATTTTTAATGAATAATAATTTATCATCATCAAGCTACAAATACTGTTTGAAAATAAAATTTAAAGTAAAATTGTCGCCAGTGTTATTTATGTCTGTCTAGTTCTTTATACTTCTAGGCACGACATTCATTTGCAACTTACTTCTTTCTTGCCCTCAATTAGCTGCACTTCTTAAAAGTTCCTCGTTTCTTACTCTTTCTGACCATTGTATGCGACACATTTATCACAAAGTCCACATTACGAACGCATCCAACGTATTAATGAAGGATATTTTTAATAAATCTCCATAGTTTATAAAAACTATACTTTACAACAATTATACTTTATAAAAATATGAACCATACATAGCTTTTCACCATCGTATAGCGGAGATTGTAAAAAAAATATTGCGGTTACAGAGTAGAGGTTTAAATTTAATAAAAGCTCAATCCCACTGCTCATTCACTATTATTACCAAATATGTGAATGTTTTCACTTGCTCGATTGAAACGTTATCTACTTGCAGCTGTACTCTTAAAGTGAAATTTTCTTATTGCCATCTATTTAGTTTTTCCATCTTCAAGCCATATTTTTTACTTCTAGTTCTTCTTCAGTACCTTATCCGGCCCAGATGTTGGCGATCATCAGGGCTAACTTGGTTTTGTTGACTGCTCTGCCAAGCAGCTCCGCCGAGGTCATCCCAAACTATTGTCGGAGGTTTTTTAAGCACGAGATACGGCGGCGTCCCAGTTCTCTCCTTCCAAATACTTTACCTGCATAACGAGTTGAATAATTCGATATTTTTCTTCGTTCTGCATCACGTGCCCGAGATACTCAAGCTTACGTTGTTTCACTAAATTAAGCACTTCTTTTTCTTTCGTCATGCGCTGTAGGACCTCAACGTTGGTGACATGATCCACATACGATATTTTTAGTATCCTTCTGTGGATCCACATCTCGAAGGCTTCAATCCGCTTTTCTGTGGCTTGCGTCAGTGTCCAGGTTTAACTCCTTAAAGTAACACTGAAAGAATGTAGCACCTCACTATCCGCATCTTACGAGAGATCCACAGCAAGGATCTCAACTTAATAAATGTAGACCGTGCTATTTCAATTCTGGATCTTATTTCTTGAGCGTAGTATATTTTTTCTACACTATATATTTTGCATCAACTACAGATCACGTTCGTTTTCTGTGATTATAGCGGTGTCGTCGGCATAACGAATCCGGTACTTCGTTGACCTTTACTGAGAGCCTTCGAATGACTTTTCAAAACATAGAGGTTAAACAAGACAGACGACAAAGTATAATCCTGTCACACCCCTCTTAAAATTTTAAATTCTTCTGTGTTTATTGATTTGTTTACCCTCATTCGTGATTTTTGATTCCAGTAGAGATTCTGGATCATTATTGTCGCTTTCTCGTTAATATGAGCGTTGTGTAATATTTTTAACATTGCATAATGTTTTACGGTATCAAACGCTTTTTCAAAATCGAGGAATGTGTTAAATACATCCTTTCGTTGGTCCATGCAGTACTGTATACGAGTTTATACCCAGTTCGCTCTTGAACCCAAATTGTGTCTCGCCGCTTAGCTCTTTCAGCTTTCTGAACATTCTTGTGTGAAGGATACGAATTAGTAATTAAAGCAAATATATTATCAAATTGATTAATCTCTGGTCTTTGCATTTTACTGCTTTTTCTGATTTGAAGATCATTATAAAGGTTGTCACCTTCCCATAGTTTTATAGCTTTCGTAGTAATGTCATCCAGTCCAGAGGCCCAGATCAAATATTTCTTTCGTCATCGACTCGTTTTTGTAATAACTTCTTATTTAGCTTACGATTACTTCATCAGCATTGGTAATAGCCATTTTTATTTTCTCACAGGATTCCTCTGTGCGATTTACTTGTATATTTCTCAAGCTCTCGTTGATGTGCTTACTGTATGTAGTTTTAAGCTCTTTATCTCTTATTAATAATTGTAATGTGTTTATGTATTTTTTGTTAGATGTTTTTTTAAGGTTTTCCAGTCATGCCTTATATTCGCAATTAGTGTTGTGGTCAGACGAAATGTTCGCACCACGGTAAGCGGCTACTCTTTATACATAGTAATGGAATCTTTTGTTTATTAAGATGTAGTTAATTTAATTTAGTATCCTTTGACCTGGACCTGAAATCATATTCTTTACAAAATTTAATTAGTAACTGTACTAGCTTATTTTTAATACCCAGAACAAAATCACCTAAAGCATCTCCACATCTACCCTTATCGACTTTGGCGTTAAATTCGCCCATTATATTAATATCATTTTTCTTTGTGACTTTTATGCTTGATTTATATCTTTGTAAAAGTCTAAAACTTCAGTTTCGGGTTTATCAGCTGTTGGTGCGTTAACTTAAATTAGGTTAATATTAATAGGTTGACCTGCTAACTTTTATTTTGTTTGATAAAGGTATGTAATCTATAACCAACATCGCAATTTTACTATCAAACACTATTGCAAGGTAATTATCTGTGATGTTACTACTGAACTAGTTCACTGTAAAGTTGTCTTTGTAAGAAATACCCTAGAAAACCTTAATTTACTTACACCCAATGCCTTCAATTGTAGGCGACGCATTTTTTTTAAACAGGTTATGCAACTTTTCTTAAATGCACAAAGTATTGACGTTCCATGTTGCTACTTTATAAATAATATCTTGAAGTCGGGGAACTCAGACCTTCTGCCCCGAACTGAAGACCTTTGCTTCATTTTTGTTCGACATATAAGATAATTATTTCAGGGATATCCATAGAGATCTTTAATTTAGTGGTTTCCCCTTACCTTCTAAATCTTTATTGCTCAAAACTCATCTGACTAAAGCCGTCAGTACTTGGTCAGTTTTTGGGGATTGCATTTACCGGTAATCACAAACATTAATTATAATATGGAAAACAAAGTAAAACTTAATTATATTGAATACATAACTTGGTTTATAAATTCATTCATTTTTTAGGTCTTTTAAAATTAATAATAGTATATTATTTAACAATCACAAAATGACGGCTATTACTCATGACGATGAAGTTGGCGACACGAGCCGAATACGATTGTCGTAATTCATCAGAGTGAGTAATAGCCATTACATGTGAGAAATAAACTATACTTTTCCTAAGACCTACTTTTTATTAGTAGGAATTTTATTCTACTTCAATACTAAAATACATTGTTATTTTATTGATATGTAAAAAAGCTAAATTAAAATAATTTTTCATTTTCATTTAGGGGAGAGTTGTCCAAGACGGGGACGTCGGATCAAACGGGGTTGTACCATCTTGGATGTACTGTTACTGTTTTGTTATTGTTATTATTTGTTGGTGGTTGTTGTTGTGATTTGCTGTTGGCAATTATTGTTATTTTCTGTTGTTGGCTATTGTTATATTTGACGCTGAATTTTTATCGCAAAATGGATATAATTGTTCAATGAAAACGTGGAAAAGCTCTGAAACTTTCAGAGAAGCAGATACTAATAAATATTATTAATTATCATCTTAATCAGGATAACAACAATTCTGTATCAAGTGTAATTAGGAAAGTGTCAGAAATGAGTGATGTTTGCGAAAGACTCTGTTTTGCATATGACAGAAATATTCATCACCTGCTAGGTTACAATCTCAAAAGAGCAGGCCCAAGAAGCGAAAGGTTGGTAATTCTCGTGACAACAAGTACGATGAACGAGCCAAATTCGTAGGCTAGTTCATCAATTTTTTCGTGACAATATACCACCAACAATAAACACCATATTAGCTGTTTTAAATGTCGAAGAAACTTTGCCCAACTTTTTACGGACCACGCTACATCGCTTGCTGAGTGATATGGATTTTGTGTTAATAAAACGCAATTCGTAAATACCATGCAGTAGCATACAATATAGTGTATTTGGATAAATCATGGGTAAATATCGGACACAGTTTAAAAAAAGAATAAGTTGATAAAACAAAAGCATCTCATCGCGATGCTTTTGTTCGTGGTCTGACAACAGGATTAAAAGCTTTAACAGCTCGTGGTGCAAGGTGCGTTTTATTGCACGCAGAACCTACCAGTGGATTTGTTGATGAAGCAGAGCTCACGTTTTGGCAAAGAAAAATACTCAGGACTACCACGACGAAATGGATGGACCGACCTTCGAAGATTGGTTCAAAAATAACTTAATGCTAAATTTGCCAGAAAAAAACTGTTGTGGTAATGGACAATGCCTCCTATTACAGCAAAAGTTCCATCATCATCATCATCATCATCATCATCATCATCATCATCATCATCATCATCATCATCATCATCATCATCATCATCATCATCCAGCCTCTATTTATCACGTCCACTGCTGGACATAGGCCTCCCTTAAACTCCTCCATTCCTCACGATTTTGTGCTCTTTGTTGCCAATTTTTAGTGATACGCCTGATGTCGTCAGGTCAACGTGTAAGTGGTCTTTCTCTTCTACGTTTGTCTGCTCTGGGCCTCCAATTTGTAATTTTGCTCGTCCATCGTGAGTCATGCATTTGTGCTATATGGTCTGCCCAGCTTCATTTCAGTTCCGCTATGCGTTCCAAAACATTAGCAATACTCGTCCTTCTTCGCAGATCTTCGTTTCTTATTCGGTCCCTCAACGTCACTCCCAGCATAGACCGTTCCATTCGTCTCTGTGCCACTCTCAGTTTCGAAGCCGTGGTCTTGGTAAAAGTCATAGTTTCCGCCCCATAGGTCATGACCGGTAATACGCATTGGTCAAACACTTTTCTTTTGAGGCTGATTGGTATGTTGGGTCTAAGTGTGTCTCGCAGTTTTCCAAAGGCTGCCCATGTTAAAGTAATTCGTCTTTGGATCTCACATGTTTGGTTATCCCTGCTGATTCTTATTTCATGACCCAAATACGTATATTTCTCCACCAGTTCTACCACTTTGTCTTGAATAGTCAAATGGTTATTGGGGACCAAATTTGTCATAAACTTAGTTTTGGTCAAGTTCATTCTCAGGCCCACCTTCGAACATGCAAAATCCAATTCGTTTAACATATCTGTTGCTTCTCCTAAATTATCTGTGATAAGGACAATGTCATCTGCGAAACGGAGATGGTTAAGCTTTTTGCCGTCTATCGTTACTCCTCTGTGGTCCCAATTGATCATCTTAAAGGCATATTCTAATGCCGTTATGAATAATTTCGGCTACAATGTATCTCCTTGCCTTATTCCACGATTTGTTTTTATTGGTCGGGTTTTATTGTCTATTTTAAGTCATAGTGGCATTTTTGTAAAAATTATAAATAAGCTCACTATACCTCTGGTCAATCCTGCTGTCATTCATTGCTTCTATAGGGCTGTCTAATTCGATCGTGTCGAACGCTTTATGAAAATCTATGAAAGTGAAAACAAGAGGTTTGTTATATTCTATAGATTTTTCAATGAGTGTCTTTACTGTGTGGGGGTGATCATTGGTACCATAATTTGAGCGGAATCCTGCCTGCTCTCTCGGTTGGTAGAAATCTAATTTTTTCTCCAATCTTGATGTCACTACCCTAGTGAAGAGCTTGTATATGTGGTTCAACAGGCTAGTAGGTCTATAATTTTCTAGGTCCGTTCTATCTCCTTTTTTATGCAAAAGGCATGCAAAAGAATAGATCCACAACAGTCCAATACTAAAAAAAGATATTCAAGAATGGCTTCTGTTAACCTTTAACTACCCGCGCTGGTGTATAAAATACACCATTTCCACTAAAACAACGATTTTTTAGACTCTATTTAACCTTGGAACGATGTGTTTTTACGTGCACACGCAGTTGCACGTCGTTAGCTGTAGAGTTTGATGATTTATTTATCACTTTCTTCGTGCAATACAGTTTGGTGAATAAAATACACCGCGCGGGTAGCAATGTAAGTATAATTATTTGTTCAGTTAATTGGTGTTTTTTTTGGTTTTTAAACATTTTCATTATTTTATTTATTTTTATTATATTTATATTTTATTTTTAGGGACAAAGTAAAGTCGGTAAAGTTGGGGTAAACGCTAACAAATTAACATAGAGGGAATTAGAGGAGCTGGCTCAAGTTATTTGCAATTAAGATTCGGAAGAAGAATTACCAAACGACGATGCTGATACTTCTTCTGAAGAGTACGTAGAGGAGACTGAACATGACTCAGAATCAGAAATCGAAAGTAACGACTCCCATGACGATTTAGAACATGTTGAATCTAGCAGTTACTTTATTGCCAAAGATAAATTGACTAGATGGAATAAAAATCCACTCAAGAGCAAATTTAGTAAAGTCAGCGCTAAAAATCTTTCCTGGCGTGAAACAAAAAGCAAGGGATATTCAAAACGAAGTAGATGCTTTTATGAGAATATTCACAGATGAAATGATAGAGTACATTACTAAATGCACGAATCGACACATTACGAATTTTAAACCACAGTTTATGAGAGAACGTGATGGAAAAGACGTAACAAAAGTAGAAATGGAGGCATTTCTCATGTACCGAAAACAAATAGAGCGGTTGTATTGATCTCACCGATGCACGAGGATGGATATATAGATCCAGTGTCGAGTAAACCTGAAATCATCTTACAATATAACGCAACCAAAGGTGGAGTTGATACTGTTGATAAAATGTGTAGCACATACTCAGTATCAAGAAGAACAAGACGATGGCCATTGTCTATATTTTCCCGACTCATGAACATCGCGGGAATCAATGGACAACTTCTCTATAATGCAACTCATGTCAATGCAGCTTATAAGCATAGACGGGAATTTTTGAAAGTGCTTTCCTTAGGTTTGATGAAGCCATACCTCTCTCAACGTGCCAGTATTCAATCACTGCCAAGTGATATAAAAGGTTTTCTGGCGAAATATAAAAAACCAACAGAGGACAATGAGGAACCACCTGCAAAGATCAGAGCGCGGTGTTTCATTTGCGGTAGGAAAAACAATCGAGTCACAACAATAATCTGCGGAAGTTGCAATAAGTCAGTTTGCAAACAACATATGACAACAGTTGTTACATGCGATTGTTGCAAAAATGGAGAAGCAAGCAGTGAATAATACAAACTAACAGTGACACATATGAAGTTTTCATTTTAAGAATTTACTTGTTTTCTTGAGTTATTTCTTTGTTAAGATTTTGTCTTAAAAAAAAAGTATTTTTTATTTATATTATTAAAAATGCACAAAAATTAAGGAATTATGTTTTTTATCCCCATACGTTAATATAAATAATTCGTATGTATTGAATTTGATATTAATAAATATGGTGTATAGAATACACCGCGCGGGTAGCTGCGTGAGATTTTGGAGCGCGGGTAGTTAAAGATTAAAGGACCTATTTTTTTAAGAAGACTACCTAAAATGCGAGTTAATGAAGTCAAAGTCTTCAAAGCAAAATATTACTGGTACATAATAGAATATATTCCCAAAAAGCACAATGTGAAGATTTTGAGGCTCCCACCTTATCACTGTGAATTCAATCCCATCGAAATGGTTTGGAATAAAGTGAAACGGTATAAAGCTGAACCTAACGCGAATTTTAAAGAAGCTGAAATGCAAAATTTAATTACAGCAGCGTACTAGGTCATTACGTCAGAGGAAAGGAAAACTACATAAACCACGTAATAGCAACAGAAAAAAAATGTGGGAAATTGACAATCTGCTGCATGATATCGAACCAATTATTATACATATAAATAATGGAGATAGTGATGACAGTGACGATAATAATGATGATGATGATAGTTAAGCAGAAACTAAATGTGACAGCGATTGACAGAAAAAGGAACTAAATATAATGGTGTATAATTACGACTACTTACATACGAAATTAAATACAATGACTTGTTTTATTTTCACCTTATTTGTTAGTCATATTTTCGGATATTTCTACGTTTTGTTACTGCCAACATATACAGTGCGGTTTTTAAAAGTCCTTTCCCCCTTAACTTTTGAACAGAACAATATATAAATAAAATGTTTCTTTATAGTTTAGTTTTATTTTATTAGATTTTATTTAAATATATAAACAAATGGTTTGTATCTCTAGTATATACTGTAGAATTAAAAACAAACTGCTTGTGTGACATAAATAAAAGGCATTTCTTAATTTCTATTTTACTTTAATTTAATCCAAGTATGTTGCAACGAATATTATTTATGTTTGAGAACCACTGACAGAAGAAAGCTAGGCAGGGTCGTTAGTGGGCATTAGTACTTAAGCTACCCTCAACACACAATATAGATTAGGCTAAGTAATAAGAAGTGACGTTTATTTTAATAAAAGTTTGAAAAGAAGTATAGCATCGATGTTAAGCATTTAACCTTTACAGACTAGTTACTTTGAGACAATCTATAGTGACTCGTTTTTAAGGAAAGTTAGTTATTTCAAGGTTTGTAGCATATATTATATGAATCCACGTTAAAAAAAGATCTGAGATTGTTAATTTGTCTGTCATAAACGGTTAGTAAAAAAAGAAAAAAATATTTTTCAAAATCACATTAAAACTAATTGAATAAAATTGAAAATTCATTGTATAGTCACAAACAATGTATGCTGAACAGCACCAGGATCTACTAATTTTATTACGTCAGGTTTTAAATTTTCATTACACGATTGCGAAACGCAATTTTTTTTATTTTTCATTTTAATTCAGTTTATTTTCATTTTCGTTAATGGAATTTTGTTTGTAGTAGTTTTTAACAATTTGTGTAATTGTTAACATTTAGTAATAATAATGGCCATCTCCAAATTATTTCACTGATTGTCTGTATTTCTTGTGTTGGTGTTTTTATGTTTTTTGTTAGATCTAGGTGGTTATAGGCGGTCTTTGCATTTATTATTTTAGTTATTTATATTAAATAGTACTATTTTATCATATAAAAAACTTCATATACATGTGTTTATTATCTAAAAATTAAAATATAGCAATATTAAAAGGTTCATAATTTATTAAGGTGTTGCGGACAATATATAAAAATTCAACAAAACGCAGATATATATCTACTTCGTGTTGTACGCTGCTTTTAAATTAGAATATTAAATTCAAGTTTTCAGACTTGTTTATACAAAGGATGGCAAACAGTCTGTTCGAAATGAATATAAAGTGAGTAAGAATTTCGTAAAAAGATACCCACATTATTCTCACTTAGTATAATCAAAAAATTTATCTTTTGGTCCAGTGAATTTTAATAATTATTTTTAACGATATTTACCAAGTCTAAAATAGACTTTGTATTAATCTAAAATAGAAAAAATAGTTTATTATTTAGTAATCATCTGTTATTATTAATATTATTAACAAATTGGATAATTATTCTTCTTTCATTCTGAGCATTTTTAGCAAAATGCTAAAAAGTTAAGGTATGTATAAAAAGTGTAAAAAGGTAACTAAACTCATTGATAACATGCTCACCGACAGAACTTTTCAAGTCACAATATCAATTCTAAAAGTTTCCAAATGAAGCTCAGCAATGGACTGCCACAGGGATTTGTTTTGGCATCCTTACTCTTCAATTTATACATCGCGGACCCACCTAGACAACTTCGCAGAAATTTGGCTACGCTGACGATTGGGCCATTGCAGGAAGACCTAATAACATGGATATCACAGAAACAATATTAGCGGATGACGTTGCCATTATGGAACGAAATTTTTCGGCCAATGCAACGAAAAACGAAGTGTGCTGTTTCCATCTGAATAATGCCCAAGCCGACAAAAAATTCTCCGTCCACTTCGAAAACAGACTGCTCACTCATAACTAAACACCAAACTATCTTGAAGTGACTCTGGATATATTAAGTTTTAAAGAATATCTTCAAAGCAAAATTGAAAACGAGAAACAATATCTGCAATAGTCCAAAAGCTATGTGGCAGTACATGGGGGTCCTCAGCCTCCGTACTCTGATCATCCGCTTTCGGACTTGTATACTAGGTGGCTGAATATGCTTCCCCGGTATGGCTTAATAGCAAACATATGAAGAATATCGACACCCAATTAAACCAGACAATGCGAATGATCTCAGGTACAATTAGACCCACACCGAACTATTGGCTTCCCATTCTGAGTCACATTCCACCGCCGAAACTGCTAAGAAGTTATTCTCCTGTCAGAGAATATCGAAAAATTGAGGCTTACCATCAACTACCCATCCACCAAGATAAGCTTGATATCAAAATAAACAGACTGCGCTCCAGATATCTTCCATTGCTAAGAAAGCACATCAAATGGCCTGTATCGATCAGAAACCGCCAGGCTTTGAACTGACCCGCAATACATGGACAACGCTAAACAGAATAAGAACAAGCAGTGATCCATGTGCTGACAGCTTATATAGATGGGAAAAGCCCTTACTCCTGAGTGTGATTGTGGTACGCAACGACAGACCGTCCGTCACATTGTTGAAGAATGTCCCCGAAGGTAATTCCCTGGAGTTTTCGAGGAGTTCCTGAATGCGACCGAAAATGTTTTCATTATATTAATTAGATGTTCGTTTTTAATACTTCATGTAACGTTTTATATTGATTTTTTAATTATGCGTTCTTATTGTATACCATACGATAAATAAATAATTAGCAAATTAGTAGTGATTAAAATTGTTCTTCCAAGATTCTTATTGGTCTTTCTACGATGATTTTATATCATTCTCCATTATGGTTTGATAGAGTATGCTGCACTCGCAAAATTTGTAGTTGGTCATATCGGGTCATCCGATTGAAGATGGTTTTCTATTTTCTTTTCCTGTTCCATTAGTCCCTTTAATAGGTGATGTCTCTAAAGAAAGTTAAATTTAAAAGGAAAATTTTGAGTGGTTGGCTGTATACCACAATTATAAAAAAAATTACAATGAAGTAAAACTTTCATTGTAAAGTAAACAATTTTTATTAAAATTTTAAAATTATAAAAAATGGATTTATAAATTTTACTGACGTCTTTAAACTTGTTAGATATTCATTAAAACCTATATATACAATATATAGGTTTATATTCGTTGAATCCAAGATTGATGATTTTGTTTTCGAGATGTTTATTTTAATTATATAATAATTTTCTATTACCGTTTTAATGCTCTGTAGGTGATCATTTATTCCAAATCCGGTACGAAATCCCGCTTGCTCTATTGGCTGGTAGATATCAAGTTTTTTTTTCAAAAAATTCGTTACTATTCTTGTAAGGAGTTTGTATAGGTGATAAAGAAGACTTATAAGTCTGTAGTTTTAAATTAGTCGTTTCGTTTTATTCGAATTTTTAAAATAATAATTCGTGTAATGGAGGTAAATGTTACTCCGGTAGCTAGTCATAAAGCACGCAAAAGGAATTACCACATCGTGGAACATCGTCAGCATAAAAAAAATTGACGTAAGTTGCATCAAAGGTTTTTGTATTGTTTTGTACAGAGCTTTCAATTTATAGAGAAAATCTTTTAAGATAATTTTCTGCTGAAATATTGCAAAACAGTTCCCATACAGCGTAAACATATTGCAAAAACATTTTAAACGCAATTTTATATTCTGACGAATAAAAACAAGATGTTGACTGTATGCAAGAAAGTTTCATGGATGTTTTGAGTAAAACAAGGAGATAAAATTATTGATACTGTTACAAAAATTGTTATATAATATCCCTTATAGCCTTTTAAAAGAACGGGATGAAGGTGTTAAAACGTTTTTTTTTTGACTGCCAGAAAAATCAAGTTTTGCCTAATCCATCTACAGTCATTTCTATCTGTTGGAGTACAAGAAGGGTTTGAACGGGGTTGTCTCCTGCATTTATTATATTCTTAAATCGGCTTATTCTGGAGACGATATTCATACTGATGCGGAGTCCAACAAAAACCAGACATTTATATCTATGTATTGTTATTATCTGTATGGGGTGGAGGCCTGGACCTTAAAGAAAGAGGTGAGCGATCGACTTGAAGCATTCGAGATATGAACCTACCAAATAATATTAAAAATAAGTTGGGTAGACCGAATAAAAAATGTTGAAGTCCTCAGAAAGATGACAAAGTAAATGAAAATCATGAATAGGATTAAGATAAGAAAGTTACGGTATCTCGGCCACGATATGAGAGGGGACAAATATGTGTTGGTACAAACCATAATGCAGGGAAAAATACAGGGAAAGCGAAGTATTGGAAGAAGACGCATCTCCTAGCTCAACAATCTGAGAAAGTGGTATAATTGCAGTTCCGTCAACTTGTTCAGAGCTGCAGTCTCAAAAGTAAAAATAGCTGTAATGATTATCAACCTCCTTAGAGGAAATGGTACCTAAAGAAAAAGATAAAGATTGTTATTAGATTTCTAGGCAAGATAAAATCAGAAAAATTTAAGTAGTTATCCCAGTGAAAGGATATTCTTACATTCCTTCAGATTAGGTTTTTGGACATATCAAATAGAATAATAAAAAAAGTAAATAATTCTAAAATCTCATAAATACATAGATATGTTTTCAACTTATCATAGGGTTCAAGAAGTAGTCCAAGTATATGACGGGAAAAAGTAAGCGAGCAAGGTAAACAAGCAAGCACATTAAGGCTTCAGGAAAATGGCATTTGACATTCTCAAACATGAAGAGAATTATTTTAACTAAAAGCTGTAAAAGTGTTATTCTGCGGCGAGTTAGCTTATAAGTCAATCAATGTGGGTAATCAATAACAAAAAAAAACTAAGAATATTGAAAGAATGAAACCTGCTAAAATTCCAAAGCACATGTCGTGGTCAATAACAAAAAATATTAATGTGAATAATTTATTATGTTGTCATTTTGGAGAGGACTGAAAAAGTAATCCTTGTTTAAGTTCATACAAATTCATCATCATCGAAGGCAATCAAAAAGACAATGCAGCCTAGAAAATGAAACCGTCGACTATAAATGGTTTCGTGAGAAAGTCGAAGAAGACGAAGGATTTTCCATTTAATTAACTAGTTTTAAATATTGTTCTAAAGCTTTTTCTTGTGGTATTTTAACGTAATAACTGTTTTTGTTTTCTTACTCTATTATTTTTATTATTATCATAGGAGTTTTATTGATTTAAATCATTGAATCAAATATTGATTTTTCACGTTGAGAACTCCTATGAATAGCTGTTCTGATGAGACCTATTAGGTCGAAATACGTATCAACAGATACATAGGATTTGTTTGCGTGAAATCAAATATTTGCTGCCTTTTTTCATTTTATTCGGATTTACTCTGTGTGAGTACTAGAAGCACAATTCGCTAAGGATTTCTGCTTAGTTGTAAAGAGCATGTCGTGGAATGCAAATTTTAGATTCCCCATGTCTCTTTTAACATCTTTTATCAACGTCTGTTTGCCTTGCAATTTTTAGAAGGCTCAGATTATAGCAGAAATCTGAATTTTGTTTCGAAACTATTTTACGATTTTTGTAATTAGATGTAATTGAATTCAATACCGCGTCCGTATTGAAGCCATGTTATTGTTGCTTCTTAAAAGGCAGAAAATATTGATTTTTCACGTTGAGAACTCCTATGAATACCTGTTCTGACGAGACCTATTAGGTCGAAATACGTATTAACAGATACATAGGATTTGTTTGCGTGAAATCAAATATTTGCTGCTTTTTTTCATTTTATTCTGTTTGCCTTACAATTTTTAGAAGGTTCAGATTATAGCAGAAATCTGAATTGTGTTTCGAAACTTTTTTACGATTTTTAATAAATAATGTTTAAGTTATGTTCAATGTGGAAAAATTACATTTGTTATTTTCATAAAGTACAATTATTTTTCCAAACATTTTTCTAGAATTGCTCAGTTATTTTTAGAAAGTTTAGGGAAAAAATTGGTATATTAACTCGTAGTCATATAAATGCAATGAAAAGAAAAAATAGTTTAGTTGTTCGTATGAAATGGGTTATTTGTTTTTTTCGATTATTGAAAATTTTGGAAACATGGATTATACACTTTGAAACTGTTATGTTCATTGGTATAAGAAATACATGACTTATAACTCTTTTTTTTATGATTTTGAAGAATTCATATATAATCGTGGCAATATCAGGTGGCTTGTGTAGTGCTAATTTCTTAAAACGTTACATCCGCTTCTCTTTCATAGTCATTTTCATTAACATTATCGTGATAATTGGTACCGTTTGAGTATAGGTGGACTGGTGAGATATAAGGGTAGGTGTGACAGGTAGGTAGATTTGGCAGATGGACATGTGACAGGTATTATATGCGTGATTATCATATCATATGCGTGACAGGTATCATATTTGTAATGTTTAGATTTTCTTACATGAGGATTACGAGTATCTAACTACCAATTTGTTTATAAATAAAATTTGTAAGATAATTTTATTCATACATAAACTATACTATTAATATATTGTCCCTGAACACCCTACAATTTTTTTCCACTCTGTTGATGCTGATATATTACAAAGATTCAAATAAGTTATTAAAATATCCACTTTCAATAAAACGGACGGAATGGTACACTATGACATAAATTTTAAATTTTGGTCCCTTTGTCTCGTCCCTTTCACATTTTCGTATAACGACAGATCAGAACAACTGTCAGACCTTTGTTTGTAGGAACTATAGAAATAATGATACTTCTAGTGTTCCATTTCCGTATACAAAATTGGGGAGCATATTTACGACGAGGATTTTATTCAGTATGAAGAAAATTTAAAACCATTTTTGGAAATTTTAATATTAAAATTTTAATCCAAAAAATTATTGAAAGTAACCATATTATACAGTATGTACCAAAAGTAGCATAGTTCAGTCGTTAGAGAGTTAACCTCTAAAAATCATACAAACAAGCTGAATTTTGCCAAGAATATTAATTTTGGGACCCCAAAAAAGATTCAGATCTATCATAGACGTCCGTTTTGGGTTAAAGTTATTTTAACTCATAACTTTTTTGTCGTTACCTTTTAAGCATTTGTGATACTGAGTTATTAAACTTTTAGGAATTCTAGTACTAAAAGTTACTCCTACTCAGTCGATAAGATTCACTATTGTGTAGAAAAATCGATTTGAAAATTTTTCGTTTTTTAGTCATGAAAGTTAAATTAATATTTTTTGTAACAGTTCGCTTTGACCTGTCAATAAAAGTATATAAAACCTACGTTTTTCATTGTCAAATTTTGGTTGGTTTACAAAGTTTATCTTTAAGTTTTTTGCTTTGTGGCATTCAAAGATAAAGATAATTTAAATTGGTTTTTACTAACAAAAAATACGCTGATATGCTTAGTTTATGGCGAAATGAGGTGTAACGCTCGAGCAGAACAACGTATATACCCTAAAAAATTTTCCAATCGTGATCCCAATCAATTTATATTTACAGCTTTTCATCAACAATTAAGAAAAATAGGTTAATTGGGAGGCTAATATTGAAGAAGAAACAGGCTTTAAAGCCTACGTACTAGAAGGAAGAAGAAGAAGAAGAAGGGAGCTAATGAGTCTTGACCAACCAAGGAATTGACAAACCGTACATAGTAACTTTAGGAAATATATTATTCAGACAAGTAAGAGCTAAAGTAAAAATTTATAAAAAACACTCCAGATTTTCCCACTATCAGAGGGGTCCGACAAGGAGACGCAATATTACAAAAGCTCTTTACTGCAACTCTACAAAAATACCATTGAGGCTTAGGTATACTCCATCAATATACATTGATGGAGCATACCTCAACGATCTAAGATTTGCAGAAATAAATGCAGCTAGCAATGACGTTGGTTGACAAAAAGAAAAAACATTTACAGCGAGCTAGTGGATGTCCAAGATGTAATAATAATCAACACTGCACTCCAGACAGTAGATAAGTATGTATAAGTATGTAGGTATGGCTCCTTACTTCCAGACATCAACAGATGCCAATCCATCTACAAAAACTTAGACACTAAAGAAAGAGATAATATCGAATTTCAAAGTCACTGGAGCAATACATGCGAGGTATAAGAGAGATAAAAAAAGAATAAAATGGGTCAGACAGAAAACCAAGGTAACTGATGTAATTCATAAAATGTAATCTTTAAAATGGCAATGGGTGAAATTTAGCGAGAAGAAATGACAATATGTGATCCACTAGAATTACACTGTAGTACCCAAGAGGCGTCAAAAGACCAAAAAAACGTCCAAATTTAATATGGGACTATGACATAAGAAAATAAGCCGGTACAACATGGCACAGAAAAGTGAATTTAAGATAGTCGTGGGCATAAATCAAGAATGACTATACAAAAGAGGCTGGGTATAGATACGGGTATAGATAGAGGACGGGATAGAAAAATAGAGTGTAGAAATTGCGAATGAATTATCCCCACACTAGGTAACAATAACTTTTTTATAACAAAAACTTACTTAAAAAGAACTTCCCAAGAAAAAAGAAAAACAGGAAACCCATAACAAACCGCAAAAAGATCATTTATGGACGACATAAGAGGTCAAGGAAAGTCTTGACACGAGATAAAGGGCTTAGCACAAAATAGGATTTGATAACGCACTTGCACTGCATCTTTATGCTTCACTTAAAAATTTATATATACCGGGTGTCCAGAAACTATCCTGACAAACGAAGACTGAAGATTTTTCTCATAATTTTAAGACAATTTAACCCAATTCATCTATTTTAAAAATGCTTCCCAAGGGAGCTAGAGCTCTTTAAAGATCGCTCCCTGTAATTAGTTTTTTTAATACATCCAGAACGCTTATAGTTAGAAAAATGAAAACTAGTACGATTATTGACCATTCAGAGTGGAATCAATTTCATAAATTGCGAATTTCTGGTATCGGTCATAGGCTTCAGTTTTGGGTAGGTCAACAGTTATTTTAATGGATATCTTTTTCGTTTTAGTCTTTTAATCATTCGGTATCCTAGATTATTTAATTTCTGGGTATTCTAGTACTAAAAGATACTCTTATTTTAAATCGGTAAAATGTACCATTTTTCATACGTTACAAAGTTTAAAATGCAAAAAGTAAGACGACATGTTTGACAAAAAAACAGTCGTCTTTACAGGTTTGAATTCAGTCACATCTCACGAACAGAAAGAGGCAGTAGGAATAACTATTGTTGTTTAAATAGTTCGATGTAACTACAAAAACAAACTTTTAAACTGATGTCTAACAAAATACCGTTTGTGATTATAAGTACTACCAACCATATTGCCAACTTTAAATTGAGAGGGAAATTTAAAAAAGTTCATTATATCAAACAATAAAAAGAAAATAGTATTTAGTAAGTAGGTTTAGAAAAAAACAAACAACCAAGAACAAAATAAACTACCTGAATAATAACTGAAGTTAATCATGATAATTATAGCAATTAATAAAGGAATTTAAGAAACAAGACAAGAAATACTCTGAGATGCAGAAGACCCTAGTCAAAAGTTAAAATAAAATTGTAAATTTTGCTAAGATTCTGGATCTCAGATCTTTTATTCAGATTGTTGTTATCACTCTTTCTGATATGTACCATTTCTAAGAATGTTCTCTTAAATTTATTTTTCTCTCTGGCTAATATATTTACATTGTTGAAATCTATCTTATGGTCTAGATCGATAGTATGTTCTGCCAAAGCACAAGTGGGTTTATTTAGTCTACAGTTACTCTTATGAGAAATGATACGACTAGACAGATTTCTTCCAGTTTCACCAATGTACGTGGATGGACATTCAGCACATTGAATGCAATAAACAACATCTCTTGACTCTAAAGTAGTTAGGGGTTGTTTTATTTTGCTATACAGCTGACGTATGGTTTTGATGTTCTTGTTAGCTATTTGATGTTTTTAAATTCTTTGAAAATTTTAGTAAGTTCTACGGTTAGTTTTGGAATATACGGAAGGGCATAAAAATACACACTTGTTTGAGCAGAATTGTTTTGTGCTCTAGGGCACTGATTGTGAATTAGTGAGAATGTTATTTCTATTAATAAATAAAACATTAAATATTAATTTATTAATCTGTCTTAGAGGATATGAATTTTCAACAAAAATATTCCGTAAGAGGTTAAGATTATGTTGGAGATAATCTGGATGTGATAACCTTTTGACACGTTCTTTCATTGCTAGGACTAGGTTAGTTTTCATTCTAGGAGGATGGTGGGAATGGGAGCTTATGAATCTATTGCTACATATAGGTTTTCTATACCATTGTGTTTTTACAACATTATCCTCACATCTATGCAATCTCATGTCAAGGAAGGGCAAAGATCCCTCCCACTCTTCCTCGCATGTGAATTGCAAGTGTGAGTTTTGTTGGTTAAAAACATTTAACGTAAATTGTATAGAGTCTGCTGGTAGTGCCAAGATTAAGTCATCCACGTATCTCTTTATGAAAGGTATTTCAAAATTGATTTGTTGCAAACAGTCTTTAATCAAGTCGTCTAAGACATAATTACAAAGAATTGGTGAAATAGTGGAAACCATTGGAGTACCAAAGATGTACCAATGTGTGATAATTAAGTATAGATTTTGATTTGGCTTGGAGATCTTTTAGCTTATTTTCAAAATTTACTTTTGTTGATATTAATCATTTTGATTAATCATTTTGAAAATAAGCTAAAAGATCTCCAAGCCAAATCAAAATCTATACTTAATTATCACACATATGTTGAGTTTAAACGTAGACAACAGATCATTTATAACAATCTTTTTCATAAAATTAAGAGAACTAATATCAATAAATTTAATAAGTTCAGATTAGATAGTTTTGACAGTATTGATTTCAGGGAGAGTTGGTTTAAAAACCTTACAGACTTAGAATTTCCTGTAGAAGTTAAAAAGTTGTTGGTCTTAGGCCCTAAA
The DNA here is from genome assembly GCA_918026665.1 of Diabrotica balteata. Classification (NCBI taxonomy): domain Eukaryota; kingdom Metazoa; phylum Arthropoda; class Insecta; order Coleoptera; family Chrysomelidae; genus Diabrotica; species Diabrotica balteata. Next base: position 82,084,580 of record OU898282.1, on the reverse strand, counting down.
TTCGCTTTGCTTCCCAACAAAAAAGATTTCAAAGTTTCCTCTTTGTTGGCAGACATCGAGAACATTTTAAGACCAATTGAGAATGTCGATAAGGACATTCTAAGGTCCAAATGCACTAATATAATCACAAACTTTCTCAACAAAGATGAAAAAGACCACTTTTTAAATAAATACTACATTAAATGCAAAACTTTTTTGAAACATCACCCTGAGATCAAGATTGTTCAGAGCGACAAAGGCAATGTCACTGTAGCAATGTACACTAGGGACTATATACAAAAATGTGAAGACTTATTAACAGACACTAAATATTATAAAAAGTTAAACAACAATCCTGTGTGTACTCTGCAACAAAAGGCTAATAAACTAGTTTCTGATTTGGTAAAGGAGAATCAAATAGATCAATCAGTTGGGAAAACTTTGAAAATTTATAATTCAATTGCTCCTAGATTTTATGCACTTCCAAAAATTCATAAACCTGCTTTGTCTATGAGACCAATAGTTTCCTCAATAGGTACACCTAATGGCCCCATAGCAAGTTTCTTAACCAATATTCTCACAGAAACCTACAGTAACAATGATTTCTGCATTCAGGACTCTTTCAGTTTCAGTTCTTTTATTAATAACTTAAAATTACCTATCAATTATAAGCTCGTTAGTTTTGATGTAGTGTCTTTGTTTACTAATTTACCTTTACAAACAATTTTGGTTAGTGTTGAGAAACACTGGGATGACATATCAATGCACACAACTCTTAACTTATCTAATATCAAAAAACTCATTTCTTTTGTTTTTGACTCTAATGTTTTTATTTTTAATGACTGTTACTATAAACAAGTCTTTGGTACTCCAATGGGGTCCACCATTTCACCAATTCTTTGTAATTATGTCTTAGACGATTTGATTAAAGATTGTTTGCAACAAATCAATTTTGAAATACCTTTTATAAAAAGATACGTGGATGACTTAATCTTGGCACTACCAGCAGACTCCATACAATTTACTTTAAATGTTTTCAACCAACAAAACCCACACTTGCAATTCACGTGCGAGGAAGAGCGGGAGGGATCTTTGCCCTTCCTTGACATGCGTTTGCATAGATGTGAGGATAATGTTGTTAAAACACAATGGTATAGAAAACCTATATGTAGCAATAGATTCATAAGCTACCATTCCCATCATCCTCCTAGAATGAAAACCAACCTAGTCCTAGCAATGAAAGAACGTGTCAAAAGGTTATCACATCCAGATCATCTCCAACATGATCTTAACCTCTTACGGAATATTTTTGTTGAAAATTCATATCCTCTAAGACTGATTAATAAATTAATTTTTAATGTTCCATTTGTTAACAGAAACAACATTCTCACTAATTCTCAATCAGTGCCCTCAGCACAAAACATTTCTTCTCAAACAAGTGTGTATTTTTATGCCCTTCCGTATATTCCAAAACTAACCGTAGAACTTACTAAAATTTTCAAAGAATTTAAGAACATCAAAATAGCTAACAAGAACATCAAAACCATACGTCAGCTATATAGCAAAATAAAACAACCCCTAACTACTTTAGAGTCAAGAGATGTTGTTTATTGCATTCAATGTACTGAATGTCCATCCACGTACATTGGTGAAACTGGAAGAAATCTGTCTAGTCGTATCATTTCTCATAAGAGTGACTGTAGACTAAATAAACCCACTTGTGCTTTGGCAGAACACACTATCGATCTAGACCATAAGATAGATTTCAACAATGTTAAAATATTAGCCAGAGAGAAAAATAAATTTAAGAGAACATTCTTAGAAATGGTACATATCAGCAGGAGTGATAACAACAATCTGAATAAAAGATCTGAGATCCAGAATCTTAGCAAAATTTACAATTTTATTTTGACTTTTGACTAGGGTTTTCTGCATCTCAGAGTGCTTCATGTTTCGTAAATTCCATTATTAATTGCTATAATTATCATGATTAACTTCAGTTATTATTCAGATGTTCATTTTGTTTTGTTTGTTTGTTTTTTCTAAACCTATTTACTAAATACTATTTTCTTTTTATTTTTTGACAATAATAAAACCTTTTTTTAAATTTCCCTCTCAATTCTAAGTTGGTAACATGGTTGGTAGTACCTAAAATCACAAACGGCATTTTGTTAGACATCAGTTTGAAAGTTTGTTTTTTGTAGTTACATCGAACTATTTAAACAACAATAGTTCCTCCTACTACCTCTTTCTGTTCGTGAGATGTGACTGAATTCAAACCTGCGAAGACGACTGTTTTTTGTCAAACATGTCGTCTTATTTTTTACTTTTTAAACTTTGTAACATGTTCTTTAATTTTTAAGTATTTTAAAGTTTTTAAAATTTTTAATGCCTTCAATAATTCAGATCACATCATGTTATTTAACGTTGTGTTTTATATGCTATGAATCTTACTTTCTGGTAAGTTTTTATAACTTTTATATTACATCAGCCTAATGTTATAACACAGTAATTTTCATTGTAGACCTTGATAAAGGTGGCAAATAACCACCGAAAGCTCGGAATTCAGAATAAATAGTACGCCTTAGCAAAGCTCTATTTTTTATTGACTACCACACCCAAAAAGAAAAAAGTATTTACATATATATATATATATATATATATATATATATATATATATATATATATATATATATATATATATATATATATATATATATATATATATCCGGTTTTTTAGGCGTTACGCCCGTCCGGTAGGGATCTATGGAGGAGTATCACCGAGCCGCAAGCCCTTATCTCTTGCCGTACTGCTCCACCAAAGGCCGATCAGAACCCAGCATATCCTAGTCTAAGCCGCAGATTCATCTAGAATTTTAAACTGCTGCGTTAGACTTCAAGAAAAGGAAAACGGCGTATCTAGGTCACATCATGCGAAATGAAAAATACCAGTTCCTCCAACTTATAATCGAGGGTAAAATTGAAGGCAAGAGAGGAATGGGACGCAAGAAAATGTCCTGGCTCCGAAACATAAGGCAATGGACAGGGATTAACGACATACAATCTCTGATACATATTGCAAGAAATAGAGAGGTAATGGAAAATGTGATCGCTAACATCCATTAGTGGATTTGCATCTGAAGAAGAAGAAGAAGAAGTTAGACTTTTTGTTTTCTGTACACCGAGCTTGGGCTCGACACACATCCACTAAACCATTCGACAGTGAAGCGAATGAGAGGCAGCCGCACAGCCCGCTGAGCTATCTGACCGACCTTTGTTTATAATTTCAAATTAAAAAGAGTGTAATATAATTATTTTATTTTTAAAATTCCTTTTTATTTTTTATTTTAGAAATCAACTTTTTTTCAAGCCGTTTTGGCAATAAAACATAACCATTTTTTTAGTTATAAAATATTTTCATATCTACATTTATAAATAAGTACGTTTTCGTTGAATTGACATGGTATCTAGGTGTGTTCCGTTTTTACACTTACACTGGCAGCATCGCGGCGTGAATTGAGACTCCAGTCTAACATGAACAAATGAATTAATTATAAAACATCGCGACGTTGTATTGAAATTTACAGCTTTACAAAGCCATTTACAATAACTGTTGGATGAAGAGGGTCCTCAATATTCACCAGGAATGGCCGATTAAACGTGAGTATAAAGTTATCAGCCTAAAAATATAATGATTTTTAGTGATTTTTCGACTTTTTTGAAAAAATTCGTATAAACTTTTCAAAATAATACAATTTGCATATTTTAAAGGTTTATCATCTAGTTTTGAGTCTCACGAATACAACCCATTTTGAATTTTTTGAATATCTGTTACAGGTGACCCACAAAGTGTCTTACCACCAAAAACGTACTTTTTACTACAAGCCATCTACAGGACACCAATGAAGTTAAAATCACTATTAAATTTTTTTTTATGTACTTCAAGACTTACTTAATCATCTCCAAAAGGAATTATGTTAATAAATATTATAGTTTTTTTTTCTGTTTTAATTTTAAAATGTGTCTTTTTTTTAATCGCATGAGACTGTCCCCTTAAAATTAAAGTGTTTATCTACTAGATACTACTACGTAGGTTATCTATGCGTAATTATTATTTTATTAGTGTGAAAAGAAAAACGTCAATAATAAATATATACTACCGTACAATCATTTTGTGAGGTTAGCTGTTATAAGTACCTTATAGTAGCATGCGGTTAGTTTTTCACTTATCAGAGTCGGAGTAAGGCCTTATAAGTGGTAAGATCTAACCAGTCCAGTAAATCAACGTTCGAATATCACAAACAGTTATGCATCAGCCGCTTCACACTCACAACCCAAAAAATAATATTTTTTCATCTAGATTATCTCATAATAGAATCTGCATGTATTTGGCAAACAAAACCGTAGTAGATAACTTCATGACACAACATGGCTCTATAGAAGTACTCGGCGAAGTTGTAACAGCACGAAGACTTGTCTCTCCAGCAGAAAGACTAGTCTTGTCTGGAGTCTGCCCGTCAATTCCTCATCAAGTATTAGTTGAAGAATTACATAATATCGGTTTAAAGCTTATTTCCCCAATATCATTTCTAAAAATTAGCTCGACTCTCCCCGAATATAGTCACATATTGAGCTTTCGGAGGCAAGTTTATATAAGCCCTATAACATCACCAATTCCAGATTCTATTCTAATAAATTTCGATCAAACACCTTACCGCATATTTTTGTCACAAGGTACACTTACCTGCTTTATTTGCAAAAATACAGGACACATATCATCCCAATGCAATAACAGTTCAGTAACGGAATCAATTATTGAGTGAAACAATGAAGTACCAAATCAAACAGCTTCAACAAGTATACTACACAAGGTACCAAACACCCAGCAGTCATCAAGTTATCCATTATCAAATCCAAGCATATCACATACACCTACAAATCTCCATGACAAAGAAATTACTAACACTCCTACTCATAGCAACACTTTCAATCAACCTCATTCAGTGGCAATACCGTTTTTACAAACTTCGGAAGCAATATCCTCCAATCTATCAGCTCCTTTTTCATTAGACACAACTGCAGAAAATTCTAATAAAACTGATACATTAAGACAATTTTCTGAAACAACTATTTCAACCAATCTAACAAATAAAACTTTAAGCTCGAGTTCTGTCACTACCAATGAGTTTGCTCCAGTACTTTCAAATGTAATAAAGCAACAGCATCTAAGTGAAAACTCTAATAGAAATTACGAAAACGCAAGTTCTTCCATAAAACGCAGTATTGGTGAGATCCTCACGCCTCCTTCAGACTCAGTAATTTCATCAGAAAATCTGTTTGCAAAACCCAAACCCTCTAAGCCAAAAAAACCGCGCTCATCTAAAGTCCCATCTACACGGGAAGTACTTGAAAATTTCATTGATAATCATACCCCAACATTCGTTTTAAAGTACCACCAATATTGTGTTTACTGATTGATAATGTCCAAGGCTCTTCCGACACTATTAGCGTCATCAAAGAATTTACAATTGATATGGATGGTTTACTCCATCTTTAAAAAGCAGCTATCAATATGCAAATGATAGATCTACAAAAATCAAGTTTACAAAACTTCAAAAGAAACTACACAACCATTTAGAGAAAGAGATTTCTGACTTAGATAGTGACTCCCCTGTAGACAATTTTTCAGTATCATCTAACTCCAAATCTGTTAACAACATTTAACTCTATACTTTAATGGAACATTGATGGATTTTTTCATCGTCTCTCTATGCTACAGCTTCTTATATCTAAATATTCTCCAGATATTATTATTTCGTATAAACATGAAAGAAGCGTCCAATTTTTAAGGGCTCCCTGACACTTCGGAATAACAGGAAATGAAGAAGCTGACAGGACTGCACGAGAGGCAACTTTTAGTGATTTGTCAAAGCCGATAGACAAGTGTGTTTCCAGTGACTTAGAAGCTTATTTTAAAATAAAGTGTGGTGTTTGTGGCAAAATGAGTGGTCTCAAACTAATTCCAATCTAAATAAAATCAAAAATAATGTATCTCAGTGGTTTCCATCGTCGAGCAATAGACAAGAACAAATTGCGGTTGCGCGTTTACGCCTAGGACATACCAGATTAACGTACTCCTACCTTTTCACAAAGAAAAATCAACCTATATGTGATCAGTGTAACGTCCGATTAATAGTGGAACATTTTCTTACAATTTTTAGGAAATATGACCAAGAAAGACAGTGCTACAAGATCCCAAACGCTTTACTACAGGCTCTAGGTCAAAACTGTTCCTGTAACAATATAGTGAATTATCTCAGATCCATAAACATTTTGTACAATCTGTAGGTGTTTAATTTTGTTTTTTATATTTTGTTCCGTCGCTAATAACCTTTTGGTGGATGTGACATATTTTTCTAATAAAAAAAAATAAATGCTATCCAAGGAAACTAACAGTAGATAGGTTGTAAATATCTAATAAATGGAATACAGAATTTTGCGTACTCAATTTTTACTAATATTCACTTACATAACTTTGCTAAACTCAACCTCACTACTAACACATTATTGCCAGCTAATACCCTCACGCTTTTTTTAATATAGTATAATCCGACAAGCGAGAGCTGGCGGGTGAGCTGCGCGAAAATAGAAAAGGAATTATTCTAAGAGAGATAGAAGAGGTACTTAATCGCGATTATAGGTATATAGTATAGGTACTTAAACGGTTATACACGATGTGAACTCCTAGCCGACTGCAATAGAAATGAGCAATACCTTCTACTTTTCAATTTGTTCTACGAGCAAACCGCCAGCTCTCGCTTGTTGGATTGTACAAAACGTTACAAATAAGTGAATGTAATAAAGTGGTGTGTATCGAATACATTGCCTAGCGCTGTTTGGATTTAATTTTGTTTCACTCCACCATCTTTGTAAATTCCCGCTTTGTTTCAAATATGATATATTGAGCAGTATAAGGTTAACAAGTATATTATTAGTTCTGAGGTGAAGGTGTATAAAGGGAAGTGTGGGTATTAAAGTGTTTCAAGACTGGGTCTGGAAAACTAAGATTTTCACAATATATTAGGACAATCCCCCGTATTATCTAGAATCTTATATAAGAAGACGATAATATTACAGCTGCGTATAAATTCCAAAGAATTAAATGAAATTATATCAAGAAGAGTTTGGCAGTCAAATCCTCTTCTTGGATAAACTCCAAAATCATATAAAAATCACAATCGGAAACAAAGTCACAAAATTCATTTTTTTTAGTCAATGTCTAGTTAAGATCTGAACATCACAGCTAAACGTTGAAGATTTGTTATGACAATGTATTTTTATTGGTTTAAAGAGATAGATTTGGAAATATCAAAGTAGAAACTAATTTTTCTCCCTTTACTCTCCGTTCACAAAGTTGCTTCTTCAGACTTATCTTCTTTTTTAAGGCCCTGTCAAATGATATTGATAAATTTCCTAAAAAGCTTTATTTTAATTATATTTTATTTTTAGGATTTTAATTTTTTAATATAATTTTGACTGACTTACGAGTTTTAGAATCATTTTTAAAATTTCCCAATTTAAACGTATTTGTAAAATCTGTAAAATATTTAAAGCGTTATCAGCAGTTGCGATAACTTTTTTGATCACTTTTAAACCAAACAATGGTACATATCAGCAGGAGTGATAACAACAATCTGAATAAAAGATCTGAGATCCAGAACCTTAGCAAAATTTACAATTTTATTTTGACTTTTGACTAGGGTCTTCTGTATCTCAGAGTGTTTCCTGTCTTGTTTCTTAAATTCTTTTATTAATTGCTATAATTATCATAATTAACTTCAGTTATTATTCAGATGGTTCATTTTGTTTTTTCTAAACCTACTTACTAAATACTATTTTCTTTTTATTGTTTGACATAATGAACTTTTTCAAATTTCCATCTCAATTTAAAGTTGGTAATATGGTTGGTAGTACTTAAAATCACAAACGGCCTATTTTGTTAGACATCAGTTTGAAAGTTTGTTTTTTGTAGTTACATCAAACTATTTAAACAACAATAGTTCCTCCTACTGCCTCTTTCTGTTCGTGAGATGTGACTGAATTCAAACCTGCGAAGACGACTGTTTTTTGTCAAACATGTCGTCTTATTTTTTACATTTTAAACTTTGTAACATGTTCTTTAATTTTTAAGTTATTTTAAAAATTTTTAACAGTTTTAATGCCTTCAGTAATTCAGATCACATTATGTTATTTAACGTTGTGTTTTATATGCAATGAATCTTACTTTCTGGTAAGTTTTTATAACTTTTATATTGCATCAGCCAAAGTTTATAACACAGTAATTTTCATTGTAGACCTTGACAAAGGTGGCAAACAACCACCGAAAGCTCGGATTTCAGAATAAATAGTACGCCTTAGCAAAGCTCTATTTTTTATTGACTACCACACCCAAAAAGAAAAAAGTATTTACATATTTTTTCCAAACTAGTTATAAAAAATTTTGGACTACCTTGTCTTTCTTTTAGTATGGGTTTTTATGAGGACATCAGACTCCAATACGGACCATTACTTGTGTCGTACCTAAAGGAATCGGCTAATGTGAACACCAAACTGGCAGCGTTAAGAAACAGAAAGACTTTTTTAATTAAGTGTCGAAATGCAGATTGTTTTCCGAACCATATCACGAACAGTTTGACTAATGTGAATAATTTACTTCATCACAGGAGAGGAAAGATAGATTTTCGATCTCAAGGACTTAGTAAAAGGTTTGGAAAAAATATTCTTAATTTAGAAATCAAAATTACTTCTGCTGATATTAATCATTTTGAAAATAAGCTAAAAGATCTCCAAGCCAAATCAAAATCTATACTTAATTATCATCCATATGTTGAGTTTAAACGTAGACAACAGATAATTTATAACAATCTTTTTCATAAAATTAAGAGAACCAATATTAATAAATTCAATAAGTTCAGATTAGATAGTTTTGACAGTATTGATTTCAGGGAGAGTTGGTTTAAAACCTTACAGACTTAGAATTTCCTGTAGAAGTTAAAAAGTTGTTGGCTTTAGGCCCTAAATTCGCTTTGCTTCCTAACAAAAAAGAATTTAAAGTTTCCTCTTTGTTGGCAGACATCGAGAACATTTTAAGACCAATTGAGAATGTCGATAAGGACATTCTAAGGTCCAAATGCACTAATATAATCACGAACTTTCTCAACAAAGATGAAAAAGACCACTTTTTAAATAAATACTATATTAAATGCAAAACTTTTTTGAAACATCACCCTGAGATCAAGATTGTTCAGAGTGACAAAGGCAATGTCACTGTAGCAATGTACACTAGGGACTATATACAAAAATGTGAAGACTTATTAACAGACACTAATATTATAAAAAGATAAACAACAATCCCGTGTGTACTCTGCAACAAAAGGCTAATAAACTAGTTTCTGATTTGGTAAAGGAGAATCAAATAGATCAATCAGTTGGGAAAACATTGAAAATTTATAATGCAATTGCTCCTAGATTTTATGCACTCCCAAAAATTCATAAACCAACTTTGTCTTTGAGACCAATAATGTCCTCAATAGGTACACCTAATGGCCCCATAGCAAGTTTTTTAACCAATATTCTCACAGAAACCTACAGTAACAACAATGATTTCTGCATTCAGGACTCTTTCAGTTTCAGTTCTTTTATTAATAACTTAAAATTACCTATCAATTATAAGCTCGTTAGTTTTGATGTAGTGTCTTTGTTTAGTAATTTACCTTTGCACACAATTTTGGTTGTTGTTGAGAAACACTGGGACGACATATCAATGCACACAACTCTTAACTTATCTAATATCAAAAAACTCATTTCTTTTGTTTTTGACTCTAATGTTTTTATTTTTAATGACTGTTACTACAAACAAGTCTTTGATACTCCAATGGGTTCCACCATTTCACCAATGCTTTGTAATTATGTCTTAGACGACTTGATTAAAGATTGTTTGCAACAAATCAATTTTGAAATACCTTTTATAAAGAGATACGTGGATGACTTAATCTTGGCACTACCAGCAGACTCTATACAATTTTCGTTAAATGTTTTCAGCCAACAAAACCCACACTTGCAATTCACATGCGAGGAAGAGCGGGAGGGATCTTTGCCCTTCCTTGAAATAAGTTTACATAGATGTGAGGATAATGTTGTTAAAACACAATGGTATAGAAAACCTATATGTAGCAATAGATTCATAAGCTACCATTCCCACCATCCTCCTAGAATGAAAACCAACCTAGTCCTAGCAATGAAAGAACGTGTCAAAAGGTTATTACATCCAGATTATCTCCAACATGATCTTAACCTCTTACGGAATATTTTTGTTGAAAATTCATATCCTCTAAGACTGATTAATAAATTAATTTTTAATGTTCCATTTGTTAACAGAAATAACATTCTCACTAATTCACAATCAGTGCCCTCAGCACAAAACAATTCTGCTCAAACAAGTGTGTATTTTTATGCCCTTCCGTATATTCCAAAACTAACCGTAGAACTTTCTAAAATTTGCAAAGAATTTAAGAACATCAAAATAGCTAACGAGAACATCAAAACCATACGTCAGCAGTATAGCAAAATAAAACAACCCCTAACTACTTTAGAGTCAAGAGATGTTGTTTATTGCATTCAATGTACTAAATGTCCATCCACGTACATTGGTGAAACTGGAAGAAATCTGTCTAGTCGTATCATTTCTCATAAGAGTGACTGTAGACTAAATAAACCCACTTGGGCTTTGGCAGAACATACTATCGATCTAGACCATAAGATAGATTTCAACAATGTAAAAATATTAGGTAGAGAGCAAAATAAATTTAAGAGAACATTCTTAGAAATGGTACATATCAGCAGGAGTGATAACAACAATCTGAATAAAAGATATGAGATCCAGAATCTTAGCAAAATTTACAATTTTATTTTGACTTTTGACTAGGGTCTTCTGCATCTCAGAGTGTTTCCTGTCTTGTTTCTTAAATTCCTTTATTAAATTGCTATAATTATCATGATTAACTTCAGTTATTATTCAGATGGTTCATTTTGTTTTTGGTTGTTTGTTTTTTCTAAACCTACTTACTAAATACTATTTTCTTTTTATTGTTTGACATAATGAACTTTTTCAAATTTCCATCTCAATTTAAAGTTGGTAATATGGTTGGTAGTACTTAAAATCACAAACGGCCTATTTTGTTAGACATCAGTTTGAAAGTTTGTTTTTTGTAGTTACATCAAACTATTTAAACAACAATAGTTCCTCCTACTGCCTCTTTCTGTTCGTGAGATGTGACTGAATTCAAACCTGCGAAGACGACTGTTTTTTGTCAAACATGTCGTCTTATTTTTTACCGTTTAAACTTTGTAACATGTTCTTTAATTTTTAAGTTATTTTAAAACTTTTTTAATTTTTTTTAATTTTTATTTTTTTTTTAATGTTTTTATAACTTTTATATTGCATCAGCCAAAGTTTATAACACAGTAATTTTTATTGTAGACCTTGATAAAGGTGGCAAACAACCACCGAAAGCTCGGATTTCCGAATAAATAGTACGCCTTAGCAAAGCTCTATTTTTTATTGACTACCACACCCAAAAAGAAAAAAGTATTTACATATTTTTTCCAAACTAGCCATAAAAAATTTTGGACGACCTTATATATATATATATATATATATATATATATATATATATATATATATATATATATATATATATATATATATATATATATATATATATATATATGTCTTTTAAAAATATATTTTTGAATTCCCCAAGGACCTTACTTTAAGCTTAAAGCTTGTTTTATTATTACCCGATAAGTATTTTGGGCTTATTTAATTTCAAAATATTATTTTCTAATTGGGAATACAGTGCTTACGACAGGAGGGCTCTTGGGCTAGGCGTGTATAAGAGAAAGAAAGAAAGAAAATTTATGGCATATATTTTTACTGGTTTGAATTTTTATTGTGCAAATAATCGCTTGCCTTACCATGCGCTTTATTATTAATTAAAAAACAATGTTTTAATACTTATTTGTGCACCAGGGGTATTATTAAGATGAATACGCCCGGAGAGCCACATAATCCATCCAGAGGGAATCTAGCAGAAATATATGTTATCGGATTCTAAAACTATTCGTAATTCTTCGCAAGGTGTGGTATTTATAAGTGTACAAATTATGTGCTAAAAAATTTATACAGCAAAGAAATCTAAGTTTAACGTCAATTTTAAATTTCTTGGATTCCCAATTAATTGATTTTTTTAAAAGGGGTCATTTTCTACCCTTAAACTTAAAAAGAAACCAACAGCACACGTCCAATTTTATATTGGAAGGTAAATTTAACCTAAATTAAAATTTTCATGCAAATCAGTTGAGACAAGTTATTCAATGACATTGTTTTAGTTATAACTAATCTAAGGGATGACCTTTAGGGGTTAAACTGTAATAACATCCTAAATAATATTGTTTAATGTTAATTAACGTTTATTTACTTTCTTAAAAGATGATGTAAATCAATTATCTGCTTCAATTTACAATGATAATATTTTTTTCTAATATGGGTAGTTTTTACCCTTAAAAAATTTAAAAAACCAGCGGCATCAGTTTAAAAGTAAAGTAAAGAGTAAATCGATCCCTAAATTTAAAAGTTGATGAAATTCGGTAATAACACGAAAAATTACACGATATCGCTGTATTTCACGTTCATTTACTGGCCCTAAGTGGCTCTAATTGGACATCCACTCCAAAACCGACCCAATCTTCCTCAAATAATCTACCCTACATCGTTGCTGGTGATGAAATTCTTACGGTAACGGCATCCTAATTAAATATGGACTTCGTGTTGCTGATTTTACAATCCCTCCTCACATTGCTCTTACCGATGTTATGGTATGGCTAAAGCTAGACAACAATACGACATTGACAGTAGTCTCTTATTAAAAACCTCTTTCACAAATATTATTTAAATATATCTTTAGAGCCTAAATAACCCTATTATTTTAGAAGACTTTATTACCAAACATAAAATTTGACATGTTTTCTTCCTGTACATACAACTTCCTCATTGACCTCTTTTTGTAATCACTGCTTTGCCGGAAAACAAACTGTGAGCTCTCACTTTTATGTGTCATAATGGCATATCCTCTATCGATTACATAAAACATTGTTGATGTGCTCTGTGACGATTTTAGCTTTAGCAATTCCATCAAGTCAGACGACGTCCCCATCCTAGTGAGAGAAACCATATTGTCTCAAGACCAACATTAAAACGTTTTCATAACAAATACGTAGACTGAAATCGTTTAAACCATTTTCTAACAATAAATGCTTCATAGTTAAGCAACTGGACTAAAATATTTACCTCTCAAAAACCAAATAACAACCAGCTTGGTATTTTTCTCGATGTTAAAAAAGTCTTTCAAGCAATTAAGCTTAACATGCCGTACTGTTAAAAAACTACAGAACAGCGGCTTGCTTATCCGGTTTGTTAAATTCCTTAATTCCCATGTCTCAGATACATAGAAGCGTCACGGTAAAGGTCACAAATCAAATCTCAACATCTATAACTCGCACAACAGAAGTTCAGAAGGTTTCATTCTAGCACCCATACTCTATACAATATACAACAGCGACTTCCCTAACTCTAGAGACACCAACATTATTGCACTACTTTATCAGGTAACATTGATCTCGTAACAAGATCACGAGATACAAATATCATCGTAAGGTAAGCTCCAAATCACCTAAACCGCTAAACCATATCGACAGGTGACGCTGGAGATTAAGAAAAACAATTACCAAAAATAAAACGTAATTTATACTATTCAGACATCATAGCGCGAGGGGCGACCACACACAGCGTGTAGAAGAAACAATAGACCTGAGGCTATATGATGAGTGACTGCAAATTATAGATCAGACCGATCTAGAAATGGTGTTTACCAATATATTAAAATTAAGATAGTTAACTATAGTTCTAATAGTTAGCAAATCCATTCAATATTGGAAAGTGTTATATATTTTCTTGTTACGCTAGCGTTAGTAGATTCCAGTGAGTTGTTATTAAATGCTCCGTCTATAGGCTCCTACCTGTCAATGCACAGTACTTCATATTTTTGACGATGGCACATTTTAAATATTTTCTAATAAGACAAAGCAAGATGGGTTTGCCATGAAAACTCACTTTTTATGTAGGCGGTTTATTTACAACATATTACTAGTATAATCCGATCGTACTGTAACCAATTGGCTTACTTTACATTTTGCGTATTCTAGAGTACGTTGAGTAATTGCCTTGTGGCTAAGTTTAGTCAGCTTTGTTAATGTTAAAAATAATCGCTTATTATATCCTAAAGACGGTACATCAGGTGTGTACCGATCCGACGAAGAAAATATTATATTTTTTAAACTATTCTCCCTGCGATATCTATAACGCTAATATCTTATCCCTGCGATAAATCAACACTAAATGTAAACATGTATTATTGATTTTAAACAGAAATAAATGAATAATACAAGTTTAAAAAAATAAATGGCACAAAAGGAAAATTTACTATATCCTTGGGAAATATATTTTACAAGACTGATGTTGTTCGTAATAGTAAAAACTAATTATTATATACAGTAAAATTTATGGTGGCTGTCTTCACGTTCAAGTACTATATCATATTTCTCGTACATAAAAAAGATGAATTGTTAGAGCTATATAACCATGCCCACTATTATGATACTTTTGACCCACGTAATAATATATCTTCTACTATTAAATTTTTTAGGTCAAGACGAATACAACTAAAAGCAAAATATGATGCGACAAATAATACTTGACTTATCAAACTAAACGTTTCTTTCCTGAAATATTATTTATTGTGTCACAAAATATGTAGAGTATAAAAAGCAAAACATTAATGTATTCATACATTATTATTTATAAAACTGTTTATAATATTTGTTGTATGATTTGTGTGATACATCACAATGTCTATTAAATTAAATATACACTTTAGATTTAATTATTAAAAATGAATTGTGTAATACTAAATATATTCTGGCCTTTAAAAATTATAAAAATAATAAAATAATTTGATTTTAAAATAACTAAAGTATTAAACATATATTTACCTTAAGCACGTAAGCAAAGACGTATAAACACCAGTAAATAACAATCGGATATCCATCCTTGAGGTGGGAAGGATAAGCACCATGAAAAGCCAGAGACCAACCCTCCTAGCTCCAATTCTCTCCAGACACTCCAACACTCTCCCCAAGATATATTATTACACTATCGATGATGAAATACTATCAATTTAATTGCCTGTAATGTGAAAGTCCCACTAGAGTCGTTGTGTTGCGTGCCCAGTGGCTCGTCCTTTCTTTTTTTTTGTTGGTAGTATTTTTTGAGACAATGATAATATAAAGAAGTTTGAGTCGTTTATATAATTGGGACAAAAAAACGAATTAGGCAAGCTTACCCTAAAGGCTGATGTTCCTTAGCAAGGCCAGCATTCGGAAGATTAAAAACAATATTTAAATCAAAGTCAGCAGATAGTTAAAATGCAAAACTTTCTATCAGTAAGTATTGCCGGTTTTTACATATATTATGAAACTAAAATATGGATTTTGAACAACAAGGATATGGATTTTTAGTTCACAAACTCGAAGTGACTCAGAGAACTATGTAACGGAGAATGAAAGACAACCGTTGGACGAAGCAAATTATTAAATGACTACCAACAGCAAACAAGAAAAGTAGAGAAAAACCTCAAATCAGATGGAGTGATGCCATCAGGCGAATGGCTGGTCACGAATGGATGTCAATAAAAACAAGAAATTTTGTGTGACAAATGTCGTTGTTATTTGTGGCGTTTATTTTTTTTTAACCATGAAATATTTATGTTTAATATTTTGTAGTTCACACCTTAGCTTTATGTAAATATTTTTGTCATTATTTACATTAACATCCCCAATTCTCTTTATACATTGTGAGGTAGAAGATTTCCTAATTCCGGTTATAACTAGGATGTTAAAATAATCAATATAATACGTGTTTTTTCTACAAATTTAAAAAGGAGTTTGTTTCAAGGTCGCTCTGTGACATAGTTGAGGCCTGTTTTAAAAACAAGAAATTTATGTTGGAGAGGTAAGGAAAAATGTAGCCCTCGCCGGTATTAGATTAAGGTCAAAAGAATTCGAGCAGGTTGAGAAGAGTAACGAAACATGAGAGGTTGAAAGATTTTTTTTTGAAGACAACGGTCATTATGTAGTTTTGATAAAAATACCTGCAAAAATTTGTTGCATAGAAAAGGAATTTGGGAGGTTGAAAACCCCCTTGAAAAGGAGGTTGTTGCAGGAAAGAGTAATCACTACATATTTTGCAAGGTATTTAAGAGATTTGTGTCGCCTGCAGCAATTCTGATGTTCCAGTTTCCTGTGTTTTTAAAAAGTCCAGTCTAAAGTTTGTATCTAGTACCGCCCATTTCAATCCTCCATGTCTTGAAGCAAACCTTTTGTTCGTGTGCAGAGATCCCAATCCAGTTCTCCCAGAAATTTTCAAGTCCAATAGATCCAGTTCCCGACCCCAGCCATACCGAGTGAAATTTAGTGAAATTTAAAGCTGAATTTTGTGTTTAAATTTTAAAGTCAAGATAGACATTTTTATAATAATATAATTGCTTTTATTATTTAAAAAGATAATTTTTTATTTGCAAATTTTTTATTTAAAGTTTTGTAGCAACAGAGTTTGTAAACGGCTAGGACACATGTAAGTTTTTCTTTTTATTTTTGTATTTTGCGACTATTGATATATTTTTACATTGTCTATTTTTGTAACTGATTGTGGTGAGACACAATAAATGTTTAATTTGTTTTCTAACCATTTTGTTTATTTCCCTCTCTAACCCTTTTTTTGAGTTTCATATAAAAGATATATTTTTATATTTAATAATCATTTCAATAGTTACAACTAGCTGTTGTAATAGTTATAATATTTTTGTAGTTTTCCCAATCCAACCCCTTTGTCATTTACTTATCCACGACCCCAGCTCTCCTAACAAACCCTGAGTGCCGTTCGCATGTTTCGATTATTTTGCTTGCCCTATCTCCACCCCAATAGTTTGTGCCCCCAACTTTCAGCCCCCATAGTAATACCCCAGGTGGTAGCCAAAATATTATCGTTACATATAAGTTTTTAAATTTTGAAAAGCTTTTATATTTCTGTAGAAGGACTAGTTACTATCAATTAGGTGTAAGTAAGTAAGGAACTAGAATTTGAGATTTTTAGAGCTATAGCTCTAACTAGTGACGACGACTGATATCATAACATATCTTTCGCAAAATATAATTTATTGTGGTTCTCCATTTCGGTGAAATTGACTAATGCTTTTTGTTCCTTTGCATCTACTACTCTGATTATATATGTTTCTTAACCTAAAGCATTCAGCCACGTAGATAAGTACATTCCCAGTTCTTTCAGATATCTGTTGTTGGTTAATTAGAATTTTTTCTTATAGCTGGTATACGTGAGTCCCCTTGGTATAGAAACATATGTCAGGGTAGAAGTAGTATAATGTTATATGTCAATCTAAGTTTAATTTTGACAAGAAGCTGGCTTTCCCTTTCTGTAAGACTTTTTATGCTCGCTTGAGCTGCAGCTAATCTTTAAGTCTTGGCGTTTATGTAGGGAGTAAACATTAGGCGTTGCTGAATTAAATATGACACCAATGGAAAATTAATCATTGACACCCAAGAGATGAAAGACAGATGGAGAATATATTTGGAGACACTTTTTCAAGACCAAAGAACGGATTATAGGCATCCATTTTCAGAGAGGATGACGGGCCCGGACATACTTAAATCCGAGGTAGAAGAAGCAATAAACCGGATGAAAAGCAGGAAAGCTGTAGGGCCTGATAATATCGAAGCTGAATTTTTAAAACTCTTGGAGGAAGAAGGAATAATTTGGATCACGGCTGTCTTCAATAAAATTTACAATACAGGAATCATCCCTGATAAATGGCTAGAATCAGAATTCATAGCGATACCTAAAAAACAGTGGGCTAAAAAGTGCGAAGAATATCGAACAATCAGCCTAATGAGCCACATGTTGAAACTGTTTCTTAGAGTCATCCATGGAAGAATTTATAAGAAATGCGAGGAACAAATATCGGACAGACAGTTCGGCTTAATTAACGCAGTGGGTACCCGAGAGGCACTTTTCGGAGTACAGGTACTGATTCAAAGATGCAGGGACGTTAACTGCGACGTATACGCGTGCTTGATCGACTACGAAAAGGCATTTGACAGAGTTCAACATCAAAAGATGATAAACATTTTAAAAGAGGCAGACCTGGATGACAAAGACCTCAGAATAATTTCAGAACTCTACTGGAATGAGACCGCATACATGAAAATTAACGGAGAAGAAACAGATCACATAAAAATACTACGTGGAGTTAGACAGGGATGTATCCTGTCGCCGTTGATATTTAATATGTACTCAGAGAAAATTTTTAACGAGGCTCTTTACAGAATAGACGAAGGCATCCTTCTAAATGGTGAAAGAGTAAACAATGTTAGATATGCCGACGACACCATGGTGATAGCAGATAGTTTAGAAGGACTTCAGAGGCTAATGGACAGAATAAACAAGTACAGTCAACAGTACGGACTAAACATTAATACCCACAAAACGAAACAAATGATTATTAGCAAGGAGAATATAAACGGGGCTCATCTATACATTAATGGGACGCAGATAGAGCGAGCAAAACAGTATTGTTACCTGGAAACTATTATTAACGAACAGTGGAGCAATTTACAGGAAATAAAGTGCCGCATAGAAAACGCAAGAACGGTCTTTAACAAAATGAGCGCCATCTTCAAAAGTCACAACATATCCCTTGATACAAAAATGAGACATTTGAGATGCTGTGTTGTTGTACGGGGCGGAGGCATGGACGCTTACAGACGCCACTATTAAAAAACTTGAAGCATTTGAGATGTGGCTTTATAGAAGAATGCTGAGAATATCATGGACAGCAAGGATCACGAACAAGGAAGTTCTAGAAAAAATGAAGAAGAAACCAGAGATTGTGTTTACGATCAAACGCATAAAATTGCAATATCTGGGACACGTTATGAGAAATCAGCACCGTTACTCCCTGCTACAGTCTATATTGCAAGGTTAAGTCAAAGGTAAGCGTGGACCCGGTAGAAGGAGAATATCATGGCTGCGGAATTTAAGAACATGGTTTAAGAAAACCTCAACGGAGCTGTTTCGAGCCGCAGCGAGCAAGGTTATGATTGCCAATATGATTTCCAACATCCGAAACGAATAGGAACCAGAAGAAGAAGAAGAATTAAATATGTTAGGTATCTTTCTGCATTTCTTTACTTTATGGGTCTTTTAGTATGAGTATCATCATCATCAGTGACATTACAGCTCGTCATGAGCCAAAGCTTTCTTCAGAACAATCTTCCATTCGCCCCTGCCTCTGACAACTCTTCTCTATGCTTTAACTTCGATGGATTTTAGATCATCCTCTATATTATCTTGATACCTAAGTTTTGGTATTCATCTGGATCGTCTTCTCACTGGTCCTCTTCGGCCGAAATTTTTTCTGATCGTTGCATCTTCATCTCGCCTAATTACATGTCCTTTCCATCGAAGGCGTGCTAATTTAATACAGTTCACAACGTTAGATTCCCCAAAACTTCTGTATATTTCAAAGTTGTAGCGCCTACGCCTACGCCACAAACCCTGTTCTTGGACTCCTCCATATATTTTCCTTAGACTTTTTATCTCGAAACGTTTAAGCAGTTCTTGGTCGTTCTGTGTAAGGATTGGAGAGTATATGCTATACAGAATAGGTGACAAAACTACTCTTTACGGTACTCGTGTCTTCGGATTCCCGAACTCTGATGAGACTTGCCCTATCAGAAGAAGACTTGTCAGCTAGAAACAAGGAAATCAGTCTTATCATGGCTTGGCTTTGCTGTATCCATATTCTTTTATATTGAATTTCAATTTCAATATATTATGCCAAACTCTGCCACAAACTGTAGTTACTTCTAGAAATGCTTCTGCTCGGTACTTTTTATCGCTAATTAATGCAGCTACATACTCCTTGCATTTGATTACTTATAGGTTGCTAAAATTTTGCGCTCCAAATAGAGAGAGTTACTCTTTCTCTAATCCTGATTATCGCTGGAAATAAGATAAGTGGAATTTAGTTTTGAGATAATAATAATAATTTCTAAATAAAATTCACCTTCAACTACCCGGTGAAAACAACATCGAAACCGAAGATATCCCAATTAACCGGGGTCTTTTTCATGGGGACTCGCTGAGTCCACTTTGGTTCTATTTGGCAATAATCCGACTATTTTAGCTACTATACTTCACTGACACAGATATTAGCATTAAAAATAACAATACTGTTGTAGCAAGGTTTAATCATCTGCTGTACGTTAATTTGAAGGTAATGGCTTCCAGAATCAGATGCTTAAAACTGTGAAAACATTCTCAAGTTGTATAAGAGACTATCTTTCAATTAAAGCAATTATTTATATATTATTATATATATAATACTGGATATATTAGTGACTGTCGATATAAACAACCAACATAGTTTATTAGGGCTGCAGTCAGAACTTTGGCCGGTATGTTAAAGAAACACTCTTTTAACTTTTTGTCTAGCTTTCGGAATCGTTTTATTTTTTTAAGATACTGTTATAAGAAAGATATGTAAATATTTACAAAATATGACAATCCGTCAGTGGAACTTACTAGTCTTTGAGATTATTTATAAAAGCTTTGACACTCAACATTAATAACACACAAATAAAATATAAAATAATGGACAAAATACATTCTAAAATTTTTTAAATATAGGTAAGGATAGTAAAACTTAGATTATGACATCTTTTAATAGTGTATTTTAACTCTAATATATACAGAACAGAAAAAAAAAACCATATGATCAAAATGCAATTAGGTGTTCTTAATATTATATTTCATTTCAAGAAATACTAGAGGCCTACCTTAGGTAATTTGACTTTTTAATTTTTAAACCCGTCTTAATGGCATATAACATGTTATGCATACAGGTGTATTATAGCATGTATACGAAAGGTAAATATTTATCACATAAAATATAATGACGCTATTAGATTTTTATTTCGATGCATCAATCTGTTTGCTTTGCAAGTTGTAGAAAGCACAGTAGTAAAGATTTGAATTCAGTTTTGCTGAGTAAGAAATCTCTAAAGAAGAAAATCTTAGTCAGATATAGAAACACAAGGAGAAATAAAACTGTTAGAAATAATAATAGTATACTGCTATAAGTGTTTTACAGAGTGCTAAAGATATTGTTTTTTGAGTGACCAGATAGTGAAAAATTAGTAGAAGGATAACGTTGAAGCCGATTTATCTGAGATTGGGACAGAACAATGAGAAATGGAGACACACGTTCAAAGCAGATGGAAAACTATAGTAGATGCGAAGACTTACCCCGAGTTGTAAAGCCAGTCAAGAATAAGAATAAAATGCTACTGCGATAAAATATACAGTCTCATAAGTAATATACACAAAAAAAAAATATGTTTCAAATATTAATTTACCAAAGAAGTCGGCGTCGGAATGCAGTCAGAATTGGTATTATATTTATTGTAAAAGGGTTTTAAAAGTCAAAAGAAAAGCTAAAATACAAATGAATATGCTAAGTACAATAAAAGCGAGGAAAAGTTATAAACTAGCAAAGAAAAAAGCAGAACTGACATGTAGAAAAAAGTATTAAGAATACTGGGATATGAAGTTACAAAAATACAAAATCGTATGATAAACAAAGAGATTAAGAATTTTTATCAAGAAGTCAAAGTTAATAAAGCTACGGGTCCCGAAATCACATGTTGCTGTAAAAGTAAAAAAGGTACAGTAATGGACATACCAAACAAAAACAAGAGAGATGAACAGAATACTTTGAGAAACTGCTAAACTCAATGGATAATACCAATGAAATACAATAATAATCCGAACTGGAGCCAGGCAATAATAAGACCGAAATAAACGAAAGGTTGGATCAGGAAATAAAGAAAATATTAAACCAGCTGAAGAATAACAAGAGTTCAGAAGAAAACGGTATAATAGCAGAAATTTTTAAGAAAGGTGGACAGCTATTGCTGAAATGAACAAACAACCTAACAGAACAAATTTGTAAAAATTAAAAAACTACCACAAGGCTGAAAAATACATCCATATGTACGATCCACAAAAAGGGAAATAAAAAAATTATAGGGGAATTACTTTATTGAAAGTGGCATATACGATATTGGCTTTAATAAGAAACCAGCTAACAAGATATGAATATAAAATAATATGTAAATATTAGGAAGGGTTTAGAAGAGGAAGGTCTACAATGAATCAGATTTTTTACTTTTAAAAAAAATATTGCACGACAACTACGAACAAAATCTATGTTTAAACACTATTATGGACTCTATTTATGGACTTTAAGCAGGCATGCTTATGGACTCAATCGATAGAGGAAAACTATATGAAGCTATGAATCTTTTAAAAATATCTATTAAACTAACTAACTTAGTGGAACTGACATTAAAAGAAACATTTAATAAACTGATCGAGGAAAGGGGTTTATTAGATACTTTGACGGTAACAAAGGAATTAATCCACAACTTGATTTAACTTATCTTTACTTAAAGGTATCCTTCCATAAAGTGGTGTAGAGACATAGGGTATAATATACTACAAGATACAACAAGTTATCGCTATAAAAATCAAAAGTCATAAGAATATTCAAAATATACAAACAATATTAAAACAGTTTGGACTATGTATAAACGAAAACAGAACAAAATACTTTCAAATGATAGTAAAGAAAATAAAGCCCAAAGATAACGTAAGAATAAGTAGCGAAAGTAGAGAATATTGTTTTGATAAAGTTGATTATTTCGAATACCTTGGAGTTTCGATTACAAATATATCCGAAAAAGGTACTGAAATATAAAAAGAATCACTAAGGGAAGTAAGGCTGTAGGAGCACTAAACATAATGAATAAATCTAAGTTAATATCCAGGAATACGAAAATCAGGATTTACAAAGCAATTGTGCAACCTTTGTTATGTATGGCTCTGTATAAACAGAAAGTGGAACAATGGGAAAGAAAGATATTACGCAAGATATATATATATATATTTTTTTTTTTTTTGTTTAATAAAACTCCAACAGGAATCTTATGACTATTGCTATCTGATCATTTACTATGATCAATAAGCAAGTTAGTTCTATATATAAATATTACAAGAAACTTATCTAAGGTTATATTCAGCAATATTCCTTAGGCTCTAATACATTATAGTACTACTAGCTAACGTGTACACTTTAGCCGCACTTTACTCTCTGCTTTTTCACTTTCACTCACTTATAGCACTAAATCAAACGGCTTCGTTCTCTTTAGTCTTCTTATCTGGTTGGCGTTGTCTAGGAATTTGATGGCCTCGACGTTCACGTGGTTGGAGAGCCTCTGTTCATGACTCTCGGCAAACTTACTTATTGTCTGGATAACTGTATCCATCTGGAGGTCTCGATGAAGATCACAGTTTCTAAAGTACCATGGAGCGTTAACGATGTTCCTTAATACTTTATTCTGATATCGTTGTATATGTTGGATGTTGCTTTCTTTTGTACAGCCCCATAGCTGTATTCCGTATGTCCATATTGGTTTAAGGACTTGCTTATATAATAGCAATTTGTTGTAAATAGACAGAGTGTATTTTTTTCCCATCAACCAGTACATCTTTCTGAACTTAATTTCTAATTCCTTCTTTTTTTTCTTAACATGTGCTTTCCAACGTAGCTTGGAATCTAACGTCATACCCAAATATTTTGCCGTATTTGCATAAGGTATTTGGTTTCTATTTATATGTACTGGGATATATTGTTCTCTTTTGTTAGTAAAATTGACATGAACAGATTTTGTTTCATTCAATTTGATACGCCATCGGTTGGTCCAGATGTTAATTTGTTCAACAGAGTTCTGTAACATGGTAGCTGCATCCTCGTGGTTTTGTCCGACTGCTAGTATGCACGTGTCGTCTGCAAATGTCGCAATTGTGTTAGGTTCTAATGATGGAATATCGCTGGTGTAGAGCAGGTATAGCACTGGCCCCAGAACACTTCCTTGTGGAACTCCAGCTTTAACTTCTCTTAATTCTGAATATGCTTCCTCATATTTAACTCGAAAGTATCTGTCTGATATATATGATTCTAGTAGTTCAGAATATTGTTTTGGTAAGTAGCATCTCATTTTATGATATAGTCCATCATGCCACACCTTGTCAAAAGCCTGCGCTACATCGAGGAAAATTGCGGAACAAACTTTTCCTTCTTCTAGAGCTTTTTCTATGATATCTGTTATTCTATGCACCTGATCTATCGTTGAGTGGCTTGCTCTAAACCCAAACTGATAATTAGGAATTAAATTTTTTTCCTCTATAATCGGTTTTAGTCTCTTCAAGAGTAATTTTTCGTATAATTTGGACATGACAGGTAACAGTGAAATAGGCCTATATGAAGAAGCTTCTTGTGGAGGTTTTCCTGGTTTTAGTGTCATTATAATTTCTGCCACCTTCCATATCTTTGGTACGTACCTCAACCTAAAGGAAGCGTTTATAAGATGTGTTAATTTTATAATAGCTTTCCTTGGAAGTTGCTTTAACACTTCCCCAGTAATTAGATCAAATCCAGGAGCTTTCTTTGGATTTATATTTTTTTTATTTCCAAATATACTTCTTTTGGAGTTACAAGGCTAATCTCCATTTCGACTTGATCAGGGAGCTCCCAGTTTATTCTTTCTTGTTCTTCATTTGGTTGAAAAGTATTTTCTAGGTGGTCAGCAAACCTGTTGGCCTTTTGTATATTGCTTCTTGCCCAGCTACCATTAGTATTTCTAATTGGTGGATACTGTAAGATTGGCCTTTTTAATCGTTTAGTAGCCTTCCACAAAGAGTAATCAGTAGCGCTATCATTTGATAGTTCACTTAGGTAAATGTTAACCGATTCGTTTTTAATTTTTTGTATTTCTCTTTTTAATTTTTGTGTGGCATTATTTAATCTAGTTTTATCAACTGGTGCTCTAGACTGATGCCACTTGCGTCTTAGTTTTCTTTTTTCGGTTATCATTTCTCTGATTTCTTTCGGGTAGTTATTACCTTTTATTCTTTCGACACTGTTAGTGCTGTTGTTCCAAGCAGCTTGTTGTATATTTTTATTGAGTAATTCTACTTCTGCTTCTAGTTGATTAATGGTTCTTAATGGCACTGAGAGGTTAATCTTCTCTTCGAGGTCTATCTGGAAACTTTTCCAATCAGTATTTTTGTTAACAAGTCTAGGGGGGCTCTCTTTTTTGATAACAGTGTCACTGAGTGTGAGAATAATTGGAGAATGGTCCGAGGTCATATCCAATGACTCTTCTATCTCTATGTAATTTGTAGAAATATTTCTAACTACAAAGAAGTCGATAAGGTCTGGAATTTTATTTGTGTCAGTAGGCCAGTATGTTGGTTTTCCCGTTGATACTGCGTCGCATTTTATGTATTTCATTGCTTCTAAAAGTTCTTTCCCTTTGGTTGTAGTCAGTCGTGACCCCCAATGCGTATGTTTTGCATTGAAGTCTCCTCCAAGGATAAATCTATGTCCTTGACTGGTCAGGAAATCTACGTATTGATTTTTCTTGATGGTATGTCTTGGCGGACTGTAAACTGCTGTGACGATTACCTCATAATTTTTACATTTAATTTTTACTGATGTGGCCTGAAATTCTTTTGTTCTGTACCCAATTTCCTGATAGTGCATAATATTTTCCTTGATTATTACTGCACTACCTCCTTTGGCTGCATTATCAGGGTGAGTTGTATGATAAGTTTTGTAACCCATAAATCTAATATATGACTCATTCGTAAAATGGGTTTCAGAAATGAGGCATATGTCTATTTTTTCTATATCTAGTATCGCTTGTAGTTCTTGCTGATGTTTCAAGATCCCATTTGCATTCCATTCTAGTATTCGTAAATTACCCGCCATTACCAAGTCTTTTAGGTATAGCTCCTTTGTGCTATATTCTATTCTGGTTATACGCTCGTCTAGGTTAGTTAATCTCTCTAATATTTTTTCTAGTGTTTGTTCTATTTTCTGATCTTTTTGACTACTATAGTTTTCTTCGTTACTTTTACCAGCTGCTACCATACTATAAGTTCTTGTTTTGTTTTCTTCTTGTTTTGGATTTTCTACAGGTTTTGGATGCATTTTTTGAGGTTGTCTGGGTAAGGTCTGTTTCTTGTTATGTTTATCTTTTATTTTTTGTATTTCCTTTGCCACGATACATCCTCTATAGTTAGCCGGATGCCCTCTCCACAGTGGACACATTTAGGTTTTGCGTCCTTGGGTTTCTCACATTTGGCTGTTAGGTGTTTTCCTGTGCAGCGGACACATCTCGGTTCTTTCGAACAGTAACCTTGTGTGTGTCCATATGCCTGACATCTCTTACATTGAGGTACCAATTTTGATTTTCTGAGCGGAAGTATTTGTACTTTTACGTTCATGATATCTGAGATCTCATAGATTCTATTGATATTTTCGTCATTTCTGAATACCAGCATAAACATATTTAGTGGTTGCTTTGTTTTGTATTTTAATTTTGGTATGACATCTATTATCTTGAATCCTTTATTACTTAAATCGTTCATGATCGAATCCTTACTGGCTGAATGATGTAACTTATTGACCATAACTTTAATGGGTCGGCTTTGCTTATTTTCATACGTATGCCATGGATAATTTACTTCAGTCAACTTTTTCGTTAATTTTCTGAAGTCTTCTTCACTATCGACATTAATTTTAGCGCTCTTGTCTCCAAGTACTTTTATCTGGAATTTAGCAGTATGTAGTCTGACTAATTCAGGAAATTGGCTAAATTCGGCAATACTCTCCACAATTATTGGAGGTGGGATTTGTGTTTTTCTGGTTTTTTCTTCTCTTTGTTGGATATATGACTCTTTTTGTGGTGGGGTCAATGATGTATCCATTTTACGTTTTTTGAAGTTTTTGACACGTATCCACTCTGTCTCCTTAGCTAATTCCTCATCGTCAGTATGAAACTCCTCATTCTTAGGTTCTTTCTCTTTGGACAAGTTTTTTCTCTAAATCTGCAAATTTTAATTGCAAGCTTTCATTTAATTTTTGTAAGGTATCTAACTGGAGTTGGAGCTGATTTATCCTATCCGTAGCGTAAATCTTTTCCATTTCCGTCTGTTTCCATGCCGTGTACAGCATCTGTTCATTCTGGGACCTTGCATAATTTTCCTGAAAGAGTGCACTATTTTGTTGTATTAACAGTACCTCATTAAGTGTTTGCGGACCCGCATTTTGTTGGATCATTTTAACGAGAACCAACAATCCTGGCAGTCACTAGGTGCCCTTCATTATTTCTAACCAAGCGCCCGGACTATAAACAATTCAAAAGTAATTTGGATTATCTTACCAGTTTTTGTCACTTAACTATTTTCGACTTAATTATCAAATGATAATTAGCAAACACGGAAACACACAACCTTTATGATACGTGGTTAAATGAATACTACGCAAGATATATGGAGATATGAAGGACAACCACGGCTTACCAAGAAGAAGAAAAAATAAGAAAGTAATGGATCTATACAACCAACCTAGCTTCATACAAAAATTAAAAGCACATAGACTACGTTGGATGTGACATATTTACCGAATGTCCACAAACAGATATACAAAAAAATATAAACCGGTTAAGGTGATGAAAAGTGCAGACTAAAAAGACCAAAAAGGAAGTGTGTAGAAGAGTTTTAAAATGAAGTAAGAAAATTTAAAACACCAGACTGGAAGGAAAAGACGAAAAACTAGAGATAAGTATATATATATATATATATATATATATATATATATATATATATATATATATATATATATATATATATATATAATCAATAACCCTTCTACCCTAAGGTGTTGGGGTTTTCATGTACAAACTTTCTCCAATTCTTCTTATTGCTTGCCAACTTCTTCGCTTGTTCTTTGGTGACTCCTCTCCTGTCTAGGATGGCGGCAATTTCATCGTCCCAGGTCTTCATGGGTCTGCCCCTCGGTCTTTTCAAGGTTCTTCTCGCTTCCCACACTTGTTTCACTTGGCTTTTTTTATCCATCCTTACCATGTGGCCGTACCATCTCAGTTGGGCTTCTTCGATTTTCTTCTCTATTGACTGGACTTTAAGGCGTTCTCTTATTTCATTGTTCCGTATCCTGTCCATTCTGGTCACCCCTAGTATTCTTCTTAGATACTTCATTGATATACTTTGCAGTTTACTTTTTAGTCTGGTGGTGAGCGTCTAGCTTTCACATCCAAATGTTAAGATAGGTACAAAAACTGTGTTGTATATCCGGCATATCCGGGAAGCGTTTGCTATTCGATTATTTATCTCTGCTTCTTGTGTACCCTTACTCTCTAGTTGCACTCCCAGGTATTTGAAGGTTTCTACTTGTTCTAAAGTATAGTTATTGATTTTAATGTTTGTATGTTGGTCTGTTTTCCCACATACCATCACTTTGGTTTTACTTTCATTAATTCTCAGATTGCGTTTCTCAAGTTTATCTCTCCATATTTGGAGGTTTCTCTTAAGTGCGTCCTCGTTTCTTCCAAATACGACGAGGTCATCTGCAAATGCGTACTCCGCAATCTGTATCATTTCCAGGTTTCTATGTCCAACAAATAATCTCGATGTTTCTTCTTTAGTTTCCTTCATTACATCATCTAGTACAATATTGAACAGGATGGGGCCTAGTACACCTCCTTGTCATAAGCCATCATTGACTCTAAACTCTTCTGATTCCATATTATCTGTTCTTACCCTGTTTCTTGTGTTCTTGTATAGGCTCATAATAGCTTTTCTGAGTTTGCCGTCTACTTCTATGTTTCTTAGGCTTTTATCTATTTCAGTTCGCGGGGTTCTATCAAATGCTTTTTCGAGGTCTATGAAGGCTTGGTATAGTTCCGTACTTGTATTTCGTGCATTTTGGATTAGATGCTTGAGTGCAAAAATATCGTCATGGATGCTTCTTCCCTTCCTGAAACCGCTCTGTGACTGCTCCAGCTTATAATCTATTTCTTGTAGTAGCCTTTTCTCCAGTACTCGTTCGTAAACTTTGGAAGGGATACTCAGGAGAGTTATACCTCTGTAGTTGCTGCATTCTCGTCTGTCACCTTTTTTGAAAATGGGTAGAATAACGCCCACTTCCCAGTCTTTTGGGATCTTGTTCTCATTCCATGCTTTATTGCAAACTTTTCTAAGCATTTCATTTCCATTTTCTCCCATATTTTTTAGCATTTCCGCAGTTATCACGTCATAGCCAGCTGCCTTGCCTCTTTTGAGCCTGAGTATTATTTCTCTTATTTCTTCTATTGTTATTTTGTTTTGGTTTGGGTTCTCAGATGTGTTTTCTTCAGTGTTGTCTATTTCATTATTATAGTCTTTTTGATTTAGAAGGTCTTCGAAATATTCTCTCCACCTGTTCATAATACTTTCGTTCTCGCAGAGGATGTGGCCATCTTTGTTTTTAATTTGTTTTGGTGTTTGTTGTCTGTTCTCTGTTCTTAGGCTTCTCAGAGTTTTGTAAAATAGTTTTTGGTTAGTGTGGTAGTCTTTCTCCAGCTTATTCCCAAAATCCTCCCAGCTCTTCTTTTTTGCTTCAATCGCCATATCTTTTACTTTTGCCCTCTGTTGCTCATATTTTTGGTAGCTTTCTGCATTCTGGTTCCCTAAATATTTTGTCCACGCTAGCTTCTTGGATTTGACCTCTTCTTTTATTTCATTACTCCACCAATTCGTACATTGTCTGTTTTTATTGATTTAAGCTATTCCGCAGATTTGCTTGCCCCCATCTAGGAGAGATTCTTTAAGTGTTTGCCAAGTTTCTTCTAAGTCATAGTTCTGGTTTAAGTGCTTTTGTAGACTATTGTTCACATAGCTTTTGTATTTCTGTGCTATTTTCTTATCTGCTAACTTGTATGACCTAATAACTGCGTTGGTGAGGTTTCTTGGGGTTCTGTCTTCTTTTCTTGGTACCTTCTGCGTGCGTTTTTGTTTCACACCGATACTAGTTCGGGATACTACCAGATAATGGTCGCTATATATTTCTGCTCCCCTTCTGGATCTGACATCTTTGATACACTGTCTTAAGGGTCTGTTTACCAATACATAGTCAATAATGGACTTTTCTCCTCTACTCTTGACTTCTCTGGTATATTTGTGCACATCTTTGTGTTGAAAAAATAATTCATAATTATCAGGTCATTCTCTCTACAAAAGTCTATAATTCGTTGACCATTATTGTTTCTTTCTTGTTCTCCATGTTGTCCTAGTACATCCGAGGATTCTTGGTCTTTTACGCCTACTCTACCATTGAGATCGCCAATTATTATTATGTTACCTTCTGCGCTATCTGCGCTGCCAAAGATGTTGACTAGTTTCTTCTCTTCGGTTGTCATTCTAATTTTTAGGATCCTTTCGGTAATACATTCCCAATCTTTAATGCTACTAGTCAAGTTTCTATTGGTGAGACAACCAACTCCTTTACGTGCTCTTTGTGACGGGGGTGCTCCACTGAGTATTAAAAAAATGGCGATTTTCCAGAAACTGTGTGCTCTTACCTTTTCTTTTGGTCTCTGTGATCCCTAGTATGTCTATTTTAGTATTATTAAATTCTTCTACAAGTTCAGCCTCCTTGCCGTTGAGACCTCTTACGTTCCATGTTCCTATTGTCCATCCTTCAGGTATTCTGGTTTTTTGAGTTGTCGTTGTTTTCACACTTTTAATCTCATTGATTACAGTTGCTTTGTGTATTTGTAAGCGTTCTCATCTTCCTTCTTTTTTACGTTTCCACACTGGTCTTTGTATAGTGCTTTACTACTATTCATGTCCTTGTTCATTGCTTCTTTCGTCATCGTTTTTCCATTGCCGTTTTTTATTAGTTTTTTGGTTTATCTATATTTTTTCTTTATTATTCCATTTCCATTCTTCCTTATTTACCCACAATTTATTTGTGCCAATCTTTACGTCGTTGCATTTATCTATCTCTTCTCGTGCAATCATTCTTATACTTTTTTGTATTTGTCTTTCTTTCATTGTGGTGTCGTTATTGATATATATTTTTTCCTTGTGGTTTTTTAGCTTGTACTTGTTCTTCATGACTTTGATTTATTCTTCCTGATCTTCTAGTTCGATCAGACAGGTTTTTGTTCCCAGTTTGTATGCATCTTTGTTTTTAACCTCAATTTCCATATATGTTTTGAATATATTCAACATCGCCTCTTTTATTACTTTTTAATCATAGGTTTCTATTAATATACCATTCAACACTACATTGATTTTCCTCCTTTGTTTTTCCATAAATGCCATATTCTCCTTGATTTCTTTCAATTCCTCTTTGATTTCTTTGTTTTCTTTGTTTTCTTGTTTTAGTTCTTTGTTTTTCTTCTTTAACTTTTTATTATCTTCCATGAGCTGTTCTATTGCTTCTTTACTGCTCTTTTGGTCGTTCTTTATCTCTGTGACATCTTTTGCCAACTTGTTCATTATTTCAATTATGGTATCTAGTTTTGATTCATGTTTATTCCGTGGTGAGTTTGTTGATAGCTTTCTATTCTTCGTATGCTCTCCTCTTTCATCATCTTCGATGTCATCCTCCCTCATTTTTCTTTTTATTCCGTCGTCCGTTACTGAGCTATCGCTCTCCCAATCTTTTCCTTTCTCCAAAAACTTTTTCATTATTCGGCGCCAGGCACTATCTTCCACCTCAACGGTTCAGAGAAAACAGTGTCTACCGTTTATTTATTGCAACCAGCTAAAATATTGTCGCCTGGGATATTTTGCTCATAGTGGCAACGTTGCATAAAAAGTGGTGAAGACTTCAGTGAATGTTTTGCTTTTTATCGCGCTTATCAGTTAACCTTTTCGGTGTATTTTGGTTAATTGCTTATAATTATTTCACTGACTCACCTTTTAGAAGTCCATTTTTTATAGTACTGATTAGTTTTTAACTTTGTTTTGCACTCTAACTAATTTTGATTGTTTATTTCTCGTTGTAACGCTCGATAAATCGAGTTAATTACAGCCGAAACAACAAACGTATTTATCTAATCGCTACCGCGTTGCCAACTTCCCTAGAGATAAGTGAAAAAAAAAATAGTAAAGACAATAGAAGCCATGAGCCTCTAGATCTGAAGAGATGCTTGACTTATGTGTAGTGATGAAATAAAATTTATTAAACCAACTAATTTCTATCTTTTAAAATTCCCTCCTTAGCAAAAAAGTTGCTTTAAATTATCAAAAATATTAAAGGGCGCCTTTATATAACTAAAAGTAACGTAAGTATTTCTTTGCCTGTAGCAAAATAAGTTGTTTTCTAAGATTTTACCAATTAGATTATTCTTTTATAAAATATATCGTACATTTTTTAAAACAAAGACTCAGATATTGACGGTGATAACATTACATCTTCGAGGTCAGAAATTCCTTTGTTAACAGCCATTGCTGAAGCCTAATCTATTGCACAAAGTTGTGCACAATTTAGTGAGCAGTGCTCCGTTTAATGTATACATTAAGGATTCTTGTGATCCTAAATACACATAGCAAAATCAACTCCCAAACTCGACTTTAAACTACCTATGAAAACCATGGTTCATGGAAATTGGCAATCTGTTGAAGAAAAAAATTAGTTGATTTTGTAAAAAACATATCTTTAAATCAGTGAAATCAGATTCGAATGGTTTCGACTAGAATTTTTAAAATTTGACAGGCGTAAGAATGTGTGCTGCCATCAATATATGTATTCTACGCCCATATTTTTATTATGATACAATTTGTCAATTAAATAAAAATACAGATATTACAACTTTTTTGTGGTTAGTTTGGTTGTTTAACCTAAACTAACTTACCTAAAATTAACCACAGAGACTGTGTCATTCAACCGTTAGTGGAAGATCCATCAAAAAAGCTTCCATAGTAGATGATAGGTCTGCGCGATAAAATTTTGAATTAATTTTAGGATCAGCACACCATCGGGAGAAGAGATTACTTACTTTGATAATATTGAAACTTTTCTTGCACTGAGTTAAGCACTCAACAAATATAAAGCAACAATAAGTCAGAAGACTTCTCTTTAGTGGCAAATTAAGTGAAATGCAAATGCAAGCTTACTATAAGATATTGGACCATGTTAGGAATAACCCTTTATGCTCACAACACATTTGCAGTTCTCACTTGAAAAAGACCATCTCTTACTGTTTACATAAAGAAAAGATATGTTAAAATTAAAGTAAATGATTTCATCTCTTCAAGCTCCACTATTATTCTATACATGTTTCCAGGTTTTATTTCTTATTATAAATACTTGCAGTAGCTCGAATTAAAACGAAATGTTTTTTATTTATATGACCGTTATGGTAACATACCATGCCTCAGAATACAAGTAGGGACCTCTATATATAAAGCAACAAAAAGTCAGGATTCTATTTGATTGGACCATGTAAGGAATAACCTTTTTTTCTGACAAGACATCTATCTCCGACAGTTAAGCAGCATTGAATGCAATGGAGTATCGGAAAGTGATGTCTAGGTTAGTGTGGAACTGCATTAAAATACTGAACGAACTGGAAGACCAAACCAAGGTTAAACTTGGTTTGGTCTAGGAGCAGTTAATAAGGGCAAGCATATTAACTTACAAAAAAAGGATCAAACGAATCAATTTAACCAGCTGTAATTTTGGAAATAATAAAGGCTACAGTTTGTAGAGCTCTAAAGAACTGGACTAGAGAGAGTCATGAGCGAGAAAATGACGGATAATGTAGTAAAAAGAACAGAGGCACTGCTATATATGGGTAGGAAAAGACTGAAAACATTAACATTCATTGTGACCAAACATGAACCACGAAGAAAATGTCTGAGGAAAACAGGCATTTAAAATGAAGACCTCAACTGAAAACTCTGTTATAAGTAACTGGAAATTGTAAAATAAGCTTTATGTTATTGCGAGGAGCTCGAGGCGTATAAGACAAAAATTGCAGGGGCAACCAACGGGAGACCCTGGTATGTTGAGGACACCCAAGCAAAAGATCTGTACAAACTTCTACAGAGTGCAAAAATTCTAGACTGCGCATAGGAAACAATAATGGGCAGCAAACACAATAACCTTCTGCTTCAGTGGAGTCTCTGGTCTGGACTCTATGAATGTCCACTTTTTTATCCATATCAGAAGACGTTTAGGTTATAGATATCCGAAATATAAAAAAATTACACAAATTTTAAGTGTACATATATTATTTTAAATACATTATTATCACTATCTTGAATTACAAGAAATAAATCAATACAATGTATTTGATTGGTAATGTTAATTTTCTTCCATAAATAACATAGCTGTTGCAGCCCTAGTTATCGTTATTTTATCTTGTATAAGATATGATTAATTTTTTTGTCTAGATTACTTTATTTCAGTCAATATTATATAGTATGGAGATACATAAAATTCGTTTTATACAATCAATTAGGAAGCCACACTTAGATCACATATTATTTTATAATATTGAATGTTAAATCCATTTTACATACCAATCAAACTTGTCGATAAACACTATGATGTGATAATAGACCTTGTACTAGAGTCGCATTAATGCTTTGATGGTAAATGCAATAATTGTCGTAATCTGCAGAATAATATGTCATTTGTATAACTGACACAATATACAGTTTATGGTACTTCACAGCCACGTATACAGAATTGCGTATAAATGCCCAATGCTCTAAATCCACTTTATCCCTATGCTAAATATAAACCATAAAGTTGGTCTAGACAGATACCACCGTTATGGCACATCTAACTAAGCTCTTCTCTCGAAGTTGGCAACCTCTGAACTTTCAGCTTGTACATATTGTAAAACATTGTCAGATAATTTAACTGTTGGCAGTAAATCTTTATGTACGGTCAAAACTAAAAGTGAAAGATTTTATTTAAAACAAAAAGCGTTTTAAACTTATACATATAAACTTATAATATAAGGTTTTAGGTCGTGTTTTACTGTTTGTCACTGTTTTTTTTAATTTGAATCAATAAGTTATACTAAAGTATATAAGTTATATTAAATAGTTTATACTTTTTTCTGGTTTCTTTTATGTAATATTATGTATGTTTTTCATTTTAATCTCTACATGTATTATATTCTGGTTACAGACTATAAACAATATACTACACATTTTATATTTAATATTTGTATTACAAATGGTATAATTTCGAACTGGCCAAATAGGAACGCATAATTCTTTTAATAGTAAAATTATTTTCATAAAAGTATTCTCCTTCCAACACATTTAAACTTAAAGTAAATTTTGTGGTAAGTTTATCTCGTTACAATGTTCTTAACTGATTTCGAAATTTTTCTAGATAGCGATGTTAAGACATATATGTAGTAGGAAATATTTTAGTATTCTGAGGGCAAAGAGAATTGTGGCTGAAGTGTACATATTGTAATATTTAATCACACAGGTAATTTATGCTGAGGGTCTCCTAAATAAAACCCTGGTAGTCTCCTGGTCTCTTAATAAATATTGTCAAAAATGATTACTTACTAAAAAAAGACAATGATAAAAATTATATTACAATATTAAATAACAATGTGAAACATTACCATATCATATTGGGACCGTGCAAGTTCGGAACAGCGACACCTGGTGTCGTAAATCAGCAAAATTTACTGCGCTTTCATGTTATATCGAGGTTACTGGATAACTGTCAAATACGTTGCCCCAAAAAAGAATAAGAAGAAAAAGCAAGATTTAGGTTATGTCGGTATGTTATTAAAAGGTAAACGTTGTATGTAGTGTAAATACAAATAAATATATTATTAAATTACAGCATTACTGTTACTATGGATGCAATAATAAAAACTGGATTTGAGAAAGTAAATCACCAAATAACTTTTCAACCAAGCACTGTGTCAAAGGGAAAAGCTTTAGTAGTGGCAAATCATGTTAAGAATATGGAAGAATTAAGAAAAATAAATTACCATAAATAATGCTAATGCATAAATGTATAAATTAGCAGGTTAAGCTCATGATATCATTATATTGGTTTGAACAATTCATTTTTTCCCTGTAAACTTTTGAACAGCGAATATATCTTAATTCATCTTCAGAAAAACTTGATGCATTTTTATAAACGTAAAAAAAAATATAATTTAAACATTAAACTTGATTTTTGGGTTAAAGTGAACTCTGAGTGAGTGTTATGAAATTAAAATTTACACTTAAAAGTGAACTTTTATTTATTATTTACTTCAAACTAACTTTAAAATCGGGCGCAAGAATAATGCATAATTTAGGTTATGTTACTTATGATTTTTTATAATATAAATCCACTTTTGTCGTGTCCATGTACTCGCGCACGATCGTTTCTCGTATCACATCCAAGTACTTGCACGTCGCCAATAGTGGTGGGCGACCCTGCGATTTTTGTGTAGCTGCGACAAGATGTGACTGCTCCAGTATTGTCATGGTGACAAAAATCAGTGATTTTTTGGCGTAGTTTAATCTCAGCTGCTATCGGTGAGAGTGAGTAAACCGTGCTTGCATCGCAGATAAATACTGATTGCAAGTCGCAACTTCGTCGGATTTTGTTTACGGGGATCCCCCAATAAAAAATTTAAGTTAGGGTATTCCTAGAATCAAAATTTATTAAAAATAATTATTAAGTAATACCGATTTTTTCGTAGTTCTTATTCGCTCTTCGCTCATAAAGCAAGCAGTAATTAACATTCCAATTTTTACGTGCCAGATAGAGTTTTGGAATTGGAGGAAGAAGTTCGCAATACAATGGCCTTATTAAATGTAAACAAGTTACCGAATATATCAATTAAAGAATGGCAAATACTTTAACTATTAAGAATGTGCTTAAAACCAAGGAAGAACTGACTAAAATAATAAGTGGCGAAAATTAAGTAACTTATCTTCAGTGACAATATTGACAAAAGGACTTAAAAATGAAAATTTGAAATTGAAACAAAAGGAACAACAGAAAAAAGTTTTGTTTTTTTAAAAACAAAAAACAAAATTTGTTTAATTTACTGTTTGTATTTTGAGAACGATTTCCGAAGTGGAAATTGAAACGTCAATAAACGTATTTTTATCTTTAATTGTGGCTTATTCCAGTTAAATAGTAATTAATTTACAATGCCACAGGAAAATAGTTTCAGAACAAAATTTATAAATGTTCATAAAGGAAAAATCATATCAAACAATCAAATATTACAAGGAAGAAGATTAATTATTCCTAGTGAACGACTAATATTATCTAATGTACGTCCAACAATTTCACATAGTATTCTAGAATCAGAACTACAGAAACTAAGCTTTAAACTTATGTCTCCCTTGTCATTCCTTAGAATTGGCACATCTCGTCCCGAATTTCAACACGTACTAAGTTTTCGTAGAGAGGTATATATTTCACTTTTAGTAGACCGAATACTTCCTGAAGCCATGTTAATGTCGAATAACACAATACCTACATAAGACATTATAACCGACGTAATACAACACTCAGTACAAATCCATTCAGAACCAAATTATTTGGTACAAGACACTCAATCTAAACAATACAAAAATAAAGATGTAGATGTAAATAAACCAAGGCCAAAAAACGATAATTCGCTAACAAATGAAGGCATAAACGTTAACGAAATAGGATTAGAAACTAATGAATCATTGATCACTTCACCAATTAGCACAGAAGCTACACTGCAATAAAGCGAAAGAGCTTTCTCCGTAACAGTTACACCACCTGAAACTCCTGAATGCTTTATACGGCCTGCTAAGGATACACGTTCAAAAAAGAAGAGAACGATCGCAACAATAGATCCTATTGATAAACAGAAATAATTGCAGCCAACATAAGTATTTTTTGAAGACGACGCAAAGTGTTCTTAATTAACAAGAAACGATACACTTTTTTGAAAACGCGTATGGTTCACCCGACTCATTGAGTGTTGCTAAAACTTTTGCAAAAGATATTGAGGGGTTACTAAAATTATTAGACAACATCTACACTCTGTTCAATGAAAAAATAATGAAAACACATTGCACGAGCGATCAAGTGTAAGAATGAAAATTAAAATATAAAAGAAAATGTCAATTTTTCAGTGGAACATAAACGATTATTATGCACAACAAGAAATGTTTAAATTATTGATACCTAAAAACTCACCTTCAATAATATGTCTCCAAGAAACGAATTTTACAGACCAAAAATCAGCAAAATGAAAGGCATTTACAGGTTATCAAAAAAGCAGACGTCATTTTAAAAAAGCCAGTGGAGGGGTTTCTATTTTTGTTAATAACTCATTAAAATCTAGGCAAATAGCTTTAAAGACCAACCTTGAAGAAGTAGCAGTAACCATATAAACTACAATAATTATTATCATCTGTAACATTTATTTTCCACCAAATACTAATATAAGTATAAAAGAGATAACTCATATTATAGAACAAATTCCATCGCCTAAGATTATAGTGGAAGATCTAAATGGACACAATCCACTTTTTAGATCTAATAGATATAACACAATAGGACACATAATAGAATCGGTCATTAATAACACCAATATTACCCTACTTAACGATGGATCTCCATCAAGATTTAATTCTTTTACTGGAAGCACTAGTTGTATTGACTTATCTCTTGTAGACCCTTCTTTAGTACAAAACATGACTTGGGAAGCTGGTACACAATTGTATGGAAGCGATCATTTTTCTATAGTGATAAATTTTGAAAACAAACAAAAATTCAACCATACACTAGATGGAATACAAAAATAGATGACTGGTCACCGTTTACACAATTTGTGGAGAATAAATTGAATTTTTTTTCACATCCATCCCCTTATGACAATATAAACGACTTAGTAAATAAATTCTCTAGTACCATGGTGAAACAATTACTGCTAAGATGCTATAAAGGAGACAGAGCATTCAATAAATACAAAAAATAAAAAACACAAGAAAAACTTCTAGAATATAAAAACTTAAGGCTATTAGTAGA
The DNA here is from genome assembly GCA_918026665.1 of Diabrotica balteata. Taxonomy (NCBI): domain Eukaryota; kingdom Metazoa; phylum Arthropoda; class Insecta; order Coleoptera; family Chrysomelidae; genus Diabrotica; species Diabrotica balteata. The sequence continues at coordinate 82,045,371 of OU898282.1, read as the reverse complement.
AAAGTGGTAAAAAAAGCAAAAAAGGAATCGTGGAAAAATTTTTTATCAACAATAAACAGTTCTACTTCAGCAGCAATAGTGTGGAAACAAATTAACAAAATTTCGGGACGCCACACAAACTTATCAATAAGATTTTTGAAATATAATAATAAAATTCATACATCTAGATCTGGAATAGCCAATGTATTAGCTTCATCCTACGAGTCATATTCAAGTAACGAAAACGTTTCCAAAAAGTTTTTACAGTTTAAATCCAAATAGGAATTACAAGAATTTAATTATTATAAAATCGATAACCTACCAATAAATGCACCAATACTAGAGGAAGAGTTAAATGAATCTAAAAATTCTATTAAAAACTCTAGTCCTGGTACAGATGATATTCCTATTATTTTTCACATACTTGGAATTATGTCTACACAATAATACCTATCCTTAAACCTGATAAACCACGTTCAGACCCAAACTCTACAGTCCAGTATCGTTAGGATGTGTAATAAGCAAAATGCTCGAAAAATTAATTAACCAACGTCTTATTTGGATACTCGAGCAAAGATCTGTTTGATCTAACAAACAAAGTGAATTTCGTAAAGATAGATCAACTTTAGACAACTTAGTTAACTGCATAGTGGTATTTTTTTATATAACCAGAGCTTTTGATACATTTTGACGCCATAGTATAATTAAGGGATAAAGAATACAGAAAATGGAACCCCTCAAGGATCATCGATAAGTGTTTACTCTTTTTTTTATTGCTGTTAACAGTATTTTGGAAAACGATTTTCCACCAGTAAAGAGTAGGCTATACGCAGATGATCTCATAATTTATTGTAAAGGAAAAAACATAGAACGTATTAAATAAACCTTATAAGATACTATTTCTGCATTAGAAAAATGTTCAATGAACTATGGAATAAAATTTTGTTCCACCAAAAGTAAATCTATCTATTTCACCAGAAAATGCAATGGTAGTAGTCCAGAACTTTCTTTAATACACAAATATAATATGTTGACTGTATCAAATTCCTTGGAATTAATTTTGATAAAGAGTTTAATTTTAAGCAACATATTTTTCATCTTAAAACATCTTGTTAACAATATTTGAACACAATGAAAGTCCTATCTACTAAAAATTGTGGATGTGGTCAAGATATCTTATTGACGGTATATAAAAACCTTATTAGATCTAAAGTCGATTACGGTTCAATAGTGTATGAGTCTACCAGTCATTCACTTTTAAAAGATTGCAACCAATCCAAACTGCTGCTAAAGAACTAGCCTAACGAGCTTTTTGTATCACAGCTACAGATAGCTTACTACGTTTAGTAAGAGAACTGCCTGACTGGAATTAAGAAGACAATATCTTAACCTAGCATATGCTGCAAACGTTTTAGCAAATAGTAAACATATCGTAAGAAACAATGTCTTTGCTTCTCGTTTTCACATAACATATCTTAACAAAAAAAGGTCTATACCCGATTTTTATAAAAAACTTAATGGATACATGACTAGCTATTATATTGTCTTCCCTAAAATATATCAAACCACCTGTTTAACCGCTCCGCCTTGGATAGTCAGAAAATTCTTCCTAGGCTTAAGTTTAACAAAGACTATTAATTAACTTAATGCTTTCTCTATGGTTAAACAATTTTGCAGTAAAATTGGTGAGTACCAACAAATTTATACTGATGATTCCAAATCAGAAAAAGGATTAGGATGTACCTTCATACATAACGACTACAATGCTTCATACACAATCTTAAATTTTAGCACAGTCTATACAGGAGAAATATTCGCAATCTAGAAAGCATTAGAATATGCACTAAACGCCAACTTAGACAGTTGCCTAGTAATAACAGATTCCTTAAGTTCCATAAGTCGCTTGGGCATAATTTACTTAACTCATCTATTCTTAGTATTGATAAAAAACCATTTGTACTAACTTCAGCAAAAGAATGCGATTGTAAAATTATGTGGATTTCATAACATATAGGTATACATGGTAATGAAAGAGTAGATACTGCCATAAAATTTTCATTTAACAACGAAGACTTAATAGAACATACCTATACGAAAGATTTTCATCACTGGAATAACTCGACATTAAAAGAATGGTGGCTTCAAGAATTGAATCAATCTCAACAAAAACTACGAGACATAAAAACAACAGTTAAAAGATGGAGGAATATGTGTAGCAACAGGAAAGACCAAATTATAATAAACAGACTGAGATTGGGACATACACGCTTAACCCATGAATACCATATTACTGGAAGTGTTCGTCCAATGTACGGTAAGTGTTTTAACAGTTTAAGTGTTCAAAGGAAAAAGTGTAACCTACCGACAACGCTACGAGTGTTAAGAAGAAAACTGTGTCTATTTGTCTGTTTTAAGTTTTCTAAAATCAATAGGAATATACAAACAAATTTAAACATCAGTGCGTCTACTAATAAATGTGTAACCTTCTAATCTATGTATGTCAAAATCTGTATAGGTATATTTGGTATCCAAAAATGTAAAAAAAATTGTAATACGAAGCGGCGCTAATAACCACTTAGGTTGATGCGTCTTAATTGTAAATAAAAAAAAAACAGTATTTATAGCTTTTACTATAACAGTATTACTAATGAAAAACTAAACCTTACAATTTAAAGACACGAGCAAATCCACCGAAAGGTTTGTATACAAAGCAGTCTTGGCATATCGCAAGTGAGGACCATATAAAGCAGCTAGCGTCTGTCCATTAACATAAAATTTGCGATAAAGTGTAGCCTTGGCGCCAATAATAGTATCCGAAGAAATATTTAACTGTAAATAGCAAAAAACAAAGTATAGTATGATAATTATCAATACAAATAAGTGTACTTCTGATAAAAGTAAAACAAATTGTGATAAGTATAAGATAAATAAAAGTGAAATCCTTGTACAAATAAACGATTACAGTAAGAAAGAGTGACAAACAAGAGCTGAGTAGTCTAAGAAGATTTAACCAGGGAAAATGGAAGTAAGTACCTGAAAAAGAAATTTAAATATATGTCATAATCTTTTAAGTGAAGATGATTTTCATGAATTGACTGATCATAGATCATAGATCATAGAAAAAAATATCAAAGAGAAAAAAATGCATATTCCCTTTTGAAGGCAAGGGAAGATAACATGGATATTTGTTAAAATGCAAATAGCCAAACAGAAAAATAAACTGCCAATAAGAAAAATTACAAGCCACCAGTAATCAAGTTAAAAAGTGTTAAAAAAAAACAGGAAAAATTCTTCAAATTTCCGAAAAATAAAAGCTATATACAGTATCAGTAAAATCACTTGCAAACAATTCGGACAGCTATTGAAAAAACAATAGAGTACAACATACCACTACATCTGGCATTTGTCGATTATCACACAGCATTCGACAGTATCGGGAAATGGGCTTTCTTAGCAGCATTGGACGACGCCAGAGTAGATTCAAGATATGCTGCCCTCCTTAAGAATATATACGATGATGCTACTTTTCACGTAAAAATAGATGATGATCTGGAAACTATGAAAATAGACCTTGGCAAAGGTGTGAGACAGGGCGACACCATCTCACCCAAGTTATTTACTTTGGCATTAAAAAATGTTTTCAAACAACTAAATTGGGCCGAAAATGGATTAAAAGTAGTATCTTAACCATTTGCGTTTTGAAGACGACATAATACTAATAAGCACAGAACTCCATGAACTAAAATCAACGCTACAAGATTTAAATCACAAATCGAATCAAATAGGATTAAAAATGAATCTCGACAAAACAAAGATATTAAGCAACAGCCTAGAAAACATCACGATAGATAACATCAATAAGAAAAAGTAGAACTAATATATATATATATATATATATATATATATATATATATATGTGTGTATATATATATATATATATATATGTATATATATATATAAATATATATATATATATATATATATATATATATATATATATATATATACATATATAAAGGAGTACGACCGTCAAACAATTATTCAATGCAGTAAGTTTCAAAAGAAAAATTCTTTGATCAACGAGGATATCGGTCAAAGGAGAAATAATACAAGGAAATCACAGTTCCATTCTTATATTTGAAGACGTTTCGCTTGTGGTGTTCACAAGCTTCATCAGGTTAAATCTAAAAAATATTACAATGATGGTAGGTAATATTATACAATAACATGGAAAATTAACTTACGAATGTAGAGTGAAGAATAAAAGGTGTTAAACAAACACACCATTCCCTTTGGTAACTGTGGTCAAAACATTAAATTGTTGGCAAAATTGTAGCTTGAAAGTTTCTGTGTAGTAGCATTCGTGTTTTTTTTTGTTTTTTGTTTTCAACTTTTTCGCTTTGAAAAACACGAATGCTACTACACAGGAACTTTCAAGCTACAATTTTACTAACAATTTAATGTTTTTACCACAGTTACCAAAGGGAATGGTGTGTTTGTTTAACACCTTTTATTCTTCACTCTACATTCGTAAGTTAATTTTCCATGTTTTTGTATAATATTACCTACCATCATTGTAATATTTTTTAGATTTGAACTGATGAAGCTTGTGAACACCACAAGCGAAACGTCTTCAAATATAAGAATGGAACTGTGATTTCCTTGTATTATTTCTCCTTTGACCGATATCCTCGTTGATCAAAAGAATTTTTCTTTTGAAACTTACTGCATTGTATATATATATATATATATATATATATATATATATATATATATATATATATATATATATATATATATATATATATGTATATATATATATATATACATATATATATATATATATATATATATATATATATATATATATATATATGTATATATATATATATATATATATATATATATATATATATATATATATATATATATATATATTTATCTAGGACATGCAATTAAAAACGAAAAGGGAAATCAAACAATAGAAATCTAGAAATTACGGACACAATTATCGTGGGCTGCTTTTGGTAAGTTAAGCTTCATTTTAAAAGACAGAAAAATTCCAATTCACTTAAAGCAAAAAACCTATGATGCTTGTATACTACCAGATGCAACTTACGGATTGGAAACTATGGCAATAACAAGAAAAATGGCAAAACAATTAAGAGTAACTCGACGGGCTATGGAGAGGGCCATGTTAAATGTAAGCCTCAGAGACAAAATTCCTAACACCGAAATACGTCGAAGAACTAAAGTAAGCGACATCATGAGAAAAATAGCGACATTGAGATGGCAATGGGTAGCACATGTAGCTAGACAAGACACCAACAGATGGTCTCATAAAGTGACATTCTGGAGACCTCGCGAAACAAAAAGAAGCGTGGGAAGACCTAAAAAGAGATGGATATACGATATAACTGCTGTAGCTGGAAAGCAGTAGATGAGAATTGCAAAATATAGGAAGCGTGGAAGCAATTTCAGCAGGCCTATGACCAACATTGGATAAATAAAGGCTGAAGAAGAAGAAGAAGAAGAAGAAGAAGAAGAAGAAAAAGAAGAAGAAGAAGAAGAAGAAGAAGAAGAGAAGAAGAAGAAGAATATACAGTAAATAAAATCTCCCAAAACGGTAGAAATACACTTATACAAACAAGATATTGTATATACAAGAAAGGAATAAGAGTGTTAATAACTGAATTGAGTTGGGCGGGGTGATGTTGTGATTGGATATTAAGATAACTATTTTTATGAGTGTGTTTCCGGTACACGAAATAGGAAAAAACTGAGGAGGGTTTTGTGAATAGGAACATCAAGGTATGGCAAGGATGCTTTATACTCAACTTCCATCGTGAATTAAATGCTAAGATATATTCCATTCAGGTGGGAGAGAAAAAGATCTAATGTGTCTTTACCATGGGGATAAATGACAAAAGTGTCATCAACGTACCGTAACCAGCAGGTGGGTTTGAGATTTGATGAGGATAGGGCTACTATTTTGAAATGTTCCATGTAGATATCTAATACAGGAGAGAGGAAGGATTCCATTGGTACACCTTTAATTTGACAATAGAAATGATTTTGGAAAAAAAATATGTATTAGACATGCAGTGTTTTATAAGAGATAATGTGTCTTGGGGGATTTGATGTTTAGAGTTCAAGATGGAAATAGTTTCATCGATGGGATTGTTGGTGAATAAAGAAACAATGTCAAAAATAACTAGTATCTGAGGGTGAAATAGAAATGTTTTTCAGAAGATCAGTGAAATGAAAAGAGTTTCTGACAAAGAAGAGGCGTTTTCGGCTAATGGTTGTAAGGACAAAGTGAGATGTTTTGCCAATTTCTAAGTGGGGCAGTTGTATGCACTGACGATGGATCTTAGGGGGACATTGTGCTTATGTATTTTGGAAAGGCCGTATATCTTTGAAATTCGAGATGATTTTTCTCTAGATATAAGAGATTTTTTATGTCTGGATGTAGAATAGACTAATTTATAATAGATTTGATTTATAATAGATGGTCCGATTGGGTTTTTTAATATATACCTTTTATAAAGAATTTTAATGAATTTTTAGAAAAAGTAGTATTTATATTAATATACAAAATTCATTCAAGATAAGGAGGAAATAAATGAAAATGTTAATTACGAAGAACATATTTGGACAAATGACAATAATAATTGTTGGAGTAGATGCAATTACTGAGAATTCGACCATAAGGTAAAGAAAACATTTTTTGAACACACTAAAATATGTATTAGATATAAGGCAAAAGGAAAGGAAGATATTATTCTAATTGAAGATTTTAATAGCCACATAGAACGGAGCATGAGGATTTAGTGGGACGATTCGGATATGACGAAATTAGAAACGACAATGGTAGTCAGCTAATGAAAGTTTGTTGAGAATATGAGTTGGTCATAACTAACGCAAGATTTTATTTTAGAAGATTTTAAGAAAAGTCAGCAAAACAATATTACAAGACCTAAGAATTTACAGACAAGCAGAATGAGTAAGTAATCAGGGGTTAGTACTAGGCAAATTCATATTTTCAGGAAGGCGACAAAAAGACAATATCCAAAGAGATATTATCTTTTTGTCGTTTTTATTACCATAAACAACAAGAGAAGCAAAGAATAGGCCTAGAGAAGAATAAATACTAAAAAAGAATGTACAAAGACATAGACAATATGATATGGTATAACAGATAATTAAATCAAAGGAGTGGACAAAGCATTACACAAAATTATTGCAGGAGAATAGAATGGAGTATAGTTCACAAGACCCTGAGACAACAATAACAGAGAAAGCCAAAATCATAGACGAAGACATCACTAAAGCACTAAAGAAAGCCAAAAACAACAAAAAATCAGGACCAGGAAATATAAAAGGCAACTGCGGCAATATGAAGGCGCACGGTTCGTATCATTCATATGAGTGCTCTTCAAAAAATTTAAGCGGGAGAGCAGATTCCCGAGTATTGGAATCTATTATATATGTCCTTCATTTTCAAAAAATTGACAAAAGGTCACCAAATAACTAGAGAGATCAGTGTAATGACTTTAATAGTAAAAATATTTTCCACAGTAATAAAAGAAAAAATACAACTACACATGGGCCATTAGGGTGAAGAAAAAGCCAGATTCCGAAAAGTCAGATCGTGTCTTCATAATATATTATTTATTAGACAGATGATAGAAAAGAACAAGAAGAAAAATATTGAAACATATATGACCTTAATGAACTTGCATGATATGGAAGAAAATTAAAGGAAAATATAAGCTTCGTCTTCTTTGAGTGCCTCTCCTATCGGAGATTGGATATCATTATGGCGATTCTAATTTAATTAACTGCTGTTTTGAATAATTCGCTAGTGGTACAGCCAAACCACTCTCTTAAATTTCTTATATAGTATATTCTTCAACGACCTGGATTTCTGCGTCCTTGGATCTTTCCCTGCATTATATTTTGTAGGAACGTGTACTTTTGTCCTCTTATCAGGCGGCCTAAGTATTCCAGTTTTCTCTTTTTATATTCATAATAACTTCCGGATCGTTATTTGTTCTGCGTATTACCTCTTCATTTGTAATTATATCCACCCAACTTATTCTTAGTATACGGCAGTAGCACCACATCTCAAAGCTTTCAAGATTTTTATTATTCCTCTGTTTAAGAGTCCACGCCTCAACACCGTAAAGCAAAGTACTAAATACATAGCATTTTATTATTCTAGTTCGTAGATGAATACTAATATCACGATTACAAAATATTTTTTTTTTTTATAAAGGTAGACCTGGCAATTTCAATTTTTATCTCGTGATTTTGGTCACCTGTTTCATTAATGAGGGTTCCCAAGTATTTGTATTCGCTTTTTCAAGCTATGTACCGTTTATTGTGATACTGGTGTCATGGATTGGATTCTTATCGAAGGTCATATATTTGTTTTTTTTTTGACGTTCATCCTGTTACCGTAGTTATTACATATCTCATTCATACTTTCAACTAGATGTTGTACATCTTCCACTGTTTTGCCATTATCACAGTATCGTCAGCATATCGAATATTATTGATAACTTCTCCATTGACTATGATCCCTTCGTTTGCATGTGAGGGAGCTTCTTGGCATATTTGTTCTCTGTAGACATTAAACAAAAGCGGTGACAATATACAACCCTGTCGTACTCCTCTACGTATTTCTATTTCGTCCGATGTTTGATCTCCCACCTTTATATTAGCTCGCTGATTCCAGTACAGATTTATTATTATTTTTATGTCTCTGGTGTCGATGTGCTTACTTCTTGGATTTCTTTCAGTGGATACTTAGTCGAAGGCCTTTTTAAAGTCTATATAGCAGGCATGCACCTCTTGGTTAACATCTAGACATCTTTGTGTTAGTACATTTAAGGCAAAGAGAGCTTCTCTTGTACCTAATCCGTTTCTAAATCCCATCTGTGTATCGTTTATATCGATATCTAACTTTTGATGGATTCGGTTGTGGATGACTCTAAGAAATATTTTAAGCAGGTGACTCATCATGGAGATTGTTCGATGATCTGAACATTGCATTGTCTTTGTTTTCTTCAGTATGATGACAAACGTAGACAGCAACCATTCTTGAGGTATTATACCAATACTGGTATAAATATGAGCTATGAGCACTCAAAGTAAATATGTGTAAGACAGAATACTCATGTAATGGATCCAAGGTTGCAGATTTAAACTCAAGTTTAGAAGAAGAGATTAAAGTTGTAAGACTTTTAAGTAGTTAGAGTCAATGGTAAGCCAAGGTGGTACGTGCACAAAATATATAGAAATTAAAAGAGCACAGCGAAAACAAGCCACGAAAGCTCCCGATAAAATGATATGGAACAGCACTCTAACAAAAAAAAAAAAAACAAAACAAACGGATATTTTAGAGAATAGTGCTAAATATTGCCCTATATGGAGTGAAAGTATGGACAATGACAACACCAATACGAAATAAAATAAGAACAGTTAAACTAGACCTTACAAAAAGATCCCCACAAATTACTAAAGCAGATATAATAAGAACAGAAAAAATATGCAACAGAATGGAATTAGTATACTAAATTATAAAGAAGTTGAAAAACAGATCACTGCAGTGGTACAGGCAAGTAAATAGAATACTAAGAAGAACACCTGCTACAAGATGGAAACCATATATAGGAAATTCTATGATAGATCAGCATTTCAGACACCTCAGACAAGATGACTGGAAAAATAGAGTGTTGGGAGGACGAAAACGGCGAACTAATAATGGGAAAAGAAAAGGAAGAACCTATTCAAAAACATACAGGCATACCGAACGATTGTATTCCCTTAAATAATAGACCATTTTAAAAAAATAATTTTTTTTTTGATATATTTCACGATTAAGTCGGTAAAAGGAACTAGAAATAATACTAAAACTAAATATTTCTGCTAGCAGCAGTTGGTTTCATAAAATTAGTTTCTAAGTAGTGGCTAACGACTAACTGTTGTTTTTTATTTTATTTTATCGTATAATGCTAATTTCAGTTGTATTATATTTGAAATAAGAAATTTTTTTGCAATTTTGCGAAACTTATATTTTGCGTTTAAATATCAAATTATATTCTGTTTTATTGTTTTACCAAATGTTTATTTGCGATTGGTATCGCTGATAACTAGTGCTACGTATAATCAGATATTCATTACGGCTTTTAGAATTAATTGACAATAAACTAAATAGTTTAGAGAGATATATTCCAATTTAATTTGTAATTTTACTGCATAATTGTTATTACTTATTGATACATGTTTTGTTCACAGAAGGTTATTTCTCGAAATAATGCTAATAATCCAATGTAATTTTCCATTATATATACCAAGAATTTCTAAATAAATTAAAACAAAAATTATTTTTACTTACACAGAAGTTAAAACAAGTCACATTTGTATGTAGGTATAAAAAACATATACCTAATTAAAAATTGTATACCTAAATTCAAATGTGATGTGTTTTAACTTCTGTATAAGTTTTTTTAAACGATGGTATACAACTACTGGGATTATCCTATTAATTTTTTTAAAAATTATATAAGGTATACCATATTTAAACATTAAATTATTTAAAAAATGTAAGTTAAAAAAGATTTTGTTTTCAAATAATAAATTTGTTTGTTTTTGCAGAAAAATGGAAAAATAAAAATGGGAACATGGAACGTAAGAAGCATCAATGAAAAACAGGTAGAACTGGTTGAAGAAATGATCAGACAAAACAGAGAAATATAAGGAATAACGGAAATGAAAATGAAAGGAAAATGTTTACAGAAGGTACACAAAGGATATTGGTTATTTTGGGTAGGAGCTGATGCAAAGGTGAGAGCAAAAGAAGGCGTAGGGATAATAATTGCACCGAACAGAATACAATACGTTCTAGAAGAAACATGTTTATGAGAATATTATCGCTGAAAATAAAACTGATACACGAGGAAATATGGACAATAATAACAACCTACGGAGTTGATGAAGTCGCAAAAAAGGAAGAGAAGGATACATTTTTCGAGGAACACCAAATGCAAATTGACAATGGGGAAGTAAATATAATTTTAATGGGAGATCTAAACGGTAGAGTCGGAAATAATAACAATGGAATTGAGGAACGCATGGGAAAAGAAGGAGAAGAAATACAAAACAAAAATGGTAAAAGAATAATAGAAATATGTATGGAGAATAAACTTGTTATAACAAATATAAAATTCAAACATAAAAAAGTACCTGAATACACGAGAGTACAAGAAAGCAGAAATGAAAAATCACTCATAGATTACTTTTTGGTAAGTAGCAACAAACGGAAAAGAAGCTATTTTCTTGTGGCATTTTAATTTAATTACTGTTTAACTGGGAATAAGCCACAATTAAAGATAAAAATACGTTTATTGACGTTTCAATTTCTAGTTCGAAAATCGTTCTCAAAATACTTATTATTTTTAGAACGATTTCCGAAGTATAAATTAAAACGTCAATAAACGTATTTTTATCTTAAATTGAGGCTTATTCCCAGTTAGATAGTAATTAAATGGAAAAGAGTACAAAGCACGAAAGTGAAAAGAGGCTCCTAGATTAGCAGTGATCATCATCTAGTAATAATAAGAATAAGAACAGCAAAAGTGAAGAAAGAAAAAAGGAGAAAGGTAGTAAATGAAAAAGTAAAAAGCTACAAATTAAAAGAAGAAAGATATAAAAAGATATTCCGAGAAAAATTAGATAAGTATTTTAAAAGGTAGGGTAAAACTGCAAGTATAGAAGAAAAGTGGGAAAATCAAGACCAACTTAATCATAGCTGATGAGGAAACTTGCGAGAAGAAAAAAATAGCAAATACTAGCATAAGGAGAACTAAATAGAGGACGGAAGAAATACGAAGAAAAATAAAGAACACAAAAAGAAAAATGGAAGAGATATCCAAGTACAAAGCGTCCTGAAGACTATGAGGCATATAAAGAAAAAAATATAATAGGTTAAAATAACTGTGAAAGCAGAAAAATAAATATACATATATAATGGCTATACACCCCAGCGTGGGGTTAAACCGTAAATGCTTTCTAGATCCTATTTCTTAAGTGGATCAGTCTTTTTTTTGTTTATCTTATCTTCTTGACAATATCTCTCCATTTTTTCCTGTCTCTAGTTTTTCCTCTCCATTCACTGACTCCTGCCCTTTGGAGGTCTTCTTCAACTTCTTGCAGCCACTTTGATCTCGGTCTTCCCCTTCTCTTTCTTCCTCCTGGATTCCATTCTATCATTGCGTATGTCACTGCCTCATCGCCTGCTCGCCAAATGTGACCTAGCCATCTAACTCTGCTTTGCTTTATTTTAGTTACGATGTCTTCTTTAAGTTCTTCCTTAATTTCTGCATTTGTTCTGCTTCTATATTCATTTTGCTCTGTTCTGATTGGTCCTAGTATGGTTCTCATAATCTTTCTTTCTGCAATTCTTAAGTCTTCTTCATCTTTTTTAACCATCGTCATTGTTTCCCCTGCATATAATAATATTGGTCTAATTATGGTGTTATAAATGCTCATCTTGCTTTTTTTAGTCAGTGTTTTGCTTTTAAGTAATCTTTTGTTTGCAAAATAGGCTTTATTCGCTGCTAATATTTTTTCTTTTATTTCGGATTTTCTTTCTCCGGATTTACTTATTGTAACTCCTAGGTATTTGAAGTATTCTACTTCTTCAAACTCGGAACTTCCTATTTTGATCTTTTCCTTTATTGGTTTTTTCCCTAATCTTAATATTTTTGTCTTTTCTTGATTTAATCTTAGCCCATTACCTCTCCTTTCTCTCTTATTTCTTCAAGCATTTCTTTCATTATTTTTCTGTTCTTTGCAATAATAGCAATATCATCTGCATATGCAATTATTTGACCACCTCTTGTTCTGAGATTTCCTTTATTTATATTTCGCCGTACATATTCTAATGCTAGATTAAATAGCGTTGTTGATAAGGCATCTCCTTGTTTCATCCCTTTATTTATACTGAATTCCTCTGTCTCTCCTCTTTGTGTCTTTATGCTTATTTTTGTAGTTCTCATTGTCATTTCTATTAATTTTCTGAGTTTATGTGGAATTTTTAATTTTTTAAGTGCTGTCATTAATACGTTCCTTTTAATAGAATCAAATGCCTGTTTAAAGTCTATGAATAACATTTCCAGTTCTAATTTATACTCGTTTGCTTTTTCCATTATTTGTTTTATTGTGTGTATTGCATCTATTGTAGATCTTCCTTCTGTGAATCCACATTGGTACTGTCCTACTGTCTTCTTTGTAATCTTTGATAACCTCTTTTTTATTATTGATGTCAATATTTTATATGTTGTATTTAGTAATGTTATTCCTCCATAATTTTCACAGATTTGTTGGTCTCCCTTTTTATGTACTGTTATGATCTGTCCTACCTCCCAGTCACCTGGCATTTTCTCTTCTTTCCATATATTTTTCAATAGTGCCAGTATTTTTCCTCTTAGTTCCCTTCCCCCGTATTTTATTAGTTCCATATTAATTCCATCTTTACCTGGGGCTTTTCCATTTTTGCTTCTCTGTATAACTTCATCCAATTCCTCTAATGTTGGTTCTTTTGAAATTTCGATGTCTACTTCATTTGCTTCTTCTTCGTGTACTGTTTCCTCCTCGTCATGCATTACTTGTTCTGTTGTTTCCTCCGTCAAGAGCTCTCTGTAGTAATCTCTCCATACTTGCTTGTATTCTTGGTCATCTATTATCACTATTCCCTCTCTATTTTTATTCCGTTTGTTTTGCCCTTGTATGTTTTGTTTTGTTCTTTAATCTTTTTGTAAAAACTTTTCGTATTTCTGTTTGTTCTTTCCTGCTCTATTTCCTGCATTTTTTGTTTACCCATCTTCTTTTATTTTGCCTTATCACTTTCTTAGCATCCCTTCTTAATTTTTCATATTCTTCTCTGTCTTCCTCTTTATCTGTTCTTAGCCATTTATTTCTGGATTGCACTTTTTTCCTGTTATTTCTCTACATTCTTGGTTATACCATTCGTTTTTTGTTTTAGCCTGACTTTTACCTATCTGCATATTTGCACTTTCATCTATTGATTTTTTAATCGTCTCCCATTCTGTGCTTATATCTTCTGCTTTATATTTCTCTTTTATTTGAACTGTTACTGCCTCTTCATATTTTTTTCTTACTTCTTCATTACTCAATTTATTGACATTCCACTTTTTATGTTGGCTTTTTTGTTTTGTTTCAATTTTAACTTTTTGTCTTATAATGGCTGTGACCATGTAGTGGTCTGAATCTGAACACGCCCCTCTGAACGTTCTTACATCTTTTATTGACGATTGTTTTCGCTTATTAATCAGTATATGATCAATTTGACTATATGTTTTCTGATCCGGTGACCTCCATGTTACCTTATGTATTTTAGGGTGTTCAAATTTTGTCGAGCTTATTAACAAATTTGCTCTTGTTGCTAGGTTACATAGTCTTTGCCCATTGTCATTCGTGTTTTCGTGTATTGTATGCTTTCCTGCAATTTGCTGTAAAAAGTCCTCTTTTCCAATCTGAGCGTTGAGGTCTCCCAGTACAAATATGACATCTTCTTTGGGTATTTTTTCTATCTCCTCTTCGACCTTATTATAAAAGATTTCTTTTTCGTCTGCATTGCTTGTTTCTGTGGGGGCGTATAAATTCAAGACTGATATATTAAACGGTTTGCTGTTGACTCTAACATAGGCCATCCTTTCGCATATTGGCTTGAAATTTATAATTTTCTCTCTTAGGTGACTAAGTATCATGAATCCCACGCCTTTTTGCCCTTGCTTCTTTCCTCCTGAATATAACATTGTAAAGTCTTGTTTATCAGTCTGTCCCTGTCCCTCCCAGCGTAATTCTTGCAGTGCTGCAATATCTATTTTATACTTTTTGAGTTCCTTTCCTATTTCTAGCATTTTTCCTGGAGTTAGCATAGTTCTTATGTTCCATGTGCTTATTTTCAACTCTTTATTTTTTTTGTTCTGTTGTCTTCGTCCTTTATTTTTGTTTTCTTGTCCATTTTTCTTTATTTCACTTTTGTTGTGCCCGGGTTTATCTGCAGTTATTTCCTGTTTCTTTGCCTTGTTCGTCAACGAATAATGTATCCTCTCATCCCTTGCTAGTTTTTTGAACCACCTCCATGATGGTCCTCCAGCTGGTTGGTGTTTCTATTCCATCTCCTTTCTAGACCATCTATTATAAGTTTGTTGGCTTTAATTTGGACACGTTTACCTTTCTTTATTTCATCTTTTGCTATTCTTCGTATTTCCTTCTGTATTTGTAATTCCTCTGTCGTTAGATCATTGTTT
This sequence comes from Diabrotica balteata, assembly GCA_918026665.1. NCBI lineage: Eukaryota > Metazoa > Arthropoda > Insecta > Coleoptera > Chrysomelidae > Diabrotica > Diabrotica balteata. Next base: position 82,030,048 of record OU898282.1, on the reverse strand, counting down.
ATATATATTTTTTCTTTTTTCACTTCTTTAAGTTTACTTTTGTTTTCCATAATTTTTGTTTTTTCTTCTTTGTTTGGCAATCTGACTAAACATGTCTTATCTTTTAGTTTCACTGCTTCATCTATATTTACGGTAATATTTAGCTCTTTTGTCATAAAATTTTCTATCACTTCTTTTAGTATTCTTCTATCTCCAGTTTTTATTGTCATTCCCTGTATTATCACATTATTTTCTTTTCTTATTCTATCCAGCCTTTCAAGGCGTCCTTTTGTCTCATTCAGATCCTTTTTGATTTGTTCATTTTCTTTCCAGATTTCACTATTCTCTTGTTTTAGTTCTGCTAGTTCAGTTTTGAGTTCCCTCATTTCTTCTATGTATTGTTTTTGTTCTGTTTTTACTTCTTTTATATCAGTTTTTAATTCTTGTAACTCTATTGTTAAATTTTTTATCATCTTTAGTATTTGATCTATTTTGTTTTCATTTTTGTGACTTTTAATTGGGCTTCTTTGTACTTTTTTACTGGGACCAAATAACAGTTCCTCTTCTTCTCTATTTCTTTTCCGATTGTCATCGGATGTATTATCATCTGAATCCATATTTCTGCTGCTACTACTCGCGATAGAGCCAACCTCCCCACTCAACGCGTCGAAGGAAGATAGTTCTCTCAAGTAGTAGCTTGTAGTAATTTATTTTCTCGTTTACTTCCTGGATAAATTAATTTTCAATTAAAATAATTGTCAGTTACTTTGGAACGGTTTGATGTGGCAACGTCCACCTCTAGCTTTTAAAACTGATATATAGTGTTAATTACCTGGGCCGGTTTTGTTTTTAGTTTTTTGTGTTGAGAGTAAATAAAATTTCCTTCGCCTTCCTAAATTTATCGAGGTTATGCACTTACCTCTCTTCCAATGTCTTTGCTATAATTACCCTTAACACTTTTATTCTTGTATTACACACTGCACGCAAAATCAGCAAAATTATCGACTCACAATAACCAAAAATTGAAATTATTATGGAGCAGAATTTACACACATCTATTCCTTACACTAGAGATCAGAAAAATAAAGGTCATGGAAAAAGTTTGGGCTGACAATAATAAATTATTATGGGGAAAATCAAAAACTCTTCTATGATGCATTAAAACAGCTCAGACAAAAGAAAGAACACATGATGCCGAATATAAAAGACAAGAATAGAAAGATAACAACAGAAGAAAACCAAATAATGAAAAGATGGAGAGAACATTTCAAAGAGCTAACTCATACAGACGTAAACAACATAGTGGAGATACAAGAAATAAATGAAAAACAAAAAGTAGAACCCATAACAACAGAGGAACTGGAAAAGGCAATTGAAAGAGCTAAATTAGGCAAAACACCAATCAACGATCATATTACCCCGGAAATGATAAAATTCATGGGAATAGAGGGAGTGGACAGCATGAAATAACCAATGAATGATATCATAAAGAGAGCAGAAATACCACAGGACTGAAAGAAAGACATTATACTATCAATAAATAAAAAGGGCGACAAGAGAAACTGTAATAATTACCGAGGTATTACTATATCAAGTATTCCTGGGAAGGTATTTGCAAGAATAATAGAAACAAGAATAAAAACCCAAATAGAACAAACTATGGAAGATACACAATGTGGATTCAGGAAGGACAGAAGCACACAAGACCAAATATTCACAATAAGATAGGTAAGTGAGAAAGTAATATATATATATATATATATATATATATATATATATATATATATATATATATATACCATAAAAATAGAGAAATACATATGCTTTATTGATATGGAAAGAGCGTTCAGAAACAAAGCGCTCAGCGCAAACAGAAATCAAAGAAAGGACGTATGGAGGACATTAAAGGCAAGAGGAGTTGACAGGATAACAATTGATGTAATAAAGGATATGTACAATAATAATACAAATATGGTGAGAACCAATAACGAGGAATCCGAAGAATTTTCTACAAGTCAAGGCGTCAAACAGCGATGCGTGTTGAGCCCACTGCTGTTCTCAGTGATACTGGATGAAGCAATAAAGAAAGCCAAGAAAAGAATGAGAAAACTAACATTAGGATACTGGCAAATAAAACAGACTCAACTATCAGATCTTCTATGTACTGACGACATGGTTTTAATAGCAGAAAACAGAGAAGAGCAACAGAACAACCTTCAAATCCTAGAAGAAGAACTGACAAACATAAATATCAAGATAAATACAGAGAAAACAAAAACAATGATAATTTCAAATAAGAGAAAGACACACGCAATATAATTAAATGGAAAACAACTAGAACAAGTGGAACATTTTAAATACCCAGGAGTAATATTTGAATCAAACGTAAACAAGACATGGAAATAAATGAGAGAATGGTACCAACAGGAAGCTTGTTTAACACTATGAAAACAACATTTTTGGGAAAAAAAGAAATACCGGAGAAAGTAAAAACGGCAGTCGTTAAATCAGTAGTTAGACCTACAATTATGTATAATAGCGAGTCATAGATATAGGCTGGGAGACAAAAATCTCGAGTCAATGCTATGGAAATGAGGTTCCTGAGGTAAATAGCAAACAGAAAGAGGACAGACAAAATAAGAAATAAAACAATCAGACAAAACCTAAAACTAGAACCAACAAACGAAAAAATATTAGAAGGGAACCAAGATGGTTCGGGCACGTGTATAGAACATCGAAAGAAAGATTAACAAAACGAGTGTTTGAAACGAGAGTGCAAGGAAAAAACAAACGAGGAAGACCAAGAGTTAGGTGGGTAGATGAAATCAGAAAAAAAGTTAAAAAGAAAGGATTGATATGAGAAAATGCACGAGATTTAGCACAAGACCGAAAAGCATGGAGACAACAGTTCAAAACTTAACTACACCAGCCTTACACCTAACGGTAGAAAGGCTTAGGAACAAGTAAGTAAGTAGTTGTTTTTGCATATACTATAATATGCTTTGCAGTTTTTATCTAACCAATGTGGACTCTGTTAAATTTGGTTTATTTTTAAATCAGCGTTGTTACAACACGACATTGATATTGTACTACCTCGCCAAGTAAATACATTTAATATTAATTACGTATTACATAGAAAGAGAGAAAAATATAAGAGAGAAAATTCATATAAAGCTATGAAAAGAGAAACATCCATTAAGAATAATTTACTTGCAGTGTTATTTTTATATCGTGAAAATTACAGCTTTTTAAAACAGTGGTATTATCTACATTCATAGACGGAGAGGAAGGTTATTAATATATCACAAACAAAAGGTATACCAGTTCATCCTTTTATACTGGGTGTTTAAAAAGGGTATGTCCTAAATTAAATCACGCATTCTGGGGACAAAAATAAATTGATTGAATCCAACTTACTTTAGTACAAGAGTGTACACAAAAAAAGTTACGGCCCTTTGAAGTTACAAAATAAAAATTGTTTTTTTGGATTATCTTCTAAACTACTTGACATTTTGTAATAAAAATGGACACGTTAATTTCTTGTTCTGAAAGCATTTTTCATACAAAGGGAACAACAAAATCTTAGCACACAGAAAAAATTTAAGGGGGGTGTTCAGCCGTTAATCTCTCCAAACTTTTGAGTACGTTCAAATCAAATAAATTTTGTGGCATCATTAGTTTAAGACATTATTTTAAAAACATTTTGTCAATTATCACTTTTTCTAAAATTAGTTTTTTCCTAGTTGGCCATAAAATTACAATTAGTTTCTACGGATACAATAATTACAAACAGTTCCATCAATAATAGTCGATGATTTGAAGCTACTATTTATTGTGTTAATAAGATTAATATTAAAATTAAAGTTATTATTAAAAAATTTTGATGTTGCATTGCAATGACCTACACATTTCAGGAAATGGCAGATATGCATTTAACTTTGTGTAAGTTGGATCATATTACATTATAATTTCAATAAAACTATCAGGAATATCGTAAGTGAATGTCAAGGAAATAGTGCAGCAGCCGCAAGGCGTTATGCAGTAAAATACAAATACCCAAATCGAAATACACCCAATAAACGATTATTTCTGACCATGATCGTCGTTTATGAAAAACGGGTACATTCCAACTGGAAATTGCTGGCAATAGTGGTCGTCCAATAATGGATGCAACTCAAGAAGACATTTTAGAAATCATTAAAAAAATCCCTGGAACAATTACAAGAGTAATAGCTGCTGAACTAACTGTTACCTGCGTAAGGGTTTTAAGGTGTTTGAAGGGTCAGCTGCGTAAACCCAATCACTTAACAACGGTTTAAGAGTTATTGGTTGAAGATTAAAAGAATTGGATTTTGCGTTTGCTTCGCTTGAAGGACAAGGCTACCTTCAGAAATGGATTAACAAACCATCACAACGAGCACATTTTGGGCCGACAAAAATCCTCACGCCAAAAAAAATGACTCATTACCAAAGGATTTTCAAAGTTAATGTTTGGGCAGGAATTGTGGATAACAATCAATAGGCCCAGTATTTCTTCCTAACAATTTAAATAGTGATAATTATCTGCAGTTCTTGGCAAACGATGATTTACAAGAGTATTTACAACCGTATTACGGTTGAATTTCAGAAATTCATGTCCTAACTCCATGGACTTTGGTTTTTGGGGGTTTACAAAAGAGAAAGTTTATTCTGTAATAATAGAGGACCAACAAAAATTGAGGTTTAAAATAATTGAAGCTGCAAATCAATTTCGCCAAAAAAATGATTTTTCAGCGCATTCGGGTTTCCTTCTTGTAAAATTCTTGCTCGAAAAAAATAAATCTAGTTTTCTAAGGATTAATTTACAAGATAGATTGTATAGTTGTATTAAAATTTCACATTCTGTAAAGTTATCAGTCATCAAAAAACATTGTTCACATATGTGTACATTAGTTGTAATGCCACATTTAAAAATGTTTTCTGAAATTTCATTCGAAGTAAATTTACCTTTTTTTTAATATCTAGACGCTGTAGAATCTTTTTTGTATTACTTTTTCTAGAATAAACACTATTTAGCACAAATGTTTCTTTTTTATGTTCTGTAATACAATGACGAGTAAAATGTACGAATGTTAATATAGGGTTGTATAAACTCAACTGGTCACATATGTGTACATATTTTTTCTTTTATTTAAAAAAAAAAACTTGGTAAAAAATTGTTTTGATAACATATTTGGAAGTCATTCAGATCCGAAATTAATAAAATAACACTCTGATTAATTTTGCATAAGCTCGGGCCTACCCAAAATACACAAACCCGATATTCCTCTACGTTCCATTGTCAGTGTATGTAACTGCCCTACACAACCATTGACCAAGTACTTAGCCAAAACTCTAAAATCTCTCGCCGAAAATGCTTTGTTTCTTGTCAAAAATTCTTTTCATTTCATCGAACTTCTTAAACGCACCGTCAGACGTTCTAGTAAGTTTCGATACCGTTTCACTCAATATTGTTCTGAAGCTATTTTTTTGTGGCCCTTTATAGTAACTACTATTTTAATGGAAATAACCCACAATTTAAGTTTAAAATAAGGCGTTTCAATCTCTACTTCGGTAATCGTTTCACTCTTCACAAACATTCCCATCGACGAAACTCTAAAAATGTTTTAAAACTAAATACATTATCCAGCAAGACCACCTATCTCTTATTAAACAGTAAATGTTCAACACTTATTTAATCTACAGACAAATAAGTGGTACCCCAATAGGTCCCCAAATTTTCTCCGGTAATTGACAATATCCTTATGAAGGACTTCGAGACACGAGAACTATCCACATCAATGCTTAAACCCACAAATTGGCTGGGATATGTTAACGATACATTCCTTCCTGATTTGGTCCCACGTCAGAAATGTTTTAGAGTGTTTTTAAACCCATCTAAATATTATATATCCTAGTATCCATCCCTACTGTTTCTCTACGTTATTATAAAGAAAAACCACCTCAAGGTTTTCTTTACTTTATTTATCACAAACTCACCTAATATAATCGTTACTTGCATGCCAACTCTTATCATCCACCTTCATAAATTTATTCAGTCATTATTAGCCTTATCTAAAAATTAATACGCCGTTACTATAATTCAATAGACTCGCTGAGCTATCTAGTTTAAAACAAGCCTTACTTAATCTCTCATTTAATCTTAACTTCAAGACTCAGACCGTTATCATACGACGGCTTTCCTTCCTTTTTGTAAAGCGGCGTCCTCATTGAGTCGACGTTGTCGATCGACTGTGTTTATCGACACTCTCGACTGAGTGTGTACGCGGCAATCGACTTTGTCGATCGACAAAAGATGTCGATCGACGTGTCGACTGGTTTTCCGTGCTCTGTCGGTAAAATCAAAGGGTAGTCGAGTCGAATCGGAAGTGTGTGCGTGCATTCGACGTTCGACCTTCGACATTATATAAAAATACAGTAAAAATAATTCAGCGTGCGGTGTAGTCTGCCTCATTTAAAGTCTCGTGTTTTGTACCTGTTGGCAAAATGGAATGGGAAAAAGAAAAAGTGATTGCATTTATTGAAGCTTATAAATTAAAAACAAATCTATGGAACACTAGAAGCAAATATTATAAAGATCATAACATGAGGCACGATGCTTTGATGGAAGTTGCCAGTGAATTTAACATAGAAAAGCAAGTGGTAGAAAAAAAAAATAAAAAATCTTCAAAGCCAGTTAGCAAGAGAAATAAAAAAAAACAAGGGATGGCAATAAATCTGGCAGTGGCACGGATGATGTGTACAAAAGTAAATGGTTTGCTTATGAAACTTTAAGATTTTTACGTGACAAAAATAAGACCAGAGAGACGTTGGATTTAGAGGTATGTATAAATTAAATATATTTTACACCTACAATGTCTTTTTTATTAGGCTACATAATATTAATACACATTTTATCACTTTACGTATTGCCAAGGCACTTCTCCTTCTGGTGTCATAAAATAGTCTTTTAACACGTTTCTCACATGTAGAGCACTCAGTGCACTTTTTATGGGTATTTTTGCTAAGTTTACTAATAAAGGTTGATTACAAACTTCACTTCTCCAAGCTCCTGAAATCAAGTCTGTGGTGTCATCTTCGTCACACATTTTCGTTTCGACTGTCGACAAATATTCTGCCTACCTGGTGTGGACATCGAAGCTTTTTCGATTTGTCGGTCGACAGTGTCGATAGACAGAGTCGATCGACAATGTCAACTCAATGAGGACGCCGCTTAACATAAGCAACACCAAGCAATAAATTGAGTCAAATCTATCATACACATGATATTTACCCGCGAACAAAAACTTCCATTTCCTATTTGATCAATTAAAGAACACATTCCTTATGAACAACACAGAGTTTAAGAAATATTCTTGTAAGGGCTATCCCCGATCTTATATAGGCCAAACAAATAGTAGAATCCAAAATGGGATTTACGAGCATTCCATTTCTGTTCACAATTTCGATTCAATTTGAGCTCGAGGTCAACACCATTTTCATAGAGAAAATTGACTTTGAAAACTCTAGAATCATAGCCCCATCTGCTTTTACTAGCCAAGAATTATCCAAGAAGCCATAGAAATTTAAAAAAAACGCTTAATTTGCTTTAATAAAAGAGATAACGGCATCCGGTTACCTTTAACATAGAGACCTCTTCTTAAGAAAACTATTGCCCCCTCCACCTTCCAATTCAAATGGCGGGCTCAGAAGACTGAGACCACGGAATCACTGAAGAAGACATTAGAGAGGGTGTCGAAATCTCCAAGCAATATTAACCGATACGGTTAAACCCAGAAACCTGATCAGTTTTATATTTATTTTTATAATTGTAATAATATGTACAGCATCTAAATAAATGGAGACACTGTGCTGAAGCTATTTTCTTGTGGCATTTTAAATTAATTACTATTTAACTGGGAATAAGCCACAATTAAAGATTAAAATACGTTTATTGACGTTTCAATTTCCACGTATTTTTATATTATTTATACGCAATAAACGTATTTTTATCTTTAATTGTGGCTTATTCCCATTTAAATAGTAATTAAATGGAGACACAATATAAAAAAAGTATGGAATAACCATAGACGCAAAATAGGGGAAAACCATGTCGTCAAAATAACAGAACAAGTATCGGTCGACCGTACAAAAGATGGAGTGACAACCTTTAACAGTGGTAGGAATCCGCCAATCAGAAAAAAGTACAGCATATATTCAATTATAATAATCAACATTTCTTATCAAAAATTTTAAATAGGTCATCATTCTATACTACTCTTCAACCTTTACATAATAACTAGGTCTTACATAATAACTAGATCAGAAAAAAGTACAGCACATATTCAATTATAATAATCAACATTTCTTATCAAAAATTTTAAATAGGTCATCATTCTATACTACTCTTCAACCTTTACATTATAACTAGGTCTTGGAATTAACCAAGATTATTATCAAACTCTTGTTAAAGTGATCTTTAATCACTTTAACAATTTTAATTTTTTTAAATAGCTTTAAACTTGATATTATAATTGGGTGTCTATACCTAAATACAGGTATAGACACCCAATGAAAGCAAGGGCCACTAAAATCTCCATTCTACTTCGACCATTAAAGAAAGAAGATTATAGAGTTTAGTGTATTCAAACCTACAAATTAACCACATTTTCCACTTTACTTGACATAAAGTTCAGGTTAAGAATTAAATAAAAAAAAGTAAAACTCTCTAGAGAGGACTTTCTGTCCAATACATAAAAAAGTAACAATTGTGCGTTGTCTTTGTACCCGTCTTTGTAAATTTACAACACATGTATTTTGTGAAAACTTATAGAATTTTTTAAAAAAATTTTATAACTTTGCCCAGCTTTCATTACGGTGATAATCTAAAATCGTAAATAACATCAACTTAATTAAAATGGGCTGTCAAATTTTCATGTAAAACTATTTGTAGCGTATTCCTGATGATGTCGATGACTATCGACGAAATATTGGAATAATAAAGGAATAAAGAGTACACTTTTAGCCTATCCTTTCAGCTGTTTATGTATATGACGTATATTATGTGATGTATATATATATATATTATATATTATATATATATATATATATATATATATATATATATATTATATATATACATATATATTTATGTATATATATATATATAATGTATATATATATATATATATATATATATATATATATATATAAGAAATACTATATATTAGTGACTGTCGATTTAAACAAACAACACAGTTTATTACAGCTGCAGTCAGAATTTTGGCCGCGATGTTACAGAAACCCTCTTTCACTTTTGGTCTAGCATTCTTAATTGTTTTATTCTTTTTTTAAGACACTGTACCAAGAATAATGTGTAAATATTTAGATCACAAATCGTCAGTGCAACTTACTACTCGTGGAGATTATTTATATAAAGTTTTGACACTCAACATTAATAACACACACACACATATATATATATATATATATATATATATATATATATGTGTGTTAAGTATGTGTGTATAGTAATTAGTATATATATATATATATATATATATATATATATATATTATTCGGATTAAACTGTTGCTACGTGAGTGAACGATATCTTAATGCTGTGTAAACTCAACACCGTAAATATTGAAAGCATTTCTTCCTACTAATAGCAGTTTGTTTTGTAAAATTAATTTGAATGTAGTTGCTGATGATTAACTTTTGTTTTTGATTTTATTTTATTTTGCATTGATAATTTCAGTTGTATATTTTAAATTGGAAACAACTATGTCTGCGAAACTATTGAAACAGAAATTATATCCATTGTTATTGTTTTAGAAAATAATTATTTGCTATTATTATCGTTGATAACTGGCGCTACGAGTAATCAGATATTCATTACGGCTTTCAGAATTAATTGACAGTAAACTGCATAGTTTGTAGAGATATAATCCAATTTAATTAGTAATTTTACCCAGTTATTGTTCTTATTTATTTATAAATGCTTTGCCCGTGGAAGGTTGCTTCATGAAAAAATAATGACATTGTTTTAATTGGCCATTATATTATAACAAAAGTTTCTAAATTAAAGTTGATAATAAAAAATAAATTATTTTATGTATACGATTTTTATAGGTACTTAAAAAATTAATCTGTTCAGAAAACTAGTTTTTTCTTCATGATAAATGTGTCTGAAAATTACATTCAGTGAATGAAATTAGCCAAACCAATGTTGACACTACTTAATTAGATTAGGCGGGATCTGTAGAAATTCAGACCATAATGGATATTTTCCATATTAGGCTATTTTTTGGCTGAAATTCCTTTAGGATGTGCCCTATATCGATAATCACGATATGCGCCAGTCGCAAACCCTGTGCTAAATTTTTTATTTAACACAATCTGAACACAATTGAAAATTTCTCATTTTTTTTTGCTCCTATTTTTGTTTATAATTCGAAAAATATGGATCCTACAGAAAAATTATAAAAAGTTAAAAGTTTTTTTATTTAATTTTACATAATATTTCGTTAGCTAGAAATTGAAAATTTAATGTTTATTGTTGAAAAAATAGCAATAATTAGAAAAAACACAAATGAAGTTGATCCTTTAAATGTTTTCGACTTTCTAAACTTGACTTACAAGCTCCATATCCTAGAAAAACTTTTTAATATGTTTAAAACGTGTGCTAAATTTGTAGCCAAAAAATTTTTAGCCACTTCTAGTGAATTGATTTGAATTTTACAAAAAGTGTTGATCCTTTGAGCCTTTCTTTATATGTAAAAAAATGCAACTATCTGAGGGCCTTATTAAGGGCATACTATAAATTTGAAAATTTGCGATTTTTTTCCAGTAGGCTGGATTGCAAAATTATTATGCAAAACCTATCCGACTGATCTTAACAAGATTTAGCACACGTTTTGAACATATCAAAAAGTTATTCTAGGCGGAATATGGAGCTTATAAATCAAGTTTAGAAAGTCGAAAACATTTAAAGGATTAACTTCATTTTTTTTTGTACTTTTTTTCCAATTATTGCTATTTTTTCAACAATAAACATTAAATTTTCAACTTCTAACTAACGAAATATTGTGTAAAATTGAATAACAAAACTTTTAATCTCTAATAATTTTTTCTCTAGGATCGATAGTTTCCGAATTATAAACGAAAATAGGAGCAAAAAAATGAAAATTTTTCAAATGTTTTCAGATTTTGTTAAATAAAAAATTTAGCACAGGGTTTGCGACTGGAGCATATCGTGATTATCGACATTGGACACATCCTGAAGGGATTCCAACCAAATTTATTTATCGTATGGCAATTACAACACATTTAAAACAAAATTACAAACACTAGTAATATAGGTATATGACAAACTTTAAATAATTACAAACAAACATCAAGTGTATTAACATAATCAATTGACTCTGAAGTTGCAAACAGGAAGTCTTCAGGGCTACCGTTATAGGATCTTGAGGGACACTCTTCAAAAATGTGGTCGACCGTTTGGTCCTTCCCACAGTCACATTGGGGAGACGGATTCTTTCCCCATTTATGTAGCATGTATGCACATCTGCCATGTCTGGTTCGGATCCTGTTTAGAGTGGACCATGTTTTACGTGGAAGATCAAAACCTGGTAGCTTGTGGGTAATACAGGGTATGTTATTTTGCCATGCATTCCATTCTTGGGACCATGCATTCGTGATGTTGAACTCCTCATGTATCATTCTTGCCGTTTTCATTGGTGGTTTTCTAGAACTTAGACGGGTATTTCGTGCATCCTCGGTATCTTGGTGGATCGGCAGGTTTATATTGTTCATGATCTTTTTGTATTCACGTGTAAGTGCATCAACTCGTCGTAAATGTGGAGGTGGAATGTGACTTAATACTGGAAGCCATTGGGTGGGAGTTGATTTAATTGTACCAGCTATCATCCTCATAGTGCTGTGCAGCTGAGTGTCGACCTTTTTTAGGTGTGGACTGTGTAGCCAAACTAGGGCACAATATTCAGCGGTCGAGAAAACAAGGGCTAAAGCAGTAGAGCGGAGAGTGGAAGCCGATGCTCCCCAGGTGGTACCGCAGAGCTTCTGTATAATGTTATTTCTTGTACTCAACTTTTGGGCAGTTTTTGTTAAATGCTCTTTAAATGATAGCGTTCTGTCTAGTGTTACGCCCAGGTACTTCGGTGTTTTGTTATGAGAAAGTGTGGTATTTTCAAACCGTATGTTGAGTTCCTTTCCAGCAAGTTTATTGTTCAGGTGAAAGCAACTTATTTCTGTTTTGGATGCATTTGGTTGAAGCCGCCACTTGCGAAAATATTTGCTCAATATATATAAGTCTGCCGTCAGAACTTCTTCAGATGTTTCTAGTGTTCTGCATCGTATAGTGAGGGCCCAGTCATCGGCGTATCCGAACTTTCTTGATTGTGTTTCTGGCATATCTGCTAAATATAAGCTAAATAGTAATATAGAGAGCACTGACCCCTGTGGTAGGCCATTCTTAAGTTTCTTTGGTGGGCTGATATCTGTGCCCATCACTACTTGAAACATTCGGTCGTTGAGCATGCTATCTATTAAACGTGCTATTTGTTTACAGGGAATTGCACGGAGAATTTTGTATATAAGGCCCTCTCTCCATACTGTATCGTAAGCTGCCGAGAGATCAATAAATGCCGCTGAAGTTTTAAGTCTTCTTTGGAAACCCGCTTCGATGTAGGTGGTGAGTGACATGACCTGGTCCGCGCAGCTTCGTTCTGGTCGAAAACCCGCTTGTTCGACTGGGATCACCTGGAACAGTTCTGTACGGATTCTATTATATATAAGCCTCTCTAATAGTTTGTAGATGGCAGAGAGAAGCGCAATTGGTCTGTAGTTTTTTGGGTTGTCAGCGCGTTTGCCTGGCTTTGGTATGGCTATTATCTTAGAGCGCTTTAGTTCTTGTGGGATATTTCCAGTTTCCATGATGTCTGTGAAAAATCGAGCCAACCAAACTTTTGTATACTTGCCACAATTTAGTAGGAGTTCAGGGTGAATATTATCAAATCCTGGTGCTTTTGCTGGCTTAACATCTTTTAGAGCCTCTGATATGTCTTCGCTGGTGAAGGGGAGGGAATGCTCCGTTTCTGTGGCTACGTGTTTTAAAGTTTTAAGTTCTCTCTTTACGTAGATGGTGTGTGCTTTATCCTTTGGTGCTCTGGATGTTTTTACTATATGTGATGCTATGGCATCTGGCTTTACGGCTGCCTCTTGGCGTTTCTTACGGATACAACTTTCTAATTTTCTTAGTAATGACCATGCCTGTCTGCTTGATTTCTGGAAATTTAGACTTTCTACTGTTTCGGTCCACTTTTGTCTTCTAGCGGCGTCTAGGCTGTACAGTAGTTTATCCGCTATTTCTTGGTCGCCAGTTTCAAGAAAGCTCTGATATAATTCCTCGCTATTTTCCGACCAGCCAGGAACATATTCTTTGCGATATCCTCTTAGTATGTGTTTTTTTGGCTACACTTAGCACGGCACCAACAAATCTGTGGTAGTTTTTGATATTCGGTGTAATCCATCCTAGACATTTGTCTAGATCCACAGAGAAGTCAATCCAGTTGGCCTTTTTAAAATTCCATCTTGGACGTGGGATAGAACTAATTAAAGGGATTTGCGTCCCTACTTCTATTATTACTGGTCGATGTTGGCTGTGTGGGAAATCAGTTAGAACTCTTCGTGAAGCCCCTAAAGGTAAGTCTTTGTTGTCGGTCGAGACGAAACATAAATCGGGGTTGTATTCCCGCCTCCATGCCGCAGATCTGAAAGTTGGTCGATCTTTGGCATCAAACAAAAAATATAGGCGTTCGTCTTCTGCCCATTTTATTAAAGCATTCCCATTTGCATCACTATTTTTGTACTTCCACTGTTCATGATGGCTATTGTAATCTCCAACATATACAGCGGGTGAGGCTGTACTGGAATTGTTTGGACTGGCCAAGGAGTAGCAGGTGGCTTGTAAATGTTGGACACGGTAATGCTAGCGATTTTTGTGACCACATTATAAATACAGTCATCAGTGGAAGTAGAGATTAGCGAGGCATTTTCAATATCTTCTTTGACATATGTGGCTGTGCCATATGTTCGGTGGTAAATTCGGTGGTAACCAAAAATAGCTTTATATGGAAAATGTCCAATACAAAACAGATCCCGCCCAGACTAAAATTGGTTTATTTTTTAACATATCGTTTTATAACATGATAACAAGATTAAAGACTAAAAACATAAAAAGATCTGCTTTATATTTTTAAGGTTGGCAAACTTTTTAAGACGAAAAAATATTATATAATGCTATTGGAAAAAGCATGTCCACGAAGAAAAATGTGCCTACTAATCACGAAAATTTGCCGTAGGTACCTTGCTTTGCCAATTTAAATTTCTTTAAAATCACACTTTGTTAAAAAAGTGAAATTACATAAATTTGCCGGCAAAAAGAACTGAATGGGTATGTTCTACAAGAATAAGTACCCGTTGTATTCTCGGAAAACACAGGGTAACAGTAGAGAGTCAAATAATTTCTAGCGTTTTGGAACAAATTTTATATCGTCTAATTGTAATCCATGTACCTTAGAAGAAAGAACTTAAGAATTTAAGGGGTCATCAAAGATCTCGGTAATTTGCTAGATCGTGTATTCATATAACCCGCCGGCAGCCACGATTATTCAGTCTATCGAAGCGGCCACAAGAGTGTTTGAGATAGGACACATTAAAGTAGGCCTCGCTAGATGCGAGGTCAAAATAAGATACGTAGTTAGGAGATGTGCTGGTTGTATACATATATAACACTTCAGATTGCGACGGTTTTAACCGCATTGGCCTCTGTCTTAAGTACAGAAAGAAGGATTGTCAGGAGAAGAACGCATGCACAAACGAGGAGTGGTGTGTTCTTTGAGAAATGCACCTATTTAAAACCGAGCGATACCGACAATTTAGTGGCACTCTCCAAAGAACCCGAATAGCCAACAAGACGCTCGCAAAAGCACTCACAGAGAGCGTACCCTCTAAACCGTCATCAACACCCTTTCCTCAACCGATAAATGAAGATATTGCACGGGTGGAAAATGACGTACCCTCGATATGCGGGCCAAACCCTGAGACAATGATGATAGTTAACGACGTTTTTCGTAAGGCAAAGTTTTATTTATTAATGAAGGAATTCGAGAGAATCCGAGAGAGATCGCCGAGGTCGTGGAAATAGCTAGCAACATAGCTGAAAACAAAAACAACAATCCCGTCCCCGACACTGAAGAACCGCAAGTATCATCTGGACAATCTTCGAAAAACACTCTGCGAAAAATACTCGATTGATCACAGATAACTTTCATTCTAGTGACCTAGAATGTACCTGCTGTGGTACAGTTGACTCTCCTATATGAAACCCGCATTTGCAGATATAATAAATTACAAAAAGGACAGAGACATGATAACCAGAGCCCAGCAAAAGCCCCTATTAAAAGTACCAGTACAAGTACAAGTGCGTACAGGACTACTTCAATGATGGCCCTACAGGTAATAGCGGAACGCTCCCTATTCACCTTCTAGCGAAAGAACGGCAGACGCTCTATAACTCTCGAGACAGCTACCTACCTCAGGTCAGAGCTGACGTTAGATAATAATTACCAAAAGAATGGCAAGTAGAATGAAAGGCACAGATATGCAAGGCACAATGGACCAAAAAATTAATATCCAATGTGATAGAGTGGTACAAATGTAAGTTTAAGCGAGTAAATTTTTATTTTATGCTGTTCCTGACCAGACATGGATATTTCAGGTCTTACACGTATCGTATACGAAAAACCAGCGATGATAATTGTCTCAACTGTAAAGTAGAAGACGATGGTGCATTTTATCTTCAGGTGCAAGGTGTTTGCGTCGGAACAACATATACTGCGAACAAAGCTAGGAGAGATATCCGCTGACAACTTGTCAGAGTCTCAAATACATACATACAGAAATTTGAAAATCTTATAGACCAAGTAACAAAAATTATAAAGAGAAAGTCCATAATAAAAAAGAAACTGAGAAAAGATGAGAGTGATCTGGGCCAACTCGCCTCCATTAAAAATTTGTAATCATTTTATATTATGTATGAATATTATAGATAATATGTGTGTATATATGTATTTGTGTGTACGTATGTTTGCATGTACATAAAAATGTATGTAATATACTTGTTTACTATACTTACTTATTGTTAACTAGTATTACTTAATACCTAGTAGTTCCATACCTTATTGTCACCTAGTATAAGTATACATTCCATATACTCTCCCCTTGGTTCCTAACTGCTCTAAGTAATATCATCGGCCAGGCCATGTCTCTATTTTACATACATTTCCTTCTGGTTCCGTAATGCTCCTAGCTAAGAACAGGCAACAAATATTTATTATCATTTCAGGCAGCGCAACGCACCCTTTAGTTTCGTTCGCTAACTGAACACGTACGGGGGTGTCTTGACAAACAATGAGAGGTTTTAATTCGTAGGCAGGGCAACATAAAGGCATCTGTTTGCAAGACCTTTTCTACACAGCGGGAAATGAGCTCGAATATTTTCCTCTGCCCTGAATCCAACACACACCGAGCAATGGTATGGTGTTTAAAACATTGTCAACCTCATAATAAAAAGATTTTTTAACAGGGTACTGTAAGCTGAATAGGCACTTAAAGCAAGCTAATGAGATCATCAGATGATGATTTGTGTAGATTCTCTCACCTCAAAAAAGGAACAGTAGAGCATATTCTATGTCAGTGTGACAGTCTTTAAATGTGTAGGTCTTTGCGTTAGGAGAAGAAAATCCACCGGCAAAGAGCAACATGGAACGTACAGTCTCGAAGCTATTCCACTAATACAAAGGGTGAGGCTAGAGAATGTTATCTAGAAGTAGAGAACCACAATAGGTCTGAGAAGGTCGCTGTGGAATAGGCCAAAATGCCACCTCTCTAAATCTATTTATCTATCTTTCTATCTCTAGGAGTTTATTACCAGACATAAGAATGTTGAGGAAACACGCAAAAATTGTAAACAAGATTAAACATTATCAAAACAACCCAAGATCAGTAATTAAAAAAATAATAAATTTACTATATAACCAGCTACTCAAAATTCATGTAAGTTTAACTTAATTTAAGCTGGACTCTACTAGCATATATTTTAGGACGCTTAAAAGTCTTTAAATTAAGGATCAACAAAGGATTCTTAAAAAAACCCTAAACTGGTCATGTTGGCAACAAGGATTACTCAATAAAAAAATAGAGTTTATTTACAATACAAAAACAAAAAGCGCAATATCTTAAGCATTTTATAAGTAAAAGTGGAGGAAAGCATTTTTAAAGTTATCGAAGTAAAAATAAAAGGCAAGATAGGAGTTTAAAAAAAAATAGTTTTTTGGTTAGAGAATGTAATAATATTTACTAGTTTCGACTCATATTAACTGTTTAAAGCTGCAAAATATAATATTCTTACGCGGATATTGTTTCCAACGTTTAATAAGGATGGTACTGTAAGAAGAAGACTGACACATAGGATTTTTAGCTTAAATTCTAAAACTTATAAATCAGTAATTATTATTGGTCTAGTTAAATTATAAAAAGGACGTAAATTAAGTTTTTAAATGATATATTTCTTGCTAGAACATCCTATTTAAAA
Source organism: Diabrotica balteata (assembly GCA_918026665.1). NCBI lineage: Eukaryota > Metazoa > Arthropoda > Insecta > Coleoptera > Chrysomelidae > Diabrotica > Diabrotica balteata. The sequence continues at coordinate 82,012,371 of OU898282.1, read as the reverse complement.
TTATTGTTCACAATGACACCCCCTTATTTATATCACTTTTAATAATTAAGTTGGCACTACCACCACAAGTTTTAACTTAATGTTGAGCTAACATTAAGTTGAACGCCGAAATAAAAATAAATAATACTTGTTTTAGTTACTTAAGTTAGTTCGGTCGGTTTAGACGAACAAAGCCTAACCTCGCATTGCGGTCTGCCCAATATTTTATATCTCTAACCTTTAGCGGAGTCAATCCAAGCTTAAAATTAAAATTGCGACTGAATCCAACCGTTACGTTAGCCTCCATGTCGAATTTAACCCTCCAGTGGTGACCTACGGTCTGTGACACCGATGACAAAGACAAACATTTGCGTTAGCTGATGCTACAATGTTTTATACATCAAATATGGAAGTGTATGTTGGCAAACAATCCATAGATTCTCCACACGCCGTCAGCAATTCCGCGATTGATGTGGTAAATAGGCTCGTTGAGCCCATTAGCGGAACTTATAGGAACCTGACGACCGACAACTGGTTTACCAGTGTAGAGCTATGTGAAAAATTATTAAATGAGCACAAGTTAACACTTTTATGGACAATTCGCAAGAACAAGAGACATCTACCAATACAGCTTTCAGTGGGCCAAGATCGACCAATTCCATCAAGTATATTTGCATTTAGGGAAAACTGCACTTTAGTGTCACATGTTTCAAAACCCAAGAAAAATGTCTTACTGATCTCTAGCATGCATGATGATGACCAAATTGACCAAACAACGCAGAAGCCCATGATGATAATAGATTACAACAAGACGAAAATAGGAGTGGATATGATCGATCAGCTATCTTTAAACTATAATGTAGCGCGCAACACCAGGAGATGGCTTATAGTAATTTGTTATGCTTTGCTCAATGTAACGGGTATTAATTCATTTGTTATCTACAAATGCAATAAAGAACAAGATAAAATGTATGTCAGAAGAACATTTTTGACCCAACTTGCCATTGGTCTTACAAAGAATCATATGATAAGGAGACAAGCTGATAAGCATATAGCCCGGCCTATTCGAGAAAGAATGCAGCAACTCTGGAAACTCCCAATCGAAAATCAGAGAACTGATGATCCACCACGTGCTGGACGTTGCCAAGTTTGCACATCCAAACAAAACAGAAAAACCAAATATTACTGCAAAGTGTGCAGTAAGTTTCTATGACTCGAACCTGCTTACATTATTTGCAGTCAATGCTCAGAGGAAAAAGGGTGCAATACAAATAAATAGGTCGATTTAAATTAAATAATAAATGTATTTTGCTTTTATTTTATTGTCTATAAGAAATATTGCTTATTTTAATATTTTCATTCGTGGTGTTACAAAATACTTCTCTTGTTTATGTTTTTATTATTGGACTTTGGAATAAACATATTATTTGCGTATTAGCCTTTTGTTTTATTATAAAAAATAATAGATGTGATAGATCATTTTTTAAAGGGGTTTAAGACCACATAAGTGTATATCGGTCTGAGAGTGCGTCGTCACCAGTAGTGTGGCAATTTGTCACGTCACCTCTGGAGAGTTAAAAATGAAAAAGAACCATTTTTGCTCAAATTATCCACAATTTCCAAAATTAATATTTGAGGATGGACGTATGCCGTAAAGGTGCGAGCTTAAGACCTTGCAGGGATTGCAAGTTTTATAGGAATTTTATAGGATTGTTTTATAGGAATTGTTTTTATTCAAGAGCTCGGCCATTCTCAAATTTTCGACAAAATCATAAGGAATTGAATGGTTGCAATTACGATTTCCCACAATTTTTTTTTTGCTAATATTGTCGTCTGGTCGATATTTTTTAAGATATATGGGAAAAAAAGTGACTAAGTGTAATTATTATTAAGATGTCTAATTTATTATTACCTTTACGACATGCATTTACAACAACCAAAATGGAGAGAATTATATTTTATACAATTTTGATCGCTTTCATTGTTTTGCTAAAATCAATATATTTAGGGTTCTAATTCTAACGAACCCTGGACGATGAATTTATCAGCAGCAAGCCATAAACAGGAGCAAACCTACAATTTTAAAGATTGGTTTTAGGAAAAAAAAAATTGCGTAGATATATTTTGTCGTGCAAAGTTATTATTAAACGACACATTTCTATAATTATGCTCTTCCCCTTCCACTATGTTTGCCTTGAACTCAGAAAATATCAACCTCACAATAAACTCTGAAAAAGATAAATTGTAGGAAATCGCATATGTAACAATTTTGCTTCCTACCGTCTTTGTCATTTTTGTCGAAAAGTTGAAAATGATGCAGATATTAAGCAAAAACGGTTTAAAATCTTCTACACTCCTTTAAAATCAGGATGGCGACTGACACAACTGCTCTTAGACAAGGAAATGGAGAGGACAGATAACATTGATGTAATAAACCTTTGAAAAGTAAAGCCAATTTCGATGTGACCGCCATGTTTTGTGACTATACGTTTTGTGACTATTATTACCTCTCGCAGGGTTACCAGGTCGATTGATTTTTCAGTAGATCTACTCATTTCAACTTCAATTTACTGATTTACTGAAACACTATATGGATCTACTAAAAATTATGTAATGGTAAAATCGTGTTTGATCATCATGTGTGTTCAATTACAAATTAAAAAATTCTCAATCTACTGAAGAAATAGAATAGGTATGCCTGGCAACTTTTTGTTGCCGGTCAAATGTTATCCCGACCGGACCAAATAAACTAAATTAGTTTAGTTATATCCCTATTAATTATTGGTCCATATTCTAGTAGACAAGTGTCAAACTTTATATCTATTTCAAAGTGCTGACAAACAAAATACAAATTCCTAACCAAATAATCCTTATTGTTGCCTTAGAAATCATTAAAAACCACAAACTAAAGTCATAGTTAAATAATGTTTTCAGCTAGGTTGGGTCTAATTTATACTTGTTTATAAACAAGTTTGATATATTGTTTGCTTAAATTAATTTAAAACACAAAGTTTTCTATAACGTTATATAATTCGTTTTATTACGTATCTAGAAAATATTTTCACTACCATACAGAATGAGAAAGTTGGCTTTATCTAACTTGTAAATATTAACACATCTGTTTGGAAAACAACCTTTCCACTATACTTTATACTTTACAAAACTGCGTGTGGTATTTTAAAACTTTTTTGAGTAAGTATTCGTAAATAATGAATTATTCAGGGATGTTGTTTGGAAGTTTTGTGGGTGGTTGAATCGATCACTGCTTTATACTGCGTCATGAGAAGGGACGAAAGTTTTAAACTTTTGTTAAAATTTTACGATCTTTTTAATAGATATTTTAGACCTTAAAAATAAAGTTTTATTAGAAATAGGTATTATAAAATTTGTATAATGGTGTTAGATTATAAAGTTTTAAAAGCGTTATAATATTTTCAACTTCGAATTTTCTAATTTGTAGGAATATTGAACCAATGTCAAACTATGTAATTTTGATAAATTTTGAACAATGAAAAGTATAAAAATAAAATGCTAAAATTCATATTGGTATCAAGAATAAAAGGTTACATCATAAATCTTAATACCATACAAAATATTGTAGGAAGAAACAACAACAGTAATGTGTACTGTACTGTAGGTAGAGAAAACAATGAATTATTTGCGTATAGAAAAATATATGTAACATTGTATTAATTACCAAAAATAAAAGTTGTTCGGAGAATCGAATATTTTCCAAAGTCAAATTAACCCGCGGGAAAAAATTCAATAAAAAAGATAAAGCCATAGATTCACAGAACAATTGTATGGTACAAGAATCAGACAAGTAGCTTAATGATGAAAACTATAAAACAAATTATCAATTTATTGTAATTCAGAAGATTTTTTCAATTGTGAATTTAAAAAAAAATATATATTATATACAGTAGAAGAAACGTAACTTGTTTCTTAAAGGCGCCTGTTAATCCACTATATGATAATTTTCTGCAAAATTAGTTTACGTTCAACGGTATACTAATTAACCGGTACTTAATATATATATTAAATTTATTTAATTTTGTTATTTGGTATAATTTGTAGCGGCTTTCTTTTTCCATGTATGGGTTGCTGGTCCATAGCAAAACCCCCTTTTCGGAGGACCATTTCTCCCTTCCTCGTCAGCCCTGACTCTGCCTTCCATTGGGGTTGGCTACCCAATCTCCGACAGAGTTGCTCAGGTTCTCCGGGGTTCACCCATGCAGCCTAAGCCACACTTCGTGGAGGTGAGGATAGAAATTGAGTAGGAGAGGCTAGTGATGCTAACTGGAAACAGCATCATATATTCGCATCACTACCCCTATTGAACTACATTAAAGCAAACCGAATAAGATGGGCGGGCCACGTCCTAAGGTCAAATAACGAAAGACTTCTGAACACCACATTCTGGGAAAGGTCCGATGGCAGAAGGTCAGTTGGCTGCCCGAGAAAGAGATGGAAGGACGCAGTGGCCAGTGATCTACGTAAAATGGGAGTGCAGCAGTGGGAAATAGCTGCTCAGGACCGACAACAATGGAGGGAAATAGTAAACGCTGCCAAGACTCACCTAGAGTTGTAAAGCGACATGATGATGATGATGATGATTTGGTATAATTGTTATACATTTTTAAATTTACTGTATCCGTTATCTAGAGATAAGCCCTTAAACAGCAAAGAGAGCTTTCTTAAATCAGTTTTAGTTAAATATTTTTAAATGGTATTATGTTTTCTTCGCTGATAATTTAATCTGTGCATGATTTTGTTATATTGTATATGTAAAGTTATTTCTCAATATTAATACTGTTTATTTTTATATGTATACCACCAGTTAATAATTTATGGTGCATTTTTTTTACTTGTGTTTATATTCAAATTTAAAATCATCAGATTTATCCAAATTTAATCGTATTGTTGACTATATTGTTTTGTTTTATCAATGAATTTTATTTCTCGACGTCTAATAAGTTTCCTGATAGAACAATACCTCTGGATATTTGCTTATTACATTAAATTAGTATTATAACTTCGACCAGAGTTTCGTAGGTAAGTAGGTGGACGGAGTTCACCTTACATATTTGTTATTTGTTTATGTAGTGTGTTGACCAACTTTATTTAATAATTAAGTGTTGATATATTCCCTTGGATTTGGTCTCAGAACCTAAATATCTTCCTTACCTCTTCTCTTTTCTAAGGTTTCTTAATTTTCTCCTTGAACCCCACAAAGTTAAATGGTGCCCTGTTTCTACCTTATTTTATCTTTGGTAGTTTTACCCATCTATCTTTTTGTTTATTTCTGTATGTTATCTAATATTTTACTTATTTCGTCGGTTGGAATCATTCTCGATTCTAAAAGCTAGTTTCAAACCCACAACTTGCTCTCCACCAACCATATGGCGGCCGTCCACAATGCCTCCATTGGTGACCTTCCTAGCACAAAAAAAAGTTTTCCGAGGTTACAATACAATATTCATAAAACAAAGATATTGTAACCTAAGATTTGTTAGACCCCAAAGTAATGTTTGGTCTTTTTAGGAACCAGTTTAAAAGTTTCAGAAATGCAGTAATACAATTATTTCAATATCGTTTAGAGCATGAGAAGTACACAAGTTAAGAGCAAAGAAATTTTATGAATTTTTATTACAAGACGAACCTTAAAGATTCATTAAATTATGATTTATTAGCAACAAAATCAAAGACTACCAAAATTAAGTATTTCTGATGGGTAGTATTTGTGGCAAATATGTTTGTAAAATCTAACTTTCGTACTGATTGCAATAACATAGAACAAAGAAAACACAAAGCATTTGATTATAATGTTAAATTGGTAATAAAGTTTGTTCTAATTTATATCATATCTACAACATATAATTAAATTTCTTGTTCAGGTTAGAATAAAAATTTTTCAGAGTCAGTACTTATGCTTTTTTTAATGTAATTTATCTAATTTTTGCAATAAACGGTATTATGTCACTGGACCACATATTTGAACATTTTGTAAAAAATGTTGACTAAGTCCCAAGGCTATTAAATATTTTCTCAGAATTCGAAAATTATGAAAAATGTAAACGATTTCTCTAATAACGATTACAAAACTTTCAAAATGTAGATTTATAAAGTTGATTCCCATTTAAGATATCATAGCAAAGAGTTTTCACTTATGATAACATGATTAAGGAAGAAAATATTTTAATACTAAACCTTCTGTAGAATTACATTTAAAATTTAGACTTTTAAAATAAATATGTCTTATTTATTTTGGTAATTTTGACATTTGTATCTTTATTGGAAATAAGTTTAACTATAACTTATAAGTTCAAATTGTTTCCATAACTTTAATAAGGATGATTACAACAAAACCACATTGTCTCAACATTACTACTTTTACTAGAATAAGTAATCCAGAATACTCTATTATAATATGACCATCAGAATGGTCCTGAATACTAAAAAAATATTATTTTATTTGATTTCAGAGCATATATGGAAATATTCCATATTTCCAGATAAAAACTGTTCAAAGTCAGTTGCCATTGATAGTAAGGTAAGTTTTGGAACTAAAAAGTAAATCCATAAGGTTTTTTAGAAAGAAAATTTTTATTAGCATACTTTTGAAAACGTTTCGGAACTTCAATTTTGAAGAATTGTCTATTGTGCCTGAAATTAAAAGTCATACGAATGTGAAGCAATTAGCGGTAATAATGGGAATATATCAATTAATTGACGAAAAAGAGATACTAAAATGGAAATTAATGGCAAATCTAAAAAAAAATCAGAAGACCAACAGTTTTCTTTTCGGCGAGAATCATTGCAGACCATCCATTTATTTATATACAGGAGTGTGAAGGTCTAGTATATTGGTACCATATAATTTTGGAGGAAATATTTTATAATGAAACTTGCTATGGTTTTGAGCTGATTCATCCTTGTGTTTCATAGTATTTAATTTCAAGTAGGGCATGTTAGTATATTACACATTTTATCATGTGCTTGACCAGCTATACTCTGCCATTGAGAATTATGTAGTGTTCGGATTTAGGCTTAGTTTCAGCATCTAACGGTGCTTTTTGGTAATCATAAGGTACTTTTTTACATCCAAATGTTGTGTAGCTGATTCCGTTTTGGTATTCAAATCCAACCAACAAATCTTAATGCTGTGGAAATATTTGTAAGTTTTGAAGATAGTACGAGTGCACACTATCTAAAGAAAGTAGTTCCTAGTTTGAAACCCTAGACAGGCGCAATATTATAGGCCAAGTACAAGAGCGATGCGCATGTACAGTATATGTTGCAGATGAAAGTGGGATGAGGTTACAGGCTAAAGCCTACATATATATATATATATATATATATATATATATATATATATATATATATATATATATATATATATATGATTTCAGTTGTTTTCCGGGTTTAACTCCGCGTTAAGTAATTTTGGTTTTTAAAAAAACCATTGTTTTGACGACTTTTCGGCAAGGTCACACTTGCCATTGTCAAGTCAGATTATCATATGTCAATCTGACTTGACAATGGCAAGTCTGACCTTGCCGAAAAGTTGTCAAAATAATGGTTTTTCTAAAAACCAAAATTACTTAACGCGGAGTCAAACCCGGAAAACAACATCATCACAGTCATTAACATCTTAGTAGATGTGTTGTGGTTCATAATTAGGCTTCAGCAGCTCGGACAGTTTGATTGATAATATTTCTCCACTGGTCTCGGTCATCAGTTATATGTATTGCCTCAGTATACTGTTTATTGAGAAGCTTTTTAGTAATGTCCGCCCATCGCTGTGGAGATCTTCCGCGTTGGCGTTGAGTCTGAGGCCTTCCTTGGACCACCAACCGCTCCATTTTGTGATCACTTCGATGGATATGGCAAAAGAACTTTAAAATTCTAGAGTAAACGGTACTGGAGAGACGCTGATCCGGTTTAATTTCATCCAGAACCGAGATACTTGTATGGCGAGCCGTCCATGGAATTCGAAGCAGGCGTCTCCAGGTCCACATTTCAAAGGCGTCTATACGTCGTCGATCTGATTCTTTGACTGTCCATGTCTCGGATGCATAGCGGAAAACAACAAATATATATATATATATATATATATATATATATATATATATATATATATATATATATATATATATATATATATATATATATATATATATATATATATATATATATATATATATATATATATATATATATATAATATAAATATATATATATATATATAGTAGCCGTAAACTCAACACATTCATTTACATATTGAGGATAAAATTATTTGAAAAAAAGGTCAGGCAGGTCTGTGTTTCTTCTATGGACAAAAAGTCCATTAAGGAGATAAACAGAGTTAATCAGGTTAATTCATTAAATTTTTAAATTCACAAAACATTAAAACTTAACTTATTTAAAGTATATATTTATATAAGTATAATATTTTAATTTTATTTAATCTACATGAATTTCTACAAAATTAAATAAAATTAAAATTTTGTGCTTTTATAAATATACATATACTTTAAATAAGTTAAGTTTTAATGTTCTGTAAATTAAAAAAATTAATGGATTAACCTCATGTTGTAAATTTTTATATACTCCATTCCCTTAGCTCGGGCATACTTTGACAGATTAATTGTCGGAGAGGAGAAGAACCGGAGTGGCTGACATCATCGAGAAGATAGCCAGACTAAAATGGAGATAGGCAGGACACATAGCCAGAATGACAGATGGGCGATGGACAAAGAGGTTATTGGAATGGAGGCCAAGTGAAGACAAGAGAAGCGTTGGTCGACCACCTACAAGATGGACTGACGATTTAAGAAGACTCAATAAAAACTGGATAAGAGCGGCGCAAGATAGACGGGGTTGGAAACATGAGGAAGAGGCCTATGTTCAGCGGTGGACTCTTGAGGCTGGATGATGATGATTGTCGGAAACCTACAACACAACAATTTCTACTTCTCAGTATTAATAGCTCAAGTATATTACTATTGCAGACTTCTTTCTTTGAAAAAAGAAGAATTATTCTAAATAGTGGAAATATATTATACGACTGCAACAGACCAGATTGCAGGCGTCAAACAATAATTTGACTATATACTTGACTTCTACAAACTAGTAGATGAAGAAATGGAAGATGTATAATAATAAGCCAATAGGTCAATACAGTATGACTGGATTATAACAGGGAACTTTTGAAAAAAAAATTAAATATATACAAGACATTTTTCGTCATACTACCAATATTTCCATAGCTTCCTTTCTTCTAGTTACGTGGGCAAAGTAATTTAGGTCAAACCTGCCTTTTATATAAAACTCTTCCAGAATTGACTGGTTGGTTTTATGTTGTGTCCAGGTCACTTCTAATTTTTAAAGTAAATATTTCAGCTGAGTATGTAGCAATGGGAAAAATAAGGACATTAGAATTAGTATTCCTTGTTATTATTGGGTCCTTCCATATTTTAATTAATTTAGTTGTTAATTAAACGTATGCTTGATTTCTCAGACGCAATCGCCATTATGGGTTATCACGGAGCCCAAGTGTACACAAATCACTCTACTACCTAGTTAACTAGGTGGTTAGTTCCATATTTTTCATTATACTCTAGCGGGATCTCATTTTACTGAATCGAAAGCCTTTGTGTAATCTATGTGTTTAGTATCTCCTCCGGCGTTCCTTTTCCTGGTGCGAATCCGTATTGTTCATTGGCTATATATTAAAGTAAAGTGTTCTTTAGCCGTTTATTAATTATATGTAGCAGGATTTTGCTGGCTTGAGGAATGAGGGCAATTCTTTTTAAATTGAAATAAAGAAAAAATACTTATATTTCTTGTCTTCGAAAATGCTTTTTTTAAGTGTCTTTGTATAGTTTTGAGCCGTCATTACCAGGATTCTGGATATAATTTTGAACTTCTCGTCAAATATAAAATCTTTTTCCCTCTTCTGAAAGGGAATACGTGTTAATTTTAACAATTTAAATGAAATTACTTAATATTATTAAGGATGTTTATATACCCCAGCTACCTAATTTTTTATCAAAAAGTTTTTTACAATTCTTCATATATTAGTATATTTTCTGGCTCAGTGTCTCTTCAGTGTTTCTCGTCTTTTGTTTTAAAAATTGTATTTTGTACATTCTCTTTTGTAAATGATGAACCTGAATATTTGCAATATTTTGAATATATAAAATGCATTTACCTAATTTAGCATGTATGAGTTGACTACTGAAATGTTTAGTTACTTTATATTTTTCTTCAAGTGAAGCGCTGCTTGCCGGGAAATGATACATTTCTATGACGTAAAAAATTCATGTCATTTATTATTCACTTCACCGTCGAAATAAAATTCAGCAAAGAGATGGAGCGTAATAATAAAATACCACATAAAATATTAAAACTGAAATATGAAATCAAGAAAAATGAGATGTATATTCGACACTAGCAGCTGCAACATATATCTAGAATATATCTAAATATGTTGATTTACAATATTTTATGTTCCAATAATGCGACCAATATTACTAATTCTTTCTTATTTACGTCATTAGAGGTTTTTCGATATTTTAATACTTGCGCATACTTTAATTTTTTTTTAATATTATAGCAACCACATCGACCAGTTCACTAGTGATAAATTGTTAGGTATTCAAATTAGGTATAAATTGTTAGGTCATTTATATTATCTAGACAATTTAAGTTTGGGTCTAAACGTTGCGTTGGAGAAGTGTTGGTAATGTAGTATTTCTTACATGTTGAATGTTGTAGCGTTAGAGATGCTCAGTATAAATATGTCAAACTTGAACTAATATTAGGTACTTCAAGTCTCACACAGCGGCTTTTTACATATCTTGATTAAATAATTACGTATTATTGGTGCGTGACCATGTCAAAGAAAAATAATTTTTCTTGTTCTCCTGGAATAAGTAATAAATTCCACGGCAATATGAATAGCTTAACTTGTCTTAATTTTAGTCTAATTTGCTATTTTTGCTCTCCAGATATACAGTTTTTAATAAACACTTAATTATTTACAAGGAAAATGAATTACCTATAGTCTGTAATTTTTTCTATTTCTGTAATTTTATTTAAAAAATTCTTTATAAAAACAACTTCATAGATAAATAGATAGATAGATAGATTTAGAGAGGTAGGAATAGGCCTTTAGGCCTTTTGGCCTATTTCACTGCGACCTTTTCAGATCTATTGTGGTCCTCTAGTCCTAAATAACATTCTCTAGCCTAACCCTTTTTATAAAGTCTAGAGACTGTACCTTCTATCTAGCTATTTGCCGGTGGATTTTCTTTTAATACAACTACAAACAACTAAAAACTTCTAAGACAACTGCAAAAAAATTGGAGAAAAAAAAGCTTAAAAAGATGGCAAAACAATCGAATACCGACCAATAAAGTTGCATTTTACAAAACAGCAAAAGACCTAAACAAATTTGTTAATGATCTAAAAGATACATCAACTACAAAATAACCGAGAGACTTACCATACTAAGAGTTATATGAGAGAATCTACCAGAAGACAGTTATAACTACAACAACATATACCTCCCATCATAACTAGTAACATACTTTTTAACCGCACTGGCAATGAAGAAGCAAATATATTTTTTTCAATATCTAGAAACTACCTTTATTCTATTTTTCTCTGAGTTTTCCTGAAAAGGAAAATATTCATAAATATTAGGACTGTCCATACCAGATCTTTCTGTCTCTTAAACCTTTTAGGAAAATCGAAATTATAGACGCAATACTAAATACTAATAAAAACAATGTTTCTAGTTATAAGCTGATTACTGCGTTTGTCTTGTGTCAAAAACTGTAAAATGCGCTACTCTGTCTAACACCAATCTAAAATGCAGTAATAAAAAAGGGTATCTTCTTTTACAATATAAAGTGGCTCAAGTTATTTTAATCCATAAAATAGGTAAGCCTTTAGGATCTGTAACTGTATATATATATACATATATATATATATATATATATATATATATATATATATATATATATATATATATGTATATATATATATATATATATATATATATATACATAGACCCATTAATTTAATATCAATTTTTGCTGAAATTCTTAAAAAATTAATAATAAAGAAATCGAGTTCTTTAATAGAAAAAAACTGATTAGTTCTTGACAAACAATTTGGGTTTTAACCAAAACACGCTACAGTTAATTAAGTTCACAGAATTGTTACTATCATAAACCAGGATCTGGAGGAAAATAGCTATTGTTCGGCAATCCTCTTGCACATCACACAAGCTTTTAATAAATTTAATAAAGTATGGCATACAGGTTTGCTATATAAAATGGATCAACAACTACCATCTGAATACTATAAGATATTCAAATCCGACATACAGAACAGAAAAAAACTTCCAAATAAAATACGGAACGGTGATAACTGTATTGGGACCTGTTAATTCCGGCGTATCTTAAGATAATATACTTGGTCCACTCTTATGCCTATTATACACAGCTAACCTATCCTTTTCTGATCAGTGCTCCTGAGCAACACTCTGTAAATCCCTTAGAAGCATCTAGAAGGTAATTACTATTTAAATGGGAGAAAGTCACAGTTAAAAGTTTAAGTATGTTTATTGACGTTTCAATTTTCACTTCGGAAACTGTTCTCAAAATACAAACATTAGTACATTGTAATTAGTAAAACAATTTACTAATGTTTATATTTTGAGAACGATTTTAGAAGTGAAAATTTAAAAGTCAATAAACATATTTTAACCTTTAATTGTGGCTTATTCCCATATAAATAGTAATTACTTTAAATGCCATAAGAAAACAGCTTTAGAACAATATCTAGAAGGTTACAAGACAACTTAGACACCATTTAGATGCGGTTTAGAAAATGTCGAATCAGGGTTAATGAAAGTAAATTAAACCATGTATGTTTTACACCTAAAAGTCAAACATGCATATTTGTACACCTAAATAATCAATTTATTTTAATAGACGACTTAACTGGAAAAAAAACCTAATCTTTAATAATCGGGGAACACTTGGATTAAAATTGAGACAACTTTACTGGCTACTTGGAAGAGAATCTGAACTATCACTAGAAATTAAATTAGTAGTATATTAAGTAATTATAAAACTCACCTGGACCTATAATGTATCTCTTATCATATAACGAAACAGATCTATAATCTTTTACTGTGAGAGTTGACAAGCGAATCCAATATTGAATTCCTGTAGAGATTCTAAACAAAAGACCTTGGGCAGATTGTTAATATATCATACTACGTCACTAACTAAGCTCTACATCGTGATACAATGCATAATGTGCGCAAAGAAATAAACAATTGTAGTTATAGTGATAGGCATTTAAAGCGGTAGGAATTTCATTTGAATTCTAATGCGGTAAACCTACCGGACAACATCAAAGAAGTGAGAAGACATTTTTTTTAAAGTGCCGTATTGTCAGACTTTAGTAAGAGCCTTAGAAGGAATCCATTGAATTATGGCACTCAACAGTGATCTTTTTCTGAAATCTAACGTCACAGAGCAAGACACCCTGGCATTATCCTGCCTAGTAGGACACTAGGCCAGAAGATTCCACCGTAAGGCCGGATTAACTGTGTTCCGGCTAAAACCTTAACCACCGTTCAACTGAAGAAACAACAAAAATCTATATATTAACCGTACGCGTAGAATATATAATATTAAGAAAAACTTACAAATAACTATACCTATCACCATAAATCACAAATAAAAATGTTAAAGAACTGGCTATTACCATAAGAAAACAAAAGAGCCAAAATATTTTCTAACACCATAGACTAATTTTGGTACTTACCGGTTTTTGGCTGTCGAGAAAAAAGAAACAACATTTCAGATACCTGGTTCAATTTTCTCTTATGTCCTTCTGCTCCGTCTTCTTCATCACTTCAGAGATCTGTCATCAGTGATTAGTGTACCTCTTTCCATTCTTTTTCTTCTACTGTCAATATGTTTACTATATTTTTTTCATCCAGCCTGAATCCCATTGGGCTCTTGAAGTCTCTCCTCTCATTTGCAAATCTGTGGCAATTTAAAAGGTGGGCGGGAGCGTCCACAAACCCTCAAGCAGTGCAGTCTGCTAAGGCAGATTTGCCTATCATATTGGTGAAGGTGGTAGTTTAGATTCCTAAATTTACCTTTTCACGACGGCCTATCACTCCTCTATCGTTGTTTCTTTCTTTTTTTTATGGATATTTTCATTGATCCTCCTCGGTTACACCCTCTTTTTACAACAAGACGATCGGTATCACTGCTCCAATGACATACAGAGCCTCATTTGGGGCCATCCTCTAAGCCTTAGATACCCTGAGCAGCATTCGGCTTTGCAAAGTCTTCATCAGCCTGGCGTATTTCGTAGTGTTCAGTACGCTACACCACACAAGGCAGCGTAGGTCAACGTCGAATGAAAAAATTCATTTAACACTCTTTTTTTGGTGCCACCTGGGCATTCAAGATAATATCCATCAATGGAGAAGTTTTGAATAACTTACTTTTGCAAATAATACAGTAATAATGGCGGATAACAACAATGATTTACAAAACGGAATGCAACGCCTTAATGAACGCTGTCATGATTACGGACTGACGATAAATTTTAAGAAAACTAAATGCATGATCATGACTAAATCTGAACATGCAAATATCCAATTGACTATTGAAGATACTGCAGTGGATAACATGGATAACATTAGAAGTAGACGAAACCAAAGAAATTAAGACACGTATTGAAATAGCACGTGCATCATTCATTAAACTTGCTTCGGTGTTACGTGTTCTCTACTCTTTTTAATGGCTTGGAAGCGTGGACACTAAAACAAGTCCATCTGAATAAGTTAGCCGCCTTTGAATTTTGGTGTTAGAGAAGAATCCTACGAATATCATGGATTTAAAGAATGTCAAACGTGGAAGTAACTAGAAGGATAGGAAATGAGGCGGGAATAATATTTACTATCAAAAGACGAAAACTTGAGTACTTAGGACATGTGATGAGAGGGCAAAAATACTCATTATTACAACTTATTAGGCAAGGCGAAATCCGAGGAAAGCGAAATGTGGAAAGACGAAGAATATCCCAGCTGAAGAGCTTAAAAGAATGTTTTGAATGCAGTAGTGCAGATCTTTCTGGAGCTACAGTCAACAGAGTCCGCATAACCATGATATTTCCAACCTTCGATAGAAGATGAAACATAAAGAAGAAGAAGAGCCTTCAATGTTCGGCCCCAACCGTATAAACGCCCTCAGACTTTGCTCACCTTCTCCACAGTCTTTTGAAAGGGAAGGAAAAGTTGTACGTATGATAGGATTTTGAAAGTGGAGAAAAAGACAACCTGTTCCTATGCGTAAAAAGTGTACCACCTGAAGCTAAAAAGAGATTGAATATTGGTAAATCTGAACGTTAGAAGAAAATTATGTTGTGTAAATAAAAAAAGTAAATTTGTTTTTAGAAATATTTGAAAAAGTGATTTCAGTGATTTCATAGAACAGTGGCGATTTCAGATATGTTAAATGTTAGCAGTGCATAAGTTCATTTTAACAGCATTTGTAAGTACCAATAAATAATCAATGCATCGGGAAAGCTTAGCCTGGAAAATTGAGTATCCAAGAGGGGGTAGGAATTTTGATAGGACGTGAGATCGAGTTTTTGGGAGCAGATCCAAGGTCGGAGTTAGCTAGCGAGTGACAAAAGGGTATCCGAAAAAATTTAAGAAATATAAGAAATTAAAAGTAATTCGGTTTATTAAAATTTGAGAACAGTTTACAGTGATATAAAGTTTCGAAACGGGATTGTAACTAATTAAATATTAAGGAGCTCGCTACTAAAAATTAGTCACGATAATTAAATAATTATTATTATTTATTTTTTTATTTAAAGACAAAGTCTCATCCACCCGATGGTTATTAGCGACGGATCTGTACAATTTTACAAGTATAGCTATATTACATGGTTACAAAAAAGATCTTTTTACAAAATAGTACTAAAAAAAGTACAAATACAAAAAAGTTAAATCTTATGGAACACATATTTGAATCTATATTATAAAGAGCTTGTTGATGTTTCAATTGTCACATTTAAATATAGATTTTACTGTTAAGGTTGAATTGCAGTGCTCGCATATTGGTAAGTTAAATTTTGAAAAAAGATAAGTATGTGCCCTTAGTCTAGTATGGCCTAATCGTAATCGATTAACTATACTCTTTTCATGGCAATTTTTGTAAAAAGGTTTAGTTCCTTTAACTGTGTCTTTAATTTTTTGTAGTTTAGACCTTGATATTTGCCATTCGTTATGCCAGACTTCTACGATTTTTGCCTTAATATAAAGATTTAAGTCTTCTGAACCGCACTTTAAGATTAGTTCTGTGTCCGCACCAGGCACTCAACTACGCGCACTTAGTCGCGTAGTCCATATGAAGTCAACTGTTGTTCCTTTTTCTTGACATGTGTGAAGTTCTGATTTGATCATTTTTTCAATTGAGTGTTTAGGATATACTTGTTAAACTGAAGTAATCGAACTCAGAGAATCAGAAAGAATCACCGCTGTGACGATATTTGTATCATCACTTAATAGCTCGATAAAGAGCAAATAATTCGGCTGTGTATATGATACAGTCGGGAGATAATTAAAATAGATATTTACTTGAATTATTCACAAAAGTGGCACCAACTTCATTGCTAGATTTTGAAGCATCTGCAAATATTTTGGAGAAATTTTCATAAGTTTGGAGTATATTTGACAAAGTAGTTTTTAATTTTAATAGAATAATTTCCGACTTATATATTTGCTCAAATATACACTACACTGTGGAATATTTATTGACCAAGGGATATGAGGATCGGCAATGTTTGGATCGAATATGTCCGGAAAATCAAAGTATAATTTCTTACAATATTCTTATTCTTTCATAGTATGGTTTTCGTAGTTTATCATTATGATTAAAAAGTTCGTTGTATCTATCTCTCAAGGTGTTACTTTAAATAGGTTTTTCTCGATTACAGTATACCAAGGACAAATGTGTTAATTTTAGTTGCATTCGCCTGTGGTAAAAGGATACCTCACAAAGTTCAGCGTATGTGCTCTCAATAAGTGTACTTCTAAATGCTCGTAGTGGCATTCTTAAATCATTATTATGAATTGTATCTAGAGATTTTAAAACAGAATTTCTGGCAAAACAATAAGCGATGCATCCATATTCCAGTTAAATCTAATTAACGATTTGTATACTGATAATATTGTTTTTTGGTCGGAACCCCATTTCCTGTTTAATATTATTTTTAAAATATGTACTCTCCTATAGCAAGTTAATTGTAATTGCTTTATATGTTCTCGCCATGTCAGTTTGTTGTCTAAATGCATTCCTAAAAATTTAATATAAGGATCTATTGTTTATTTGGGATCTATTGTTTGTTTGGGATTTGTTGAGGATCTATTTGTATTGTTTACATTTGCTGGTGTTGTAAAAACCATGACTCTTGTTTTTGTAGTAGAAACTCCAAAGCCAGTATTCCGAGACCACGTTTCCAGTGTATAGATAAGGCTTTGTAAACATTTTGTCATACTATCTATATTTTTTTCTTTTGTAAATACCACTAAATTGTCAGCATAAATTCGTGCTTTTAAAGGTTTTTCTATGTTTTTCAGAATAACATTATCGGCTATGCGGAAGATTGTTGGGCTAGGATCCACCCTTGTGGTACTTTATTTGTTACGCAATGATTTTTGGAGCACGAATTGGAAACTCTTAACCGAAAAGTCCGATTGGTTAAAAAATTGTTGATGAACCACTCGGGGACACGAACAGTGTCTCCGGATATTCCACTCATACAACATTTTTAAAATCCTGTGTTTCCTGACAGTATTAAAGGCATTTTAAGTCAAAAAATATCGCGGTATATTTTCTATTAGTTGCAAACGATTCCATAATAACGATTTAGACTTCAAGAATGTTATTAGCGGTTAATCGATTTTGGCAAAATCCATTTTGTTCATTAAATCAGTAGCCGATTTTGTTAAAATGTTTACGTTAATCTACTGTTAAAACGATTTTTTTTTATAAGTTTGCACATAAAACAAGTAATTAAGATTGGGCTGTACGATTCCACACTTCAATACGGAATTAGTCCATATTGAAGAAAAATGCTCTTGCGTCCATATGGAATTAAATATGCCAAGTAAATGATATTTGGCTGAGTCCGGAAAATGTTTAAGAAATATGGTTTATATTTGTTTTATCGAAGTAGTGAAATTTTTTTTCGTAAAACTTCGAATAAACGGTATTCAGAAAGTATGCGTTAGGGTGAGTGATGTGCTGCCGTGTATGTACGGCATGAGTATGGTGTATTTGTGAATTGTATATGCATAATGTATGTACATAAACGATACTAGTAAGCAAGTTGGACAATGTAGAACGTACTATTACGATTATAGCTCTTCAAATATGTAAATACTTAAAAATGTACGTTGACAGAACCTGAACGATGGAGATTAATTTTCGTAATAATACGGCGCGCACATATCAAAGCTGTAAATGAAAATCGTACTTTCACGGTAACAGTATCGAAATGGTTAATTGCCACTTTCGGATGTTCAGTATTAGGAAGACTATGGGTATCAGATGATGAATTTAAAGAATCTGCACATGTATGTTTGTCGTTTGAAACGCTTTCGTAAAAATCCGCTAGAACGTTTGCAATATCTTCATCCTTAAATACTATTTGATTTTGCACTTTCAATTGTTTGATATTTTTTTTCAAGACTTCCTTGGAGCTAGTTGTGTTATTTCCGATACAAACTTCTCCCATTAATTTCTTTTATCTAGCGTTATAATAAACTGCGTTTTTGTTTTTAATTTTTTTATATTAATTCTGTTTTGCGGTGTCTCGTGCTTCTTATAATTATTAAAAGCAGATTTACTGTTTTTTATGACCTCTTCGCAGTCCTTAGATCACCACTGTACGTCCCTGTATTTGTTTTGTGTTACCAATGTACATATAACACCTTCTAAAATTATGTCATTAAGTGATTTATTGGTCTCGTCAATATCTTTGGTTATTTGGGCCCTAGATATGTGACTATCAATATATTGAGAAAATGAATCCCAATCTCCATTGATAGTTTTCCACTTTAGACTAAATGCTTCGTGTTTTTGAACATGGTTAAGATTCGTAATAACTATGGGAAAGTGATCATTTCCATATGCAAATGGCAATACTTTCCAGTATAAATATATAGTTAAGTCAGGATCACATAAAGAAATATATAAAACTAGTGATTTACCTATCGATATATTAAATCTAGTAGGGTTGCCATCTATTAAAAAGTTTAGATAAAAATCTGTAATAATGTTCCCTAATATTTGGCCCCTTAAATTTGTATTTGTGAGCTACAAATTATATTATGGCTATTCAGGTCACATAAAATTAGATGTGATGTGGGTATCTGATCAAGAAGCTTGCGGAGGTCTTGGTAACTAACTTGTATATTATGAGGCAAGTAAATATTACAGATTTAGAATTTTATATGTGATTCCGAAATCTTTACCGCAATGACTGCGATACCTATTATGAGTAAAAAGGCTTCATGGTCTATTGAATTTGTATCAAGATTGCCACTCCTCCACTAGCGCGATTGGTGTTCGTTCTATCTTATCGAAAACCATTGAATTCCACTGTGGTAGTCCATCAATATTCCACTGTGGTATAGAGTCAAAAATTATGCATTGAGGAGGATAATTCACTGTCTGTAATATCGTTACCTAGGTAGTGTCGAAATTTATTTTTAAGACGGGCGAAACGATGTTTCGTAATTTTGTCGGATATGTATGGATAAGATATAAAAACAGATTTATTGGATCAAGAAAATCGGATGTATATTCCTTAAAACGTTCTATGAGTATCATAAGCATCATGAGCTAATGACAGTTGAATAAAAATGATGTGAGTTTTCATACATTAATAATTTAATAGAATCAGAATTTGGTTCTCTGCGTTTGGATTTTTTTGATTTCTGAGTTTTGATTTTGTGATATATGGATGGGGAAGTAAATAATTGGGTATTTAAATTTAGATTTTCGATGAGATGAAAAATGTTTCCTCAATGCCTCTCTTCAAGGATAAACAGAGTAAATCTTTTGTGATTTCTAGTGAAGCTTGTGTGTTCTTTTCTTCCGATAATTTTAATTCTAGTTTAGCATGCGTTTTTAAGTTTAACTAACAGGAAATATTAAAACTTACAGAAAAAAAAGCACAAGAACATTTTGAGTTTCCACAGAAAATAATAAGGTTCAGTCTTGTTCAATAATTCATAGAGAGAACAGGTATATTTACAGGTGCTTAAATAGTGAAAGACCAGTTTTTTGTAACTATCAATAATAATCCAATTTCAGTCCAGGCAAATAAACCCAGTTTTTGTGATTAATTTTTGTTTTTGTTTGTGTGTAAGTAGTGGTAGTTTATACCCCTTCGAATATACCTTGGCTCCTAAGGCCGATCAGGGCATCAGGGCCAAAAAAAACTCACAGTTTTAAATAATATTTGTAGACTTTAACTATAATTTAAACCAAAAATATCACGAGCCGAGACAAACGTACTGTTAACAACTTTTGTCAGGACCGAACTCATTAAACAATTATATACTAATATACTTTTTAAAAGGGTTTTAATCCATAAAAATATTGAGTTACTAAGAATAACTAAAAGTCCGGAAGTGAAAAAAGCAAATTTTAGAAAAAACACCGGAAACCATCTGGCCCTTCTCGATAAATTCAATAAATTCCCAAATTGATAGCTTAATTAATCCAGTTTGGGAGTTCAGTTCCTTCGTCCAGTTTATCTCGCATGTGTAAATAGATAATCGAGTTAACCCCGGCAGAGCGATGACACGAGCGCTCTTGGCTTCAACTAGAGATTAACTACTTATGATCTACTTGATATATGAGATATAAACCTTAAACAAGAAAGGCGTTCTCTAGTTCCTTGATGCTGATGGTGGAAGAGAAAATTACTATACGGACGGTCATTTATTTGTTACGCTATTTGTTATCCTATAGCGACACTTGAGGGAGATTAAGTTAGATTATTTACAGAAGTATGTCAAATAAAATTATTTATTTAAAAATATTGAAGCAGTGACATAGATTTTTTTAATGTTTTTTAAAGACAAATTTGCTATGAGAATACTAATTGTATTAAGATTTGTCATAGATAAGAAAAATATTTTGGAAAGTTAACGATAGCCTATAAAAAGAAGCAGGTTCATTTTATACAGACAAGGGCATACTTTGAAAATTATTACTTATTTTAAAACAACACGAAAACACAATTTTTTCTATTTAAATATTTTATAAATATTCAAAAATATAAAGCAATAGATTTTTTAAAATGTGGTATTCACGAAGATATATCTCTCATATCTTCAGGACACATTTTTTTCAACGATTTAAACTAGGTTACGTAAATATATACCATTTACTTTTACAGAAAGATTGTTTTAAGTTCTTTTCGAGCCTTTCTCTCGTGCTTACATCTAAGATTAGTAGCAGTAAGTTATGTTATGTTAATGTCCTTTCAAGCTTTTTATTTTATATTGACACCGACAGTTAATGTTTCTGTATTTTAATTTGCTACTACATCACTCGTCAACATTTTACCGAGCAGTTTATATATGGCAGCAGTCCATGAAGTTAGCAATTCCTTATATATTTGTTTTATGTTGAATTCAAGTAAATTATTGAAATCCCTGAAAATTTTTACATATTTTCTAGAGCTTACGATATTTATTTAATCTTTAAAAATATTACTTACATATTACACAATGCTGCAAACATTTTGATGTCTTAGACCAAAAGTGTTCTTCTAGAGTATTTTTTCCTATCACGTACAGTTTTGTTTTACACATTTTGAATAAATAGGAATTAAATTTAGAAATAATAAATAATAATACTCACATAGTTACTAAAGCCTTCTCTATCTAGAAATAACTTTCTAGAGAGTAGATTATAATTTGTGCAATAATTCGGCGTACTCGACTTTGCGTAGATACTAATAGTCATCACATCGAGATTCTTTCGTACCTATCTACTTTTAATACTTCTTCTTTTGTGGTAGTATCGTTCCATCATTATCAATAATTTGTTTTTAAAAAATAAAATTTCCTTTTAATTTGACGTGCTGCGTCTTTTCTCAAACTTTTTTTAAGAATTATGCCAATCGTACCAATTTTCGTTTTTCTAACTAGAAGCGTTCTGTTATCTGGTTAGCGTATTAGAAGCATAATAAAAAAACCAATTACAAGGCGCCAGCTTCAAAGAGAAAGCATTTTCGGATTAGGGGAGTTGGATTAAATTGTCTCAGGATATTATCTCTTAAATTTTCTCAGGACTCTCAGGTCTTCTTTATATATATATATATATATATATATATATATATATATATATATATATATATATATATATACATTTATATGTATATACATTTATATATATATATATATATATATATATATATAAGGATCACTCAGACGAGTGGTGGGTTCTTATATCGGTCTCTAGGTGGAGAAATAAAAGACAAAGTTGATAGGCTACTTTATCTATTTTGAAGACGTTTCGCTTTCGAGTTTTGAAAGCATCATCAGTTCATCTTAAAAAGATATGTAGCAGTCAATGTTATTAACAAACATGTGAATGAAACTAAATAAATGGACATAATACGCTGATCTTGTATAAACAGTTAAGCAACTAACAACATATATGAACTTGTAAAAAATTAGCACAGCAAATGACCATGTGGTCTAAAGTAAATTCAATGTTATTTAATGTTAATAAGTGAGTAAAAACCAAGAAAATCATAAATAACTTCCAACTATTTAATGGATATTAAGCTTTGATTTTAACTTTAGGTAGCATTATAAGTGATATTAATAAAATTTTAAAAAATAGTAAATATGAAGTTACCGATCAAAGCCCTATGAATGTCGCCGGGAAAATATTTTTTTCTTACTGTTACTTTCCTGTTCTACTACTTTGATGTTATTGTCGTCTATCCGATGCCCATTTTTAAATGCATGTTCACCCAATGCACTTCTTTCAGGATGTAACATCACCAAAAGACTTTTTCTGGAAATGGCCTACATTTGCCAAAATAATAATGCAATGAATCATAGAACAGATATTGGCCATCTAAATGAAATGTTCTCCTATTTGTTACTACTAGATAAATGCAACAATAGGACAAACAATAATTTATCAATTGACATTTAAGTAATTAAAAAGTTCATTTTTGAGGAATTTATTTTTTTACAAAGTTAGTTTGTTTAAATTTAATAATTTTTGTTTACACACAGATACTGGGGTCACACAAAACAAAATCACAATAAATTGTAACGTTTTTAGAATTACGACCTTATTTATTTATGTTAATTTAATAGGCTTTGTTTTAAAACATTGACAGGTTCAAGTTTCACTTCCTAATGATATTAACAAATATAAAATAATTTATATTTCCACGATATACCTAATAATAAGCCTATAATTTGTTGTACTAGCAGTTGCTTGATATTAGGGATGTGAGATTTTCACTTGCCAATGTCAATATCAATGTCATAGATTTGTTTAAAAATAATTAAGTTTGTGTGAATGTTAATTAATTTTTTAAAATTTTAAATATAGGAATAGGTTTTAGCTCAACAGACTGTGATAAATGTTATCAACAATTTATATAAAATCATTTATGAGACAACCTCATTAAGTTTGTAAGTATCGAATTTTTAATTAATTATACAAATTTGTAAAAATTATTCATCACATTTGTAGCTCCCTGATGAAGGACATAACCAATGTCCGAAAGCTTGGAATAAAAATTTAAAAGAGTACACCTTTCATTTTTATTGCTGCATACCCAATATTTAAAGTTTACTTCCTTACGTGCTCAGCAAATACTTCTGGTTCATTATATATATATATATATATATATATATATATATATATATATATATATATATATAAATATATATATATATATACATCATCATCCAGCCCCATTTCACATCCATTGTTGGATATAGGCCACCTCCAAACGTCTCCAGTTGTCTCTATCTTTAGCTGCTGCGATCCAGTTTGTTTCTATTCTCCTTAGGTCGTCGGTCCATCGGGTGGGTGGTCTGCGTCGACTTGTCGGCTATTGGTCTCCACTCCAACAATCTCTTTGTCCATATTCCGTCTTCCATTCTAGCAACATGTCCAGCCCACCTCCACTTTTGTTTATTGATTCGCAATATATATATATATATATATATATATATATATATATATATGTATATATATATATATGTACATATATATATATATATATATATATATATATATATATATATATATATATATATATATAAACTATCCTATAATTTAATTAATTTTTGATATTTTACCAAATTAATTTGAATAGAATAATTTACCAATAAAAGAAATTATATTTTTAAAGCAATAATCAATTTAAAAGTAAATAATAGCCGTATTTAACGTATAAGGCTATTCATAAATAGTACTTATGACTGGAGTGTCTTTGTGTTGCTTTCACGTTGTAAAATACACCAGATTTTTCAGAAAACACAATAGGTTTAAAAACCGAATTCTGCTATATTAAATTCTTCTTTCATAAGACCTTATTGTTTATTATGAAGAGTAGCTACTTGAAACAATAATTTAATTAGGTTCTTTAAAAGGGGTATACAGGATGAAATTCTAAGAGCGAACACTGAAAAATAGAGCTAAAAAATCATATTAAAAAATTTCTTTGATAAAGGTAAAGAAAAATTAATAGTAAATTATATTTATAAGAAGAAGTACAAACGAATTTTAACCGTAATGTTATATAATTTATCATTAAATGTGAATAAGACTTTTTTGCGTAAAAGCTTTGTTAAGGAAGCTTGCATTGGTAATCATTTTAAAAAACATTTCTTGTTTTCTAGTAAAGAAACAAAGAAATTCTTTGTACTGGTATGTATAAAATTAAAACTAATAATTATAATTGAAATGAATCAATAATATTTAAGATTGTAGTTTAAAAAATTTAATTATTTAATTAGTCATTAGATTTATTGGTTTTTAAGGTTTCGTATATTGTAAATAGACATATAATGCCCAGGGAGTAAAGCAACAGGCCTATATGGATGATCTAGTAATTATGGTAAGAGAAAAATGTGATAACATTCTATTTAGTAGACTTCAACGAACATTAAATATTCTTACTAGATGGTGCGAGAGGAAAAAATTTTCTGTCAATCCTAGAAAAACAGTAGTAAAACAGTAGTAGTCAGTTTCAAAAGGAGACGGAAACTAGATAATATCTGGAGGCACTCTCTATATGGAATAAAAAATGAGGTAAACGAGGTCAAATATCTAGGAGTAATTCTAGATAACAGGCTTACGTGAAACGCCCATTTGGTAAGATTAATCAACAAAGCAATATCAAAGAATATGTAGGAAAACACGTTTGAAACTAAAAGAGATGTACTGGCTATATATGACTGTAGTCAGATCTATGATTACGTATGGTGCACTATAAGAGTGGTAAAAATGCAAACAAAAGACCACCAAAGAGAAGCTGAATAAGCTTCTACGATAAGCATGTTTATTTATAACTGAACCGATGTCCGATGTAACTGAACGTATGTATATAATATCTGGTTGGAGATATAGTTGTAGATGGGAACATATAAAAACAACTAAGATATTAAGCAGGCCAAAAGAATACCGGAATCAAATCTGGAAAAATAATTAAAAATCACCAGAGCTGAAAATTGTACCAAATGCAATGTAACCTAAATATAATTTTATAAAGCTGTTTACTGTCTTTTGAACGATGCAGATTAACGATGGCATAACGAAGGTCAAAACCCTTTAAATGATATTAATTTACAGTTGCTTTACATTATATGTGGTTACAAATTATGATGTTTAAGTTACCGTTGGAATTGGTAACATAGCGACGTATGACCCTACATAGGTAAAATGGTCCTGAGACGAAGTGTCTTCGAGGACCTGTTGATAACAACTCGAGTTCGATAACTACAGACGATGTTCATTTTTATTTCTCGAATAATGTGACATTTCTGCAGGAAACGATTTAATATGTTGACGAATTATGTCAAGCTGCTCGTAGGGTGTTTGATTTTTGCAGATCATATGGCGACCCCTCTGATCTTTACTTGAGATAGCTTGTCCCTGAGAAATTTGATTACGAATTCGCTCTATTTTGTTTTTTCCGACATTAAATAATTTTAAAAATGCACTTTTGCACACTTGTTTTGATTGTCCATCTAAACTTACAAAATATTTGAACGATTTTTGGCGAACAGCATTTGTACAACTTGGTTGTTTAACATCAAATGGTTTAAGGCAACCAAAGAGGTAGACGTTTTTTTCATCAATGGTAGGCAGTGAATAGTATTTATTAAATAAAGTATTTCGATCCCTATCGGCAAAGCTGATATTGCATATTAGTCTGCATTTATAGTCAGTATATGCTTCTCCTTTTTCTCTCTTTAACAGATTTATGTTTCTTCTCCAATTTTGTGGGTGAGCTTTACGCTTCCTTGATTTTTTATCACTTATTAGCCGTTGGTTGACATTATCTTCAGGAATGTTTACATTTTCTTCTCCCATAATGCCTAAAAAAATAAACATTTATCTAGCAGAAAAATAAGTTTTCTGACCAAAATAATGTCAAACTTCGCTTATTTTTATTATCAAGTAGGTACCATACAATTTGCTTAAGTCTTACCAGTAATCTGTTGTTCTTCTACCTCTTCGGTTATATTATTTTTTGGTTCATTTTCAATCATATGAATAGGATCATTTAGGTCAATAATATATTGTGTTTGTTCTTCTACTACTTCGATTTTATTATTTTTTGGTTCATTTTTAATCATATGAATAGGGTCGTTTATGTCAATAAAATTTTGTGTTTGCTTTTTCTTTTGTTCTAAAAATACAAAAGTTTTTACTTACCAAAATATAGAACATTGTGACCTAAAGAAAACATTGAATTGTGTAGAAATACATGAGACAAAAATTAGATTATTTTTATATTTTCGTGAATAAAAAGAATATTTTGATTATTTATTACGTTATATTTTCTAGGGATGAAAAGCAATGTTTTGTTTTAAATCAAGATAATCATTCAATCATTTTATACTGTGTACTTTCTGGTTTTCTAAAGCGAACATATTATCTACATATTTACTAAAATCGTAAATTCTTAACAACGGATCGTTTTCTCTTTTTATTTAAAATTTTAGAACTTTCTTCGTCTGAGGGAAATCATATTCTGGGGTGTAGTCTGATCCAGAATCTAAAAATGGGTCCTCATCGTTTTGTGTTTCCTGGTCACTAATTTTAGCAGCATCCATAGCTAGCTTCATAATAATATTAGTTCTTGTATGTTCACCCATTATAGAGTATTTTCAAAGCTGAAATTTAAAATCCTAGCATTATTTACACAGTTTTAGAGTATTTTTTCATTTTGAGGTTATGTATAAAAGTAAAAAGTAGTTTTTTATAAGTTTAGAGATAATATTAAGTACATAATGTGAAAGGAGTACTAACTGTTTTTGTCCAACACAATAAATACAAAATTCACAGGAATACAGCACTGCCAAAAAACACGTGCATAATATAAACAAACTAATGTATACTGAATACAGCAAGTTAACCCCTTCTCGTACAACTATCAAGAGTTAACACCTTCTTGCTCGGACTACTTTAGACAAAGCTTGAATTGACGTGTTTTCAACATTGCTTTTTAGGGTCTCTAGTGACATCTATGAACCATTGTTTTTCCTAAAGCAAGAAAATGAGTTAACACTTTTATGCATACCATTTTTAGCATTTTTGAAAAAACTGAGTTAACACCTTCATGCACTAATAGCTTCATTTGAAAGTAAATTAACTACCGCAAGAAGTTAAGAGGCCAACAAACTGGAACATTATGTTATACAAATATTAATAGATTATTTTTGATAATTTGTAGGGTGTTTCCAACCAAACTTTCAAAAACAATGACATTCCAGAAAAACAAATTCCGAACCATATTAAATATACCTCTTTATAACCAATAAAATAATATTGTGCTAACTAAATAAATTTTATAAAACGCCTGTTATAAACAAGTAACATGGGATTAAACTATATAGGTAGAATTGCAGCCGCTATTGATTGGCAAATATTCCATTTCATTTGCTTTACATTTATAGTTAAAAATTCTGACGGATATCACCGAGTGCAAACAATATCCAATATTCTGTGTTGTCCTTTTTATCTATAACCTGCTCATTCAAAAAACTTAATTTGATTGCAACCTATAACAGCAGATATAAAAAGTTATACGAAACATAAAAGATATAATTTTGCAATTAATTTTATACAATTCTAATTGTAAATCAATCTGGAGGATAAGAGTTTTCAATTAAAATATTTTTTAACAAATGTTACGATATGCTACATAGGATGCTTTTTTCTAATTTATTAAATATAAATAACTTAACACCATTTTTTGCTAAATTTCAAAACACTGTATCCAACAATCAGAACATATATTATCATTCACTACCTTTTATACCATCATTAACTGATAAATTAATACAAATACTAAAGGTTATTGAAAATATAAAACTAGCAACAAAGAACATCAAAACCATTTCATCTTTATATTCCAAAACTAAATATCCCATAGACAAATTAGATCAAAGAAATCTAGTATACAGCATTGGTTGTACTCAGTGTGAAGCTGAGTATATTGGTGAGACTGGAAGAAATCTCTCAAATCGCATTATTTCTCACAAGAGTGATTGCAGAATTAAGAAACCATCTTGTGCTTTGGTAGAGCATGTAATAGACAAAGACCATATTATGGATTTTGATAATATTAAAATTTTATGTGGTGAAAGTAATAAATTTAAAAGAACTTTTTTGGAATTCGTTTGTATTAGCAAAAGTGATAATAATTTAAACGAAATACCAGAAATTCAAAATCTAAGCAAAATTTATAATTAATATATATATAATAATAATATATAATATTATTTCTATGTAATTTATATATGCAGTCAGTAAAATATCATATTTTGAATTTTCCATGTATTTATTACATTTTTTTAGGCATTTATCAATGGTGAATAAATCTTCTTCTTTTTTGTTATTATTTTTTGTTTTGTCTTTGTTTAAACAACGAAGAATTTTTTAAACAAAATTTTATTTTTGACAATACCTATGTCAAAAATAAAAATTTTTAAGTTAGTATTTATGACATTTAGGCTGGTTTGTAGCTATTTAATTTTTGTTTACAAATTCAATTGTTTTTGTTAAGAAACTTTATCAAAATTTATTTCAGAGAAACATTTATTAGAATAGGACATTTTCTTAATAATATTTTTTGTAATTAATATGTAAGCAGCAGTTTTATAGAAAAAACTAATTTTATTTGGTGAGTTAACAAAAAATTTTTTATTTCTAGTTCAACTTCGTAAGATATTTTGTATCTTTTAGAAGCTCTTGATAATAATTGTAATCAAAATTGAAAGCTCGATTAAAAAATAGTCAACAAATAGCCCCTTTTATTGAATCCAACCCATCCAAAACAGTTTTATATTTTTTCCAAACGAGTCACAAGTCCTTCTTTTTTTCTTACTCTTATATATATATATACATATATATATATATATATATATATATATATATATATATATATATATATATATATATATATATATATATATATATATATATATATATATGGACATTATGGACAGTTAACTTAAGAGAGGTTGGCGGCCTTCGAGATGTGGTCTTTAGAAGACAGGTAGAAGAAGATGTTAATTGGTGAAAAAAATTACCATATGTGGATGGCCCGTCCACATATGATGATATTTCGATTTCTTTTATAATGTAAGCAGTAAAGTCTAAGTTAAAAGACACTTAAAGATAATTATGCCCATCTTCAGAATAATATAAAAATAATAATTGGTTAAACGGTTTGAAATAAGGTAATATATCTTTATTATCTGAAAACTATCCTGATCAAATCAACTTTCACAGTAGGTTGAGATATTTTACGCGAAGAAAAAATTGGTTTTTATTCTATTTGGATTTGTATTTTACCGTATAGAGCTCAAATTTTATATAATTTAATTGTCCGAGTATCCAGGTTATATACAAAACATATAACGTATTATAGGTTATTATTTGCACTTGTCGATATTCATCAAAACTTTTATTTAAAAATGGAAATCAAGTTTAATAAAACGTTTTTAAATTAAAAGGTAATACCATTGTATGTATTTTATTAGGTAAAGCTTTTACATTTTTCCGTGCCAACTGAGTATTTAAAAATATACTACAATTTAAATAATATTAACCATTATGTTTCTTTACGTTGAAATTCAATATTGTTCTAAAGCTATTTTCTTGTGGCAATTTAAATTAATTACTATTTAACTGGGAATAAGCCAGAATTAAAGATAAATAAACGTAGTTTTATCTTTAATTGTGGCTTATTCCCAGTTAAATAGTAATTAAGTTGAAATTCAAATAAATTAATTCCTCTTATAATTAAATTTTATTTACCTTACCCATAATGATCTTATAGGCCTGGTATTACACGTGTTAAAGTATACGATTTGAAGATAATAGTCTATATACGTTTGTAACAAGTTTTTATAAATAGTTTAGTCGATTTAGTTATTGTCTTACGTATTCATTATTTGTATATAATTTCTTGTAAAGCTTTTTACTTTCTTGAGAAATCTAATTTGTCTGGAAAGGATTCTAGAGTTCTTTTCTGGCGTTATTACCCAGCTTTTACACTCTAATAACACAGTAGGTTTGTCTATTGTCTTAAAAAGTTTTATTATTTTATCGTTTCTTGCCCTCTCTGTGAATGTTCCGCGAACTGTAACGCATATATACCTAAAGCTGTCAATTTTATAAGAAACTTCTAGATTTTCCTGAAAACTGTACCTCTAGGTAATTGAAATTACTTACTTATTGCAGTGGATAATTTATTGTCCAGTACCTATTCGAACTTCGGACAATTAGGACATTAATAATTTGCTCCGTTGTAAACAGAACCAACTGGTTTTGGTTTTTGACTTATTTGGGTTTTTAGTTTCGGTGTTTGTAAATAAACAGATACATTTAAAGTTATACAGTTGTTTTAAAAGACTCCCCTAATGACAGAGTCTAGTGAGCCTAGAACTTGTGCGTGTGTGTTTTTGATAAACAAAGAGATCAGTGCAGTTGAAACTCAAATTCATATTAGTAATATAGAAATAAAGAAATGAATTAGGATATAAACTTATTAAAAGGCAATCAAAACATGGGCGAAAAAACTTCTGATAAATCATACACAAACGAAACTCGTCTGTTCAATGTTTTGTCAGATAAGTATAATTTTAATATTTTTCATGTTTATATATAAAGTATTAACAATGACAATCTAGGATGTTTACATTCCTTATTAGTTGGCCATATCTCACACAAAAAAATAAAAGTGCCAAATATAATTGAAATAAAGAGTATTGATAGAAATAGGTTTAAAATTATATTAAAGTTATATTAAAGGATGCCAACGACTTGCAACGATGTAAGTACAAAATTGTAATTTAAAAAATGATAACCTAAGAGCTTATATACCAAATCATCTTTTGGAAGTAAAGGGTCTTATACAAGGTATAGATACACAGTTTGATATGGATGACTTGTGTAAAAACATTGAATCGATAGCCAAAGTACTACAAATTAGGAGAATGCACCGAAGAGTAGAAGAAAATAATGAGATAAAATATAAACCTAAACAAATGATTATTGTCACATTTGAAGGAAATATTTTACCTGGGCAAATATCTATTAACAGAGACTTTTTCCAGTTGAACAATTTGTTGGTCGTGTAACACAATGTCACAATTGTTTAAAGTTTGGGCATATATCGAAACAATGTAAAAGCACTTCTTCAGCATGCATTAACTGTGGTTCAGAAAAAAATCAAAATTACAAATGTGAACAAAAAGATAAATTCTGCATACATTGTAAAACCAGTGGACATGTACCTATAGATAAAAAATGCCCTTATGACAACCAAAAGAAAATTAAAAACATTATGTTTAATTATAAAGTTTGATACAGTGAAGCAAAATCTTTTAGTGAATCTTCTTTTGCCGGATTTACAGGGAATAACAAATGCTCACTTCTGACTAACCTTGATGAAAATTTTCCTTCTTTCCCTGCAAATCAACAATCTTCTTCATCCGAACCTATTTGGCCAAGAAAACATCGTTTACAAAATAATATGTCTCTAAGTCAACCTAGTACATCAAGGAATATAAATCATTTTGAATGCACTAGAAAGTAATGTAAAGCAGGATCTCCTATCACGTTATCTCCCACTCAACCTCCTTTATTTTCTTTTCAATTTGGTCCGTCTAAATCACTGTCATCCAATCCACATAAAACAAATACTAATGATATCGAATTTATTAAAAATAATTTGCTTAAATCTCTAATGACCCCCTCTGTGGCTCAGTGGTAAGAGCGCCTACCTTTAAACCTAAAGGTCGTGAGTTCGAATCTCACCTGGGTGGAAACTTTCGTTTATTAAAAATTAATGAATGAAAATAATTTCTATCCTTGTGCGATCGGTACTCACCAGAGGGACCGCAGATGTTCGGATACAATTAGCGTCTCTTAGTAAAGACAATGACGTCGACTTCGCTAAGTATCAAGACAATTACTCTACACATACACACACACTACACTAGGGTCCTGACTGTACCATGCCAATGATCATAGTTGTCGAGGCATTAACTCAATAAAAAAAATCTTTATTTACATATTTTGATAATTAAAAAAAAAATACAAACTATCGATGATATAAAAAATATAAATAGCGAAACTCTTAAGCATGATATTAGTCTAGTATTTGAGGATACTTTTACAAATAAATAATTTTTTTGAAGATTATGCAATGGAATGCACGTTCTTTAATATCTAATAAAAATTATTGTATTTAATTTTTAACGGAAAAAAAATGTAGTTATTGATTTATTAAGCGAAACTTGGTTTAAAAAAAATATAGCATACAGCTTTAAAGGTTATAATCTCATCCGGAAAGATCTTGATGATGGCTATAGTGGAGTAGCCATTCTAGTTAAAAATACTCTCAATTTTAAAGAAATAAATATACTTAGCAATTTTATTGATGAAATTCTAGTTTGTGGATGCGCAGTAAAATATGGAAAAAATTCGATTAATTTTTTATCAATTTATCGGGCACCAAAAACTAAAACTAAAACAGTTGATAAGGTTAAAGTTTTTTCTCAAGTAAAAGTTCCCCTTATAATAGGTGGAGATATGAATGCACATAATGTAATATGAAGATAAAAAAAAATAATAATATTGGAAAGCAACAAGAGATGGTTTCAGATGATCTAGAGTTAGTAATATTAAATACTGGTGGACCTACATGTTTAAATCGGCCTGGTGTTAATAATTCTATGTTAGATGTTACTTTTAGTTCTTCAGATATTGCAAAAAAATTACATGGTCTGTTTTGTTTGATACACTTGGTTCGAACCATTACCCTATTTTAACAACAGTTGTCAACGCCTCCCATTCAAATGAAAAAAATTTAGTTTAAAGTAAATGGAATATTAAAAACGCAAACTGGAAACTGTATACAGATGTTGTGGACTCTCTCTTTGAGAATAATACGGAATTTGACAATACTGTCGCAAAGTATTGCTTTCTTATTAATAGGATAAATAAGTCTGCAGAAAAAGAAATACCTGCTTTCAAACCTTTCACTAGCAAAAATTATCTTCCGCCTCCTTGGTGGGATATTGAATGTAGTAATGTTGTGAATAACAGAAGACAAGCTATTAAATTATATAAAAAATCTCCTACAATGGCCAATTACATACAATACCAAAAACTTGTCTCATAAGCCAAAATGTTTCTACAAATAAAGCCAAAAAGAGCTAGATTGCTCAAAGTTGAATAAAAATATACCATCAGCAAGCTTATGGAATCAAGCTAGAAAATTAAACAGAAAACCAAGTTCTTCAACTCCTTCTCAAGTAATGTTTATTTACCGACAATAGTATTAGATATAGAAGGAGCATATTATAGTGTTTGTCTCGATTTTTTAATGAAAAAATTAATAAAAAATTTTCATTTACCACCACAATTGGTAAACACTATTCTTAACTTTTATTCTTGCAGAAAAATTTACCTGAGAACAAACAATAATAAACTTATAGGTCCTCGTTATAATAAACAGGGACTACCGCAGGAATCAGTTTTAAGCCCTCTATTGTTTAATATCTGTGCTGCAGATTTACATAACATTTTCATTAAAACTATTAGCATTAAAATAATACAGTCTGCTGATGACTTTCTTATGTATTCTTCTACCAAAAAATATGATAACTGCATTCAAACTTTAGAAAAAAATACATGATAGATCAAAAAATTGGTTCAAACAAAATGAATTTGAAATTGCATCAAGTAAATCAAGTATTAGTATTTTCACTCGACACAATATCCCAAAACTAAATCATATAAAATTAAATGGGTATGCTTTTAATTTCAGTTCTCCAATTAAATATTTGGAAATGATTCTCGATCGCAAGTTAACTTGGAAACTTCACGTTGAGTTTATGTTGGATATATGTAGGAAAGGTCTAAATTTCCTTAAATCATTTACAAAAACATAGTGGGATGCAGATGTGGAAATTTCTTTGCATTTCTTTCGATCTTAT
Source organism: Diabrotica balteata (assembly GCA_918026665.1). NCBI lineage: Eukaryota > Metazoa > Arthropoda > Insecta > Coleoptera > Chrysomelidae > Diabrotica > Diabrotica balteata. Next base: position 81,977,531 of record OU898282.1, on the reverse strand, counting down.
ATTAGATCAATTATCGAGTATTGATGCGTATTATATGATTCAGCAAGTAAACATATTCTGACAACAATAGATGGGTTTCAAAACGCACACATTGCGTATTTGTTTGGGTGCCATGAAATCGACGCCTATTAATGCTCTACATGTGGAAGCTCTAGATAATCCCTTGGGCTATAGAAGAGAATAACTCAGTCAAAAGTTTGTTATTATTATACAAAATCGTAACACTACTCTCTACTTAAATATCAGAAAACTAAACGAAAAAGATTTAACTAATAGATATTGGAGACTTAAGAACTCACCTCCACTTTGTGAGGCTTTTAGAAGCCTGACAAATTTTGATTATGACTTTAAATCAGAGGATAATCTTAACATCGAACATTTTTATTCGCGCTTGCAACTCATTACTGTGATATAACCGAATTACCATGTAAATTCTTCTGTTAGCTCGGATATTTTGAGATCCTGTTTATCTAGTCTGTCAGACTCTTTAGTTATTTATACGGATGCCTCAAAGTCTATTGTTGGTATTGGGTGTGCTTTCTACATTCCATCAACTAATACAGAAAAACTTTGAGTGCTTTGAAAACACTCAGAAGACATCTGTTAGAATAGTATCTGATTCATTGTCTGTTACGTTAGTCATTGAAACTTTAAATTTTCCTAGTAATAACTCAAATATATATGTCTTTCAAATTAAAAAACTTGTTTATGACATTTATAAATACCGAAGAGTTGTTCATTTTTTATGGGTTAAAGCACATATAGGTCTTAAATACAACGAACATGTTGACCTATTAGCTAAAAAGGCCATTGATACCAGAACGCAAGCTTGTCACCAAATCTGTAGACAAGACGCATTAAAAATAATTAAAAATAATATCTATAGTAAATGGAAGCAATCTTGGATATACATATATAGTACGCATTCTTCCTCGCAATATGCTTCTATACAACCTTCAATACCAAGTGGTGATTATTAGTTTAAAAATTATTCTGTTCCACGAAGGTATATAACATCATTAATTAGAATAAAATTTAGACACGCCTGCTATCCTAGTCATCTGTTCAAACTAAAAATCGTAAATTCAAATTTATGTCCAGACTGTCAAAAAGAAGGTGATCTAAATCATATTTTCTTCGAATGTAAAAAATACACAAAACAAACTGGAGATATAATAAAAAATTTAGTCAACATCAAAATTTTGCCTCCGTATATTATGTGCTATCTGTTAATTCTAAATATACGAGTTGTAAATTAATGTTTGATATAATTTATTTGCAAAATTAAGCTTAATATTTAACTGTAATTAGAATGATAACCTCTGTTTTACCCCATTTGTTATTACCTTTTATCCGTGACCTAATCTAGTTTGTTTCTAAAAGCAATGTTTTGATGGGTCCCTAGACGAAAAAGGAGTGTCCATTTTTTTTCTCTATCCTATCCATATTAATAATTTTAATGCTTAAAATTTGTAATGCTACTTAAGTTTGAAATTTATATTATCTTTTCATTTTGTACTACAAAATCTTCTTTCTGGGTAGAATATTTTCATGTTGTGACTGGCTGTATGGCACATGCCTATGCCATTAAAAAAAAATATTGTCAATTACTATTTATGTTCTTTTTACTATTTTCGTTTATTTCTTTTTACTTTCTTTCATTTTAAACTACTATTTTTATAATGAAATTCCTACATAAGGTGTAGATGGCTCTTTATAGTTTGTAACGTTTTAAACATTGCAAATGTCTATGATGTCTGTTCTCTACTCAAAAGTTAATACAAAATATTATCACTTGGCAATTCTTAACTACCGTCTGTCAGTCTTCACTTTTAAATAACGGAGGTAATAATGTTTTTCTGCATCTTTTGTCCACTGAAGATGATGCTATAGCTTCGAAATTGATTTATATTATTTAAATATCTTTTGGGATAATTATATAAATATCTAATCCATATTAGTATCTTAATACATTTGTAGTTGATAATTTTTTATATGCCTCTCTTATAATATAATATACTTTTTTCTTATTTAATTAATGGCTTTGGATAACTTCTTGATCCATTTAGCCACCATAATGTATTTGACTACTTGAATTTGTTAATGATGTATTGACCTATTGTATTTGTTAACCAAATAGTCCTTCGCCTAGAGGTAAATTAAAAATATAATACTATATAATATGATAAAATATTGTACTTCGCCTAGAGGTAAATATCAGTTTATCACGAATCAGTAGATTGACAAGAAACCATACTTTTATTCCAACCACACAAACCAAACACGTTAAGGTTTAGACTTTAGTACGAAACAAGACAGACAACGACTAGGAGGTAAACACATAACATAAGGATAGAAAGAGAAAACTAAGCTAGATTTAAACAATCACATTACACATTTCATTGTTAATTTTACTTTTAGTGTTTTTTAAATATTTGTTAATCCTAATATTACGATGCAATATATATATATATATATATATATATATATATATATATATATATATATATATATATATATATATATATATAAAATAAACGATTGACACTGAAGCAAAGGTATTTGTTCTTTTGTCAGATTTTTCTGATAAAAATTTTGGCGATAATACTGTTTTTGTATGTATACTTATGCGAATATAATATTCTTTTTTGACTTTGTTTTTGTACATAACCTAATCTACAAACCGTGTTTTATTTTGAACCTTTAGGTGTATTTAGCTAGAATTTTTAAGGTAACTTAACTAATTTGTTAAATAGTAATTATATTATTATTCATTAGTCCTTGCTAGTTGCTATTGTTTTTTCTTTCTATGTATTTATGGCAAGAAAATGCTTCAAAGGGTATCGTGGTGCACCACACATGGGATAAAAAATGCAGTTTCAAAATATCAGTTTAACACTACCACGGGTTCCATCCCCGGCATCTTTAACAAAAAGTTAGCTTGTCAACTTCATACATCCATAAGTATAAGTTCCAAATTTTTTGTAAAGCAATAAAATTTTAATTCATTTTTTTAAGGTACAGTGAATATAATTAGTTAATAATGCTTTATTTTTCCCTTCCAAAGTCTTTTTTCACTTTTGCAATTAAAATAATACGTCCCAAAATTTTAAGCGGATTTATTTTTGTTCCAGTTAATATTATTGTTTTATTTCATCTTGTTATGGAATATATTCGGAACGGCTTCTACGGTTAGTGCAAAAACAAATCTAAAGTTAGAGATTAGTAGTATTATGAAAATTAAAATCAAAATCACTTTTTGTGATTTCGAATTTACCTGCATCTAAATTAAGAACCCCGAGCTTATTGACTTTTCCTCTCAAGTTTTTATCAGGGCTTCCAAAATATCAGTCTCTGAAGCCTCCAGATATATCCAAACAGTAAAACAGTATGTTTAATCTTTATAAAAAAATTTCATATGATATTCTTGAGTATCATTATCCTCCTTTGGTTTTGTTTAAGGTTGATTCAGCCCAGCAGTCACGTCACAGTCAGAGACGTTACAGTCAAGATTGCTTCTGTGGTTTTTCAACGAGGTAAATCCCATGCACGGGCACGGTACAGTCACAGTCACGGAACCGTCAAGGTCACTGACTGTGCAGTCGCTCTGCCAGCGATTAAGACTGTGACTTGATCGTTGACTGGACTGGACTGCCGTGTTGGTGTGAATAGAACACAGTCAATCAGCCACCTGTTTTCAGCGTTGTATCATATTTTCGCTACTAGTTTCGTTTATTTTCTTAATTTTCTTAATTTTTTAATAATGGAGGACGAAAAAATGATTGAGTGCGTTCGTGAAGAAAAATTATTATATGATTTGTCACATCCATTCTACTCTGATTCTCAGCGAAAATTAAAGACATGGCAAGAAATTGGATAGGTACTAAAATAAGGTAACTATTAATATGTTTATTAATATTTATTAGTATGTATATACAGTGTATGTAATATTACGCTCCTTAATATAACAAATGTTGTCAATATTGTTCTGAAGCTATTTTCTTGTGGCATTGTAAATTAATTACTATTTATAACTGGGAATAAGCCACAATTAAAGATAAAAAATACGTTTATTGACGTTTCAATTTCCAATTCGGAAATCGTTCTCAAAATACAAACAGTAAATTAAACAAATTTTGTTTTTTGTTACATAGTGAAAAAATTCTTCCAATAATTTAATTTTATCTGACTCATTTATATTGACAATTCAGACATACATTATGCATTTTAAAGTAGACGACTTTAAAATGATATTGCCAATATTGTTGAGTTGCGCTCCTGGGACGACTTTACTATAAGATAGTTCATTCGATTACATGAAATCAACTTTTAACTTGAGAATATCCGTCAGAAAAAATCATGGCATGTAATTCGTCTTTAAAAAGACAAACACATGACATGATGACAGTAAAATTCTCCTGTTAGTGATTCCATAGTAAATTATGAGGAAAAAACCAGGAAAAAAACCTCATAATACTATCCCGACATTGTAAGTATTTGTTCGTGAATTTAGTTTACCTTCAACAAACATCAAAATTCTGATTTTATATGTTACGTTATTTAAAAAACATAAATGATGTATCCTCTATATGTTACTGACTTACTAATACTGGTATTTTCTTATTAATAACTTCCTCTTTCAATATTGGTAACCAGATCCTACTACATTCTGCCGAGGAATTTGCGACACAATTGGCCTCATTTAGCATAATTAGAGCCGCTTCTTTGATTTTTCTTTTTTTACCATCCGTTTCTTTTAGGACTATATTTGAATTATTCCATTGAACCCTATGTTCATTATCCCATGCGTGTTTACATATTTGAGATCTATCAAATTCTCTGTTTTTAATATAAGATTGATGTTCACTTATTCTAACATTTAATGGCCTTGATGATTCACCTAAATAAAACTGATCGCATTCACAAGGTATTTTATAAATGCAATTCTTTGTTCTTTCTTGTTCATTGTTAGGTTTGGTTTTGGACAAAATAGATCTCAACGTGTTTGTTGTTTTGAATGTTGTTGAAATGTTGAATTTATTTCCTATCCTTTTAAGTTTTTCTGATAATCCTTTTATGTACGGTATTGTTATTTTCCTCATAGTATTCCTTGTGTATGCTGTAGGATCTCGTTCTAAGTTGTTCTGTTCTATTCGATCAATTGTTGAAAATTCCTTATTTATAAACGATAAAGGATAATCATTTTTTAATAAAACAGATGTTAACAAATGTTTCTCCTCCAAGAACGAATTTTCATTAGAGCAAGTAATTTTGGCTCTATCGTATAAGGATTTAATTATTCCCTTTTTTACATTAATATTGTGATTTGATTTGAAATTTAAATATCTATTGGTGTGTGTTAGTTTTCTGTACACCTGAGTCTCATATCCAGGATCGTTCTTAGAGATTAAAACATCCAGGAAAGGTAGCGTGTTATTATATTCCTTTTCCATGGTAAATGTTATTGTCTCTTCTTTATCGTTTATATCATTTAGGAATGTGTCCAACAACTCTGATCCATGAGGCCATATTGAGAATACATCATCTACATACCTCCACCATACTGTGGGTTTGAAATTTTGTTTAGAAATGATATTTGTTTCAAAGTCTTCCATAAATATATCGGCTAAGAATGGAGATAAACTAGAGCCCATTGCTATATATGTACATATATACATGTATATATGTACATATATATATATATATATATATATATATATATTTTTTTTTTTTTTTTTCTGACGGATATTCTCAAGTTAAAAGTTGATTTCATGTAATCGAATGAACTATCTTATAGTAAAGTCGTCCCAGGAGCGCAACTCAACAATATTGGCAATATCATTTTAAAGTCGTCTACTTTAAAATGCATAATGTATGTCTGAATTGTCAATATAAATGAGTCAGATAAAATTAAATTATTAGAAGAATTTTTTCACTATGTAACAAAAAACAAAATTTGTTTAATTTACTGTTTGTATTTTGAGAACGATTTCCGAATTGGAAATTGAAACGTCAATAAACGTATTTTTTATCTTTAATTGTGGCTTATTCCCAGTTATAAATAGTAATTAAATGTTGTCAACTTATAACCTTTATAATGTATTGTATTAATTATTTAAACTATACTACGATAGCGTTACCAAAGAATCACCACTTGCGAGTAATCTGCAAGATAATAATTGTAATAATTAACTCAAACTCATTAACATACAAGTATAACTCGTTCATCATATCATTTGTAATATCAATCAAGAAATGTTGGTTATGTTTTGAATATGCTATTAGTATAAGTATTTGTTTAATAATTTTTTATTTTTTTAGATCCTAACAACTATAAGCTGAGGTGGGAGTCATTG